>BSBK01004091.1:620000-1863769 GCA_027943335.1 Chamaecyparis obtusa
TGGTTAAGTTTAATTTAAAGTGTTTTAATATTGATTCACCCCCCTCTCAGTATTATTCAATCCTAACAGATCAGCCACACCTAAAACCGTGTTGACCTTTGTCAGGCATCATAATCCCGCCTATCAAACTAGAAATGAAAATAGGAAGGTGCTCATAATGCGACACCATATGGTCCTAGGAAAGGTATCTTCATGCAATTGACATATCCTAAAATAAGTTGCGAGCATCTACAATGGCCACAATATCTCCAGACTCATACTCAACACAAGCTCCCATAATAGGAACCCGCAAAATTTGCCAGATGTCCTCAGGAGTCACATTCATCTCCCTAGTAGGAAAATGGAATGTGTCATGCTCTAAGTGTCATCTCTCATCCAAAGTAATCAACAACCCTCGATTTACCCTGATGTCAAGTAAATCAACTAGACTCCACAAACCACAATGAGGAATGGTACGTTGCTCAGCGGTAGTTAACTGCTCTGATAGCTCCATTACCTAGGTAGGCCTTCGACTCCATAACAAAACAACACTAAATTAGGTCTGCAAGCAATAAATTAGCACTAAGGTGGCATTAAGTAAGAAAAAATGAAGTTAAATTGGTTAACAAGTCAGATAGAAATCCTAAATCAAGAAAATTCTAAGTAAAATACCAAAAATGATTCTAAAAACCATATGCGATTTGGGATTTACAAGATGCAATCCTTTAACAAGATGTGATCCTTCGCATACCAAATGTGACCCAGATTTGATGAGATGCAATCCCTAAATAGGATGAGACTTTGTTTTGATAGGGTGTGATTAATTGATGAAAAGGCTAAAAATCAAGAAAATTTTGACTATTTGTGACCCAGCAGGGTGCAATCCTAAAATAACAGGATACGATCTAGAATTTGGTTAAAGACTGAATGTGACATAGGATTGACAAAATGCGACCTAGGATTCTGAGTGCAATCTAGAACTAAATTGGTCCTACAATACATGAAATAACGCAAAAATTTAAAAATAAGATATGGAAAGGTAGGTTATTGGGTACTTACCGGAGCTGCATAGTGGACGGATCATTGATGTCGACAACCAAGCTCAAAATGATGCATCTCAACTAGGACCACCATATTCTCTCTCAGAGCTCTGAAATTACCAAGGATAAAAGTGAAAATGAATAGTAAAATTACCTTTTTGGGCCTATTTTAACCCCCTAGGTACCCTAATGACCTAGAGGACTTTCATAGAAAAATGGAGAAAGAGCTTCAATTGAAACAGAAATTGAAATAGGGGTTGTCTATTACTATAAAGCAGCAAAAACAAAGTTACTAACACAAGTCAACCTTATAGAAATTTAGTCAACTATTGTCAAAATGTAGTGGAACAAGGGCATAATGAATAGATATTGAAGCAGAAACATTACAAAAGCATTCACTAATGTTTATTACTCAAATGGAAAGTCAACAATAGTCAAATCAAGGGAAAACTTCAGTCAAATAATGGTTAAAGATATTCAAAATTGCTTAAATGATTAACAAAAGCTTACTAGAAGTTGCACTAAGTTTTTTTTCAACTTGCGCATCAAGTTCACACTTCAAGATATTGGTCAATCATCAATCAAACTTGGTCAACTCTCATCTTTTAATGGTTAAAATTGGTCAAACAGTGCTCCCTTAACACTAATCAAATTCTGGTAGATTCTAAACATTTTCTACTTGATCGAAATTAAATTTTTATCAATTAAACACCTTCATCAATACTTGAAATCAAGATTTCATCAAATTTATATTCCAATTTCGGTCCCGAGGGGCCATAATCATACCTAAAATCAATCATTTCAATCTAATCAAGGATTCAGATTAATCAAATCTTCAACACTAGGGGTATGACAGTTCTCTTCAATCAATTCGAGACTGTGGATAATTAACTTCATCAAGAACCATATCAAGTTTATTATCTATACCTAAATCAAATATTTTTGACATTGATTAATTTCATCGCTTCAAATCAAATTGACTATTTGTCATCATCATGATCTTTCAGATATTCAGTTTCATCATACCAAATCAAATTGGATATTACGATTAACTTTTACCAATCTTCGTTCAATCAAGCTCAAAGTCGATATGGTTGATTCTTGTTCAATCAAGTTCAAAATCGATGGATTAAGACTTTCAATCATGTTCAATTTCATTTAATCAACCTTGTAATTTTCAAATCTAGAGTGTCTTCATCAGACTTCTCTCTAAATCTCCTTGAATCTAGAGTGGATTCATCGCTTCATATCAAGCCACTCTCTAAATCAACATCATTTATTTTCTTTGAATCACTTCTCTATTTGCACATAAATCCAAAGAGAGGAAAATGTAATCACACTAAATTGGGCTAGTCTAACCAAAGACCCTATTTTCCCTAATTCGAAACAATTTTCTAATTATGCTAATTCGATCACTCAATTATTGGCATAATTTGTCAAAATCAATGAAATTCCTAAATCAAGCATTAAACCATCATCAATTGATCAAAAATCCTATTAATTACCTCTAGCCTAATTAATTAAATCAATCCCACTTAAATACATGGCTAAGATAATTAATTAAAACTAATTAATAAAAAGGCCCAAAATACATGTCACCTCTCAAGGGACAACAAGGACAAATGCAGCCAATCAGAGGTTAAGCGCATGGATCACTCACATGGATCAAAGGAGGATGAATCTCGACCACTCCTCTCAAATTGAATCTCAACCGTCGAATTCATTAATCTTCTATAAAAGAGAATTTTCAAAGCTCACAAACTTATAGTTAATTGCATTCATACCACTAGTACATTTTGCACCATTTTTCGACGCACTATTGGTCAAAGTTTCTACCCAACATGGTCAAATAGTCGACCAACTACTTCATCACTATTATTTGCATCGAAATATTGACCCATTGCTGAAACCGTTGAATGATCGATGCCAATATTGGTCGAAAACAAGGGCAGTCTAGGCCGAAAATAACATTGGCAAGTGTTGGTATATTGGTCGATCTTTTGACCAATATAAATTAATATTGGTCAAAAACTTTGGTCGCTTCGACCAAGATTCCAAACTCGCGATGGTCATATTTTGACCACATTTGGTTGAAATATTTAGCGGCTCCGACTAGGATGCCAAACCCGTGACGCCACATTTTGACACAGAATGGTTGATTTTAGACCAGACTTTCAACAAATGTGGGTCGAAATTTCGACAAAACGCGGAGTGTTTAAAAAAAAATTGAAGATAAATATCCAGACTAATCACCGACAGCATCCTAATCAGTGATTAGTCTAGATATTTATCTTCAGGTGTCCACACTCATTTTGCTGCTTGTTGCCAGCGGGTCCCTGCTCGTTCTATTTTTCAGACTCCTTTGGGCTCTAGCAACCCATCTGCTCTACTCTGTGTGAAACTGTGGGTTTTTTCATTTTGTTTGAACTATTTGAGAGATAGGCTCTAACTGGTGATCTGTGAATTGGTAGAGCTTCCTCTTAGATGCCCACAACTCTTCAAATCTATTGGTGTGAAGCCCCAAAAGGTTATTATGCTCTATGGGCCTCCTGGTTCTGGGAAAACTTTAATTGCTAGGGCAGTGGCAAATGAAATTGGTGCCTTCTTTTTCTATATCAATGGACCTGAGATCATGTCAAATTTGGCTAGAGAAAGTGAAAGCAATCTCCAAAAGGCTTTTGAGGAGTTTGAGAAGAATTCCCTGTCCATAATATTTATTGATGAGATATTATAGAGATTTGTCAGCGGGCTTGCAAGTATGTTATTAGAGAAAATATTGAGAAGGTGAGTTTCAATTGTGGTGGCTTTTGAAAACAAGATTTGGTTATGAATTTCTTAATGGTTTTTTTTGAACTGGTTTGTTATAATTTTACCCTTTTTGATTCAATTTTCCTCAACTTGTATCTTATTATTTCAATTTGTCATGTTCTCTTTCCTCTGCACTTTTACAAGATAATATTGAACGTGAAAGAAAAAGAAGTAGAACCCCGAGGCAATGGATGAGGATGATAGTGATTAGGTAGGTGAAATAAAGGCTGCTCATTTTGAGGAGTCAATGAAATATACCCGGAGAAGTGTCAATGATGCTGATATTTGGAAGTATCAAGCCTTTGCACAAACACTACAACAATCTCGAGGCTTTGGTTCTGAATTTTGATTTCTTGGTGCTTCTGCTAGTGCTTCAAATGTATTTGCTACAACAGATAATAAAGATGATGATGACTTATACAGTTAGGAAACTTAGTACACAATTGTCATCTTAATGAAGTGACAAATGTGTTTGTTCTAGTAGGGACCTTCCGCTGACAAATAGCCAATGCTACTCAATTTGGCTCCGGCTTTTGCTTGTATGAGTTTTATCTATTCATATGTTTGAAACTTTATTTAGTTTATCAGCCCTTTAGCTGAGGACTTACTAAATTGTAAGTCTTTAGAGCAATATTAACTATGGAAAGGAAATTTATCTATGGAAACTTTTTCTCAAGTGGTAGATAATGCTAGGAAAACCTTGCTTTTTAAAAAAAAATCATGCTGGAAAATATTCTATACTAAATCAATTCTACAACAAAGAAAGTCTAGTTCAACTAATTCTCACTGGTGATCCGTGAATTGCTAGAGCTTCCTCTTAGACACCCACAACTCTTCAAATCTATTGGTGTAAAGCCCCCTGTTAGCACTTAAATATGCAGATGGTTGAAATATTTAGAAATTTATTGAACTTGTGACTCATGCATTCCTAATAGTTGCATCTAGAAAAATTTAAATGCTAAGGTACTAAGGCCTTGAGCCTTCTTCACTTTGAGTATAAAACTCAGGCGGGTTTACCTTTCAAATGCTTCTACAAAGCATAATAAAATTGATCTATGTACTTGACATAACCAATGCAGCTCACAACATACAAATAAAAGTAAATGGATATAATTTCTTGATCAAATGATGGTGAATAGATGCAAATCAAACTAAACCAGTGCCCTATCCATTGGGTTAGAGTCAAAATTGAACATCTACAGAATCCTATTAACATAAAGATACTAAAATTCAAATAAATTGCCTAACAATTCATTCTCCCAATTCCCAACCCTATCATCAGATTCATGTATTGACTTTCAAATCCCAGAGACCTCCCTGAAGGTTTTACTCTCTCCTTGAGAGAAACTTGATTTCAGCCCCTATATTCACCTTGTGAACAATGCATTAAACTAGCCTTACTAATTAATGCATAAGAGATTCAAAGTATCCATACACAAAGACAATCAGAAATGGCAATGAAACTTCAGTATGTTTGTATTAATTTTCATCTGTATCCATTACAATTTTAGCAAAAACATAAAAGAAAGTCAGGATCTATATTTAGTCTTCTTTACAAAAAACTTCGACCACCCTAGCAAAAGAGCAAAAGTTTCTATATAAACCCATAGCCATCTTGGAATCCTCAAAAGGATGCAACAAGATTCGGATGGCTGGGAAAATGACTTGCACAAAAGATAAAAGTACAAACTAAAGACAGCGACTAGAACAACAAAAAGTAGTTTACAACTACTAACAACTTTACAAGTGGCACCATTGTCTGAGCATATTTTAGAGTGGTTACTTTGATTTGTAGCATGAATGATGACCATCATTATAGGCTAACTTACATCATCCTATGTTTGAAACATGCTCTCCCTTGAATTCTAGATCAGGTGCCAAGTGTATTCTACTCCTCTTCCTCTGCCTCTAGCTCCTGGACAGCTAGCTTCTTCTTCTTTTTCTTTGCCATTTTTCCCCAAGCTGTCACATCATCATCAGATGGCCAATTGTAATCCTGCAGCTCTTGTAATGATTTGATATGTAGGTCCCACTTTGAATCAGTTATAGCTTTAACCTCTGCAACAAATCGTGTGCAATCACCTTCAACTTTGAACAAACTGTCAATTATTCCATTGCACTCATCCATATCTAAAACATTATCACCATTGAGGAGAGCCTCTTGCCTAATCACCAACTAATCCATTGATGTCTTCCATTCATCCAAACTAACTACACTTCCATCACTTGCAAAAATAGAAGGTAAAAACTTACTGTAGTCCTTCCTTATCAAAAATAGCCAACTTGGCCCTCACTTGATTGGACTTTCCCTTGAAAAACTTTGAAACAGAAATAACCAACACAATCTTTTCATAAACCTCAGATACCACCTCAGGGATATCAGGCCTATGTTCTTGCAAACCATCAAGTTTATCAAATAACAAACTCCTCCCGGACCAAATGTTGTGAAGTGCCTCCAAAGTAGCCAGTGACTCATTCACTTTATCATTTGTCTTATGCAACATGATAACTGACTGATGGACTGATTCTATCTTTTCTTTTATCTTGTTCTGCCTATGTTGCACAACACCAGTCATAGTTTCCAGGGCTGCTTCTAGTCTTATTTTCTTTAGATCTTCCACTGGATGGTCAGGGACCTCAGCCTCAGGCTGAGGAGGGGCCTCAATTTGCAAAGGTAGGGGAGGCATTGTTTTAACTGCTTCATCAAGTTTTGCTTTTAATTCCTCCAATTCACCTTCCATTTTCTTGATCAACATAAGCTTTAAATCCCTATCTTTTGCAACCCTCATTGAGTTCTCAAACAACTTATTATACCTCTCAGACAATTGAATATTTTTGGCTTCATTGAGGTGAGCCAAATGGGTTACTGCCTTCGACACCTCTAGATCAGTGGTATTTTGGATGGTCCAGACAATCATGTTACCTTCCATTTTGTCTTCAATGCTTACTAGAGATGGTTTCTGAGTTCTTGGGGCCAAAGACCAAAGTGCAAAAGCTTGTGACTTAGGGTCATAACCACTCCCTCTGATCATGTCATCAATATGCACTTCATATGACAAGTTTCCCTCTGGTTGCTTTCTAATTTGGTCAATGATAAAGGCAGAAGTCAAATCCCATCCGGGAGTCAGAAGCATGCCACTTGTTTTAACCATTTCTCTTGCTTCCTCCACAGTGATCTTCTCAAGACTGGGATCATATGATGTAAGAGCCCTAAGAGTCTCTTCACTTGGTTCCATAGCTTCAGGCAAGGACCTCTTCACTTCCTCCTGTTTCCTCCAGATAAGGAAATCTCTGAATTCTTTGCTTTGGAGAAACTGGTCATCACTGAGAAATTCTTCTTGGTATAATTCTCTTTCATCTTGTCCCAACAATAAGGCCAAGTCCCCTGTTTCTTATGTCACCATCCTCTTTCCTTCCCTGATAGCCTTTCTCAGTTTATGGTGATAGGCCCTCTTACCAGGCACAAGAATTGAAGCATTGTCCAATACCTTCTTTTGTTTCTTCTTCTTAGAAGGTTCACCAACCTTAATTCTCTATTTTTTCAATGGTGGCTCTAAGATAGCCTCCACCTCCGTTGATTCTTGGGTTAGGTCAATAATTGGTCCTTCCCCTGCTGGAGGTGGATTGCTACCTTCCTATGATTCATCAGTGAATTCTTCATGTTCAGAGGTGGAATAGTTCCTCGGCACCTCCAACTTCTCCTCAATTAGCCCTTCCAACTGGCTAGACAGGGAACCATGCATTTCTATCATATTTTCCATTCTTTGCAAGTATGAGAGTTCAGGGAAAAAACCACCAAAAGGAATTCCAGCATCCTTCAATTGAGTCTCCAAGTCTAGTAAATCAAAATATTTACTCCATCTTCTCTTTTGTTCATCAAAGTCCAGCACATTTCTTATTACATCCTCCTCATTAAGGGCCTCATGCTCTCTAATTGTTCTAATACTAGGAATCAAAGTCATCCTAGCCACTTTGATGAAACCCTCAGAATCAACATACTGGAAGGTACCCGCATTCATCTTGAAATGATTGAGCCAGCCACTGACTTGATCCATTGCTGATGAAGGGTGCTCCCCTTAATACCACAAACACATAACAGAAATAGAGAAACAACAACAATATGCAAGAAAAGAAAATTGGCTTCTTATTATCTCCACAAATGTGGAATTACAAACTTTCAGAATTACAATATGCAAAGCCACATGGGCATTCCCTTACAATATTTTTCAGGACAAAGCCTCGAACTATTACCCAGATCTACTACCCAGAACTATTCTGAACTGCCTAAGACAATAATACAACCTTCCTTATATAGGCAATTTTTCACCGCCTGGGAAGGTTCCAGAATTTTTTAGCCAATAAGGCCGACCAAACTTAGAATTATTTTATTTTACATTTTATTACATCATAGTCGGCTCAAGATAACCTTTGAAACCCGAACAGAAATTTTGAAGAAAATTATTTTTCGCCATTTCGGGTGGCCCAACTTCCGAAGACCATAAGTCATCACCATTTGACCCGCTCGGCTATTATAACCCCATTTCGAAAATGCCACGAAGCGCTCTACAGGCTTGACCCGCGCAAGCGCTCATCACCCAAATTTTTGACCTCATCCGGGGCCTCTAAAGCCTTCAAAACTGAGTTCAAAGTTTCTGTACCCTGCTGCCAATACCGAAAATCTTCAATATCTTCCAATATACACTTGATCTGGCAATGAAACTTTACTGGCAGACTTATATGACCAAAATGAACCTCCAAGAAAGAAATCAGATCATTCTGAGCACATACAAAAATTACCAAAAATAGTAACTTTCCATAAATAGCAGCTCTACACAAAATAGCCCTTATTGAATACAAAAATAGAAATATTTTTGGGTGATGCAAGATTGCTCTTACACCCAGGATGCTCCTGCATCAGACACCCGGGGTAATTTGAGAAGTGACCCTGTCACGACTCAGGTGTGTAGAGGAAAACCAAGACGGTTAACCTCCTCCTTTATTAGCCATGATGAATCTTCAACAGGTCGTCCTTTCCATTTGACCAGATATTCTTCATATGTCCTGTTCCTTGTGCTTCTGCCAACACGACTGTCCAGTATGTCTTCAATCTCCCTGATATCTGAACTAGTTGCTAGAATACTCCACTGTGCTGATGTGATCTCATCTTCAACACCTCCTTCATGATACTCTGTCAGATCTGAAATGTTAAACACTGGTGAAATATTTAGCTCAGTAGGCAATTCTACCTCATATGCGTTTCCTGAATCATGTTTCTTCAGTATCCTACATGGTCCAAACTTCTTCATTTTCAGCTTGTTATATGTACCAATTGGAAACCGCTCCTTCCGCAAATGAACCATGACTTCATCACCAACCTGAAATTCCTTATACCTCCTTTTCTCATCTGCCTTAGCCTTATACTGTGCATTCATCTTGGTAATATGCTTCCTCACCTCCTCATGGATGTTCTTCAAGTGTTCTGCAAAATCCTCAGCTTCAGCACTACTTATTTCTCCTTTATCTATCTTTCTCAATTCAGATGCATTTCTTGGACTACTTCCATATACAATCTGGAATGGTGATTTACCAGTGCTCCTGTTGACAGAATTATTGTATGCAAATTCCGCCTGTGGTAAAATCAAATCCCATCCTGCTGGCTTATCTCCAACCAAACATCTCAGCAAATTTCCCAAACTTCTATTCACCACCTCTGTCTGTCCATCAGTCTGTGGATGATGCGAGGAACTAAACTTCAAATCTGTCTTCAACTTCTTCCACAATGTACGCCAAAAATATCCAACAAACTTAGTGTCTCGATCTGAAACTATGGTCTTTGGCAAACCATGAAGTCTCACTACTTCTCTGAAAAACAATTCTGCTACATGAACAGCATCATTAGTCTTCTTGCAGGGAATGAAATGTGCCATCTTTGAAAATCTGTCAACCACTACAAAAATTGAATCGTGTCCCTGCTGTGTCCTCGGTAAACCAAGAACAAAGTCCATGCTGATATCCTCCCAAGGCTTCTCTAGTACGGGTAATGGCTGATACAATCCTGTATTCTGCTTCACTCCTTTCGCCATCTGACATACTCTACAACTCTGTACAAACTTCTTCACATCTTGCTGCAACTGTGGCCAATAATAATTCTCACTAACCAAACCAAGGGTTTTATCACGACCAAAATGTCCAGCCAATCCTCCACTATGCTTCTCCTTGATGAGATTCTCCCTCATAGAACTTCGTGGAATGCACAACTGACTCCCTCTGAATAGCATATCATCCTGGATGATGAAATCCAACCATTTCGTCCTGTCTAGAGTAACAGGTTCTGTGCAAGCTTTCCAAGCTTCACCAAAATCGGGATCCTCTGGATACAAATTCTTGAGTTCCTTGAACCCAACCACTTCAATCTGCATTTCTGTCAGCAATAGTTGCCTTCTGCTAAGAGCATCTGCAACCCTATTAGACTTTCCACTCCTGTGTTTCAAAACAAATGTATAACTCTGCAAAAACTCAACCCATTTCAAATGCCTCTGATTCAACTTTCCTTGACTATTCAAATATTGCAAAGCTTGATGATTAGTATACAAAACAAACTCCTTAGGAAGTAGATAATGTCTCCACTTCTTTAATGCCTGAACTATAGCATAAAATTCCTGATCATAAACAGAATATTTCCTCTTGGCATCATTTAACTTCTCACTGAAATAAGCAACAGGTTTACCCTCTTGGCTCATAACAGCTCCTATTGCAGTACCACTAGCATCACAATCTACTTGAAACACCTTATTAAAATCTGGAAGTGCTAAAACAGGTTGTTCTGTAACTTTTTGTTTCAACAATTGAAAACTCTTTTCTGCCTCATTAGTCCACTTAAACTCTTTTCTATCCCCTCTCATTGTTTCAGTCAAGGGTCCACAAATACTGCTAAAATTTCTGATAAACTTTTTGTAAAAGCTAGCTAGACCATGAAAAGATCTTACCTCAGTAGCACTCCTTGGAGTAGGCCATTCAAGGATAGTCTGTACCTTCTCTGGGTCCATTTTTAGACCTTCTGCTGAAACTACAAATCCCAAATACACTAACTCTTTCTTCACAAAACTGCACTTCTTCAAATTAATCAATAATTTCTCATCTCTCAACTTCTCAAATACCATACGAATATGCATCATATGCTCATCCAATGTCTTACTAAAGATCAAAATATCATCTAGGTAAACAATGACAAACTTACCCAGAAGTTCTTTCAGAACCTCGTTCATGAGCTGCATGAAAGTGCTCGGTGCATTGGTTAGCCCAAAAGGCATGACTAACCACTCATACAGTCCTTCTTTTGTCTTGAAGGCAGTCTTCCATTCATCTCCTTCTCTGATCTGAATCTGATGATATCCACTTTTTAGATCTATCTTTGAGAAATACACAGCTCCACTCAAACAATCCATAATATCATCCATTCGTGGCAATGGAAACCTGTACTTGATTGTGATCTTGTTTATTGCTCTGGAATCTGTACACATCCTCCATTCTCCATTCTTCTTTGGTGCTAATACCGCTGGTACAGCACAGGGACTCAGACTCTCTCGAATCAACCCTTTCTGCAATAACTCATGTACTTGTCTGTTCAACTCTTCACTTTCTGCTGGTGTCATTCTATGTGCTGCCTTGTTTGGAAAACTGGCTCCTGGAATCAAATCCATCTGATGACTGATCTTCCTTACCGGTGGTAATCCATCAGGTACATTATCAGATACAATATCCTAAAACTCATTCAACAAATATGCAACCTCTACAGGTACATCCTCTACTTCTTCTTTACCAACTTTTGGAATTAAAGCAAAACACACATGCTCATGCCTCATACCATCTAGGAATTTTCTTCCATCAACAAATGTTATTCTTGCATTACCACATACCTTTTCTTCAGTCTCCTTCAATGGTTTTAGCTTATGCCGCATGCCATCCTTTGTCAGGGAATAAGTATTCGCACGACCATCATGTACAGCACATCTGTCAAACTGCCATGGTCTACCCAACAACATATGGCATGCATCCATAGATATGATATCACACAATACCTCATCTTGGTATCCGCCAATCTTGAACTTCACCAGGCATTGTTCATTGACCATGACCTTGTGGTCATCCTGTACCCAGGCAATCCGATATGGATGTGGGTGTTTCTGTCTCTTGAGCTTCAACTTTGTCACCATCTCTTCTGACACCAAATTGTCAGTGCTTCCACTATCAATAATCACATCACAACATTTACCTTCACACTTGCACCTGGTGCGAAACAGGCTCCTCCTTTGCTCAGGTTCATTCTCACCACTCAACAGGACTCTTCTGTTAATCAACGTTTCTCCTCTTTCAGCATCTTCAGAATTTGATGATCTGACATCTTCATCTACATGTGCAACTCTGGCCTGGCCTTCATTTCTCCTGTCTGTTCTGCCTTGGCGCTGAGGACATTCAAATGCCCTATGACCTTCTTCTCCACAATGAAAACATGTTCCACGGAAGCCACCTCTTCCAGATCCTTGTCCTCTTCCTCTTCCTCTCTGATCTCTATTATTCTAATCCTCGAAGCGATTAGAATTATTTCCGCGCTGATTCTGACTGCTACTGGCCTCATCCTTCTTTTTCGGATCTTCATTTCGGCCACCATATGACCGTCCACCAGATCATCCACCGCGACCTCTTCCGTTTTATCTGCTCTCGAACTTCTTGTTCAGCTTTTCCTCTACTTTTAGGGCAAATTGGTATGCCTCTTCAATACTGTTCATTCGAACCAGATTCAGCTCCTCCTGAATGCTTGGCCTTAACCCATTAAGGTATCGGGCAACTTTCTCCTTATCAGCTTCTGCATGGCCTGTTCTGATGAGAAGTCGATAGAACTCCTCTGTATACTCCTGAACAGATCTTCCTGCTTGCTTCAAACTCTGCATTTTCTTCAGTAGGTCAAGCTCATAATCAACAAGAATGAACTATCGCTTCAATTTATCCACCATCCGATCCCATCTTGTGATTTTATCTTTCCCTCTTCTATTTCGCTCTAATTGAATTTCTTGCCACCAGATCTTCGCATGACCTTTCAATCTGGCTTTCAAAAATTTGACCCTATCAGGATCTTCAACATCTTCATACTCAAAATATTCCTCGCATTCATTGATCCAGTAGATCAATTCCTCTGGGTTAAGATTTCCAGAAAATGTAGGAACCTCAATCTTAGGTCTTTTCCCAATCTTGGAAATCGCCCGAAAAAGTCTTTCTTCCTCCTGGTTCACAATTTCAACTTCTCCTTCTTGATATTCTTCTTCGGCTTCATCCTCACTTTCGTCTCTAACATTAAGATTCATTCCTCTACGAATCTCTTCTTGCAATGCTCGCACTTGTCTCTGCAACTCTCTAACCTCAGGTGTCACAACACCAGGTCTTCCGCCACGTTCTCTTCGTGGAGGCATTTTTGCGATGCGCGCTGAAACCCTAACCACGGTCCTGGTGCAAACTGCCTCACAGTCGGCGATCTGTTTACACACTCAAGAACTCCTTCTCTGATACCACTTGATGAAGGGTGCTCCCCTTAATACCACAAACACATAACAGAAATAGAGAAACAACAACAATATGCAAGAACAAAAAATTGGCTTCTTATTATCTCCACAAATGTGGAATTACAAACTTTCAGAATTACAATATGCAAAGCCACATGGGCATTCCCTTACAATATTTTTCAGGACAAATCCTCGAACTATTACCCAGATCTACTACCCAGAACTATTCTGAACTGCCTAAGACAATAATACAGCCTTCCTTATATAGGCAATTTTTCACCGCCTGGGAAGGTTCCAGAATTTTTTAGCCAATAAGGCCGACCAAACTTAGAATTATTTTATTTTACATTTTATTACATCATAGTCAGCTCAAGATAACCTTTGAAACCCGAACAGAAATTTTGAAGAAAATTATTTTTCGCCATTTCGGGTGGCCCAACTTCCGAAGACCATAAGTCATCACCATTTGACCCGCTCGGCTATTATAACCCCATTTCGGAAACGCCACGAAGCGCTCTACAGGCTTGACCCGCGCAAGCGCCCGTCACCCAAATTTTCGACCTCATCCGGGGCCTCTAAAGCCTTCAAAACTGAGTTCAAAGTTTCTGTACCCTGCTGCCAATACCGAAAATCTTCAATATCTTCCAATATACACTTGATCTGGCAATGAAACTTTACTGGCAGACTTATATGACCAAAATGAACCTCCAAGAAAGAAATCAGATCATTCTGAGCACATACGAAAATTACCAAAAATAGTAACTTTCCATAAATAGCAGCTCTGCACAAAATAGCCCTTATTGAATACAAAAATAGAAATATTTTTGGGTGATGCAAGATTGCTCTTACACCCAAGATGCTCCTGCATCAATTGCCCTTTTTCCAATCAAAAAGGTATCAACCCTGAATTTTTGAGGTGTGAAAGTACCTTTCCTATGAGGCCCTAGGTGCTCTTTATCAGTCCACATTAATTGCCAAATAAACTCCATCATGGCTGCCCTAGGAGGTACATATCTTGGAAGCAGGTGTGGGGGCTGAGGGCACCCATATACTCTGATAACTGTGGAATTGTCCCCCAGGTAGAAATCTCCCCAATTGTGGTTTCCTGGCCAATTGTCCTCATATTGCAATGGTCTTAAAACCCTCAACACCCTAGTCGGCAACCTCACAACATTTGTGCCTAACATTTCAAGTATTGGATGGATAAAGTAATTCTGAAAAATGGAAAAGTTACACTCATTGGATGTGATATTCCAGACCCTCACCCAATACTGCACTGGGTTAGGAATACCCTTAAAATGGGTTTTAATCTTCAATACCCTTGCATCAAAATCAATAACATGGTGGTACAGAATCAAATGCATAAGAAGGGACTAATGCATGAACCTAATAGGCCTTTTCTTCTCCTTGAAAAACACAAACCCTTCATGCATCTTGTCGATTATATACTAGATATAATCATAATCAGTGTTGGTGTGGGAATTCTGAATGTCCAGGATTATCATTAAAAGTTCAGCAAGAAATTTTTCATCATCCCCATCTAATCCCAGAACCCTACACAACCCATGACACAAGAGTTTCATATAACGATTGAGGGAGGCAAAAGAATAAGGGGCATTCATACCTGGTGGGTGAGGGGCTATGTACTTATCCTGCATGGGCATATGCTTGACTATTTGACTCTTTACTGACCCTATATTACTAGCATATTTTTCCCTTTCCTTCCTTAAGTCAATTTCAGTGGAGGAGGAATAGAAATTGAAATCTCTCATGAAAGACCCTCTATCTAGAGAGAAAAACACAAACTAGTCTTCACACCTAATGCATCTAGAAATGGGGTCATACAACCTAGCCAGCTCAATGATTAAGTCAACATCTACAAACACATCAGGCACAATTAGCTTTTCCATTCCCAACACCCAGGCATTGCAAACAGGTATAGGTCTACTCCTATTATTGTAAAAATATGAGAACAAGGAAAAACCAGAACCTACAGGAGTAATAGGGTCCCTACATTTATCCATGAGATCCTCAAATGTCATGTCAATGGCCTTCTTGTTTTGATTCAAACCAGGAAGCAGCTTGACGAACTCCTCTAAGTAATTCGGCTTTCCTTTATCCTCTACACTCTGTTCTTTTACAGCCCCATAGGATGATGCTCCACTTGCCGTAGGATGACTCATCTTGATAGAACAGGAAATTCTCAGCTCTGCAACTTTCACACTCCTCAATCTCTGCTACGACACCAACAATCTCAACTATCTTCAGAACAAATTTGAGCACAAAAAGCAATGTTGTCCTGTCTATATACTCTAAAAATTGCATGTGTGTGATTTCCAAATCATAGCAAATCCAGCCTAAGTCACTTCTGCATTCAATTCTGTATATTGCCAACCTTTAAATCAGAGCTAGCCATGACGTAGATGATGACAAGATGATTTAAAAAATCAAAAATAGGGCGCGAGAGAAATGATCGTGGCTTTTTGCATTTAAACCCTTAATTACTGATGTAAACCCTCGTTAAAACTTGATTGGATGGCTTTCTAATTTTTCCAGCTTGGCACGGTACCTTTTCCATGTCGCAACGGCTTACAACATTGATAGTATGAAAACTCAACCAGGTAGAATTTAGCAACCACACAAGCAAAGGAATTTGTGATCTCTAAAAGGAATGCTAACCCAAGGTTGAATTAGGAGAACACACGACAAGACTATTCACTTAATCTCAAAAGGACTTCATAACTCACAGATTTACTCCGAGATTTCACGACAATCATTGATGTCTGAAGTAATCAACAGTTCATGCTTTCCTTCTGACCTTTACTTTAACCCTTGACAATCCAATGAACAGGCGACCATTGAGTCTCAAATTCTCTAAACTTTTACATTAACCACACTTCTATTCGGAGAATGGGCGACCGAAGACTTCGCTTATTCTCAAGACCCATTCCTTAACTCATCTTTCATTCAGAGAACCCATGAACAAAGAAAATATTACCTAAGCATTTGACCATAGTCAGCATTTGGAGAATCAGCGACTACCACTATCTCCCAATCTCTTAATGCTTCGGTTAACCCATTGACTTATTCTGAGATCTAGCGACCAAAGCATTCGCTTATTCGCTGAAAGGAAAACTTAACCGCATGTTGGTTACGAGATCTAGTGAACAAACCTATTCTCTAAGTCATTGAATGTTTTCCCAACCATGGGTTTCAAACTGAGATTAAGAGCCAACCGTTGATCTCCAACACAATCGGTGGCTGTCGCTGAATCGCCCAAAGACTTTGACCATCACCTTTTTACTATGAGAATCAGCGACCATTGGAAACACACTTGACTTTTCCTTCATTTTCCAAGTCGCTGAATCATTTGGAGCCTCCCTAACTAACTTTGAGATCCTACAAACACTTTATTCGCGTAATTGCTAAAAAACTTAGGGCACTGCCATCTTTTCTTGAGATCAAGTGACAACTGAAAACTTAAACCTCCGCCAATGTTCATTATCAAAGCCACCAAACTTAGAGGGTATGAAAACATGACTCAGTCACTAGATCACCAAATGATTTTGAGTAGGACCCAGTCTTTGTGAGATTAAAACATAGCCGTCAGATGAAGAGACAATCAACGGCGTTCACAAGTTTGCTGAGGAAATTCGGACATAGCCACCCAATTCAGAGAACCAGAGATAACTGTCGCACCAAGTTGTTGAAAGTTAACATGAAACCGCTAGACATTAAGCGAAGAGGAGACCACATAGTTGTTGGATCGCTAGATGAGAACTTAACTGCAGGCCGGACTTGGAGACTTAGCGACAAACATGAAAACGGCAAGGGCAGACAACATTCACTAGTTCGCTGAATGGAAAAGAGACTTGAAACAATGTTAAGTGATTCAGCGAACACCTAGAGGGAAATAACCATGTGCACACATATGACTTTAAGTGGCCAAAAAAGGTAATGTGGAAACATAAGGATTAGGGCACACTCAAAACCAAACAAGGAAATAAGCATTTCAAAGAAAAGGTGTCAAAGGCAAGGGTTTCTTCTCAACATTATTACAACAATTTTAGGGAAACCTAAACCCTAAACCAGACACTTTTACAGGCCAGGACACAGAAACAAGACCAAAAGAAGAGACCTTAGAAAACCTGAAATATACCCAACACCCCCAAAGGATATTCTTCTCTATGGGCCTCCTAGTTCTAGGAAAACTTTAATTGCTAGGGCAGTGGCAAATGAAACCGGTGCCTTCTTTTTCTATATCAATGGACTTGAGATCATGTCAAAGTTGGTTGGAGAAAGTGAAAGAAATCTCCAGAAGGCTTTTGAGGAGTCTGAGAAGAATGCCCCGTCCATTATATTTATTGATGAGATATTACAGAGATTTATCAGCAGGCTCTAGCAATCCATCTGCTCTGCTCTGCGTGAAATTATGGGTTTTTTCATTTTGTTTGAACTATTTGAGAGATAAGATCTGACTCGTGATGCATAATTGGTTTTCATGTTTGCATCATAGAAGCAGTGTTGGGGATGATGGTGGTGCTATGGACAGAGTCCTTAACTAGTTGTTGACGGAGATGGATGGTATGACAACCAAGAAAATAGTTTTCATTATACCTAATGGTATTGGCCTATTATACCCAAGGATTCAATGGAGCCGATATTACAGAGATTTGTCAGTGGGCTTGCAAGTATGCTATTAGAGAAAATATTGAGAAGGTGAGTTTCAATTGCGGCGGCTTTTGCAAACTAGATTTGGTTATGAATTTCTTAATGGTTTTTTTTAACTAGTTTGATAGAATTTTACATTTTTTGATTCAATTTTCCTCAACTTGTATCTTATTATTTCAATTTGTCATGTTCTCTTTCCTCTGCACTTTTACAGGATATTGAACATGAAAGAAAAAGAAGTGAGAACCCCGACGCAATGGATGAGGATGATAGTGATGAGGTAGCTGAAATAAAGGCTGCTCATTTTGAGGAGTGAATGAAATATGCCTGAAAAGTGTCAGTGATGTATTTGTTGTTGCTGCTGCTTCAGATGTATTTGCTAAGATGATTTCCCCCACCAAGATGATGTGCATCCATTTTATGGAGATCTGCTAAATATTTTATATGATAAAGATCACTACAAGTTGGCCCTTGGCTAGATCCATATTGCTCGCAATCTCATTGCCAAAGTGGCCAAATACTATGTTAGGCTGATAAAATATGGGGATTCTCTTTACCACTACAAATCTTTGAAGGTTGTTGCACTTGGATGGATATGTACCATTGTTAAGAGAATTGGACCGAGTTTGGCTTACCTCAAACAAGTGAGGCAACATATGGTTATGTTCTTTTTTCTATCTATCTGGTTTTCACTACCTGTCATTCCTTGGGATATCTTGCAAGGGTTCTATAAATTGATGGTCCATATTTTGGTGGGTGTCTTGTATGGGCCTATGAACTTTTTTATCTTGTCTTTTTTTTTCCAATCCTACAACTAGATTTTGATATGTGGATTGCTTGTAAGGAACTTTGTTACCGCCATTTCAATAGTTCTTCATATGATAGTTTTCTATGCAGTCCCTAGTCTAGGCTTTATTTGTACATTTGTTATCTCAATATTAAAAGAATTAATTTATTTAAATAAATCTTTATGTCCCAAACACAATGACAACTAGGATGTGAATTTAATCTTTCTGACAACTAAAGAGTCAAAAAAGATAACAGATGGTTCAATATAACCTACAACTTTGTCCATGTAAGAGTTGAACTCTAAAATTTATGGTATGAAGACCTGCAACTTGCAGCTAAGAATATGATACTGAATAATTATGACTTATTTTAAAAATTCAAGAAAACCATTTCTGTAGCGATTACTTAAAAAAAGCACACCTGATCGATGACTCAATATTTGTAACCTCTCATAAACTTTTCCTTTCCACTTCAATATCTTTCCTTGATAATTCTTGATCTCCTCAGAACCACTAGAAAAAAAATAATGACAACAGAACTTGCTACTTTAGAAAATTGCATCAATACTTAACTTAAACATCACAGTCATGAAGGGTGTAACAAAATTTGATATGCTAATAGACAAACTCATTTTGCACAAAATGGCATTAAGCATGGATTTTGGTTTACATGTGGTACATCAATTCCTTCATCGAAGACATTATCTATTACATTTATAATTGTTTATTTAGGTTCCATAGCAATAGCATATACACAAAAAGAATTTGTATTAAAAAAAACATGGACACTACATATATATAAAAATAACCTATTAAAAAAAAAGAGGCCACTGAGGATAATTACACAGGTCTCCAGAAACAACATTACCCAACTCTTTCTCTCAAGCCAAAGACTCAATGTGTTCAATTGCCCAGACTAGCAGTCAATTCTATGTTGAGTATATCTGTCAGGCCCTCCTACAGTTTGAACGAATTAAGAATAGAAGATAGGAACTGATTTAACACTTCACCTACTCAAAAACACAAACCAATGAAATAATCCACATTAGGCCAAGAGAGGTTGACGCACTCAATACGAGAATACTTACACAAAATGAAGCCGAATCATACCAGACAATGACAATGAGAAGTTGACTATTGGCCCTTCTATTTTTTTTTTGACAGCTGCCTGACAATGACACATTCAAAATGCACTTATGAGAAAAGACCTAGAATGGATGAAATTGATTAAATAATGAAGGTATGTTAGTTTGAGCTTCACTTGGTTTCGAGAATAATTTAATATTCTCTACTTAACAAGGCCAACCACGTGAAGGTGGAAGCTCATCTGGCCTCACCCCCCCTCCCCCTAACATTAATCTAAATTCCCCATTAACACATAACAATATTCATTAACATGACATATAATTCAATATTAATACACAATATTCATAGATAATTACTTAAAACAACGTTCATGGAGTTATTATGATAGTTTTACTGATATTTTTGTCACAATTTGATGTTCAGGATAGGGGAAAAGCACCTGCAACAATAGAGGCAATTGTTGTAGATATAGATGACGATATCCCAGAAATCCCTAATATAATAAATACAGTGAAGAAAAAACTAAAAAGAGTCAATGCAAAAATTATTACTATTTTTCATGATGCTACTACCGGCCTCACTGCGATGTCCATGACCAGGTAATTGAGCAAGAAAAAAATCTTGTAACAAGAACAAATACATATTTTAGTTCACGACATAAAAGAGTATAAAATATAAACCTTTATTAAACTTTTGTTATAACTAAAGATTCATTACTACTTACTTCAAAATGACATGCTCACACCATCAATTCATCTGTCCTCTTCAGCATCTCCTCGGTTGGATTTGCATCTTCCAAAATAGTAATAATTTTTGCATTACTCTTTTTCTTCGCCGTATTTATTATATTAGGGATTTGGGATATCCTCATCTGTATCTACATCTATTGCCTCTATTGTTGCAAGTGCTTTTCCCCTATCTGATATTTATCTTTAGGTGTCCACACTCATTCTATTGCTTGTTGCCAGCGGGTCACAGTCATGAATTGGGAGAGCCCTATTTTGGCACTAGTCATGTAGTACAAGCACTAGAATTGAGTTTTTTAGCACAGCTGGGAAATTTTTGTATATCAACATGCAATAGAGTTTTTTGCCCAAACTCTATCGCATGTTGTTATACAAAAATTTCCCAGCCTGTGCCAAAAAACTCAATTCTAGTGCTTGTACTGAGACCTTAAATTATTGAGCTTTCTTTGTTTCAAGAATAGTTTAACATTCTCTACTTAACAGGACCAACCACGTGAAGGTGGAAGCTCATCTGGCCCCTCCTAGGAGCCTCTTATGACCCTTTACGACATTTTAGGACCTCTAAGATGTATTCTTAGGGATCGTAAACGGTCATAAAGGGTCATAAGGGGTCTTGGGACACAACAACTAAGAAACATAATTGTAGGCATCATGGTCACATTTTTTTGGAGACAACGTAATTAAGTGGTATACCCAGACGATGGAGAGAAACTTCTGCACCTTTGGTTCCAAGTTGTTCTCCATCCCGCAATGTCAACTTGGAATCAGAGGTGCAAAAGTTGCACTTCGTCTGGGTATACAACTTAATTATGTTGTCTCCAAAAAAATGTGACCATGATGCCTACAATTATGTTTGTCAGCTATTGTGAAATCCTTGTCACCCTTAGCTGCCATCCTAAGCCCTTCTTCCCTCTCCAGTTCTTCAAGCCTCTACAAGATATCTGGATCAATAAAGTTTGCAACATTGTGTCCATCCATGATCTGAGGAATATCATCTTATTTCCACTCTTCATTTGCCAAAATATACCACTTCTTCAAGCTTGTAGAGTAGTCTCTAGTGGTTGCAAATCAATCTTATTACAAACTATAATAAGAGGCTTAGTAAGTCTAATTTAATTTGTCTGTAGACTAAGACCTTAAATTATTGAGCTTCTCTTTATTTCGAGAATAGTTTAATTAACATTCTCTACTTAACAGGGCCAACTACGTGAAGGTGGAAGCTCATCTGGCCCCCCCAGGAGCCTCTTATGACCCTTTACGACATTTTAAGACCTCTAAGCTATATTCTTAGAGGTTGTAAATGGTCATAAAGGGTCGTAAGGGGTCCTAAGACACAACAACTAAGAAACATAATTTTAGGCATCATGGTCACATTTTTTTGGAGACAACATAATTGAGTGGTATACCCAGATGATGAAGAGCAACTTTTGCTCCTCTGGTTCCAAGTTGACACTGTGGGATCCCTAGACCATAGATACGGAATAAATTTAGAGAGTGAAGGATGGCCATAACGACAAAAATAATAGAGGACAAACCTCAAGTTAAATGAGGCAGCTACAAACATTTTAATATAATTTTATTATTAAATAATGAAATTTGCATAGAGGGGGCTTAGAACACTATAATATGCAAATTTCATTATTTAATAATAAAAATGTATTAAAATGTTTGCAGTTGCCTCATTTAACTTGAGGTTCATCCTATATTAATTTGGTCGTTATGGCCCTCCTCCGCTCTCTAAATTTATTCCTTATCTATGGTCTTTGGATCCTGCAGTTTCAACTTGGAATCGGAGGAGCAGAAGTTGCTCTCCATCATCTAGGTATACAACTCAATTACTTTGTCTCCAAAAAATTGTGACCATGATGCCTACAATTATGTTTGTCAACTATTGTGAAATCTTTTACAGGCTGGCCTTTGTTGCCTTTGATGTGTCCTACAACCTATGAAAAGTTTGAAATATGTTACATGATATAGATATAAAGATCACTAATTAGTGCATTATTACATTCTACTAGTAGTTAATACTATTGCATACCTTCTTCTCTCATTTGCTGGTGTAATTCCTCTTTGAGTATTGTTTTTTGTAATGTTATGTAAACTTTATTGACTAATAAAACTGTTACACTTTTTTACATTTATATAATTTTCTAGTATATTTATATAATTCGCCAGTATAATGATTTTATTAGTTTTAACATAAAAGTGTAATTTGCTAAGAAAAAACTATATTGTTTTAAACACTAAGTATAATTCACTAGTAAAATGACTTCATTAGTTTTGTACAGTAGTGTAAATCACCAATAAAAACAACTATTCACATTAAAACATGTATGAATTGCCAAATTATTTATTACATTTATTTGAATACATGCAAAATCGCCAACACTGTTATGTTTCTCTAGCACATGGAAAAAAGCTATTCACCAACATTTTCCACTAATTTTGGGCAACTGAAAATGATTCACCAACATCAATAATTTTATGTTTGCATGGGAAATGAAAAATTTGCTTATATAATTTCATTTGATTTCTACAAGTCTCGAAAAATTCACCAAAATTTTGCTACTTTTCTATGGGGGGTCTCAAAGTTATCATTGCACTCAATTTCCTCCATCATATAGAGGAATTGAGTGTCAGATATTGGGTGAGAAATAGGATGGTAAAGAAACTCAATAATAATGGATCATGGATCAATCAAATAAAATTTGATAATATTCACTATATTTTAACTTCCTATATGGATCAAAAGTCGAAATGAGTTTAGATGTAAAATTTTATAATCTACATATTGAAATTATAGATTTTTGCAATTGGTCAATTGCTCTTTACCATGAGATTCAAGATCTTTACCTTGTCATATGCATTTGGAAGATTATTATTATTAGACCAATGATGAACATTAGGAGGTACACTCTCTCTAATGAGCTCAGTATGAAGTTCATGAGATTTCTTGAGGGAAATCGCAGATTGGTTATGATAGGGACCCGCTTGAGGAATTGTTGCTTGCTATTCTTAGTTTCATGTACACTATCACATTCATAATACATCAAATTATCCCATCATTTAGATTGTTACATGCGCAGTACGATATATCGACCTTGTATGTTGTGAAGTCCAATATGACAATTAAGGTTCACAAACTATATTCAAATTATTATTTGACAAATTCAATTCAATCTTTATAAATTGTATTTATGAATAAATTTAATTTTCACAATATATTATAATTGTTATAAAATTATTGATTAGTTTCAAATAATCATGTTATTTCATATCTATTGTAACAATAGTGATGAATTAACTTTAATATTGTAGGATAGTTTTTGCAATAAAGATGGTCAAAATTATTCATATTCGTAAATGTTAAATATTTTTTTGTTATTCATGTCTCTCGACATATTTTACATTATTTTTTTAAAATATAAGTATGCATTGTTAACTTATCAATCGTGGTATATCTCTGATGCACAGATGGGAATAATAATTAAGGCCCTGTTTGGTTATAGGAATTAGAAAATGTTGAATTGATCAAATGCTGGAAATGGTCAAATCATGGATTTGATATTCCAATTTTTCATTTTTGGAATATAGTTTGGACCGTTTGGTTGACCCAGAATATAAGCAAGAAGATGCATTTCCTCTGTTTGGTTCCGCATTTTGAAACTAGAATTGGAATTTGAGTATAGTTTTTTAAAAATAAAAATAAAAATTGTTTTAATATTTTTTAATTTAATAATTTATTTTTATTTTATCTAATTTTATATAGAAAATTATAAGTAAGTTTATTTTTTAAACATGTATTAAAAAAAAAAAAAATTCAATTTTTTAATAAGGTTAAATTTTTATTTTATTTATTTTTTAAAAAAGTATTAATTTTTTCTATTTTTTTAATAAGGTTAATTTTTAATTTTGTTTATTTTTTAAAAATGTATTTATTTTTTCAAATTTTTTTAATAAGGTTAATTTTTACCCTTTTTTTTAAATGTATTAATTTATTAAATTTTTTGAGTAAGGTTTATTTTTAATTTTATTTATTTTTATATAAAAAATATAAGCAAGTTATAAACAATAAAAAAGTCATGATTTGACCAAAATATGTCCAACGTATATACATGAAATTCTAAAAAAGTTTCAGTATCCATAATAACCCTCTCTATTAACCACATTTACGCATATGGACCCAACAAAGTAGTGTGATTAGAACACAAACAAGGCATCACAGAAAGATGATTTCTTCTTTTGCCATAGAAGCAATCTCGGTGGCACTAGTTGCCTCTCAAGCCTTGCACAAGATGGACTCTTTTCCTACATCAAGTATAGATGTAGATGGGGTACATGTAGATGGAGTATCATTGACCCATCGAAAGTATGGACATCCACTATTTCCATGTAATACCAAATCTACATTAGTTTTTCCTAAAATGATTATCTTACATTATTTCTAAACATAAATAATATGTTTCCATTTAACAACCTTTTTCCTATTAGGGAAACCCCAAAATAGACGCCCTAGATTACATGTTGTTCGTGAGGTCTTCAACACGCAAGGTCCAACACCACATTCACACATAGGCACATTCGCCAAAGCCATCAATGGTATATTAGTTCAAAGATTGCACTGTCATGCAACATATCATTATCTTTTGTTAATTATTTTGTTCATTCATGTACTTATTATAATTGCAATAAAAAATAACATAGTAATGGAGATAACATCTAAAGATCATATAGCAACATGAGTATTGACGATCACAGTACAAAAGGAAGATCCAAAATGAAGTAGTGCAATGCCTTCTATAAGCCATAAAATAGAATGTAACATATATACCAAGAGATAGAAGATGGGGATGAACAAAATCCAAGAACAAAATGACGGTGTGAAAAAACACTGTTAAGTAAAAATAAACACAAGCCAATATACTGCTCAAGCTTCTCGTATTCTACTCATAACATATCAATGAGAAAACTTCCCATAATAAATGGAGTACACCAAGGAGTAACATTAGAAATAAACACAAGCCAACATCCTACTCAAGCTTCTCATATCCTACTCATAACATATTGGTAAGAAAACTTCCCATAATAAATGGAGTACACCAAGGAGTAACATAAGAAATAAACACAAGCCAACATCTTGCTAAAGCTTCCCATATCCTGCACATAACATATCGGCAAGCAAACTTCCTATAATAAATAGAGTACACCAAGGAGTAACATCAAAAATAAATGTTGGCAAGTTGGCTATACTGATGTATATGACTTGATATAGTATTGTCATTATGGTAACAAAGTCATATAGCAATTTGGAGTCAGCGCACCTGATGAGAAGATCAGAAATTGGTTAAGTATTGAAGACTGGACAATGTACAAAGTTCCTGTAGCTCAGAGCATCAGCGCACATGCATACAAAAGAATTATGGTATGCACCCTGGAAGTTAAGTTGGTTAGACTATACTCATGCTTAGTCTATGAGCGCATAATCAAATATGCAAGGATGAGAAAGATACAAACAGTTGAAGACACACAACCAATGAGTGCCAGAGAAGAACAGAGCATGAAGCTAACAGTTAGTATTTAGGTTTGTGGTTATAATGTAATGTTGTAAAGGCTATACACCTATTTTATTTAGGTTGCCGACATGTATACTTGTTTGTTTGTAAGCACACTTAAGCCAATTCATTTGGAAGCGTTGTTTGTAATAGGTTATAAGGCCGACCTAGTTGTTTATTTTGTATGTGTGTATAAATATAAGATGTGCCCATTGTATTTGGTATGGAAGTTGATAGAGAGTTGTGATAAGCAGAGAAGAAGTATGCAAAGAGTCAAGAAGATGTATTAGAGCTTTTCAAGAGGTCAAAGCATTAGCGCCTCAAAGGAACTGATCTGACAAGCAGTGTCATAGTGACAGTTCATCCAGCAGATATAGTGTGTATCTGATATCAGAAGGTTGTAGCCTTCATCACTTGAGCAGTGAGCTCTAGGACAATGCATCCCCTCCCCTAATAGGGACTATTGTAAAAGACTTCTAATAGGGTCTGACCCTTGACAAGGTCTATTGTACTTAAAGCATTGTAAAGCAACTCCTAACAGGGTTAAGGATCTTGTAACAAGGATCACAAAACACTAGTATAGAATATTAGTGGGTGTCAATTCCCACCAGGGTTTTTTACCTATTTGGGTTTCCCCGTAACCATATTTGTGTCATGTGTTGATTTCATGTTTCATGTTTATGTGAATGTTTAATTTAGTACTTAATCATTTAAGTTCAGTATAAAGATTAAAGTGAAAAGTTAAAATATAGTGAACACTGATTAACCCCCCCCCCCCCCCTTCCCCCCTCTCAGTGTTCCCACTCCTAACAATAAACACAAGCCAGCATCTTGCTCAAGCTTCCCATATCCTTCTCATAACACATCAGCAAGCAAACTTCCCATAATAAATGGAGTATACCAAGGAGTAACATCAAAAATATGGGTTATAAGTTGAAATCATGAACGACATATGTGTAGTCTCAGAATTGTCCATTTTGAATTCTTCATGAACACATGTATATATGATGCCAAGCCAAAAAGTAGGTGTTGGAGCAATATACAAAATCTATAAAAGATGGAGTAGTATTTTCAAAAACTACTCTAGCTTGTAGTTTTTTAAAATTGCTACAAAAAGTTAAACCTCTCTATATGAAATACACAAAATTCCAATCTAAACTAGTATAGTAATTTCAAAAACTACATCATCTTTATATATGAAAATAAACTTGTAAATTACCTATCTTTCTTAGTATCATAACAGTTCGGCTCTATAGTATATGAAACAACATTAAGAACTAATATGAAAAACAAAAAATTGGGGTAGAGCAGCCATATGAGTACTATTGGAACAGTTTTGAAGAATTCAAAATGTACAATTCTGATACTTTGCAATAGAACAACAAAATTTATCAGTATAATTGATCTCCATCGTGTGGTACTCCTTGGTGTATTCCATTTATATTTTGTAATGCAACATGGCTAACCAAGTCAATAGGTATAGACATATAAAACAAAATAGAATAATGCCAATCATAAACAATAAACAATCAACAGGTATAGATATATTACATGTTTTGCCATTACAACACATGCTTTGACTATAACAGTAATATGATGCCAAACAAAAAAGTAGGTATTGGAGCAATGTACAAAATTTTTACAAGCTGGAGTAGTATTTTCAAATACTACTCCAACTTGTAGTTTTTGTAAATGGCTACAAAAATCTAAACCTCTTTATATGAAATTATACACAAAATTCCAATCTAAACTGGTATAGTAATTTCAAAAAACTACATATGCTCTACATATGGAAACAAAATTGTAAATTGCCTATCTTTCTTAGTATCATAATAGTTCAGCTCTATGGTATATGAAACAACCGTAAGAACTAATATGAAAAATAAAAAATTGGGGTAGAGCAACCATATGAGTACTATTAGAACATTTTTTAAGAATTCAAAATGTACAGTTCTGATACTTTGCAATAGAAAAACAAAATCTATCAGTATAATTGATCTTCATCATGTGGTACTCCTTGGTGTATTCCATTTATATTTTGTAATCCAACATGGCTAACCAAGTCAAGAGGTATAGACATATAAAACATAACAGAATAATGTCAATCACAAACAATATACAATCATCAGGTATAGATATATTACATGCTTTGTCATTACAACACATGCTTTGACTATAACAGTAATATGATGCCAAGCAAAAAAGTAGGTGTAGGAGCAATGTACAAGCTAGAGTAGTATTTTCAAATACTAATCTAGCTTGTACTTTTTGTAAATTGTTAGAAAAATTTAAATCTCTCTGTATGAAATACACAAAATTCCAATCTAAACTAGTATAGTAATTTCAAAAACTACATCTGCTCTATATATGGAAACAAAATGTGGTAAATTGATCTTCATCATGTGGTACCCCTTGGTGTATTCCATTTATATTTTCTAATGCAACAATGCTAACCAAAACAAGAGGTATAGACATATAAAATGGAATAGAATAATGTCAATCAAAAACAATATGCAATCATCAAGTATAGATATATTACATGCTTTTCCATTACAACACATGATTTGACTATAACAGTAATATGATGCCAAGCAAAAAAGTAGGTGTTGGAGCAATGTACAAAATTTGTACAAGTTGGAGTAGTATTTTCAAATACTACAAACTTATTGTAAATTGCTACAAAAAGTTAAACCTCTCCATATGAAATACAAAAAATTTCAATCTAAACTGGTATAGTAATTTCAAAACTACATCTTCTCTATATATGGATACAAATTTTTAAAGGAAGATAACATCTAAGATCATATAGAAACATGAGTATTGACAATCACAGAATAAAAGGAAGATCCAAAATGAAGTAGTGCAATGCCTGCTATAAGCCATAAAATAGAATGCCACGTCTATATTAAGAGATAGAAGACGGGGAAGAAAAAAATGGTGGTGTGAAAATACAAGCCAATAGCCTATTGAAGCTTCCCATGTCCTACTCATTACATATCAACAAGAAAACTTCCCATAATAAATGGAGTACACCAAGGAGCAACATAAAAAATATGGACTGTAAGTTGAAATCATGAACAACATATGTGTAGTCTCATAACTATCCATTTTGAATTCTTCATGAACACATGTATATATGATGCCAAGAAAAAAATTAGGTGTTGGAGCAATGTACAGAATTTGTACAAGCTGGAGTAATATATTCAAAAACTACACCAGCTTGTATAGTATATAAAACACCAGTAAGAACTAATATGAAAAACAAAAAATTGGGGTAGAGCAACCATATGAGTACTATTGGAACAATTTTGACAAATTCAAAATGTACAGTTCTGATACTTTGTAATAGAACAACAAAATTTATCAATATAATTGATCTTCATCATGCGGTACTCCTTGGTGTATTCCATTTATATTTTCTAATGCAATAGGGCTAACCAAGTCAAGAGGTATAAACATATAAAATGGAACAGAATATTTCTAATCACAAATAATACATAATCATTAGGTTTAGATATATTACATGCTAAAAAAGAATGTTACATTTTGGTTATAATAGAATTTTAATTTAGTTGTAAGGTGTTTGAGTTAGTGGAGATGAGCTTAAGATGTTATAAAATAATAAAAATAAATAGTTAAAATATGTTGTACTATTTAAGATTTCAATGAACTAAATTTAAAATAACATATCACCAAGCAAAATTCCCATAATAAACAGAGTACACCAAGGAGTAACATCAGAAATATGGATTGTAAGTTGAAATCATGAACGACATATGTGTAGTCTCAAAACTGTCCATTTTGAATTCTTCATAAACACATGTATATATGATGCCAAAATCTGTAAAAGTTGTAGTATTTTAAAAAATAACTTTAGCTTGTAGTTTTTGTAAATTGCTATAAAAAGTTAAACCTATTGGAACAGTTTTGAAGAATTCAAAATGTACAGTTCTAATACTTTGCAATAGAACAACATAATTTATCAGTATAATTGATCTTCATCATGTGGTACTCCTTGGTGTATTCCATTTATATTCACCAGTAATATGATTCCAAGCAAAAAAGTAGGTGTTGGAGCAATCTACAAAAATTGTACAAGCAGGAGTAACAACTATATCCATTTTTAAGTAAATCATGAATGCAATCTATAATGCATGAAATAAAAGTAAAAACCATATCATCATAACTGCATGTATATATGATGCCGAGCAAAAAAGTAGGTGTTGGAGTAATCTACAAAAAATTTACAAGCTAGAGTAGCGAGTTAATCATGAATGGTGATTTGGGAAGAAAGCATCAATATATAGTAGAGTATATATAATAGACCAACCATATGTAAATTTGGAAAAAATAAAACATTGTCACATTGATATCAATTGTATGTTGCTAATATAAAAGGTATCTTGGCTAACCTTTCCATCTTAACAAGTATCTTGGCTAACCTTGCCAATGTTTAAATAACAAGACTTAAATGGAAACAAAAGAAACTAATGATCTCCAAACTTCATTACAATGTACGCCACTCTCTCCTCTTCATTAATTCTTAAGAACCCTTTGGCTCTTTTAGGTTCAACCATAAAGGTTTCATATGCCTTTAGCACAGTGCCTCAACTCAAATCAGGGATGCCTTTAAGGGCCTCGTACACACTATCAAAGACAACATTTGAATCAGATTTATCTAGTTTGACAACATGAGGCAAAGACATTTCCTCTTGCATTCTTTTATAGTTTCACAAATCGCTTCCAATGAACTAGCCATGCTTTCCTTCTTCCTCTTTCCCCTCCTTGATGACGGTGTTGAAGGATTTGGCCTACCACTTACACTAGATTGATTGGAATGATAAAACTCATCATCCAAATCAGTTGTAGTCTCAAGAGGTGTACCGATAGGGATTTCCTCATCACAATCTAGGTCGAGGCCCTCATCCAAATGGTGCCCTTCTTCTGTCTCTTAAGCCTTTGTAGTTGCGGTACCTTCAGCTATGTCATTACTGTGTGTGTGAATTTTGTACCTATCTGTAGAACACAACACTTCAGTAAAACATTAGAGGTTAGCAAAAATCAAAATCGTGCAAGTAATTAAAAACTAAACTAACCAGGTGATTTACTGCCTTCTAATAGATGTGAGTATGTATTCTTAGATTGGACCGAGATCAGTGACCTTGACGACACCTAAATGAAGGATTTGAATGCAAAATCCGGATATGGATTAGATGCAAATTATTCTTTTTTTTTTGGATTTTAGATTCAATAAGATGAAAGAAACTTATATGAATTTATTCTAGAATGAAAAACTGATATGCAATGCAATTAATCTAACAATGATATGATAAATATGAATGATCTCACAAAAAGGTGATGATTTGCAAAGAAGCTCCAATTCTTCAGACACCAATTCACCAGCATAAGTTTGCAAAATTATGAGATATGAGATTGAAGAGTTGAGCCTTGATTTTATAGAAATCCAGGGCTTTGGGGATGCAAGAGAAAAGCCATAAATCACTCAGTTAAACTCAGGTTGATTTTTGAGTTATCAAAGAATAAAAGATTATTTAACTCACAAAATCATGCAAAAGCATGCAGAAATAGCTTTTTAACTCAAATCAGAGTTGAGTTTATTTTTAAAACAACTTGAATTGATAATCTGATTTCAAGTTGAACTGCTTTTTGAATGTGCATAATAATTATGAATTAAATAAATAAGTAAAGTGATTTATTTCCAACTTAACTGATTTTAAAAATAAAATAATTGATTTATGGGTTAATCAATTATTAAATCAAACTTTTATTCCAAAAATAATATCATTAAATATGACAACTTGCTTTAATCAATTAAATAAGAATTTAATCAATTAATGATAAGAATTTTGATTTATTGTCAAATTTAAATAATAATAATTAGGAATAAATATAATTCAATTCAATTAAATAATTAAGTGGCAGAATTAAACTTAATTAATTAAATATTAAAAATATTTAATTAATCAAACTTTAGGATAAATAGGATTTATCGCCAAATAATCATTAAATTAAAGATAATTATGATGATTAGGAATATTACTAGGAATATTCCTTAATGCAGAATTTGTGATAATCAATTAGGATTTGATGATGTTCAGATGTACCTTAGGTTAGGACTTCGATGTCGATTTCATTCGATGTGTCGATATAGGAGATTAATGAACCTATAGCCCATTTTTGGGGTATTACATTTTGCCCCTCTTTGAATTGTTGTGCAAAGTGCAGTGGTTCAAAGACAGTCTATGTATGATGTTGAAACTGATGTTTGAAGTTGATATTGATATGAAACAAAAACTGATTGAAGTTGATAGGTCCTGAATGACCAAAGATAATGTTAACTATAATAGCAAATGAACTGATGATTGTGAAAAAGAGTGTCAAAACACCTGATTCTAAACCTTATGATTGTGAAGAAGTGAGTGACCGATTCCAGACCCGATTGTCGATAAGAATCACATTGGTATCACATCTGAACCCTTCAGTTTCTGAAGAACCAAGGAAATAACACAATTGAACCGATAGTTACAAAAACTGATACAATTTACAAGATTAAGAGAATACCAGATTGATATGGATCTCGATGAATCTGATATGCCCCGAGCGATGATCGATTTGCCCCAAGCGATGAGGTCTTTTGATGAGTCAGCAATTAGACGTGGTCATTGTCTTGATTACTGAGGAAAGATATGATTTCAAAATTAGATTTACAGACTTTGAATGATGTGCAATACCATGCCCCCTTCGGGATTAAAATTGAAATCTGATAAGAAAAGTTAGCGTTGATAGTGTAGAAGCATGTTAATTGATTTGAGAAGTGATTAAACACGTTCAAGAACGTGTTCTGCATCATTGGAGGGTCCAAAAGACCAAGTTTGACTAGGTTTGACCATGAGTTGACCATGGTTGACCAAGTTGAAATTTTAAGAGTTTGATGTAAGATGATCAGTTAAGTTGAATACTGGATTTTTGTGATGATTGAAGGTCGATTATGCAAGTAGTTAATAATATGAATGATCTCAGATTTTGATTTTGATCACGAAAAAGGATTCTACTTGCTATTTTGTTGGATGGACCTTCGTGTAAGATTCAGCTCTTGTTAGATTTGAAGAGACAAGTGGAGAATTGTTTAAGCATTGAAGTTTGTTTAGCTATTGTGAGATCATGCAAACATGCAAAAATGCAAAGAGACATGCAGTATGAAATGCAACCTAAGACCTAGGACCTAGTCACTGATCATGTGTCGGTCATTCTCATCATCAAATTTTTAGGTAACCGGATAAATCAATACAATACCCACTAGTGATGAAACCATAGACATATGAATATCAATTTGTATGCGCATGAATCAATACAACACCCACTGATTAGGCAACCATAGACATATGAATATTGATTTTATTTTCGGAATGTCGGATTAGATATAAGCACCAAGGCACAAACGCCAGGATGACCTGAATATCATGTCTATTTTGATATAGCAATTTGTATAAGCATCAAAACATAAATGTCGTGATGACCTGAATACGCCTTGCATTACAAACATATCAAGCAAAAGAGGTCATTCGAAATCCAATGTGAATTACTCGTAGTGACCCTTTGTCGTTCACATCCTTAGGTAAGATCACATTTCACAATAGGAGAAAAAAATCACTCAAAAAGACAATAGTTAGATCAAACTTCCTTGAATTTTTTGGGTATCAATAGTTGAGGTACGCATGGCCATCCAATTCGAGATAGAGGCTCTTACAGTCGGACACCATTTCAATCCAGAATTTCTAAAGTTGTTAGATTTTCACATACAAGTAGAAAATAAAGAAAAGATTGTGCCCCCAGTCATCACTCTCTAAATCCTGTAAAGGACATCATCGAAGAGCTCGAAAGGACATAATATGCAAAAATCTCAATGCGAATCAATAAGCATACAAAGAGATAAAAGCATGTAAAAAGCATAGATTGTTTTCAGTTTGTGTTTGATGTTTGATTGCGTTGTTGTAGATGCAAAATCCTTTCTGGAGACAAGATTGACTGACTGACTCGGATGAAGCTTCAAAGGACTCTGACTAGATAGGATATGTCTAAGATACATTGGAGGCCATAAGATATGACATTGATTGCCCCCAAGTGTTAAGCATTGATAGGATACAGACGCTTGAGCTGATTGGTGTACAAACTGACTTATTGAAAACAAACTAGGAGATATGTACAAACTAAAGCAAGACTGAAAGTTGGGAAAGACCAAGATTGCGCTAATAGATGGAGCATTTTGAAACAAGTGGCGCCCATTTGCTGGGTTTTCACCATCTTGGCAGAGATTCTATTTTTCCTACCAAGGCACCTGTTTCCAGGTTTTCACCAAGGCACTTTTTCTTTTCTTTTTTTTTTTGTATTTTTTCATTTTTTCTATTTTTTTGTGAATCATCAAGGTGCCTATTGCTAGGTTTTCACCAAGATGTTCATTTTTTCAGGACTTTTTCCAATTTTTAAAATTTTTTTAGGACATTTTACCATAGACTAAATGCCCTAGGCATAGAATTTCTTCAGATGGAGAATGTTGATTGGTTCTCAGAGCTGTTCTCCTTCAGTCATTGAGAGTTGATAGGCACCAGAGCCAAAAGTAGCAGTGATTACAAAGGGACCCAGCCAGTTGGGTTCAAACTTCGCCTTGCATTCTCGATGTGATTGATTTTTAGGATTCTCTCTCAAGACTAAATCACCAACCTGAAATTCTTCGTGTCTGAATTTCTTGTTGTAGCCTCTAGACATTCTCTTCTGATATACTCTAGGATGATCATACACTACTTGTCTGTGCTCATCTAGTAGTTCAAGTTCTTGCAACCTAGACACTCTGTAGTCATCATCAGTTACTAGACTATGCATTCTGATTCTTAGTGATGGGATTTCAACCTCAATAGGCAGTACCGCTTCAAACCCATAAACTAAAGCGAAAGGTGTAGCCCCAGTAGGTGTTCTGATACTTGTTTTGTAGGCCCAGAGAGCTAGATTGATCATGAGATGCCAGTCTCTTCCTGTTTTATTAACTGTACGGTGCAAGATTTTCAATAGATTCTTATTAGACACCTCTACTTGTCCATTCCCTTGAGGATAGTAGATAGATGACCAATGTTGTGTAATCTTGAATTTGGCACATAAATCATCTAAGTCTTTATTCTTGAATTGTCCACCATTATCTATGATTATGGAATGAGGTATCCCATATCTGCATATGATATAGTTCAATATGAACATAGCGATTTGTTTTCCAGTTGCTTGTGTCAAAGGGACTGCTTCTACCCATTTTGTAAAATAATTTGTAGCTGTGATTATATGGGTATGTCCATTAGAAGAATGAGGATGTATAGCTCCTATAAGATCAAATGCCCATTGGTGAAAAGGCCATTGTGTAGTGAAGGGAATTAGATCTCTCCCTAGAGCATGAATTAAGTTTCCATGCACTTGGCACTTTTGACAGTTCTTAGCAAACTTGATAGACTCTTTCTCCATTTCAGGCCAATAGTATCCATCCCTAATAAGTTTTTGAGCTAGTGTTAAACCGTTCGAGTGTGACCCACAAATACCATCATGGACTTCCTCTAATGCACGTTGAGACTCTTCCCACTCTAACATCTAAGTAGTGTACCATCTAGACCTCGTTTGTATAGATCATGACCAATGATGACATATCGGGAGGCATTACGGATAAGGTATCTCTTCTCATGGCGGTTGAAGGTATCGGGAATGATTTGATCTGGGAGATAGGAAAATAGGTTTTTGTATCTAGATGAATCATGACCAACAATAGTGCAGATCATGTGGGTTTCAGGGGAATCATATGCAGGATAAGATAGTGCTTCCACTAGGAACTCATAGCGTAGCTCATGTTCAAGCTACTGTAATAAAGTAGATAATGTTGCCATTGCATCGACAGCCTTATTCTCCATTCTAGGTATTTTCTCAAATGTGATAGATATGAAATACTTCTTTCGATCATCTACCATTCTTTTGTAAGGAATGAGCTTTTCATCTTTAGTTTGGTACACATTATTGACTTGATGGATAACAAGTTGTGAGTCTCCATGAATGTGTAATTTTATTACTCTCTATTCAATTGCTATTTTCATACCATTCAAAAGGGCTTCATATTCTGCAATATTGTTTGTGCAAGGGAACTTTAATCTGAATGCTTTTGGGATTGAGTATCCTTGAGGAGTTATGAACAATATGCCTGCTCCAAATCCATTCTGTGTATAGGAGCCATCAAAGAATAACTGCCATTCTCTAGAAGAAAGAGTCATGATAGAGGAATCTGGAAATTCCATTTGCATTGGTGTATCATCAATCATAGGTGCATATGCTAATTGATCAGCAATAACCTATCCTTTAATAGCTTTTCTCTCAACATATTCAATGTCAAATTCACTTAAGAGCATGACCCATTTGGCTAATCTACCTGTGAGGGCAGCTTTGCTTAGTAGGTATTTGAGTGGATCAATCTTAGCTACCAACTGTGTGGTATGAGCTAACATGTAATGTCTTAGTTTCTGTGATGCAAAGATCACAACTAGACAAGCTTTCTCAATCATTGAATAATTCTTTTCATATACAACCAATGTTCTACTGATATAGTATATAGCTCTTTCCTTTTTGTTCTCATCATGTTGTGCTAGCAATGCCCCAGTGATGTATCTGTTGCGGAGACATATAAGATCAAAGGCTTCCCTAGAATGGGAGGCATCAAGATAGGTGGATTTGATAGATACTTCTTGATATGGTTAAAGTTGTTCTCACATTCTTCATTCCATGCAAAGGTCACACCTTTATGTAATGTTTTTGTAAAGGCTGCAATATGTCCACTAGCTATGATATGAATCTTCTGATAGATTGAACTCTTCCTTGCAATGTCCTCATTTGACTGATATTCTTTGGAGCTTGCATTTCCACGATAGCCTTTACTTTAGTAGGATCAACTTCAATGCCCTTCTTTGAGACTATGTATCCTAAGAGCTTTCCAGAAGTGACACCAAAAGCACACTTCTTAGGATTTAGTCTAAGACTAATTTTTTTCATTTTGTGTATCTTGCTCAAGTCATTTAGATGTTCAGCTCTAATCATAGATTTTGCTAAAGTATCATCAACATAATCTTCCATAGTCCTATGCATCATGTCATGGAAAATAGATGTCATAGCTCTTTGATATGTAGCACCAGCATTTTTAAGCCCAAATGGCATGACATTCCAATAGAAGGTGCCCCATGCACATGTAAAAGCAATTTTCTCTTGATCCTCTGGAGCAATTTTTATTTGATTATACCCAGAAAATTGATCCATTAAAGAATACATCTCAAAGCCTGTAGTCATGTCCACTATCATATCAATGTTAGGTAGTGGAAAATCATCCTTAGGGCACGCTCTATTGACATCTCTAAAGTTTGTGCACACTCTGATTGATTTATCTAGTTTTGAAACAGGTACAATATTAGAGATCCACTCAGCATAGTCAATAACTCGGATGAATCTGGCTTTCAAGAGCTTCTCTAATTCAGCTTTTACCAAGAGTGTGACATGGGGATGCATCTTTCTCAATTTTTGCTTGACAGGTTTGACATTTGGAGCTATAGATAAATGATGCATTATAAGATTAGGATCCAACCCTGACATATCTAAATATTTCTATGCAAAGTCGATCTTCTTTTCTGTTAGGAATGTAGTAAATTTTTGTTTCTCTTCTTCTGATAAAGATTGTGCCACATGGATCAACTATGGTTCCTTTATTGTTCCCAAATTGATGGATTGAGTGGGCTCAATTAGAACTGGAGATCTATCTTGTAAATGACTCGAAAGGACATCAAATATCTCATTCTTAGGCACCTCAAAGAGGTTTTCACCTTTGGATACGTCTTTTATTTTTACTTTTGTAGGTTCTGAGACTGCCACAAAGTAGTTTTCACCCTCAGAACTCTTTTTCTTTTTACTCTTATTCTTATTTTTCTGACTAAGATACTTGATGTTCGACTCTGTCATGCTAACACTCGATTCACTGATGGAAGTACTCATAAGCTTAACTACATTGAGGTAGCAAGCAAGGGCATAGTCATTCGGGAAGGTATAAATACCATGGCTCAGATTTGTGGAGGTTTGATCAATAAGGTTTGGATATTGGATAGTCAAAGTGGGGAAGGATTGGGAGATAGTGTTTACGGATATGGATCTGTCATCATTGGTCCTAACCTGACGCTCAAGTTCAAAGGTGATATTACAACTTAAGACATTCAATTCGTGAATAGGCTCAATGTCATTGTGGGAGTCCAATTCAGCCGAAGGTGGATCAGACTCAATAGGTTCATCATTTTGCTCTAGACTTACGTTGGGTTTGGGTGCATCCTGGTGAATAACATCAACATGTTTCTCTGTAATAAGCTCATCTTCTTCTGGAATGGCTCCCCATTCATAGTCATTAGATTCTTCATCTATGCCTCTAGGAAATCTAAGAACATGAGTAAAGTCAGGATGAATACCCCAAGAAGGGTTACCCTCAGATTTTGATTTGAATTCATACTCATGAGAATCTGTCTCAGAATAACTACCACCTTCCTCTTCTTGATTGTTTTCAAGATTAGCTAGTTCTTGTGTTGCAACTATCTCTTGATTGATAGTAGGTTCTTGTGTTTCTACTACATTAATTCTTTTGATTGGATCATCTTTATCATCAAGAAGGTCTTTGATTTCTTTAGGCAAACACTCATAAGGGATAAGTTTAGAGCTGTCTGAATCACTATCTGATGGTTCGGTTTCTTCTTTCTTAAGAAGAGGTTCTCCTGGTGCGATCTGCTCTATGACATGAGAACAATTACCTTTGAGGTGGAAGGGTTTCTTTTTAAAGCCTAGGCCAACGGTATCTTTGTTTGCCCTGCTAGTATGTGAAATAGGTGTTATGAGACCTTCTCCTCTGACTCCTAGAGTACCTTTACCTGAATATCCCATCTTAGCTATCAGTTTATCTCCTGGACCATATGCCTTAGAAGGGATTTTGGATACTGTAGAATCACTAGTTTGGACAACTTGAGATTCAGGTTCGTCTTTGTAAATCCATGTGAGCACAGCTTCATCCTCTTCAAATTCTTGCTTGGAGACTTGTTCAGCTACAAAATTCTTTTTATATGCCTCAAGAGGTTCTTTAGAATCTGGTTTGGACTATTTTAAAGATTGTCCATAAGACTTAAGTGAGCTAGGGAGAGATGTCAAAGATAAGATTGGCTCTATAGTATATTCTCCCATACCATTTTCTTTGATATTGACCTCTTTTGCAATGTCTTCCATTTTAGATGTGGATGCTTCTTTAGTTGGCTCAATGGAAGATTCTCTGTTATTAGGCACAAGTTTATCTGCACTTTCCTTCAATGTATTGCGAGTGGTGGATATGTTTGCTGGAATAGTGACTTCTACTCCTTCATAAGGAAATTTCAAGCATTGATGGAATGTAGAAGGAATAGCCTTCATCTCATGTATCCATGGTCTCCCTAGAAGAATGTTGTAAGCCAAAGGTAGATCAAGAACTTGACATATAGTATCTCTGATAAGTGGACCTGCTCTGATAGGTAAGACAATGGTGCCTTTAGAGGTTCTTTCTTGTTCATCATAGGCTTTTATAGTTATCTTCTTTCTAGGATCAATAGACAATTCTGAAAATCCCAATTGCGTGACCAAGTTGTAAGAACAAATGTTTAGGCCAGCACCCCCATCTATCAACACACGTTTGACCCCACGGTTCTAGATCAAGACTTCTATATGCAAGGGTTGGTTATGTGGGTGACTCAAGGAGTTGTCATCTTTCTTTGAAAAGGATATATATTGTGGAGACGTAAGATGTCCAACCATAGTTTGGAACCTGTCTAAATCAAGGTCATTGGGAACATTGGATCTGAGCAAAGCTTTATCTGGAATAGCTCTATGAGCTGGAGATATCCAAAGCAACTCAAACATGGAGATTTTTGCGTTAGTGTGTTGGATTTGTTGAACAATGCTATAAGATGTTGGCCTCGTATCTTTAGGATTGGAAGATTTAGAAGCAACCTTTTGTTTGGAAGCAGAAGAAAGATTGAAGGGCATCTTAGCGACATTTGATGAATCTAGGATTTGTCCATTCAGATGTGCCCGAGCTTATGATAGAGTAACTTTGTTAGCTGAGGTATGATCTCTATCTCTTCGCACAATTGTGATGACATTGCAATGCTCAGAGAGACAAGGTTCGACCATATTGATAACAACATTATTTCCAGGGTAAGCATAATTGACCTTTGCCCCCATGTTAGGCTGAGAAGATGAAACTTCTTGACCATGTTTCAGAAATGGTTCTGTGAATGCTGTATGATCATTATTGCTCTTATGATTGTCAATCGTGATGTCTCCCTTATCAATTAGATCTTGAATAGTAAGTTCCAAGCGTAAGCATTTATTGGTTTTTGGACCTTTACCTCTATGGAAATCACAAAATTCATTCTCTCTCCACCTTTTTGGTTTAGGATCAGGATCAGATTGTTAGATCTCAGGCAAAGAGATGATGTTATTAGCCAACAGAGTTCTCATAAATGATTCTAAAGATTCTCCAAGAGGAATGAACTTTCATTTATTATCAGTGGACCAAGATTTGTATTCTGGTTTCTTTTGAGATGGTTTGGACACCTTTTGCTCTGAGGCTTTGATGGCTTGGGTACCAATAGTTAGATTGAAAGCTGGTGCCTTTGATGGGGCACAGATAGTATCAACAACACCATCTGTTACAATGCCTTTATTCTTGTTCCAATTTTTGTTCTTATCTTTAGAACTGGATCCTGATTCGTACTTGTCCTTTTGAAGTGTGATGTCTCCTTTTTTCACAAGTACTTTTTCAATTTTGATCGCATTGTCTACCATTTTATCAAAAGATGTATGATCTTGCATTTGTAACGGGTAGTTGATTTTTGGGATAAGATTATTGATGAAGATTTCCAGTTTCTTAGTTTCTGGAATAGGCCTAGCATATAGAGAGAATTTCTTCCTCCATCTTTTGAGAAATGTCAGGAATGGTTCGCCTGGATATTGCTTGAGATTACAGATATCAATCATGGTGATTGGATGTTGAATGTTGTAAGAGTATTGCTGATAGAACAATTTGATCAACTCCTCAAAAGTTTTGATAGTAGAAGGCAATCTAGAGAACCAATGAATGGCCGCTCCTCTCAAAGATAGAGGAAAGAGACACATCAGATAGGTTGGTTCATGCATGAACTCCATAGATTGTGTACAAAATTCTCTGACATGATCTTGAGGATCAGAGTGTCCATCATACTTATCATATTTCGGCATCTCCACTCTTTTTGGGAATGGTGGCATGTACAAGTCTTTGTCAAATGGAAAAGGACATAGAGCCTCCATGGGGAACTCCTTGGGTTCCTTTTTCTTTCTCAAGGTTATTAAGTTTGACTTGCATGGCATGCATCTGTTTCATCATAGCTGTGAGTGGAGTTTCTTCCTCATACGTAATGATATCTTCAACATTAAAGTTGGGAGGAAGTTTAGCTCCTTGGTGAGCTAATTGTAAAAAGTATGTTTCTCTATCTTCTTTCAAGAAATGCTTCATCATTCTTTTGAAATTATCATCATTTTGATATTGAGCAATTTCTTCAGGTGTGGGTTCCTGATCTGCACCATGTTGAGATTGAGCTCTTTGAGAGCCAAAGTTTGTCCCTGCTTGAGACATGGTAGGAGTTTTCCCTGGGATAGATTTAGGAGGAGTTTGTTGATTACCTCCGTGAGTTGATGAAGGAGGAATGTAACCAGATTTCAATCAAAGGTTTCCAAGACCGTCGTCTTCGTAAAGACTAGAATTGTAGAGTTGCTCAAGAGTTGGAGCTTGGAGAGTGGTTATAGGTAAAGTATGGGATACTTCTCTAGATTTCTTGTGAGAGGAAGCTCTAGTTTCCACCATTAACCTTAGGTGAAACAAAAGAATGTGATGAAGACAACTAAAGAAAGATCTGATTCAAGAAGATCAAATGACGCAACCTTGTCAAGGTTTGGTTGATTAAAGCTTGGATTAGACGTAAATGAAGGAGACTGTGCCCTGGATGTATGGGTGGATTCCCAAAAGATAGTGGACATGAGTTCACAACACTTAGCCATTTTGATGATTGATTGAAGATTGATAGTTATGACAAGGTTTTGACACAAGATGATAAAGACTCAAATCGATTAAACAAAAGGCTAAATCAGATTCAAAAGGCCACTTTAGGAAAATGATTGGATTCTCAGTATTTGCTGCTCTATTCCTAATATAGTGATTTGCCACTTTTCAAAATTTCCCAAACGACTTTCTATAGGCTCGTACGACAGTGGGTATAGCATGAAACGATAATTGAAAAACTCATACGACAGTTGTCAAATTCGCACGATAGTTGATTGCAGGAATTTTGACTTTTGAAATTGACTGGCAACAAAAACTCATATGACAATGTACCTAATACCATACGACAATCTGGGGGTTCTGAAATGACAATAGCCAAAATTCGTATGACTTTCTGACTTTACAAAATGACTATTGACTCTAGAAAGATGTTTGACATCAGATTTTGCAATTTTTTAGGTTTTCAGTTTCAGATTTGTTCACAAAATTAGTTGTCCAGGTTTGAAGATTGCAGCAGATTGATTCATTCTTAGTAACCAGATAGATAATCAAGCACATAAAATAACAAGCAAGTGATTTCAAGAACGTCTAAAAATAATGAACAAGGGATAAAACAACCCTGCGCATGAACAATCAAGTGACTGAATTGTGCTAATTCCTAGGAGTGCTAATAGTGTATGTTCCAAAAAGTTTTGCAATAATGCACACATTCCTAGAAAAATGAAAATTTGGCCTCACTAGGGTTTTTTGTAATGGTCTGACTCTACAACTTTTGTGATCTCAAGAGGGTGAACTCCAATCCAGGCGCACCGGGGTTTTGACACAGTCTGAGAATTTAATCAATCAAGATCTGCTAGGGAGATTTGACAGCCCAACAAGAGACCACACTTGTGGAGATTTCTTCCACGAGGATATAGCATTTGTCACTACCACGATGAAAATGGCTATTACCGCTTGAGGTTTCATCAACATGGTTGACCCAATTAAGGGAATGTCCACTACGGTTAACCCTCTCTAAAGGTGACTCACAAAATATACCACATGGAGACTGGTTCGAAATTCAAGGATCTGAGTTTCTGGTACTACCCAAAAAGGAGTAGAGCATAATCCTCTAGCCTTTTCACTTTTAACCCAAACAAAGCAGATAGATTAATCTGACATGCTAAGACCAAGATTATCTCACAAAGATCTATGATGTCAACCACTCATGATCTATCAACCTCTTTGGAGAGAGAATGTATCAATCAGAAGCTGAAGACGCACAAATCTAGTAGAACATGAGACTCTCTTAGTATCCTCCCTACCTACAAGGGTTCCTTCGTTGAGAAGAGTTTCGCTGGAAACCCACTCTCTCAAGAGCCACAAATAGATTTCATAGGGCCTATTTACTATGTGTAACAAAGATGCTGAAAAGAAAATCTATGTTCATTTTTATAGCCCAAATGAAATATGTGATATGAAAGCAATAAAGGTCACACAAGCTTGACATGCAAGAGTTCTTTTTAATCCAAATCGAAACATTATCAGTCGAAAAGATTACCTGAATTCTTCACAACGCGCTTAGTAGATTATTACCTATTTTTAGTAATTCTTGCACTTTTTCCAATCAAAACTAGTAGAAATCAATCAGAACCAACAAATTTCAATTGTTAATGTTAGCTGTTAGTCCAAATCAGAAAAACAAATCTGAAAAACAAATCTGAAAAAGTGAAATGACAATCAAAACCTAGTACTGAGACTTGTACGACACTGGGTCACCCACCAGATGACAGTCCAAAATCTCCTACGACAATGGGTATCAGACAATACGATAATAGAGCCTCCAAATGACATTATGATCCTGATGGTACAATTCTCGATCAAGTCAAATGTCGTACGATAGTGGGTATCTCCTAGTATGAGTTTCTAACAAAACTTGTACGACAACTATACGGATAGAAATTAAAAATCATAGCTTGAAACAGAAAATGACAAGAAGATGATAGAAATTGCTAGAAATTGAATGGAAACCCGTTTCAGGGCCCCACAGTGGGTGCCATAAACGTGTGTGTGAATTTTGTACCTATCTGTAGACACAACACTTCAGTAAAACATTAGAGGTTAGCAAAAATTGAAATCATGTAAGTAATTGAAAACTAAACTAACCAGGCGATTTACTGCCTTTTAATAGATCCGAGTATATATTCTCAGATTGGACCGAGATCAGTGACCTTGACGACACCTAAATGAAGGATTTGAATGCAAAATCTAGATATGAATTGGATGCAAATTAATCTATTTTTTTTGGATTTTAGATGCAATAAGATGAAAAAAATTTGATATGAATCTATTCTAGAATGAAAAACTGATATGCAATACAATTAATCTAACAATGATATGACAAAATATGAATGATCTCACAAAAAGGTGATGATTTGCAAAGAAGCTCCAATTCTTCAGACACCAATTCGCCAACATAAGTTTGCAAAATTATGAGATATGAGATTGAAGAGCTGAGCCTTGATTTTATAGAAATCCAGGGCTTTGGGGATGCAAGAGAAAAGCCATAAATCACTCAGATAAACTCAGGTTGATTTTTGAGTTATCAAAGAATAAAAGATAATTAACTCACAAAATCATGCAAAAATAGCTTTTTAACTCAAATCAGAGTTGAGTTTATTTTTAAAACAACTTGAATTGATTTTCTGATTTCAAGTTGAACTGCTTTTTGAATGTGCATAATAATTATGAATTAAATAAATAAATAAAGTGATTTATTTCCAACTTAACTGATTTTAAAAATAAAACAATTGATTTATGGGTTAATCAATTATTAAATCAAACTTTTATTCCAAAAATAATATCATTAAATATGACAACTTGATTTAATCAATTAAATAAGAATTTAATCAATTAATGATAAGAATTTTGATTTATTGTCAAATTTAAATAATAATAATTAGGAATAAATATAATTAAATTCAATTAAATAATTGAGTGGTAGTATTAAATCTAATTAATTAAATATTGAGAATATTCAATTAATCAAACTTTAGGATAAATAGGATTTATCGCCAAATGATCATTAAATTAAAGATAATTATGATGATTAGGAATATTACTAGGAATATTCTCCGATGCAAAATTTGAGATAATCAATTAGGATTTGATGATGTTCAAATGTGCCTTAGGTTAGGACTTCGATGTCGATTTCATTCGATGTGTTGATATAGGAGATTAATGAACCTATAGCCCATTTTTGGGGTATTACATTTACCCACAATTATGGCTAGGTCATTATAGTACTGGAATAGTTGCCTCTTATAAACTTTGGCATTTTTTAATTCTTTTCTCTGAATGTTGTCATAATTAATGAATTAAATCTTTGTCTTTTATCAATAACTTAATAAGAAGGAAATATTGCTTAGATCAACAATTTCAAAAGAGCATGTTACCTTCAAAAAGTCATCCCACACCCTCTCGTTAGCATCCATACATTGAGTACTCTCATTCCATGCAAAACCACTCATACTCCTCAACTCTCTCATAACTCTAAAACCTTAATGCTTCCATCCTTTCAACTTATTCTTGAATTTTTTCTTTGATAGATTGAGGTTCATCTTTGCATTTAACCTCCTCTCAATGGTGGTCCATGCTTATTTTCTAAAGCCCCCTTCACCTTTCCTTCCTAGCTAAACTTTCTTGTGGAGCAAGTATAGGAACTTTTGTTCCATTTCTCTTGTCCACATAACCTTCTTGGAAAAAGAAAATACCTGGCTTAGTTGAAGCTCATCATGACTTGTGTGACTGACATCACCTACACCAGTTGCTAAATACAATTATCAGCTACATTTAAATGAGGATGGATACTAAAGAAACACACATACAATAGTGACATATAATCAAACATATTACATTTAATCATACTATCCAACAATATATATTAGATGTCTTTATCATCCATCCTCATTTCCATGCTATCCTCCACAATATCCCTGACAATATCTATCCTTGACAATACCTTTGACAATATCTTTCCATTCTATCATTGATAACACATATGGTCTATATCATCTACCATTTGTGATCTATATCATCTAACATTTCTTATCTACATCATCTATTATTAAATGTAGTTCACATAGTTATACTATAAATTATATAGAGCTTATGTGGTTCATACCGTTCTACTATATATGCTCTGTATATATGTTATAGTATATATGATCACTATATATCCTCTAGTATACATGCTTTGTATATATAGATGTGATAATGTCTCCTTGATGAGTGTAATGTGCATATAAACCAATCATTATTATTAATCATATTGATTATAATCAACAATATGTAGTCTTGTTATGTATATGCTTATTTGATCATACAACTGAAGCTATAAACATTAACAAGAATTCATATATGAGTTGTTTACAATGGCTGGCCACCACTACAATAATTTATAAATTATTGTAGTGGTGGCTAGACATTACAAACAATTCACTATCTATATGCTCAATATATATATGTTAAGTATATATTTTGACAACTCATATCTATACATCTTCCACTTGAAAAGGTGGAATTGGAATTTGAGGGCCAAATTCCCATTTTTTTAATCCCCATTTTGAAACCATTTCGGGTCCTCGTGCAAACAAAATTAACATTTGGGGTCCACATGTAAGCAAATTTAAAACATTCACATCATTTTCCCCAACCTTTTGTGTGGGCAACAAACAACAGGCTGTGGGTTTCTTGTATTGTTGTGTTGTGTTGGAACACTTGTGGTTTTCCTAGGTGGAACTATTATGTTGTTGTGTTGGTTTTGTAGTATACATGCTCATTATATATACTCTAGCACATATGTTGCACTTTGTACTAGACAATATATAGTGTGTGTATATACTGAGCATGTATACTATAACATATATATTGAGCATATATACTGAGTGTATATCAGAGAAAGATATTATTTTGGGTATAGGTATCAAGAGCTTGGCTGCAATATTACAACAACAATGTATGCTTTCTTTTTAAAGAACAATAAGCAAGGAGGATGTAACTTAGTAACCCAAGATCAATGGGAAGATAACATAAGGAGTATCATCATAAAAATAAATGAAAATAAAAATAGAAGATAACAATGGTATACATAATCAGAATAGCCCTATTGCAATAGAAGATATAAATGGAATACACCAAAGAGTATCATCAGAAAATTGGACTGCAGGCTTCATTTGTTTAAAAGAATTTTCTATATGTGAACTATCAGAACACATGATTTGAGCACAAGAATTAGAAAAATATGATTGATCCTCATCACTTGGTACTTCTTGGTGTATTCCATTTATATTTCCTAATGCAATAGGGCTAACAAATTCAAGAGGCATAAACGATAACCAACTAGGAATGAATATAAAAACAAAAAAATAATAAACCATCATGTATATCATTATATCTGCATTAAAGTACATTAAAGAACAAAGAAAGGTCCCTTAAAACTACAACTATTGTCTATGTCTATAATCTTCCCACATCCTATTGCTATATCATCTTGAAACTTCCCCCAATCATCCCTATCACGCTGACTCAACCCATATGTCTCAAGTATTGGTACATTTATCCCATCACGATCCTCCTCCTCTTCAATAGCCACTTCAGATGGAATGTCATCCTCTATAGTAATGAAGTTGTGTAGTATGCAATATGCCAAAACAATACATGCTTGTGTCAAGATTAGATAAGATGTTGCATGCCTCAAGATAGGAAAATGCTGCTTCAAAATCCCAAATGTACGCTCTATTGCATTTCTAAGCAAGGAGTGTCGGTGGTTAAACAACTATTGTGGACTGTTTATAGGGTATGCTCTTGAAAAAAAATTTAGGTGGTAACATGTACAACGATAAGGAGCAAGAAATCTTGGTACATTTGGATATCTAGCATCGACTAAATAATATTTTCCTACAATAAAAAATATATTGCTAAAATGTGAAGCATTTATCGCATTCTTCAGTAACATATAGTGTGAAATGGCATACTAGGGGGAACTATAAGTGGATCTTCTCTATTGAGAGTTGAAGCTAGAACATGACTTTCTGCAATAGAGCCTTCCCAACCAGCAAGAATGTATTGAAACTTATAATATAATGAAGAGACAACCATAACATTTTGTGACAAGTTCCCTTTTCTATCATGATATTTACCCTGTAAGTTGACATTGATAGTGATTGGTATATGGGTTCCATCAATTACTCCAATACAATCCCATAAAAAGAAAAACTATAGTCAATGAACATGCAGTAATAGGATTAACACTCAGGCAAAGATATTTTTACCACTAGGGGATTTACCTTGAAGTACAGATCAAAACGGTCCTTCCCACTAATTTCAAGAGGAGTATTTGGATCAGGTGGTATAAAATAGTCTGCATGGAGTGCTAAGACAGATGTCATGACCTTGTGGAAGTATCAACTTACTGTCTGTCCTGAGTGGCCAAAGTTATGGGAAAATCTTACGGTTCCTCAAATTGTGGCCAAGGGTGTGAAGGAACATCACTACTTCTTCTTCCAACTTTATGTGTATCGTATCTCAAATGCTTCCTTTTTGCCTTAGAAGATTGGAAAGCCAAAAGAAGGCTCTTGTACTCATGTGAATTTGGTCATGACAATCCACCTCATTGGAATGAATGATGTGTTTATAAAAACTAATTTCATCACTTCTTTTCTTACGCATTGGTTATCTACCTTCTTGTGCAAGCACTACTTTGGCTATTGTAAGGACAACACGAACAACTGCAAGAATATGATTGTTTGTGGTCTTCCTAGATATGCATCCTTGAACGTTTAATTGTTGGGAAGATCCATCAATGACCTGAAATGTGCACGGAGATGAAGCTTTGAGATACAAAATTGCCACTCATAAGCAATAAGAGTTTGTTGGTGTAATTAAATATTCACTAATTACACTTTACTTAAGTTTACTTAGGATAATGCATTTGTATATTAGTTGTCATTGTGACACCTAGGAGTTTGCATTTCTTTTTAGCACATGGTTAGGAGAATCTCCACTTTAGGTGGTCATAGTTGTCTTCTCATACCTCTTTGTGTGTGAGATCCACCTTTAGTGCTCTTATCACATTATTATCCTCTCATTGTTGCACATGTTTCTCGTACTTTCATGTACAATGGAGGATGATCCACCTTTGGTGGACATGTGATTCCACCATGTCTAGTTGATAGCTTGTCATTTGCATATCTTCTAGTTATCATGCATTGCCTATGTATTCAGGCAGATCTACATTGTATAAATCAATTATCCATTATCATTTGATCATTATTGAATTCTTCATTTGATCATATTGTCTTGTCTCTCTTGTTTGTGCTATCTCTTGAGCTTCTAGATCTTGGCATTACATTCATTGCCAGACAAATTCTTACATGGTATTAGAGTCGTAGAAGATTTCATTGCATAGCCGTTGGAGAGCCATTGATTGCTTCAACTTTTAGAGGGCCACGAATGAAATCTGGGATCAACATTTTGTGGGAGCATTTTGAGCAAGATTAGACCTCACCATTGCATCCGGGTGGCTATTTCCATAAATTTTGACTATAAATTTGCCTACCTTGGGCAAAAGTCAAATTTGAGGCAATTTTTTTTTGCAAATTGGACCTCTAAAGCCCGATCTGCAAATTGGGTAATATTTGTTTAATTTTTCCTTCATATCTTGGATTTTATTTTCATTTCCATCAATTTTCTCGGATCTACAATTTTGTCAATTTTTTGGATCTGGTCTGCGGATATTTTTTTTTGCAAAATATTTGGCCTATCAGACCTGTGTTGTAAACAAAGAATACAAGTCAAGTCAGATCTAGCAGCCATCAACTTGAGCCAGGCCAATCCAAGCTGATAGCAGTGAACAAAGAAGTACCCAGCTCAAGTCACCAAGCAGAGCTCAAGCGACGAGTCATGCTCACATCTCATGCACCGGAAGAGGTCACGAGAGGGTTGTTTTATTTCTTTGCTGCGCGCTTAGGCTTAAAAAGCCAAATGAAGACATTCGTACCCCCTCCTCTGCTCCGCCCAGCACCTCTGCCCACCACCTCCGCCGGGCTCCAATATTCGTCCACTACCTACCCCCCATCGGTTGCTCTTCCACATGAGCACCACGAGGGCCAATTGCCACAACACGTGCGCCACCTTCGCAGTGCCACACGGGTCAAACCCCCACCATTTCTGCTCCGTTGTCCTACACGCAAGTGACACGTGGACAAACCAATAGCTCACGGAGTCACCAATCCCCAAGCGGCAAGTGGCAGCCAATGAAATGCCGTCAAACTGGACTTTTTTGCTCTACTGTGACAGTCACCAAGACGTCAAATTTAATACAGTATTTGCATCATCATTTCATGAGGTACAATTCGACGACCATATGAATATAAAATCTAGGCTTTTTTAGACTGTCTTGATGGCCATTAGACCGTCAACTTTAACACAACAAACAAATGATGTCAGCTCTCACCATATGCAATTTTGATTTGATAGTCCAACTTTGGGAGGCCATAACTTGGTCATCCAAACTCCAAATTGAGCGCAAATTTATTTATTTTTTAGCTAAAATTTCTTGAACATTTTAGTGGTGGTGTTCTTTTCTGGTTGTGGATCATAGATTTGGCAGAAATTGCAGTTTTTAGTGACTGTACATGTCTGATCCCTATTCTTGCAACTTCAGAGGCTTCGTTCAGGCTCATACAGACACATTTTCAGGTGCAAATTGTTTTGAAAGTGCATAATTTTTTGTCTACTTCCCAAATCTGGTATCAGTTTGGAGAAATTTTTTAGTGGACATAGTACTTTCAGAATATGGTCTATTTTGGCCTTTTTGGCACTTGTAATTCATTAGATCTTTGAGAGATCTTGTGTCTTATCTTCTTGAGTCTGCTATAGCTTCATATTTTCTTTTGTAAAAATCATAAGTCCACTTTGATCAATTTTGGCAAGTGGCAATTGTACACACACTAGCTATAAAGTGCCAAAATCATCATTTTGGAGGGGGTTCATTGATTGAGTGAATTGGGGGGGTGTCTCATGTGTTAGTGTCTCTCTCTTTCTTGTGCTCTTTTTTCATTTTGCATCATGGGTTCTATTGCAAAATTAACTCCACATAACTATGCTACATGGAAAGATAATGTATGGAGCAAGTTAATGGTTAGAGGTTTAAATCCTTATGTGGATGGTACAATTAAAAAACCCATTGATGATGATGCTATTGCAGTAGGTAATTGGTCATGAAATTTTTTTAAGGCTTTAGGAGTCTTGAGAGAGAATGTTTCTGAAGCTGTCATGTATCACATCAAAACCATAAATGATGCTAGAGATGTTTGGGATAAACTTGCAGAATTATCTGGTAAAGTGGATGAAGAAATGGGATTCACAATAGAGACTAATCTCCTCAAATCAGAGCCCAGGAACTTTGACACAATCCAAGATTATCTCAACAAATTCAATAACTATAGAGCACAACTTGATGATTGTGGTAATCCCATGAAGGATGAGAAGTTGGTTAGTCACTTGTTTAAACATTTTCCTCCTGAATATGCAGCTTTTGTTTCAAGTTACAATACTCACAAGTTGACCATGGGTGGTGCCTTCATTAAGCCTTCATTTGAGTCATTTTCAGAAATGCTGGTCTTAGAACAAGAAAAATTGATGAGTATGGGGATTCTCAAGTTTTCAACTTCCAAGGCATTGGTGGCTAATCATGAGAGTCAAGGCAATCAAAGTCAAAAGAAGAAGAAGAATTGGAAGTCTAAATCTCAACAAGAAGGTACAAAATCAACTTCCACACAACATGACACTTCTACATCACCTCAAAAGGGTGAATTTTCAAAGAAGGAGAAGCAGTTTTGTGCATATTGCAAAAAGGATGGACATGAAGAACACTTTTTTTATAAGGACATTGATGAATTGAGGAATTGTCTTGCCAAGAACAACATCAATTTGCCTTCCAGGATGTCTACCTCAACCTCTTCTTCACCAAATTCAGAAAAATATAAAGGAAAGGGTCACACATTTGTCACTAAAAAAGGACAAGCTTTATATGCTTCTTCAAGTCCTGATTCAGGTAGATGGCTTCTAGATTCAGGGGCTTCTCATCATATGGCTTCTTCATAGTCCATGTTTTCATTATTTGAGCCTTGCAAAGGTCCACCTATTTTGATGGGCAATCACACTTACATGAATGTGATTGGGAAAGGAAGTATTGATGTTAGGGAGGGACACTTCAATGATGTGTTGTGTTTTCCACACTTGACCAATAACCTTCTTTCTATCTATCAAATCACAAATGGTGCTACAAAGACTGTGGAATTTACACCTGATTCAGTTTTCATCAAGGACTTTGAGAGTGGAGTACTTATTGCTATTGGGATAGTGGATCACTCTTCTCGGTTGTACTCCTTTGTAGATTTTGTTCCTCTTGATGATAGTGTTTCTTCAACATATGATCACACTTATAGTGATGATTCAGATTTTGAGGAGAGTTTTGGCTACTTGAACTTGGGTATTCTCACTCATGATCATGTTCTTGAGCTTTCCATTTCATCTCCTCCTATTGAGACTACTTCTACTCTTGCTCCTGATGATGCTTGCATTCACACAACCATGGGTTCAGGTGCTTTAGTGCAACAAGATATTAATTGTCTTCCAGACTTGGTTCCATGGAATGACTATTTGACAGACATCGCAGTTTTGTTTTTGGAGTCCTATATTTTAGATTTGGGAGACGTCATTGATCATATTCATCTTCACTTTGTTGAAGATGATCCTTCTTCAGTTGTTGCAAGGGAGCATGCTGACCCTCATCTTCATTCTCTACTTGATCATTCTTTCGAGGGTGACATGATTGTGGATACTTTGATACAATAGTTGTAGAAGATCACTTTATCTTCAGAGGAGAGACTTGGGTCTTTGGTACATGTTCTACATTCATCCTCAGTTGATCCTGATTTGTCTTTTTCAGCATAGTGGCTTAGTACACATGATTTGGAGGAGGCACCTTTCAGCTTTGACATGGGGACACTTGAGTAGGTTTCAAAGATTCCATACACTTTGAGGTTTCTTCTTATAGATTGGGGAGGAGGCTTCATATATTCACCTTTGGTCTTGTTTCTTCCTAAGGGGAGGAATGTTGTTCTACACTCATGGAACAATTTCTACATCGAACTTGGAGTATCTACCATTGGTGTTCATTGTACATTGAGGGGGGGCTACTTGGTCTCTCTTCCACTTCTCTCTTATGAGGGGGATATTTTCCTTGCATGAGGTATTCTCTCTTATATTCTATTATTGTATTCATCTCTCTTTTTGGGGGAGGGTTTTTCCCATGAGGTTTTCCCTTTTTCTCCGCTTTATGAGAGATTGCATTATCTATTGTTCTTGCATATTGTACATGGGTGCCTAACATGGCCTAGTAGCCAAGACCCATATTGCATTGTGAGCTTAAGTGCATTCCCCTAAGTTGCACTTAAGGGGGGGTGTTGGTGTAATTAGATATTCACTAATTACACTTTACTTAAGTTTACTTAGGATAATGCACTTGCATATTAGTTGTCATTGTGACACCTAGGAGTTTGCATTTCTTTTTAGCACATGGTTAAGAGAATCTCCAATTTAGGTGGTCATAGTTGTATTCTCATACCTCTTTGTGTGTGAGATCCACCTTTAGTGCTCTTATCACATTATCATTCTCTCATTGTTGCACATGTTTCTCATACTTTCATGTACAATGGAAGATGATCCACCTTTGGTGGACATGTGATTCCACCATGTCTAGTTGATAGCTTATCATTTGCATATCTTCTAGTTATCATGCATTGCCTATATATTCAGGCACAAATACATTGTATAAATCAATTATCCATTATCATTTGATCATTATTGAATTCTTCATTTGATCATATTATCTTGTCTCTCTTGTTTGTGCTATCTCTTGAGCTTCTAGATCTTGGCATTACATCCATTGCCTTAGGCAAATTCTTATAAAGTTCAACTCCACAAAATAAATGTAACAACATGATTTTGTTCCATGTAATATGTCTATTGTGTGTACTTATTGATACTTTTGTTTGTATATGTAATCCTAGCTGGTTATTATATATAGCTATTGAATTTGTTAGCATTTTTTCATTGGGAAATTAGTCAAAGTGATATTGGTCAATAGTGATTTGGGCATACCGTCCAATCATTAATGGAGCAGATATAGTTTTTAATATTTTATATCATACTACTCCAGCTAGTACAAACTATGTAAATTGCTCCCAACACCTACTTAGTGCTTCACATCATATATACATGTGTTCATGAACAAGACCATAAGGCAACTTGCATTAACAATATATACTTATGACAGAGATCATAAGCCCACCATATATATACTTAGTGCTTTGCATATGATATGTCTGCTATGGTTGAGCTTAGAGTTAGACTATGCAAAAGAAAATGTATTAGATATATTAAGTTCTTGATATGTGATCAACATTACATATTGCCTTATTCTTTAATGATTATAGCTTCATCCATATGAACAAATAAGCATATACATAACAAAACTACATAATGTTGATCACAATCAACATGATTAATAATAATGAAATTATATACATGTATATGTGCATATATATGTTACACACACATATGTAATAAGCTCTTATTAATCATGCTTATTGCTATGTAATCACATTAAGTATGTACCATTCCATGATGGAGAGATCAATCCATTTGAGTGATTTAATCATTATAATCTTGAGAAGATTGTTAAATTTGTTTGCACGCGGACCCGAAATGGTTTCAAAATGGGGATTGAAATGGTTTCAAAATGGGAAGTGAAATAACAGGAATTTGGAGATGAAATTCCAATTCCACCTTTTGAAGTGGAAGATGTATATGCTCATTTTGGGGAAATTATTGTATGGCAAAGCATGTAATATAGGTAATTTACAATTTCGTATCCATGTATAAAGCATATGTAATTAATATATACAGTTGTAGGCTGTTGTATTGTCGAGCGTGGGCAATTGTGTTGTCGAGCTTGCGCTGTTGTGTTGTACATTGCTTGAACCTTACTTTTTTGCTTGGCACCATATTACTGTTATAGTCAACACATTATTCTATTGCAAAGTATCAGAACTATACATTTTGAATTGTTCAAAACTGTTCTAGTAGTACCCATATGGCTGCTCTACCCAAATTTTGTATCCATATATAGAGAAGATGTAATTTTTGAAATTACTATAACAACTACACCAACTATTAATTGCAATTTTTGAAATTACTATACCAGTTTAGATTGGAATTTTGTGTATTTCATATATAGAGGTTTAACTTTTTGTAGCAATTTACAATAAGTACAAGCTGGAGTAGTATTTTCAAATACTACTCCAGCTTGTATAGATTTTGTACATTGCTCCAACATCTACTTTTTTGCTAGAAGTTTGTGTATTTCATATAAAGAGGTTTAACTTTTTGTAGCAATTTACATTAAGTATTAGCTGGAGTAGTATTTTCAAATACTACTCTAGTTTGTGCCGATTTTGTACATTGCTCCAACACTTACTTTTTTGCTGAAATTTTGTGTATTTCATATAGAGAGGTTTAAATTTTTGTAGCAATTTACAATAAGTTTGTAGTAGTATTTGAAAATACTACTCCAACATGTACAAATTTTGTAGATTTCTCCAACACCTACTTTTTTGCTTGGCATCATATTACTGTTATAGTCAAAGCATGTGTTGTAATGGCAAATCATGTAATATATCTATACCTAATAATTAAATATTGTTTGTGATTGACATTATTTTGTTCCGTTTTATATGTCTATACCTCTTGACTTAGTTAGCCCTGCTGCATTAGAAAATATAAATGGAATACACCAAGGAGTACAACATGATGAAGATCAAAACTGTTCCAATAGTACTCATTTGGCTACTCTACCCAAAATTGTGTTTTTCTTTTTACTGTTATTTCATATCTAGTATAGAGCCAAACTATTATGGTACTAAGAAGGATAGGTAATTTATACTTTTGCACAGATTTTTCAAAATACTATTCCACCTTGTACATATTTTGTACATTACTCCAACACATTTTTTGTTTGGCATCATATTGTTGTTACATAATAATCATATAGCTTCAGTCATATGATAAAAAATATATATACATAAGAAGACTGTATATTGCTAATCATAATCAACATGATTAATAATAACAACAACACAACCATTCCATTCAGGAAACACACAACCACTCCAACACAACACAACACAACACAACACAACTGTTCCAGCTAGGAAACCCATAGTCGCTCCAACACAATGCAACAAAACAACACAACCGTTTCAGAAGGGAAACCCATAGTCGCTCCAACACAATGCAACAAAACAACACAACCGTTTCAAAAGAAAACCAACAACTCGAAAACACAACCTACAACTAGACAACACAACAACCCACAATGCGATCCATACAACAACCCATAACTTGACAAAGCCCACCAAGCCCTAAACCCACAAAAAAAACTTCCAGTATTCAAATTTAAAAAGTATCCAAATTTAAAATAGCAGCCCACAACTTGACAACTCAACATCCCACATAGCCCTAAACCCACAAAAACAAAAACTCACAGTTGGAGCAGCTAAACCTCAAACCCTAATACTTTGTAGATGCAACGAAATGACTATGACAACAATGTAAATAAAGAAACCCTATATTTTAATGCGATTTCTAAGAGATGCATTGGACAAGGTTGATGAACACAAACATATAAAAATAATGAAAAATTCATGTTATATGCTAACCTATAACCAGCTCAACAATACCAAAAACCATAATGGAGCAACGAATAGAGGAGAAACCAATTTTATTTTGCAAAGTCTAAGTCTAAGCTCGACCATAACAACAACCATAGGAGAGAAAGCAACCAATAGAGGAAAAAGCACATAGAACATACCATAACACAACAACACAACCGTTCCAGCCAGGAAACCCACAATTGCTCCAACACAACACAACAACATAACCGTTCCAACCAGGAAACCCATAGCCGCTCCAACACAATGCAACAACACAACCGTTCCAGGCAAGAAACCAACAACCGCTCCAACACAACCATTCCAACCAAGAAATTGACAACCGCTCTAACACAATACAACAACACAACCGTTCCAACCAGGAAACCCACAATCGCTCCAACACAACCGTTACAACCAATAAACCCACAACCGCTCCAACACAACACAAGAAAACACACAAATGTTTCAGCCATGAAACCCATAGCTCGACAACACAACAACCCACACTTCTCTAAACCCATAGGTTGACAACACAACAGCCCACGCAAAAGCCTTTTTGCTCGTGGACCCTAAATAATTTTGTTTGCACGCAGACCCGAAATGGTTTTAAGTGAAAGATATAAATCCAGAAAATGGGACAAAATAGGCATTGGAATTGGTCTATTCCAATTCCGATTGTCCCTACCAAACTACCGATTTGATATTTTCAGAATTTGTCAATGCTAATTCCACTCAAATTCCTGCAACCAAAGGGGGTAAGAGAACCAATTTTATATCCATTTTTTAAATTCTCGAAGCATTTCAAAAAAAATTCAGCGAAGAATACTACCTTTTGGAGAGGCAGCTCGGGAAACCCTGATTTGAATGCCTGGGTAAATAATCCATTCGAGGTGAACGCATTTCAAGCGCAGGCATGGCGTTGGCTTCTCTAGTGATTCCGCGCGCGATATTTTCTCCTACCTCTCCACGCCTTATTCTCCCTGGCAATAAACTCCGTGCATTTGCATTTTCATACGCTTCGGCGCCGGGAAATTCTTCTGCTGTTAACCGTGCGGCCACAGTTAGCGGTCTGCAAAGAGATGCTGGTAAATTTGGGGTAGCCGAAAAGTTCCCTCGGCCAGAAACAATACCATGGCAGAAGGAGTTAGCCAACAAGGTCCACTTGATAGGATATATAGGTAAACCGGTTGAGTTGAAATACACTAGTACAGGGAAAGCCATTGCATCGACTAGCTTTGCAGCCAAATTAAATATCAAGTCGCCGGAAGCTACTTGGTATGTTTCCGAATATTCAGTAAGCCTAAGAATAATGTTTTCATAGACTCCGTGAATTGTTCTGAATGTTTTGTTAATTGGTTTTTATTTTGGTTTTCACAAGCCCTTTAAGATTCAGTTCTCGCCATGAGATACTGTCGTTGTTGCTTCGATTGAGGACGAGGGCGTGATACCCATGAATATGAAAACAGGGGTCCCTGTGTGTTTTATTTGAAGTTCATGTTAGGTCAGGGTCAGTATCATTTTGTCTTTCAGCTATATTATCGCTATGAAGATCAGAAGATAATTTTTGAATGCGTTTGAAACTTTGAAACTTATTTGGCTTCCTCTCTCCTTCTCTGTGTCTGAAATATTTAAAAATAGCCCTTTGAGCTTCTTAAATGTGCCCTCGCCTCTTCCATTGCTGAAAATTATAAAAAGATGCCTTGCCTACAAGCTTTTTAAAAATACCCCACGCTTCCCCTCTCCTATTTGAGGGATGAAATATCCAAAAGAATCCGTTGTACAAGCTTAGTAAAATGTGCCTTTCATGTCACCTCTTCTCTTCAGGAAATGCGAAAAAACCTCTTCCAATAAGCTTCCTAAAAATGCCTTTCCCTCTTCTCTTCTGTTGCGGAAAAATCCCAAAACACTTCTTTCCTACAAACTTCTTGAAAAATACCTTTTCCGACCCCTCCCCTCTTATGTGATTGAAAAATGTCAAAAAATTTCCCTTCCTACAAGCTACATAATACACGCCTCTTCTCTCAAGTGAGATACATAATTATGTGTCTTGGACTTGCTTTTATGGCTATGAAATAATCATATCATATCTTTGTAAACCAGCAAAGACTTAGCGATGATATATATTAACAATGTCGGTTATTCATGTTATAGAACTAAAAGATTCTTCAACAAAAAGGACTTAGAGATGATATATATTATCAATCTTAGTTATTAACTAAGTTACAAACTCGGGTGCGGATGTGTAACATTTTTTTTAGGCGATGCGGTTGCATTTGGATATATATATATATATATATATATATATATATATATATATATATATATATATATATATATGCAAAGAACTGCAAGAATATACAAAAATAAATCATTTAATAGTATGAATCAGAATAATGATACTTCACCATTGATCAAGATTCAAGATATTTCATATTTGATAGTTCAACAACTTCAACTTAAAACTTCAGACACAAATATTCAAATTGAAAGAAGTTCAATAACTAATTACTCATGTTCAAGATTCCAATGCAATTCAAACTACAAAATCAAAACCTAGTTCATCATTCAATATTCATCAATCAAGAGTCAAGACTCAAGATTCACTAATCAGATTCAGAATCACAAGGGTTCTCAAGAAAATCCACATTCTCATCATCTCCAACTATTGCAAGTTCAAGATCATTTGAACCAAGAACGGTTCCACTTGTGCTAGATGCACCATGTGTCATGGTATCATCACCATCATCTGTGATTGTAGTAAGATCACGAAGTGTTGCATCCAAGTTTGCATACTCAAGGGTTACATCCCAAAGCTTTGCTGACCCTTCCTTGTATTGATCCTCTTTACGTGACAAAAGATGCAAGTTGGTATGAATGTAAACCAAGTCCTCAGCTTTCTTTGAGCCCAACCAGTTGTGCTTCATTGAATGGATATAGGAGTATGTACTCCAATTCCGTTTAGCAGCAGAAGAACTTGCAACTTGGATAGTGTTCACAAAATTAAACATAAAATGAAAAACAAATTAAAGAATGCTAAACACTAAATTGTAGAATACAAGTGGTAAACAAAAACAAAAACAAAAACAAAAACTCACTTGTGAGAGGATCTTGATTGCAAGAGGTTGTAGATGCTTATATGGCTGACCATACATGTACCACCATGTGATAGATCCTATTTTATTTTGGTCCTTTATTGCATATGGAGTAAGTTTTGATCCTGAAGCATATAAGCCAAATTCTAGCCTCACTTTTTCTTGCATTTCATCATCTTAGAAGAGTCTTGCAAAAGCTTTGTAGCACCCATTAGCAACTTCTTCATTCGCATATGGTGCAACTCTATCTGGCATAGCAAGTACTTCCTCGCTATAGTACCTCGGAGATAAGGCATATGCAAGGAGGTGCAATGGGGTAGTCATCTTCTCCCAGTGATGATGAATGATTGCTTCTTCCTTATTGCATAAGTCTTGACATTTTGTGGGGTTATTTTCATGTTTTTGTATGGAAAATTTTACCTTCTCAACCATGGTGTCCATACCATCATACACATCCCCCAAGCAAGGTGTATCTGTATCGGCAAAGCAGAGCATAGTCATGATAGGCCCGGTGAAATCCAATACAAATTTCACACGAGCCCACCAACTGTCATCCAAGACCAAACCCTTGACCTTTTGGGCTCTTTCTAAATTCGAAGCCTTCCATATACTCCACTGGTTATAAATAACCATTTGGCTCAATCCCGCTTGCACCTTGACAAGTTGTCTCATAACAATAGTATGAGAAGCAAAACGGGTCTCAACAACCTAAGCAAGTTAACAATATGTCAATAAATATCAAGCAAAGACAAATTTATATACAATTTGATAATTGAACATGAACATAAATATTAAAATTTATTCAAATTAAATAAATAAATGAAATTTACCAATTACAAATTTACAATTTACGTTCAACAACTCCAATTTGGAGAATGATCTAAATATGGATTGTGACATGTTGTGGTTTGTCACAAACATTTGTATCTCCTCCCCCTCTTGGTATATTTGCTTCAACCAATCAATTTGAGTGCCAATTTGTTGCATAACCAAGTTTAGGGAGTGTACGGTGCATGGTGTCCAATAAATATGGTCATACTGACCCTCAATCAAAGCATCTGCACCCCTACAATTTTTGGCACTGTCTGTGACCACTTGGACCACATTCTCACTACCCACCATATCTATGCCCTCAATGAGAATTCTAGAAATGAAATGTGAGTCCTTCATCTCCTCTTTACAATCAACTGCCCTCAAGAACATTGTCCCTTTGGGGGACATTGCAATCACATTAATCAATGGCCGTTTTTTTGTATCTTTCCATCCATCAGACACAATAGTTATACCCGAAGTTTTCCATGAAGTTTTAATTGGTTGAAGAGCTTCCTCTACAAAAGTGTTCTCTTTTTGCAATAGAGTGGTACGCAGCTTTTCATACCCAGGACTTATGTAATCAGATGGTGCTCTATTGACGGTTTGCACCATTTCCTTCCAATATGGTGATCTTACCAAGTTGAAAGGAAGACCATTGGCATAGAGGCAACGTGCAATGGCTTCATCAACAAGCTCTCTTGCCTCCATTTTAAATGCGGTGTCCAATGGACCTCTTTTTCAAGCGGTAATTTCTACTTCTTCCTCTCCGTCTCCTGATACAGGTACTTGCAAGAATGGATGTTTGGAGGATTGAATTGGTTCATTGGGTAGTTGCATTTTATTCTTTCTAGATGGAGGTTAATAAAAACTTTTTTTTGATCTTCTAACCACTTTATCAACAGCCTCTTGTTCTTTTACATAGGATGCTATTTGTGCATTAGACATCCCTTTCCCATCTATGCATTTGCACATACCCATTCCTTTTCCACTAGGGCCCATAAAATGAAGTTTGACCTGGGAATATGAGCTATTGAATGGTTTGCCTTTGTTACTTTCACAATAGTTACACTTCCAAAGATATGAGCCACCTCCTGAAACCTGTGATATTCTTGTGGTATGTCTCCATAAAGGAGATCCTACATCAATTTTGAAACTATCAGCAACTTGCCCTCCCACTAAACTTTGACTACCGGTGGCGGCCATTCTTGCACAATACAATCTAATTTCTTGCTATAATAAGAAATTAAATAAATTTAAATTAGAAAAAAATTATGAACTTCAAGCATACAAGTGCAAAAAAATGATACAAAAATACTAAAATAGATAGCTAAACTTGTTTCTTTATTTCTCAAAAAAAAAAAAAAAATTGAAAAAAACTTGAAAAAAATCCTTCTCAAACTTGAAAAAATCCATCAAAATCTCAAAAAAATTCATTAAAGGACTCAAGAATGGGATCAAATGCTTACCTTAGATGCTTAAAACTCCTTTGTGGAAGCTATCTCTCATCCCATGAACGATCCTCTTCGAAAACAATCAGCTTGCCTTCAAAATGCCAAAATGGAGATCAAATGAGAAGAGAGCCTAGCTGCAAACAAAATGAGATGCAAAATGATTGAATGACCTCTTTTAGGGTTTAGGTGAAAAAAAATATTAAAAAAATAAGTTGAGTTTTTTTGAAAAAAAATGTTTGCACATATGTTGGGCTCGTGGATGCGCTTCCGGGTGGCATCCACAGGGCACTCGGATCAGAATTTGCATCCGCTCGCATCTGCCTCCGCATCTCGGGCATATACCTACACATCGGTAACTTAGGTTATTAATGTTATAGAACCAGAAGACTCTTCAACAAAAGGGACTTAGAGATGATATATATGTCAATCTTAGTTATTAATGTTATAGAACAAGAAGATTCTTCATTTAAAAGGACTTAGAGATGATATATTATCAATCTTAGTTATTAATGTTATAGAACCAGAAGATTCTTCAACAAAAAGGACTTAACGATGATATATATTAACAATGCTATTTATTCATATGACAGGACCACCAGATTTTTGAGTTAAGACAGTAGCATAGAACCAAAGGATTCTTCAAGTTAAGACACCAACATGTACCATGAGTTTTGACGAGTGTTTGAAGACAATTCATCTATACTAATCATAGTCACAAGATGAAGCAAAGAGTAAATGAATCCCTGGTCAGTTCTACTGTTAATTCATGAAGTTCTGTGCTTTTTATGACCTTGGTGTCTGCTACTCAGGGTAATCACACAATAGGTTTGTTTGTTGATAAGGAGAGATGGGGCAGTGGGCTACTTCATTCCTTAAAATTTCCTCATTAAATTAAATAGCAAACCATGTGGCACAACCTTGTTTATTCTCACCACTAAGTGGAAAAGCTTGTTTCATTTTCAATATTGCATAAGCACTCCATCGAATAAGTGAGAATGGCCGGCTTGTCAATTGGTGTATTTCCTTTCCATTTACAATAGTCAAGTTGATTGTAAGAATTTTGACCTATGTATGCTCTCACATTGCCCATTTCAGGATTGGGGTGATCAAAGAGTTGTAAGGTTATTGCATTGTATCTAATTTGCAGTTGAAATTTTTAAAAAAATTAAGGGTGTTTATTACATCTATAATTAGTTGATAATATCAACACAATGGGAACCCCTTGTTTATATAGACCAAGGCGAGATGTAGTATTGCATATGATTGTGACACATATTTTAATCTTATGCCTTGAGACATGAAGTGATAAGTATCTCATGTGTGACCTAAGTAAACTTTAGTAACTAGTGTGATAAGGACCTAGGTGATAAATTGGTTAGGTAAAACACCTTGTTCACACCAACAATCAGAATGCACATACTCTAAATCCTTCATCTTTTTGAAGCCCATCAATTTAATTTAATTGATTGGATAAAGGAGTATGAACTTCATTTCTGTTCAGCTAAAGAGGAACTAGCAACTTGTTGAGATTTGAGACAATATCAATTCAATATTAATTATTTTTAATTGTAGTTGCCAAAGAGAGAAAATTAAAAATGCATGCTTGTGATAGAACTTTGATAGCAAGAGCCAACATGTAATAGATCTTTGATCTTGAGGTACCACCATGTATGAGCATTGTTGTGCTTCTTGAAGAGTGTTAAGGTTGTAACTCATTAAAGCTATAAAATTCCCAAACCAACTCACAAGTATGTCCTCTACATTTATTTAAGGAAGAATCTTGTGAATTCTACCATGTACCTTAGCTAACTTCAGTGTTTTTTATGGTGGCACCCTCCTAGGAAAATAAAGTATATCTGTTCTCTAATACTTAGGGGTAAAAGCAAATGCTAGGAGATGGAAGTGTCTGTTCATCTTGTTCCTTTGTTCTATTATAAGTTTTCGCACCTATTTGAAAAATGTTTTTGACCATTTTTTCTCCTTAGTTGCTATTATACCCCTTAGTATGGAGTCAATGTATCTTGCCCAAACATGACTGATTTGTATTGGCGAACTTAATAATAGTCATGATGGACTAAGTGAAACTCAACAGATATTCCACCATGAGTTCGCCAATCATCGTCCATGCTTTGACCTTTGAACCCATTATTGTGTTAGTTTGCCTCTATACGCTCTAAAGGTCATTGATTACCATGTTCCTTGATGCCCAACAACATAAAACTGTGTTGAAAAATAAAAACAATAAAAAAGTAGATAACATTTGAACCTAAGCTCCACCAAGTTTTGGGGACAAGGATGGCAAGGGATAGCAGGGCGTGTTTTCAGTACAAGGTTACTTTTGGGCCATTTTTTATGGGACGAATATTAAAAAAATGGAATTTTTTAAAAAAATACAAAAATTTCAATTATTCATTTCATAACATTTTTTTTCCGGTTATAGCTTTCTAGTTTTATTGATTAAATAAAGTAAGTGTACAAAATAAGTGCATAATCTGACAACACACCACCCAAAACATCCACCCTACCACCCCTATCCTGTATGGAACAATTACAGATCGAATGTTTCTTGAAACCCTAACCCTGCACCCAAGATGAGCCAGAGAAAAACATGATTGCAATTCATTTTTTACAGCAAAATTGCAGGGAACCACCACAAACACACCCAACTGCCCTCGTTACAGATTACAACATAATTACATTAGGATGTTAGCCGGAAAGACGACTTTATTATATGTCGTGTATTAGTTATGTTGTTTTGACGGTAATTAGTTATTACCGAAGGGCAGTTGGGTCAGGTGGTGACGTTTGGTCACACCCCTTCGGGTAGATAAATATGTACCACCTACGGGTGAAGGGACAATTATGGATTATAATGTGAATGTACTCATATGTTTGAATGATTAATGAAAGCATCTATTATTCTCTGATAAATTCTGTGTTTATTATATTTCCTGTACTATGTCTATGCAATATTAAGTTTACCCCAGTGGGCAAACAAATTGGACCATTCAAGCTGTCTAGTTAGGTTTGACTTGCAACTCTTGAAGAGCCCTTTTGGATATTCTTGTGCATAGCCATTAGCTAGCCCCCACTGTCATGGTGATTCCTTCAGTACTAGTGATCTAGATAGGGTGATGACATGCCCATTGCTTGTTGCTGCTTCCAAAATTAGGCAGCTAGATATGATTTTTTTGCTCACAAATTACTCTAACCTTGCATTGATTGGAAATGACCAGATTAGGAATTCACAATGTGGAAAGAGGTTTTAGGGATAGGTTAAGGTTTTCGTTCCAACCTCCTTAACTAGCCAAGATTTTCGTCTTGAAAATTAGAAAATTCTTTCGAGTCTTGATGCTTGCCAATAGACCTCCAAAGCTTGTAAAAGGGTGTTTCTTGAGCAGGGTGCATAGCCCAATTGTGGTGCCCGAATTGGAATTTAAAAGTTTGAATTGGGGTGCATTGGCGATGTAATGATCTGGATGCTTGCATTCAGAGGTGCAAGCATAAGATACTCATTATGAGCTCCTCCCTTCATCAGCACACAGAGTTTCATTTCTGGATCTGACATGATCCGCTCCTAAAAGGTGATCAGACACATGTTCACGTCCTTCTGAAATGGCACACACTTTCCTAAAGTAGCTGTTGCTAGGACTGATGCCCTGCAATCTCTTGTAGCCTCCTCCTCAATGTGGTGCACCTGTAGCTATCATTTTGGATGAGGAACAGGATGCTTATAATACTTTATAGACGTCTAGTAGGGGTCATGTCTGACAAGCTGTTGGTCGCTCGGATTTGCATCTGAGAAGGCCTGAGTTTGGCATTCATTTAATGCTTAAATCGTGAAACACATTTGATGCCTTCTTCAAGCGAGTGACCCGTATATATACCAAATCGCCTCCTTGGGTTGGCCCCAAGGAAAACATAACTGCCACAACACGTTGGGGCAGGTTGGCCTAGTTGGCAATGCACTTTATTTAATAATTATTATTTGATGATAATCACCAAAGTTGACTCCCAGCAATTATTTAATAAATTTATTTATCTATTTAAAATATTGGTGGTGGCCGACCCAGCCACCAATTGGGAACATTACGGCCTTCCCATCCAAATTGCTTGTCTTCTAGCAATTCGCTCTTGCATGCTGAGCTGAATGCAAAATCCCATATCAACCTCACAATCACTGCTCCACCACTCTGCTGCGGTGTTCTGGGATTAGTATTTCTCTTCAATCTCTATCAACGATCTTGTCAATCTTGGAACCAAGAAGTGGGAATGTTTCTTGGCTCACGTCCATTTAATTGAAGTGCATTATCACAGGATTTTCTAGATAAACCTGCAATTCTTCTTTATGGCACTCAATCTCAAAAAAAACCAATCATTACAATATCACATCTAATTTGCACATTTAGAGCTGAGTGTGTGGAATAATTTCTTTGGTTTTGCTGTTAGGGCTTAGTTCTACCCAGCACCTGGACTCTTATTTAAATTTGGACTATCCATGCTGTCTAGTTAGGTTTGACTTGCAACTCTTGAAGACCCCTTTTGGATATTCCTGTGCATAGCCATTACCTAGCCCCCACTGTCATGGTGATTCCTTCAGTACTAGTGATCTGGATAGGGTGATGACATGCCCTTTGCTTATTGCTGCTTCCAAAATTAGGCAGCTAGATATGATTTTTCTGCTCACAAATTACTCTAACCTTGCATTGATTGGAAATGACCAGATTAGGAACTCACAATGTGGAAAGAGGTATTAGGGATAGGTTAAGGTTTTTGTCCCAACCTCCTTAACTAGCCAAGATTTTGGTCTTGAAGGCACTGCAAATTAGAAAATTCTTCCAAGTCTTGATGCTTGCTAATAGACCTCCAAAGCTTGTAAAAGGGTATTTCTTGAGCAGGGTGCATACGCCCAATTGTGGTGCTTGATTTTGAAATTAAAAGTTTGCTTTTAATATATCTATTTTATATTATAATATTTATTAATAATATAAACATACAAATAGTGTTTAAAAACACTTCTGTAAATAAAATATTGGGGTCAGCCCTTGGGTTAAAGGACATGACATTCACACCTTTAACTTATTGAAGGCTTTTTCTCACGCTTTTGACCATGTGAACGAGGCCCATTTCCATGTGAGCACATCCAATGGATGTAATATTTGAGCAAAGTTCTTGATAAATTATCATTAGTGGTTGTAATGGCCCAAAAATGATCTTATTCTTGTGATATCTTTTGGAGCTTCCATCTCCATGATTACACTTTGTTGATACATAGTAGCTTCGGCAACATACAAGGATGATTACTTGTATTAATTGTGTATGTGCATGTGTGCATGTGTGCATGTGTGCATGTATGTCAGTTCATTATATGAACTGACATACATGCACGCACACACTGTTCTTGAGATCAATAAGAACCATTTGTTGAAAACAAAGCAATCATCCTTGCATTTAATCGAAACTCTACTGAAATCTGAATGTGCAGATTCATTTTCTCTTGGTAACAGACCGAGTAATGATCTGATATTCATGCATAGAATTGATCAAGTAAGGATCGAATATAATAATGTTGATACATGAATTGGATCGGGTATATTATCCATTCTTCCTCTATGCAGGTCGGCGATTTGAGCATATAATAATACTGGTTAAAGTTAATTAACCCGATCTGGGTTATAGTTATGTTTTGAGTAGTTAATAATGAGCCATGCCATGAAAAGACATGGCTCCACATTGTGGAGACATGTCCATTCATGGCACGTCTCTTTGATGTAATACTTATACCAATTTCTCAAAGCCGATATCGAAATCAATAAATATTCTCTCCTTGGAAGTTTGACACTTGCAGATTTGAAGACAAACTAAATTCACAGACTCGTATTTGTATTTCATACATTTCTCAATACATTTTCCTTCAAGATTATAGCCCGATAATAGCCTGCAATAAAGGAAGAAATTAGTGCATTCAAATCTGATATTTTCTATATTTCTAGCAGTCTGATTAGAAACTTAATTCACATTTACATGGTATCAGAGCCAAGTTAAGAGGATCCAAATTAAGTTTGAGATATCAGACTATCATTTATTGATATTGCAGTCACATTTCATTCTTTACAATGTCAAATATGATTAGATTTGAAGATCGGCGTGATTTCTAGAGCAGTGTGCTTTCCCAGGGGCTTGTGAGATTTATGAGTAATTGAGAAGGAATAAGGGCTTGTAGATTCTAATGGGATAAAATAGTAAATGCCCTAACCTCTGCACCGACGTGTGGGACAGAGCATCCATAGTCAGCAAATGACAGCAGGTTGAGTGGAGTAGGTGCCGCTTCGGGTGGTAAGCTCAGGATCGCCGCTAGTATGGTGGTCGCCTTCGTGGGATGTGGAACCCAGGTGATGGAGATTGCTCTCAAACCCTTGTGCTCAGACTGGAGCTCTCATTGTGGGCCGCAAAGATTTGTCACTACTGATGCTACTTGGGGGAAATAGTTGCTTCCACCAGATTCCCCTGTCTGTGTGCGGAGCAATAGGCGATCATTGGTGTAGGGGACAATGGGCCTCAATGTCTTTTATCATCTATCATGGATGATAGAATGGAGTTGAGAAATATTTGCGATAGAACTGCAACATGCACTGAAATTGTCTCAAGGAATTTCACGGGAGATCTTAGATATTTACTATCGAACTCTTTTGCTTGGAGCGAACATAGCAGACAAAGTATCAATTCATATGTTAGAAGGCCAAGGATACTGCATCGTGGAGATCAAAGGATCGTGGCTTGAAGTTCTTCAAAATCATATCAATTGCGGGTGCTAATGGTTGCCGCACACATAAATAGAGATAGTTGTGGACATAAACAATACTGAAGTCATGCCATATTGCTATGTGTGGGAATTCCGAGTGAAAGTGTCAGAGTTTGTGTGTGGGATGGATGGACCGGTGATAGAAATCATAGTCGTTGAACATTGATATATTTTCCCAGGTGTAGAGATTCGATTACACCAACATTCTCGACACGCATTCATAGTTTACACAGTGATCACAAGCCTTACTCTTAAACAAAGGAAATATGCGTTCTCCGATATGTGATATGCATTGCATAACAAGATGTGTATGATGATCCAATGATGTCGTGTGTTTGCAAAAGATGGTTGTTGTCAAGGAACAAAGGTTGCAATGGTCATGAACCCCGTGGAACACCTTCATGATGGAGGAAACCACCAACATATAGAACCTTCTTTGGAGCAACTTGCATCTTCTCGTGAATAAAGAGATAAGTACTTTTATTATCTTTTGAATAGTACATTTATTGTAGTCACTCTCTTATATTTATTCATAAGAGCTATCCGCCTTGACCTTTTCCTTTGTCTTCGGGGATGTTCTGGTAGGAAAAGAAGAATGTTGCATTAGGTATACTATCAAGGCATTGTAAAGACTCGATCTTATGAAAGTAGTTTCAAAATGATCTTAGATCTATCACTTTCATGTCTAGATCATGCTAGATGATGTGAGTCTTTTGGATTGGGATCATGTAAGAAGGGTATCCTTCTGTAATAGATGAAGCAACTAGAGGATTTGTTTAAAATTGACTATCGAGGATTATATTGATTTAGAGGGAGAAGATCATGTCGAGATGACTTCTCTAAGTGACTAGGAAACAATAGCAATCAAGAAGGAGTAGATAGTAGATATGCAATACATGGTTGTGACATTCTTGTTGCTTTGCTTGGAACTAGCTAGGCAGCAAAGAAAGAACCTTACTACAGTGTTGTGACCCGTCTCAAGATTAGCTCTATAAGAGATAAGTATTTCATACCCTTGAATAATGTTCATTAGTTCATGCTATAACATTGGGATGACAAATCTTGTATGCTTCTATGATTGGTATTTTCCTTTGAGATAGTTTAGTTTCATCAACTATTTGTAATCTCTCTTTGGAATGCCTTCAGGATGGATCAAGAAGCATAAGAAATTGCATTCAAGGGAAAGAATACTTGATACTTGCAGTTATGGAACTGAATTGAAGATGGACATCAGATTAAGAGGGAGTCTGACAATCTATCAGAGGCAACCTTGGACGAGGAGGTCACAAGGTTGATATCACATTCAAAAGAAGTCTGACATTTCATCTAAGGCAACCTTGGGCGAGAAGGTCAAGAGGTTGATGCATGTACTTGGAGCTTCAGATGGAAGCCACATTATCATGAATGTTTGGTGTTGCTAAGTCTGGGGAGAAATCCACAATTTATTACATTCACTCATGTTACTATGGAATCAGACAAGTATATTTGTGTACGAGGAACTACTCCTACGAATAATGTTGTGATCAAAATTTTAAACATGGTGTAAATGATCATGTAGCAGATAATGAGAGTCTCTTGGAGCAAGACATTTTTATGATTAAGACTATATATGCTTCCGTAAATTAGACAAGGTAAATTATCATTGAAGAACAAGGTAAATTAGACAAGGTAAATTATCATTAGTATTTAGACAAGGTAAATTAGACAAGGTAAAGCTACTAGAGATGGTTTCTTTATTATTTAGACAAGGTAAATTATCATTGAAGAACAGACGACTGATATTCTCAACAAGCCTCCTGCCAAAGTAAAGTTTGTGCATTTTGAGACTAGCTTGGAGTTATGGAGAACAAGGCCCTTGCTAAGAGGGAGTCTTAACATCAATGATTTCTTGAAATGTACATTATTGAACTCTTCTTTGTGAGAGAGAATTAAAATGAAAGCCTTGTTCCATCCTCTGGGAGTAGCCATGGTGGATCCACCCCCTGATATGGTTCTTGGTAGTTGTCATGTGTGTGACTCCATGACTTTATGCCCCCCCCCCCTTGTGTACATTATTGAAAGGTGATGATCTTTCTGATAATGAACACTTGTATTTGACATTGTAAGGTGACGACTTTACAACGATTAGTTTCACTATCATGATGGATATCATGTGACTTGATATTCGTGGATACGTCATGATAGTATCTCTTGGACATTCTGATAGATATCACGAGACTTGATATCAGTTGAAGATCATCATGCTCCTTATGAGATAATCATGGTGGTTTTATGAGATGTAATATCTATGGATATGCCATGATCAGTTATGGTAGACATCATGAGACATGATGTTAGTGCACATACCATAACTAGGATAAAAGAAGAATGTCATGTGACTTGATGTTCTCTCTATCCATTGATATCACGAGCTAGGTGATATCTCCATTGATTTATACTTAGTTATCTTCCCTAGCTAAGAGGGAGTGTTGATACATAGTAGCTTCGGTAAGATACAAGGGTGATTACTTGTATTGATTGTGTATGTGCATGTGTGCATGTATGTCAGTTCATTATATGAACTGACATACCTGCACGCACACACAGTTCTTGAGATCAATAAGAACCATTTGTTGTAACAAAGCAATCATCCTTGCATTTAATCGAAACTCTTAAGTATACTGAAATCTGAATGTGCAGATTCATTTTCTCTTGGTAACAGATCGAGTAGTGATCTAATATTCATGCATAGAATCGATCAAGTAAGGATCAAATATAATAATGTTGATACATGAATGACATACATGCACACACACACAGTTCTTGAGATCAATAAGAACCATTTGTTGATAACAAAGCAATCATCCTTGCATTTAATCAAAACTCTTAAGTATACTGAAATCGGAATGTGCAGATTCATTTTCTCTTGGTAACAGATCGAGTAATGATCTAATATTCATGCATAGAATCGATCAAGTAAGGATCAAATATAATAATGTTGATACATGAATTGGATCAGATATATTATCCATTCTTACTCTATGCAGATCGGTGATTTGAGCATATAATAATATTGGTTAAAATTAACTAACCTGATCTGGGTTATAGTTATGTTTTGATTAGTTAATAATGAGCCATGCCATGAAAAGACATGGCTCCACATCGTGGAGACATGTCCTTTCATGGCATGTCTCTTTGATGTAATACTTATACCAATTTCTCAAAGCCAAGAGAGATATCAAAATCAATAAATGCTCTCTCCTTGGAAGTTCGACACTTGCAGATTTGAAGACAAAATAAATTCACAAATTTGTATTTGTATTTTATACATTTCTCAATACAAATTCCTTCAAGATTCTAGCCCAATAATAGCCTGCAATAAAGGAAGAAATTAGTGCATTCAAATCTGATATTTTCTATATTTCTAGCAGTCTGATTAGAAACTTAATTCACATTTACACACTTATTTTGTTAGGATTCGTTCAGTCAAGACTTGCGCTCTACCAGGGTCTTTAGATGCATTTCTTGGTGGTTGTAGATTGACCAATTGTCCAAGAATGCCTTTAAATTTCCTATGGACATTTTATCAATGATATGGAGGATTATTCTCTAGAACGTTGCACGAGTCGAATGACATTTGTGTTATAGGCATATACTCCATCTTCTACTTCAAAGGTACTCTTGAGTTTGTCTTCTTTGGCTATGCTTATTTAGTTGTACTTAGAGAATTTGTCCGTGAAGGAGTCAATCTTGTGTTTTGCTACTTATTCAAATGTATAATCTGTAAATGGGATTGGAAATGGATTCTTTATATCATGACATCAAGGCTTCTAAAATCTACACATTTTGATTTTTTTGAATTCCTTTCATGAAATGACTATGGGTGACACTCAATCACTTGTTCCCACTTTGAATACGATTCTTGCTTATAACATTTTCTTAGTGTCTTCTTAGACTTTTGCTGCATAGTTTCGATTCATCCAATAAGGTTTTCTTCTTACTGGTTGTGCTCCAAGTATTAAAGGAATTTGTGGATGCACAATGTTGGTGTCCCTCTTTTGAGATCTCTTTTGAGGTCTTTGTAAGCCCTTGTGAAGATGTCATTATACTCTAGGAAGATTTTGAATTTTGCAGCCTTTAACTTTGGGTTTTAATCGTCACCGACCATTATGACTTTTGAAGTACCTTTCTCTCCAGATCTATGAAGCCCAGAATGGGCTCCTATCAGCAACAACCTTCCTCTTCCAGGATCACTCCGAAGCGGCCCAGGGCTCCGACTGGTCCTATTGCTTATCCTTCTGTTTTGAGGTTCTTCACGGTTGCTCAGAACCCTTAGTGGTGCTCGGTAGGTGTTTTTCCTTTTGGAGCCCTCTCTCTGTTTTTGTTGCTTCTTTCTTAGGGCACTGTTTGGTGTCCCTGTTGTGGGCTGGCTTCTCTTGTTGTTCTTGGCAGTCCCTTTGACCCTTTGTGGTTTCTCGTTGGATATTAATAAATCTATCTTATCTTATCTCCCAAATTTACCTCTTTGGTTGTAGGTTCTTCATATTTTATATCCTTATTTCACTCAAATTTATTTGAGGTGTGTTGTCTAGCCTTTTGTTCCTTGCTTTCTATTCCCCATACACTAGTGGAAATAAATGACTTGGTAGTGATGAATGGTCCTCTTGCACATCTTGCTTACGTTTTTCATCTTAAACAATGTCCATGATTTGTATCATGTTGCATTCTAGTTGAAATAACTTGTACACTTTTTATTGCTAGTGAAATAATTTATCAAGGGAATTCATTTCATCTTCAGAGAAATGCTGCAGATCTTGGATTCCCTCATCACTTGGCTCCATAAGACACCTACAAAGGCCTGGTTTCTCAAATCTTTAACATACTTCCTTTGTTTTTGATGTACAATTTGTTTTTTCAATTATGGTTGGCTTTGGATGCTATCAACCATCCTTGACCCAACAATGCATCATGTGCCTTTTCATGTATGGAAATAACAGCAAAATTCGAGAGAAATGATTGAGTTCTTAATAGTACCTTTCAGGCCATTAGGACCCCTATCACATTAATTCCTTGTTGATCGACTCCCACTAATTGGAAGGTTGGTGGCCAGATTGTAGTTTTTCCAAGCTCTTTTAAGTATTTTTAGGAATTATGTTTACTCTTTGTCCTCCATTAATGATTGTGTTTGTTAGATGCTTTTCAAGAATCTTCATATGTACTAGGGCAGCATGGGGCATATTGCTTGATTGTTGTGCAATAGAGGTTCTACTATTATATCTTTTCTCTTCTCTTGGCCCATGCTTCCCTTGTTTCAGCTACTATCTATTGTGGTAGCTATTGCCATCCACAATTGTGGCATGCTCTATAAGAGGTTTGTCATTTTGGTAGGTATAGTAGTTTTCAATACTTTCCTTGCGATATTTTTATCTAACTTGAGTTTCATGGAAGTACTTATGTTTCCATTTGAGCATTGTCGTTCTCTTATCACAACTTGCTCCATTTCTGCTCTAGTATCTTAGTCTTTCTTTCTTCATATGGGGGTCCAAATATATTGCCCTCTGTTGATTGGAAAGATTAGGTATTGAGAGGGGGTTTTGAATTAATACGAATAGATTTGTATCAATTCAAACTTTTAATCTTTAAGTATATAATTTCATTCCCTGTTTACCGATAGTCTTTTTAGTATTACCGATATGCTGTAATTGAAATAACATAGAGTAAATAACAATAACTCATCAAATGAATCACACATCCATAACACAAAGATTTTTGGTATCGTAGAAACCCTAGGTCAGATTGAAAAACTGCGGTGGGGATGATACCCACAACTATTCACTACAGCTAAAAAGAGTTTGTCGGTTAAGGCTACAAAGTGTCACTTTCTGAGTGACTTACCTGGTAAGGAGTGATTGATACATGGTTAAGTGTACCTAGAGTCTTGCTAAGAGATTTTATCCTACCTATGCGGCATTCACCCTGTTAAAGGATTTACAATGAGTTCCTAAAATAGAACTTCTAAGTCCTGTTAAAGACTACTCAATTAAGGGATTTTGCAATCTTGTCGCTAAACTGTTAGGAACAAAACAACAATTTGACTTGTCTGTGCTTTTCTCCAAAGCTTGTTAGATCCCTTATGTTCATTGTCTTTGTCTTCCAACTTGTTTTTTGCCTTCGCTGCTTGCTCTACACCTATATATCTTTTTACACTCTCTCTCTTTCTCTCTTGATTTTTTGAATCTTTATATGTTTCTGTCCATTGAACCGCATAATCATGACCTTAGATCTTAGGGTTCTGTAATGTCCCCACTTTAGCAGTTGACCAAGCGTGTGTGCGTTAGCCTTGTTCTACATGGTCCCGAGGGCTAACGAAGGGTTTAAGGGGATCCTGGAGTGTTTTGGCCTAGTCATTTCCAGTTTGGGCCAAAATGAAGTTGATTTACTCAGTTTCAGGCATACTTACTATTTTTAGTAAGTCAACAGGACACAGTGGAGGCCAGTTTTGGTGATTGGATTTGATACTCTTCGGTGAGAGCTTTCCGACAAGCTATCACTTGCATTATTCGGAGTCCGATTGCTAATACATTTTAATGCCTGAAGTTTTATTAAAGTAACATTTAATTTAAATGTAAAATATTAAAGTGTTACTTTAATATTTATTTTATGGGGATGTGTACCCAAGGGAGACATAAGGGGATATTTTAATATATGTTTTATATTGCACATCTTTTATCCCACATTGCCCATGAGAGTTGAACCGACCCTTGGAAATAGAATAAAAGGAAGCGTTTGTGGCTTCATTAGACAAGTGGAATATGGGAAGAAATTGGTGTGTGAGTTGCAGATCCGTTTTTGGCATTTGAGGACGTTTATCCTCTCTTGTGACATTCTAGACGTCATTCCCTTGGGGTTTGGCCTTTGAAATCCATTGTTATCAGTTTCATTATTAGGCAGTTTAGTTGCATTTCCAGCTACAGGCAGATTTGGTATTTTGCTCATATCTTCTTCACTACTTGTCCAATGCTTATACCGCTTTGAGGGAATGATTTTATGAAGGTAGTGGAATGATTGAAGGACAAAGTACTGTAGCGGCACTGTTCATGCGGCACTATTCACGTGACACTATTCATGCGGCACTATTCACGCGACACTATTCACACGACACTATTCACGTGGTACTATTCACGTCACTGTAGCAGCAAGTTCGAAAGCATGGGCTGGAGTATTATTTCATTAATGCTGGAGTAATTAGTGAGTTGATAAATCTGCCATGTATTTGGTTTTATTAATTTTGAAAATAACATTTTATCGGCAGCAGTTCATTGTCCACTTTGCATATTATTGTAGTTTATTTCTTGTTTATGTTGTATGATTCCTATTCCATGCACAAAACACAACAAACAAATAAATGTTTGATTTCCAGTGTTATAAGGGGTTTAAAACATTAAATGGAGAAATAAGAAGTTGAATGCAAACTGTTTGACATAATTCCTTTCAGCAGTGGGTTTAGTTTTTTGGGGCATTCAGGGGTGTCCATTACAGGTTCTTTCATCTTGATTGTTTCTATAAAACCATAGATTAAAATATCTCCGATATCTCTCCGATAAGACAACTTATCGCGAGAATTTTTGGCTCCCAATAAACTGTGTAAAGTTATCGCGGCGGATAAGTTTCAATTTCTCTCCAATATTTTGATGCTTTATTGCCGATAAATCGACAATTTATTGCGATATTTAAAGAACTTATCATGCAGGACCAATTCATACAGCAATCATGCTCACATATACAATATTATAATTAGCAATTTTATGCCAATCATTTGATTATCTGACTGAGGAATATTATTGCTAGTCGCGGTCTATACTGTTCGAAATAAACTCAGGGACTTTCGGTAATGGGAACATTGTAAGGAAGAAGACAATCATCATAAAGGAGTCTATCGACAAAGACATATCTTAACCATGACCATGTTACTAGATCAATGGCACAACTATAGAAGCGATGAAATACAATTAGATAACCAACATCATTAATATTGGTGAATAATATATGCAGTGCGGTGATCAGTGGTCAACTATATTTTCTATTTTTAGTTTGCTTTAGAGTGCAGACTATCAGACTATGGCTACAAGCCATCAACATTCCAAATGAGGATGCGATTTTGTATCATATTTGCATTTATATATATCTAGATCAGCTTGTTTGGTTTGTTTACTCAATTACTGACTCATTAGATGAATCTCCTTATTGAATTTTGCAAACAATATGCATTTTTAATTAAATTTAAGCAATTTTTTAAGTTCCCGATATTTTCCTGAGAAGTTCCCAACTTATCTCTGATATTAGCCGATATCTTTTTTTTGCCCTTGGCGATAAGTTGTTGATAACGATATTTTGAACTATGTATAAAACATTTTTCTCTTTTCCTTTGTCGGCTATAATACCTGCTTTCCTTTATCCGATAACTGTCGGCTTCCGATAACTAACTCCGATATCTACTATAGTGTGCCGATAGTATAACTCCAATAGTTTGACATTAATGACAAAACTTATCTTGAGATTTCCAACACCCTCTTAGTTTGTGTTCAAGAGACCATTGACCCTTTTGTCCTTATTGTCTCTATGTGCATACCATTTACACAATATTCTCACTTTGTTTTGGTAGGCTTTAGTGAAATGTCTTCATTCATTACATTGTTTATATTATATAACAAGTGTGCCTTTAAGTCATTGTATTTGGATCCTACCTCCACAATATTTTTATTAAATCTATTATTGTTAGAACTTCTGTTTTGATATCTTCCCAGGGATACATTTTTCTTATTCTTGTTTTGGCAATGTACTTTGTGGAGTGGACTGCTCTCCTTACATGAATAATACTTGTGCTCTTATGATTTTCAAATTATATGGGCATTCTTTGTCTGACTGGCCCAAAATTTGAAAGATATCGTAAAATAATTTCTTTAGACAATCTGTTTTAATGTCCTTCACCTCTGTGTTTTGTAAATCAGAGTTCTTTGTTTTTTGATGTTTATTTTTTGGCCTTTAGTTCCTTCATCATTCACACGATATCTCTTTTCAAAATTTGTATGGTTCCAAATTCATTCTCTTTCTGTCATCCGAGCTCTATCTCCTCTATTTATTTTTATTTTGCCATGGGAAAAACACTTTTTCCTTCTCTATATCCATTGCACAATTGTAGGCTTCTGTATAGGAAGAGGGTAGTTCTACCATCATCTTTTTCCCTAGTGAAGGAATGAAACCTTTGATGAACCATCTCTTCTTGAGGCAGTCGGTTGATTGTTTTTTAACTTTACTGGGAGTTCCTTGAGCCTACAGTTATAGGCTTTGATATTCCTGTGTTTGCATTGCTTTGTTTTATAAATCTCTTCTGTGATTTCATCATTGTCTAGTAGTAGCTTGAACTCCTCTTGAAATTTTTTTTTTTTAGATATTCCCAGAAGTTTTGGAAGCTAGGTTGATCACTGTGTACAAGTCAATAGCTATGCCCATGTAGAGTTGCTGGGGAGGAACATAGCCAGTAGCATTTGTTGTCTTGATCATTTGTTTGTCCAGATTGTCTTACAGATTTTACAATGCTTCATAGGATCCTTTAACCTGTTGATTTTGATTTTGGGCAACTTTTTCCTTTCAACACTAAGGCTCTATGAGGGAGTCATCATCAATTTTCTGTTGTAGTGCAATCTTAATGCCTAGAAGTTACTTACTAGGGAATTTTGATTCAGCCGCTTCAGTGCTTTTCTTGCACTCTAGGCATGTGAGACCTTGTCTTACTTCAACATATGGCACACTTATGTTGCTTTGAGGTTCTTTCTTGTACACCTTTGACCTAGAAGCTTTTGGCTCGGTCCCTTTGATCACCCTTTCTTCGATATATTGAGAACTCTTGTACATTTTTGCGAATGACTCTTTGATTCTATTTCTCTTCCTTCATATACTAATTGTTGTTTTGGTGTTCGCACTTGGTCAGAAAAGTCGACCAGTGCTTTGTTGAGTAGCGGCAAGTACCTTTGTATCTCTTCTCGTTTTGCCCTTGTAAGGTTTCTTTTAGTGGAAATGTTTCCATTTTCTTGATTGGGCCTCCAACTTCTCATAATTCAATTTATGTTTGAATTTGAGTCTGTTCTTGAGATGGACTTCGATTGGGGACTGTACAGCTGGGTTTGCTTTGGCTACTTCAGTCTGCTCCCATGTTCTCTCTATTCTATGATATTGAAAGATTGCCTCACCTCTTGTTATTTGATCACTTCTTTGTGTCTTCTGTTTTTTCGGGTACAAGGACATTAATCATGGGGGGATTCGATGTTGATCTATATTAACTTCTTTTTCCATTTGTTGACGTCTATCCTCATAGCACTACCTTGTTTGTTGTCGATGTGCTTTGCAATCTTGGCTTGGAGATCTTGAGGAACTTGCCTTTGTTTGGCTTGCTTCCACACGTGTTCCTTCATAGATATGTTCCATAAGTTTACCAAGTCTTTTGTGAGTATGTCTCCCTTTGTTAACTTGATTTTACAGGTTTCTCAAATGGCTATCCTATATATGTGGGCATTTCAACTCGACTTCTTTAAGGTAACAATGCCAAATGTTTAGTTGCTATCTAGATATGCAATTGCTTAAGCATAGTAAACTGGTCTATACAGACACGATTGATTCCCATGAGAACAATAGAGTATTTAGAAGATATAAAATTTGTCTCTTGTTCATTTAATGCCCCCATACAAAAATGGGGTAGGGAGTAATTTCTATCAAAATGGACCCTTTTCCTAACTGCAAAAGATTTGTATAAATTTGCCAATGGTTGTCAAGGAATTCCAACCATTGGCAACCACTTAAAATTAATTCAACAGGCTGATGAGGCATAAATAATCGAGAGTATCATATAACTAATATGTAAACTATGTCTAATATGTAAATTAAGCTATCTACACCTATAATTATAAAAAAAATTGTTTATAGTAACATAAAAGAAAAGTTTTAAAATATAGAGAATGATTGCACACGTAAGTTTGTAACACATTATTTATAATGAATTTGAACATTGCATGCCCTCAAATCCTGTATTCATTTTTTGGTTTATTTTAATTTTTAGACAAATGTATATTTCATTTATTTTTATTTTTTATATTTTCTAAACTGAACTGATTTGTTTTTACATTGTAACCATTCTTGGTACATTGGTTTCAGTGGAAGCATTTTATCTGCTGTGTATCACACAGTAAACATAAGTATGAACAGAATATGTAAAAGATCAGGTCCTACTAGCAGTGAATTTCTACAGTCAATTTTACACCGAACATTTTTATCTGCAGGTTTATTTTAAACTTTTGGCAGGAGATGGCAGAAATTGCAGCTGAACATGTGAAGACAGGTGATCAAGTGTATGTCTCAGGTTACATGAGTCATGATGTAACTGAGGATGATAAGAATCCACAGACATTGATGAAGGTTTATTTTCACTTCTCCAATGTTCAGTTGACTAGAAGGTTGACATGTTTCAAAGGACTATTTTGAGCTTTTTTCTGTTTCCATAGTGTATTTTAGCAAGTGGTTTCAACATGATAATTTGCAGACATTCTTTCTCGGTCACTGTCACTCCTTTGACGTTCATTTGATTGTATGTTTGGGAAGATGTTGAAAGACTACTTTGGTCTATTTGGTGTTTCTGTAGGGTATTTTCCAAGTGAAATTTGTTTTATCTGTTCATATATTTTTTTTGGGTTTGATGGAAGTGTTTTCATACTGCTAACATTTTAATTTGTACCTTTCAGTACAGCACAAACCCGAATGACATGTTTCAAAGGACTATTTTTAGCTTTTTCTGTTTCCACAGTGTATTTTAGCAAGTGGTTTCAACATGATAATTTGCAGACATTCTTTCTTTGTCACTATCACTCTTTTGACATTCATTTGATTGGATGTTTGGGAAGATGTTGAAAGACTACTCTGGTCTATTTGGTGTTTCTGTAGGGTATTTTCCAAGTGAAATTTGTTTCATCTGTTCATATATATTTTTTTGGGTTTGATGAATGTGTTTTTGTACTGTTAACATTTTAATTTGTATCTTTTGATACAGTACAAAACCAAATGACATGTGAGGTAAAAATTTTCTTCAAATTTGTCTGACAAGAGTAAAGGAAATGATAAAATTCCTCGCACAAAAAATTACAATAACATGTAGAACTTGCAGGATTTCTTCAAGCATGCAAATCAAATGAACTTAAAGTAAAGTATCTTTTGATTCTCAGGTTTGGGCACAAGGCTATTCTGCACTTTCACACGAGATGAGAGGCTTTTGATTTATCATCTGATGTTATGTCCCTTTTCCCTAAGGCTGATCAGCAGCATCTTTGGAAAGTGTTTTTAAATGCTACTTAAATATATTATAATAAAAAAATAAATTTTAAATTATATATATTAAAATTAAAATTTTGAATTTTAAATAAGGGTCGCTGGAGTCTATTTTCTCCATTTGGGCACCTATGACACCTATTTAATTGTCCTTGCAGGTCTTCAGCTGGTGTACACGAGTTCTGCTGGCAATTTTATCATTTGCTGGTGTTGGTAGGATGAAAACCCTGTCAAATGTAGATAGTTTGGATGAAATCCTAACCCCTCTAAGTCTTTTCCTACTTTCTGCATCCTATTTTCTAAGATACTATCTATTTTCTTGCATAGATACGGTTGTGCTCAGGATTCCCTATGTCCTGAGTCTGGAGGACCAAGATCTGCATTTTGCTAACCACTGTTGAAGGCATAGAAGGCAACCTGGATGGAATTCTATGATTGCATCACCCAAGGTTATTTCAGTGACTTAGCACGCCATCCAGTAGGGAGACTGTCAATTTAGGTGCGGCATTATTTATAATCTTAAGAGCATTTCCTTTGCAATCTCCCCTCTCTGGCATACAATATCAGATTAGAGTCTGCAGAGACTATGATGAAGGCTTATACGAGAACTGAGGTCTATGTGAAGAATATTCTTAAAGGCACAGGTGCATAAAGAATAACTTCTGCACAGGGTGATCTGTAATCGAAGGGGCGATAGATTGAGGGTTCCATGCCTCAATCTCTTCTCTATAGTTTTGTCTTGGGCTGATTCATACGGCATTAGACTATTGCATTCTGAGTACCCAGATCCTCTCCCACAAGCCATTACATGTAACAGAATCAAATCAAGGGGATATTCCAACCCGTCTGTTAAAGATCTGTCACATTCAATTAACTCTGTAATTTATTGTTCAGATTATTATTGAACTCAAACAGTTATCTACATCTTGTTAGCAAATAATGTGTGGATTTGTTGAGTTGTGGTTCCATTTTATTCTGTGTAGTTGAAATGACAGTCAATTACCTGTTATATCTTTGACAATTGTGTGCAAACTTTAATTCTATGGTTTCCTCGTCACAACTGATGGTGAAATCTTTTCTAGAGAAAGTGAAGACACACTTTCTTCTTCTGATTAAATTTAGAAACAAGAGGAAGATGAGTACACACTTGAATTGGATTTATAAAATAACATGCACAAATTGACAAATGGAATAATAAAATTACATAGAAAGATATAATTCTTTTAATGAACAGCATAATACAAATCTTGCAATATTTCACAAAGTTCATTCAATCCACAAAGCATAAGATAGCACAAAAAACTCTTGAACAACAATCTTGGCAACAAGTGGGTATACCATTTAAAAAATAAAATCTGAGTGCAAATGACACTTACATTTTTCTGTACAAGGTTTTGCATGCAATTTATTGAAGATAAGTCTAAAGCATACTTTAGTTATGTAAGTTAAACACAGTTTGGTTGCACACAAAACAAACTTAAAATACAATTTTGTTAACAAAATATCTAAATTAGGAAATCTTCATATGGATTTCTGAAAAGGATAACTGTACTTAAAAAAGACCTTCTAGAAAATTGCCTAAAAATGATATGCCTAGGATAGATGTTATAGAAGATCCCCCCCAAAATAGCCACTTAAAAAAATGGAAGAAATCAGAAAGCAGATTGAGTTGAAAATAGGAGATCTTTAAAATAGCTATCTAGAACACCCTCAGGTGGTCTTGGTGCAGTAGCAGTAGCAACATTTGTACCTTGAACCTTTGCAACCTTTTAATGAAATTGTGGACTTTTGATTTGTAAGGTTATGGCACTGAAATCCAACTAAATATTCAACACCTTAAAGTTTGGGCTGCTTTGTGTGTATCAATGTATTAATCTAGGTTGCGTCCCTTAAATGTCCCCATTTTTATGCCTTACTGTTTGATGAGCGTTGGCTAGTTTCTGAGGTTTTCCTCAAGTTTCCAGGTGAGTTGGAAGAGTTTCAATGTTCTTGGAGAACTCAATTTGAGGTTTTCTTTGAATCAGTTGATTGTTTGGAGTTCAGTTGGCTTTCAAGGTTGTGGTAAGACTCTTTGTAGCATTTTGGCAATCGTTCTTAGAGGACATTGCTATTTAAAGTGAGTGCGTGTTTCAGCACCAGGCATCATTCTTTTGTTAGTTGTCTCAGCTTGTTCAGTTTCAGTTTTCGGTGCCTTGGCGGGGCTTTCTATAATGTGGTTGAGATTATCTAAATATTTGCATTAAAGTTATACGGTAACATTTTTAATATCTTCTATAGTGTTTAAAATTTAAATATTATAAAGTGATGTTTTGTCCCCCTCAAGTGGGTGTTTAAGGGAATGGGAACCCAAGACAAAGTTATTTTAAAAGTGCAAAAGAATTTTGAGGGAAAATAATTTATTTGAATTTGAATTTGCCTTGATTCTAATGAACTCTATAGAAAGGGGTTTTGGTTTTCATTTTTGATCATGGAAGTTTGCATATGTAATAGGATGCTGCTGGAATGAACAGAAGAGTTCTTTAAAGGTTGATTGTGGACGGAGACCCTCATTAAAGCATTAGTTTTGGTGGTGAAAGATCCTCCCTAGCTGGTTGAGTGATTTCACATGGGAATCACTAGTGATTTTATCGAGTTTGGGATTTTGGGTTTTCAATGAAGATGAAGATTGTAATATCACCCCTTACTTTTTTCTTTTGAAATTTATAGTTAATGATGTTGGAGTATTGTCGTTGATGTCAAAGGAAATAGCAAAGGATATCATGTTGCTAGTTAAGCAGGTTGAATGCAGAAGTTTTTATGCTCAACAACATTAAAGTAAAAATAGAAAATCAATTTAATTTGCTTTCTTTTGGGCCGACCCCCTCTACTTTGGCCCAATTTAAAGTGTGTGCAATAAATGAGTTCATATATGTGCATCCTTCCCTGCAATTGAAATTTCAAATAAATGTTTTTAAAAATGGTCTGATTGTTCATTGGTTTGAGTATCCACTTATGGGAAGCATTTTAAATTAAATAAAAAGCTTTATTCCTGCCTTGGACAACCTAGAAAGAAGAGGTGCATTGGTTGGTCTAAATAAGAGATTATTTTGAGCTTATTCCATCAAGCTCTTCGTTGAACATTATTTCTATTGAGAACAGACCTAAGAGCAGAATTGAAGGTGAATAGCCTTAAGAGCAGAATTTAAGGGTGAATCATTACGAATTTATGAGTGGAAACTATTGCAGATTCCAAGTCAATTTCAAGAAGCTTTTTGAGCAGATTTGTGGAGGACGATCAGATTTGATTCAAGAAGATAAGCCCTTATCACTTGATTCTTTTGGAGGTCAGTGCCTCGTTTTCAAAGAGATTGGTGTCTCTTACTGAGTTGGTACTTAGTTGTGGGGATTGGTGTCTCTAGTGGGTTGTGTTGATAGGCCTTTTGACACACTCAACACAAGGTAGGTTGCCATCTGATTTCTCCTGAAAGACGTAGGAATAAGGAAATTCAGATCTCCCAAGGTCTCTATGGTTGGGTCACAACAGTGTTGAAACAACTAAGTGGACATCAGGCTGTTATAGAAAAGAGCATGCTGGTTACAAACAAAGAGCATAGCTTTTTCTGATTCTAAAATTTCTTAAAACAAAACAGCGAAAGATTAGGGTGACAAAGAAAATGAATGATTAATATTAAACTACTTCACATTATCAAATGGAATCGAGAAAGCATTAATCACATGTATCCATTAATACATTGGATTATCAATCAAAATGCATCAACCAAGACAAAATTACATGCGACTACTAACTTTTCACACTTACCGTTTTAATCCTCAAATGCCATTGAAATGCATAGAAAGATTCATAAATGAAAATTCTTGGGACTAATATTGATCAATCTTGAATAAAGGAAGATGTAAATAAGAAAAATACCATTCAATCATAAGAGAGAATCCATGAGACGATGAACTAGAAGGCTGTTCTTGTATTTATTCTCCAAAATATACTAGCAAATCACTAGTATGTAGTTCACGGTCTTCATAGAAATGATATTTCAAAACTAAAAATGCTTGAGAAACATAAATTAAATTGCTATATCTAGCTAGGACCGCAAATCATCAATTCGTGGACCATAAAAATGGCCTCAAAGTTTACATTGATAGGAGCAAACTTCACAAAACAAGGAACTATTTCTTGCCCAAAATCCCCTGCATTCTAGGTGGTCCAGTTAACATGCAAGTTATTAGTTGAATAGACTATGAGCTAACTACCCAAGAAGAAGTAAAGTAGCTCACCACTTGAAGAGCATGATGTGACATGTGTTGGAACTGGTAGTTGATGTTGCACCTCCTTGGAAGAAACTCTACTAAATTGAAGTTGACACTTGTGCATGCTGGAAAGAACAAAATTGAACTGCATTAACCAGAGGAAACTTCTCTTCATAACAACAGTTGATTGTGGAAATGGAGGCATCCCTAGGAAAATGGATGTGCAGTGACAAGTCATAACTTGGAGTTAACTAGTTATCTCCCCCTTTTCCCTGATTTTGGGATGAAAGAATGAATTAAATGAAAGAATGCGAAAACAAAGAATATACTGTGGTGGTGGTTGCTCATGTTAGCAATTTAAGTTGTCATTAGTGTATTTCACAAACCCCATTCGCACTGGTAAAGCACACCGGTAAAGGGTCACCGGTCACTTTATTACTTAGAACACACCGGAAGATGAAGGACAGAGTGTAAGCATCGGTTGACCATTTCGATAGATGCACCGGTAGACCGAACCAAGTATTACCGAGTATTAAGTACCGGTCTTATGAAATAAACCGAGCATAAGGGTATATCGATCCACCTACAAGATAGATTCGCTCCGGATTTTGTGGATCAGTCTGAATTACAGTTTGAGTTAAAAAGCCTGATTATATGAGACATCCACCGCTCTGAAGTGGAGTTAGCTTTTTAACAGAAGTTAGCTTTAACTCTACGGATGATCTCAAGGTAAACTCTAGATCACAACCCACAGGTCTTAGGCGTTGCATAAGTTATGGCTAAGTTTACTCCCTGGCGGTTCTATGAGTCAAGAGGTTCACTCTTGTATAAATATAAAGCATAGGACTCAAGATAGTTGCTACTGTTGTTGATAGTTGAAGATTGAATAGAGCAGAGAAGAGATATCTTTTGAGTAGTGCTACAGGCACAGAGGTGAGGGAAGAGAGAGAGATCAATAGCCAGGTAGACCGGGGAAGAGATCCATAGGTATGATCTAATTTGACAGTCAGTGTCATAATAGATCACTGCTTTATAAAGTGCTAAAAGCCTATCGAAATCGCTCTATCAGGGTTAACCTAATCGGTTCGTTGTAAAAATCCCCTAATAGGGTAACATCTCTGATGATGTTCAAAGTCCTGTATCTAGGCAGCTCTTAACAGAGTTAGATCCTAATCGATCTATGTAAAATCCCTTAATCGGGTAGCACTTTAACCGGTGCTTTGTAAGCTCCTAACAGGGCACCTTCATTTGATACTAGTGAAGTTGTGAGCTTTGTCTCACCGTGGTTTTTTCCTTCTAACCGAGGGTTTCCACGTATAAATACTTGTGTTGATCTGTGTGATTTTATTTTTGTTTGTAAATGATTGTTTACATTCTGTTTCACAACTGAAGAATCTATTTACTAGTTTGAAACTGAGTAAAAGATAGTATTTACTGATTCACCCCCCCCCCCCCCCTCAGTAACCGGTAAGCTATAACAATTGGTATCAAAGCACCTAGGTTCTCTATACATCAAAGTCTAATAGCTTGAGAAAAAGATCATGGAGGGTTACTGGTATCAGAAATAGCTAGAGGAAGGCAACGACATCATTGTCTCGCTGGAGAGTAGACTGAGGAAATCACTGGCAAAAAGGAAGGAGCTGGCTCTACAACTAAACGAGAGCAATGAAACCATTGATGAACTCTTTGGACAAAGTGGATCTGATGAGGTTGAGGAGGCAGTCTCTGAGCTTACGAAAAAGAATTAGATCCTAACCTGTCAGATTGCCGATCTCAAATGGGAGCAAAAGGTAAATGCCTTGAGGATGACTGAACTGACGGAGCAGAAACAAAAAACTGAAAGTGAAAGAAACACAGCAGTCAAGACATCCACAGCCTCAAAAAAAGCAATGAACCGGGCAGAAGAAGCTGTAAGGGCAAATGAAATCCTCATTATGCAACTTCAAGAAGATATGCTGATTATCACCCAAGAAAATGCCAATATGCACAAAGTATGGCAGACTAGGGATGAAGCATGCAAGAAGCTGGCGATCGAGATATATCAACTCAAGGAACAAAAGAAAGTCCTTGAAAAAAGGAATGAAATGCTGAGAAAATACAATGAAAGCTCGGTTAAGCTTGATGAGCAACTCAAAGCTCAAAGAAAGCACAACGATAACACTAGTCTTGGATTCACCAGTGCTGTCACCAAAAGGAACGGTGAGTCAACTGGTGCAAAGTCAGGCAAGAAAAACAAGAAGAAGACACTAGCACAAAAGGGTAAGAATACCTTTAACACCTCTTGTAAGCATTGTGGAAAACTGGGTCATAACACTAATGACTGCATAAATGCACCGGTAAGAACCAACAACAGTTGTTGTAAGAACTGTTACAAAAATGGCCACAAGACTAATGAGTGCTTGTCCAGCCCCTTATCTGTGTCCAGTGGAAGCAGGGGAAGCTTCAAGGGATACTGTTATGCTTGCAACAAGTTTGGACACAAGGCTGAAGAATGTAGATCAAAGACAATGGCACTCAGATCACCAAGACCTGTATTCTCAAGAAAAGCAAAAATTGGAACGCAACTATTCATACAAACAAAGGGATGCATTGCAACAGTGAATCATGGAGCAAATCCCCTAATCCAAGAGGGATGAACCCATGGAGAGCAACCGGTATAGTTTGCTATTGCTGCAACAAAGTCGGTCACCTAGCTAAGGACTGCTGGAACCGGATCAAGAGCAAAGGCAAAGAATCAGACAAACCGGTGATAAAGTCCCTGACTTCTGATAAGAAGAACAATAGAAATAAGGAGACCAAGAAAGAGGTGAAGAAGATATGGTTCGTTAAAGAATCAAAGAACTCCGTCGAGGAGAAAACAGAGGCAAGATCATCATCACAAGATGGTGATATTTCTTTTGCAAATTGAGCCTCCAAGGCTTAGGGGGAGCCGTTAGTATACCTACTGTTCTCGGTGGAACTGGTGAGTTTCACTATCACTTAGTCTACAGGTTAGACCGAAGAAGCATAAGGTGATCAACTGGGGCATGTCTAATCAAAAGGATTGGACTCTCGGTTAGCAAAGGTAGCAAGAAAGGTTAGGTAAGGCATTAAATGCTGTAGCCGTTTAAACAATAGTTACCGTTTGGTAATTACCGTTATGCCCTAATCCTATAAAAGCAAAGAAGGATTACTCATTTACTTTTACCTTGCGATCTTGTGTTTATCTTTATTTTTGCTTGAGCAATATTCTTGCGAATCGATCATTGTGCGAGATTGTCTGTGAGAACTGATCAATCATCTCTCCGTGCAACCAATTAAGAGAAATGGCATTTTCGTCATATGAAGTTAAGCTGGTTCCAGCAAAACAAGCCGATCGTCCTCCGTATGATATCTTGGCGAATCAGAACAAGGAGATCGACATGGATGGTGCGCTCTCTTCAGTACTTAAAGGAGTGCTCCTGACAGAGGATGTAACTGCATTCATCTATGCAAAGCAAGAAGAGTTGGGTGAGGCGTACATAAGAGGCGAGTATCGCTTGCTATGCAAAGATGGAAAATATCCCAATGGTTACGAAAAACTGGTATCATCTGGGATCATCAATGGAGTCTCCTACCCCACCATATTTAGACCAGAATGGATTCGAATGGTGGTGAGTCGAGTGCATGAACCAGGATTTTGGGTCACGAAAGGAGTCTGCACTCTGATCACGAAAGACGATCTCCATAGGGTAACCGGGTTCTGCAATCAAGGGGAAGCCCTCACCTTGAGAACCATATCCAATACAGTGGTGGCCAATCTGACTAAATCAAAATCCGATAAGCGATTGATAACCGTAACTGACATTGAAGATCCAGTTGTTCGGTTTGCATCCGCTGTGATCGGTTACAAAGTATATCAATCCAGTAACCTAAACATCATACCGGGTGGAGGCATACATGCAGCCTTCAGAATTATACATGATAATGCACAATCTGATATGTGCGAAATGCTAAGAGGATAGATCTTTGAGAACATGAAGAAGTTAGGGATCATAAAAAAGAAATCAATAAAATTTGGCACACTTCTGGTTTGTCTCTACTTTTACTATTCTAATTCCTTCCCTGGAATAGGAAAAGTGACATGGACAACATATCGATTGGTCATGATGCAAATCAGCGATTATGCCAACCAACTGGGAGACCAGTTTGACAAAGCTATGACTGATCATTTCAAGGCACCTCAACTGAAAATGCATTCCAGACAAAGAATTCCGTCAACTATCGTTGACCTATATAAGGAGGTATGTTTTCTGGTATCAACTGACTTTTGCATTATTCAAGCAGTAGAACTGAGAGATGAGTATGCACCGGAGCTTGGTTACGAAATCACTGCAAAGATCGCAAAGGCATATGTAGAAGCCTTGGATGAAGCACACCTGGATCTCGGCACTCAACGGTTTGGAACCTGTGAGGAAATAGAGCAAAACCTGAAAAGGGGACCAATCAAGAATGTGTATGTGAAAAGAACACCTACACCAAAGAAGAAACCAGAATATGCACAACCTAAAGTACATGATGGAGTGGCCATCTGGACCAATCTTCTTCAGAACCAGCAACAAGTAGAAGAAGCACGCCGAAAGGCAACAGCTTCACCGGTCCTTGACACCGGGAAAGGAAAAGTAGTACTCGGAGTAGATAAACCGGTTATTGTTGACATAACTAATGAACCTACAAATCCAACACTCCTAGCTTCTCCAGAAAAAGGTAAGGCTCGCACTATGACTGTAAATGATATTGTAGCTGAAATTACAAATTTCGGAGAGATAGATTATGCAACCAAATGGTATAGTGTACTAGCTGAGGAGGACAAACATGAAATTGAAAAAGCTCTTGTTGAAAGTCTACTAGATTTCATCAAGACTCCTATGGATTACAGGGGTAAATTTCCTCCTGAATTAAACAGTAAGCTTCAAACAAAATGGAGAACCGGTCTAGAAATAAATTCTAAGATCAATAGGGAAGCACTGGGAAAAGCTAGACCTGGTCTAAGTGACAAGCGAGTAAAACTCCTATTAGAAGAAGCATCTATGAATCTGGATACAAATTACAGAGTTGCCAAGATTCTCAATGGGTACGAAAATGACGTCTTCAAAGAGACTTTAGATTTTTGGCAGTAGTATGACTTCAATGCTCTTGAAGCAACAGGTCCTCAGGATCAAACCGCAACCATTAATGATCCACTTGTTCAGTTTACTGCAACTCAGATTCCAATAATTGAAGAACATGAAGTTCTTATAGAAATGTTCACCTCTGGTGAATAGGTCACATTGGGACAAACTTCTGTCACTACTACTACTGAAAGTCCAGCTAAAGGAGATGAAGGAATCACTGCAAATGATCTTCATATAGCTGAAGAGCAACAACACGACCAAGCCCCACCAGAAGAACCCTCACATCAAAAAGATGTTACTATGCCTGAAATACAAGTTCAACAACCGGAAACCACACCGGAAGAGGGAAACAAGCCAAATGAATAGGATAAAGGCGAACATGAGCAAGGTCCAAAGGCACAAGAAACTCTTGCTAGCTCCTCTAAAAGAAAGCCCTCATCCTCTGAAGAATTTGAAGCAAAACGAAGCAAGATAACCGATACAATAATTGACATCAGCAAAATGTCAACAAAACAGCTGAAAGAGCTTACTACAAGAAAACAAGATATGGTTCTGATTAAAGTAAAAGATATCTTGTACAATTTCGTACCGGATGCCGATATAAATGAAGACAAACCGGTCATCGACCAGCTGGAAGTGTTAGCTCAAACAATCGGTGAGGATCTAACAGATCCAGAGACGGTAGCAATTGACCACTATGCGAAGAAAACAATGGAGATTCTTCATAAACAAGTTGCAGATATAAAGGCTATTCTGACAGACAACTTAAAAGTTCTTCAACATCAAACACAAGTTGCAGGAGGTTTGATGAACAGAACCTCGAACTTTGAGATATTCTTGCAAGATTTAACTGACAAAGCTGTAAAGACCTCAGAAGACATAAGAACTTTGTCAACACAATTTGACATCAAAAATAAAACGGCGACAACCTTTAGCAGAGAAATGACAAGTCTTGCTCATGTCTTGAGAAAGACAACAGAAGAACATAATAAGAGAATCCAAGATGTGATAGGATTTCAGATGCTTTTGGCCCCAACACTGGATATCATGCATCAAACAACTACTTCTACAAATGCTCTGCTCAAAGAATCAGACTACAAAACGGTAGAAGATATGGAAACTATTATTGTTTCTCTAAAAGCGGCCCAAAAGAACATTGAAAATATAACAGGTCAATGGGCACCATTCCTACACTCTGCAAAGAACATCTATAAGCATATCTTCACAACGCTACAAATGTAATCTTATCAATCGAAACCCTTTGTCCTATGGAGGCAAAAAGGGGAAGATGGAAATGGAAGAGACACAGGAATGAGCAAGCAGGACAGTGAAGGACAATGAAGAGCAGGTAGGACAGTGATGGTACAAAGGAATGAGCAGCTTCTGGGAGCATTCAGTCAGGGGAAGTAATGTTCTACCGATATTTGGCACTGTGATTAGTAAGTGAAGTTTGTGAATAGTTTTGCCACCAATGACAGAGGGGAAGATTGTTAGCAATTTAAGTTGTCATTAGTGTATTTCACAAACCCCATTCACACTGGTAAAGCACACCGGTAAAGGGTCACCGGTCACTCTTATTACTTAGAACACACCGGAAGATGAAGGACAGAGTGTAAGCACCGGTTGACCATTTCAATAGATGCACCAGTAGACCGAACCAAGTATGACCGAGTATTAAGTACCGGTCTTATGAAATAAACCGGGCATAAGGGTATATCGATCCACCTACAAGATAGATTCGATCTGGATTTTGTGGATCAGTTTGAATTACAGTTTGAGTTAAAAAGCCTGATTATATGAGACATCCACTGCTCTGAAGTGGAGTTAGCTTTTTAACAGAAGTTAGCTTTAACTCTACGGATGATCTCAAGGTAAACTCTAGATCACAACGCACAGTTCTCAGGCGTTGCATAAGTTATGGCTAAGTTTACTCCCTGGCGGTTCTATGAGTCAAGAGGTTCACTCTTGTATAAATATAAAGCATAGGACGCAAGATAGCTGCTGCTATTGTTGATAGTTGAAGATTGAATAGAGCAGAGAAGAGATATCTTCTGAGTAGTGCTACAGGCACAGAGGTGAGAGAAGAAAGAGAGATCAACAGCCAGGCAGACCGGGGAAGAGATCCACATGTATGATCTAATCTAATAGTTAGTGTCATAATAGATCATTGCTTTATAAAGTGCTAAAAGCCTATCGAAATCCCTCTATCAGGGTGAACCTAATTTGTTCGTTGTAAAAATCCCCTAATAGGGTAACATCTCTGATAATGTTCAAAGTCCTGTATCCAGGCAGCTCTTAACAGAGTTAGATCCTAACCGATTTGTGTAAAATCCCTTAATCGGGTAGCACTTTAACCAATGCTTTGGAAGCTCCTAACAGGGCACCTTCATTTGATACTAGTGAAGTTGTGAGCTTTGTCTCACCGTGGTTTTTTCCTTCTAACCTAGGGATTCCACGTATAAATACTTGTGTTGATCTGTGTGATTTTGTTTTTGTTTGTAAATGATTGTTTACATTCTGTTTCACAACTGAAGAATCTGTTTACTAGTTTGAAACTGAGTAAAAGATAGTATTTACTGATTCACCCCCCCCCTCTCAGTAACCGGTAAGCTTTAACAACTCAGAGTTCTTATATTCCTTTAAATTATCCAGACATGTGTCTAAAATTCCTTCATCTGGTCCATCCACCCACTCTACATTGAATTGCGTTGTCTTTAGTGCATTCTTTAACTTATTAAGCACTTCTTCCAAGGCCTCCATTGCTTTGTAGTTTTGTCTACCGCCAAATTCAAATCCTTGCAACCATTGAACACCTGTACATCAATTTTTTTTGCTCGGGCTGAATTTATCTTCTACTAACTTATCCCACTAGGAGTGCACAGTATTAATGCTTTCCAGTTTGCTTGCTCGAGATAGAGAAACATCTACATTGAAGAGTATAAAAGATTCATAGGCTTGGAGTTCCTACTGTAAGGGATAGTGACACTTTATTACCTCAACCTTATATTGGTCTATAATGGTCACTTAGAAATCCAATTTCTCCAAGCTAGCTCTTATGAAGTGATACCTTTCATCTCCTAGTATGTTAGAATTTGTGACTTCTCCTAGAGCTTCTATCTCTTTCAACAAACTGATTTGCTTTTGAAACTTCTTTGATGCTCTATCCCACCAATTTGTGTCAATAAACACTACCCCTTCTATCATTATTGCATCTTCATAAACCTTGAAAGAATTACTCGAAAATTATATGAAATTATCCTCTTTTTGGGCAATCCAAGAATCAATGGTTGTTGCCTTATCTTACACAATATACAAAGAATCAATTTCTGTTTGGGGGATTATTGCAGGCAGGTGCTGATGTACTTGCGGCCTGAGTAGTAAGAGGTGTAGCTAGCTCTTTAATGAACTGCAAATATTGGTCCAAGTGGGCTTTGAGCTCTTTCTTGGATTTGTGCTCCTCTTGTATATTCTGCTTTATTGTGTTAGTGACCTCGTTTAAAGTGGACATCTCCCATTTAGTTTGTTTCCCCAATTTTACCTGGGACACTTGATAATTAGAAGGGTCATATCTGCCTCATCTCTATCGACGAGTGGAGTAACAATGATTGCAACCACTTCTCCTTGGTCATTCTTGGAGGTAGAGTATAGTGTCCTTGCCCATTTTAATTTCTTTGGGACCTCTATCTCTACTATCATCTACTAAAGATGGATCCTCTTCAACACTGTCTTCTTCTTTCTCTCAAAACTAGCTTGGAGCCATTGTGGAGCAACAAAAGCATTATAACCTTCCGTAGAAGGCACCTCTATTTTTATTGCTTTCTCTTGAGTTTCCCCAGCTCTTAATTGATCTACATTCTCTCCTTCAATCCTCAGAGGGGTCCTCAACATGCTTCATCTTTTTCAGCCTCCCTCCGTGACTTCTGCTTTTCTTTCCTTTTCTCTGCTTCCCATTGTCTCTTTGTAGCTTCCCTTTCCTTTTTTTTTTTTTTCAACTTACGTAACTCTTCCTTTTTCTTCCTTTCCAATTGGCTCTTTAAGCAGCAATCTATCAGACTCCTTGTTCTTCCTCTCTTGCTTCGCCAACTCCTTGATCAAGTTAGCTTGATCCTCCGAAGTTAAATTCACACTAGGATTATCCATATCAATATCCGTATCCCCTTCTCCTCCCAAGTCAAAAAATTGTTCTTCTTGAGTGAGAATGGGAACTTGGGTATTCCTTCTTCCAAAGTAGGGGTAGTAGGGATTTCTTGGGTCTGTGATTGTTCTTCCATTTTGGGGGCCTCAGACTGGGAGGACCTTGTTTCACTACAAGACAGAAACCTATTGATTTTGAAAGCTTGAGCCAAGAAGAAATCATCATCATCATTAGATATGTCCTCATCGTTGTCATCAATACTCACAAGCTAAGGTGTCTCTGGTGGTGGCTAAGAAGATGAGTTTGTTGTTGTTGTAGAAAGGGCTCCTTGTTTGTGCTCTTGTGTTCCTTCCCCGAGAGCCAAACATATTGTGACTCTTGGTGGTGCTACTGCTATTTGCACTACTGTAGATAGTTGGTAGTAATCCCTTGTTCAATTGTTGTCTTGAGGATCTTACATTCTCTTGTCTAGCTTTTTCATCAAGATAGCTATTTCCATCGGGTCCTCAAGAACTCTTTTTGCACTTTTCGCTCCTTTCTTATTGTCCTTATCTTTCTTTCTTTGATATGTCTTGGTGGCTTTGGATTGGGGGTCGTTGGTGCGTTTCTACTTATTTCTTTTGTGCCCTACTGGTTTGGTCAGTCTCATATTCAACCACAAATGACTCTTTTGGATCACCTCAGCTGTGACTATATCAATCTTGGTCTCTTCTTTTTCAAACCATTCTATTGGGGAGAGAGGTCTTTGGGAAGCTCTGTGCTCTTCATACAATGGGTCCAAAACTTCCCCATTTTTAGAAAAACTAGGTGGTATGTCATTTCTAAGTTCGAAGACCCTCATTTGATAAGCTATTAGCTTGTGATACTCCTCTCCTTGGCCTCAAAGTTTTCATGTATCCTTGCCCAAAATCTTCTAACGTTGTCGTATGGTTGTTTAATAATTAGGCATTATGGCTTTTATTTTGCCTTTTGGATCATATGCTTTCCTTTTAGATTCACATTGCTTGATATTGAGACCCTCCAACTCATAAGTGGGCATCTTTGGCTACATGGAGGTTCATGCATTTGTAGTACCCCAATGTGAAGGGGAAACCAATGTTTGGTTTGTGCTTTTGGGTCAATAGGACGATTTTATCATTGTAGTGTCTAGGGAGGAGAAAGGAGTTATTGTGGAACCCACTTAGTCTGATGTAGGTTGACTTGAGGTTTTGGATAAACCAAGTCCCCCAAGTATCTATTAATGCCATTGCATCCATAGACATGCAAAAGGCTACATCACCTGTTAACTTGTTGATTATTGCATACAAGAATGCATCATTCACTCTTCTGAAACATATGTTTGCTTGCTTGATATTGAGCTGAGTGAAGTGCTCCCAAACTGTTGCCATTCTAGCATATTTCCCCATTCCGCCTTTTACATCAAGTCTTGGATTTACACCTCTCTTGGTGACCAACGATATAACATTTGAAGTCATATAGAACTTCTTAGAATCTTCTACTTGGCATATTTGCTTGTGGAGTTTGTCCCAGATTAGTTGTGCCCAGTCAAAATAGTGGCCTCCTTCGATGATAGCAGTGATATAGTTGTACATCCATGGGCTATAGTATTTGGATTCATCTTTCCCAAAGGTCTTGCTTAACATGATGATATTGGACACAACATCCTTGAACTCACTTGTATGTATTTTGTCGATTACTTTGTTGCCAAATTTGCTTGGTTCTCTCAATAAATTGTTCATGTGCTCTTTAATTTTGTCCACCCTATCCATGTATTGGGCCAAGGCTTCATCTTTTGTTGTTATCATCACCTCATCAAATTGAGGGATCCAGAATGTCTAAGCCACCATGTTTGGAGATAGATCCATCACCATATTTCCTTTATCATCAATACATTGGCAGGTAACCTATTATAGTGGTTGGCTATGATCAAGTCGAGTTCTAGAGATTGAACTTCTCGTGGGAATGTTTTCTTGCATTAACTCTGATAGTCCCATCTTCCTATAGAATTCATTGCCTTGATGGTGCTCAAAATTAGTCTTAATTGTATCCATGTCAATGTGCTTGATATCTGTATCCGTAATCCATTGTACCTCACTCTCAAGCTTGGAAAGCATCACCTATCCCTTATACAAATACTTCATTGTAACAAGGCTCTTTTCTATCCTGGTCTTCTGTTTGGTCTTTCTTCAGACTTTGAGAACCTTGACCTTAGTTGCTACACCTGCCATATAACCTTAACAAGTCATGTAAAAGGGGCAAAGTAGAATTACAATTATCAAAAGTTCCCAAAGGAACCATCTTATCCAAATCATGAATCATATCATTAAGTAATTGTAGGATTTTGGAGTTCAAAGAACTCTGAGGTTGGGGGTTTTGAGGTTCTAGGTAACCCTTTGTTCACACAAACAAGGCAAGGAAGCTTCCGCGTACGAGAACATGCTATGATAGGTCTATAACTAAGAATTGGGGGCCTGAAATCTTCATTAGGTCAAGTTATAAGCTCTGGAAGATTGGGTGTATTTTCAGTTCTTCAAGATCCTAGGATCCTAAAATAGGCTTTGTTTGCAATGTTACCGCAAAGTTTGGCATTCAGGTCTATTGGCAATTTCATGCTCGTAAAGGATAGGTTGGACTGATTCTTTGAAGTTTGAAGTTTTAGAATGATTTTGTCTTGAATAGTAGTTAACTTTGAAATTTGAGGCTCAAGGTCATAGGCAAACTAATGTTGTTTTGGTACAGGTCTGATGGGAACTCGGAATTTTGAAACCCCGAAGGCTTTTACACTTTGCATTAATGCATCAAATTGTGAAATTTGGGGATACAGGTAATGTTTAGTCATTTTGGTAGAGGTTGGACCAATACCTCAAAGTCCAAAGTCCAAAGTCCAAAGATGATTTTTTTATTGTGTTACAACTTCGGATTTTGGAGTTCAGGTCCATGTATACTGTCTTTTTAAACTTGTGAGATTTGGATGGATATCCTGAAGTTTGGAGTTTGAAAGGACTTCTCTTTTTGTATTGAATAACTCCAAATTTTGGGGTTTGGGGGTATGGTCTATTCAAAGTATATGTTGCAGAGGTGTGATGAAAACCTCAAAACACGAAGTTCCAAAGTAACTTGGCTTTTATAGGCTTTAACAAAGGAACCTTGTGAACTCAGGATTCCAAAGGTTTGCTCTAGTAAGTGGATGGAATTGAACCTCTGAATGCGAGACTCCCAAGTGAACTAGAGACTTATGCAATTTTAAAGATTTGGTAGTGTTTTAACTAGGATCTTCGGGTTTTCAAAATTCGAAACTCCGGACTAATAGAATTTATTGCTTAGATCCTACTGAATGTATGGACCAGGGCACAGGGCTAAAGCATAAGTGAAGCCCTAAAGTGTGATTAAAGATTAGATTTTGATGGTGCATTGGGATCTAGGGTCGTGTAATTAGTAAACTCAGGTTATGGGATCAATTTGAGGTCTAACTACTATTGAATCTCATGAGGAGATCAATTTATTGCTATTCTAAGAAAGTGGGAAACCTAAACTACAAAAGCAAGAACCAGAACAAAAAAAAGAAAAGAGAAAGAAGAAACCTTGCCTCTGAACATGCAAACCAAGGAAAGAGCACAAATGACACATGAGCAAACAAGTTTTGATCGCACAAACAACTGCTTCGCCAAGGGCAGTAGAAAACTTGGTTGCTCATGCTCATGAATTGGCTTTTTGAATGAGCTCTTTTGAGATTTTATATGTCACCTATTTCGGTGCAATTAATGCACCTTGGTTGGTCGTGGAGTCCAAAACCCCGACATGTGCAAAGAAAAAATCGGGACTTTGGGGTTCGAGGAAACATAGGAACATAATATTCTTTGATCTCCCAGGAATCCGAAGTTCAAAATCCTGAAGGAAACGCACAAAACAAAGGAAACCTTGGAGACCGAGACCCCAAAGGAAACAAGGAAATCCCTAAATACTTCAGAGTTTAGGATTCCAAGAAAAAAAGTCAAACATAAGAAAAAAGCTTAAGTAGAAGAAGAAGGAAAGGGAAACAGAAAAAGGGTGGACCCAAATTTTGTCAAACAAATGTAGGGATGAGTGTGTGGGGCGTAACAAGTTGGTGATAACAAAGATTATACAAAGTTTCTAATCCAAAAATAATAGTTTGCCCTGATTTTCTCCCACGTGTTTCCATGTAAATCATGTGTTCTTGTGTTTCCACTTGCTTTCACTTACATTTGTGGTTGATTAAGTTTTGAAGTATCAAGTAAAATAGTTTGTGATTATATTGATTCTGTCATGTCCCCATTTGAAGATAGAATTTTAATAATAATTAGATAATAAAATATTATTAAATAAATAATGATAGTAAAATCATTTATTAATAATAATATTAAATAAGAAATAATAATAAAATATTGTTATTATTATAATATAAATAATAACATATATATAATCTATTATAAAAAAAATAAGATTTAAAATAATTAAATAATAATAAAATTACAATGAACGAATAAATAAAAAAAATTTACTACAAGGGAGGATATTGTAGAAAGTATGTTGCCTTTCTAAATAGGATTTAATAATAAACGATAATAAACATAAAATAAATAAGTAAATAAATAGTATAATATAGATTAATATAAATCAACTAAATCTAATGAAAAGTCAAGAGATATGTAATAAAGAGATGTGACTCCTTCAAATTAAGATATAAAAGAGAGGAGAGTTCATTTGAAAGAGGTAAAAAGAAGAGAAAATAGGAGTTAAAGGAGTAATGAAATAAGAAAGGAATAAAAAGCAGTATAAAGGATTATTAGCGACAGAGAATTGACTGTTGACAACAAACAAAACAGCATTCGACATTGGATATGATATTTAATTTGAATGAAACTTATTTATTAATATATATATATATATATATATATATATATATATATATATACACACACACACACACACACACACAAATGATTCAATTCTCATATATATATATATATATATAGTTAAGATTTACATATTTATATTATGTGCATTTTTTAGTACTTCTCGATTTCTTTTATGGATAAATCTAAAATTATGATTATATAATCAACATTAATGTTTGTACATTTATATGTCCACCATAGATGATGATATGGATACCATATAAAATGAATCTTATATTCATTAGAGAAGGATCCCCATATTTGGAGGGGGCTAGAGGAAATTGTTATAGTTTCCCTAGTCTTGAGATTGTTATAATCTCATATAGGCAGTATATATACTAATACCAGTCATATGCATATGCATAGGCTTGGAGGGTATTTATTGCTTCCAAGAGATTCTTATGGGAAATGCTCTATGAGAAGACGTGCCGATAGCCTGGTTGCTTAGAGTGGATCTTATATCCCTCAAGCCGAGAATTGGGAATTTTGTGAAGCTCGACCTAGAGACAGCCTTAAGAATCAAATCCCCCCTTACTAACTTAGAGTAAAGTATGAGTCATGTAAATATTGTGTAATATTTTGTACTAACGTCGGTTTTGCAAGAAATTACAGAAGAAGAATAAGTAGGTATATTCTTCAACAAGAAGAGAAGATGGAATAAGATTGCGACTATGGAAAGTATTTATGAATCAACGATAATAATAAAATATTATATTTACATTCTATAAAAACCAAAGATCTTTATATATTCTAATTGACTTAATATATATAGGAATTATATCAATTATATTATACAAGATCTCTTTTACTATTTGGCTTAAGTAGAGAAGATTGTAATGTTACCAAGGAGGGGCTGGTCTAAATCCAAGCAATGGCTATCTGTCCCAAGATAGGGTAGGGGCCAGCGTCCCAAAGAGGGGAAGTCCCAAGATAGGATATGGACTTGGACCTGGAAACTTTGAGGGAGCCCATTGTAGTTGGTTTCTAGGCACCTTGGATAACGTCTATTGTTCCCTTCATGGAGTTAAAATAGTAATAAGGTTGGATATAAGTGTTAAAGATAACTAAATCTAATGAGATAAATGAGTAATCCTATCATGAACATTACAATCCAAACCCTAATTGAGAAATTTAGGATAAATTAAGAAAGGTCCCAACAGGGGACATTATAGATTCACCTCCCTCTCAGCATAATCATGTGCTATTTAATTGATATCAAAACTGGTTCCTTTGGATATAGCCTAACTGCTTGAAGGAAGATCTATAAGAGCACTAGTGGCTATGTAAGGATGGATTCTCATAAAACAAGGCACCATTATTTGATGGGACAAATTATGCTTTTTGGAGCACAAGGATGGAAATCTGCTAGAATACCCTAGGGTATTACATTTGGCAATTAATGGTAAATTGCTATATACCCCTGTCAACCCCCCAAACGGATTAGGCTGAAAAGAAAGTGAGAATAATGTGATAGTTAACAATGTGATTTTTTGTGGATTATCCAAATTCGAGTTTGTGAAGGTTATGCATTGCAAATCAGCTAAGAACATGTGGGATAAGTCGAAAAATTAGAGGACTTGGTGAAGAAGTTGATGAAGTCATAATTGTTGAAAAGGTACTAAGGTCCTTGCCTTTAGGATTTGATTCCAAAGTTTCAGCAATTGAAGAAATGAAGATCCAAACACATTGAGAAAGGATGAGTTGTGGAAATCTTTACCCCTTATAAAATGAGGATTGAGGACAAACCATCAAAAAGAGAAGCAACCTTTAAAGCATCTAGGAAGGAAAAAAACTAGGTATGTGAATTTTATGATAGTGTATGCAATGATAAGGATGAAGAAGCTCACTTTATGAGAAGGATAAAGAAAGGATTTAGGAAATAGGAAGGTAAGTTACCATTCAAATGCTTTAATTGTGGTAAATTAGGGCATTTTGCTTCTAAAACTTCCCTAGGATAAGAATGAAAGTAACGGGGATGAAGAGGGCCACTACATAGGAAGAGAGCGACATCAAAACAAGAGCCACAAGAAAGGTTAATATGAAAAGAAAAAGAACTTGCACAAATACAAAAAGAATCTTTATTCAAGAAAGATTATAGATCTAAAAGCTCAATTGGAAGAGGCAAACTGGATTAAAGAGGTTAAAGAGATTAGCTTAAGTCAAAGGAATCTGATTGTAAGAAAATGGAGCCTGAAATGGTCTCTTTAAGAAAGGACTTGGAAAAATCTTTCAAACAATTGAATCGAAGCTTGAAGTTTGTTACATCCCTTCCTTGAAGATCCTTCATATAATTGTAATAATTGTTTCATGGGAAGTATGAAGTTAGTTAATTTTGAGGATTATTGATTTCAGGAAGTTATTTTGTTTAGGATTTATGATTAATGGGAATATGAGGTTTATGAAATAGTGATGAATGTAATATTCAAGGATGAATAATGTTTTATTCTGACATGATAATCTAGATGATTATGTTAGTTAAATGTTTCTATGAAATAGATATGAACATGGCTAATTCCTTCTTATGGCAGTGGATGCAAGAGAAGATCACCTAAGTAAGAGAGGAAGAGTATCATTAGCGAAAGGTGTAGATGCGAGTTGAAGATAGGAAATGCTATTCGACCATGAAATCATAGCTAAGTATCATGGTCATTAGGTCATTGGGTTAGGAATGTTAGCCTTGGTCTCCTCGGTCTTGGTGGGTTTGGTTGTCATTTCTTTATCCTTGATCTAATTAAAGAATTAATAATTCATTGTTAAAGAAAAAGTATGTTCATTGAGATCTTCCTTTATCGATTTAATGAACAATCTTATCGATCACTCCATTTAACATTTATTCATGAATATGCAAATATTGTATATACATAACATGTACATATACATACATACATTTATATGTGTGTGCTTGTGTATGTTGCATGCCAATTTTCATAGAGTGTATATATGCAAATGATTGAACCCATACATAGACTCATAAATATATTTGTGAAATGATAAGCGATTATGTGTATGCATATACGATGGTTTGTGTTGATGTGAGTTTTATTCACTACAACATGGATGACGAGCACTTAGTATTCTAGGATAGAACACCAAATATTGGATCCTCTCTTAAATAAAGACACCATGTATGCTAAAGATTGCAAAGAAAGATCATTGAGGCAACTTCAAGGTTCCATCCAATTGTGGACACTCACCGAGTTATAATGATGTGATATGTTGGTATTACAAAGGGGCTTACGCTAGTTCACCAAGGCTTATCAACTTAATTTACAAATGGTATGACGATTGAGTGCAATGAACTACCTCTAATTGATTATGAAGTAAAGTTCAAATATGATGAGTTTAGAAATATAATCTAATCCTACGATGCAAGGAATAATGGATGCCTTTGTGACTCAGCTAGACTTGGTCTTGTCATCAACTCCATCAAACTAGTGCTATCTTCCAAGGTGAATGTAAGATGTTCAAACTATTTTCGTTGTATTAATACCATCCATGAATGCATATCAATGTACAAGTAATAATAGAAAGAAAGCCCATTAAACTTCCAGTTGACCACACAAGGCAAACTTACACTCAACAAAGGTGGATTCACAATTACTTTCATCCAACTAAGCTACTCAAAGTAAACTCTAAACTAAACACTTGAAAGCAATTTCTAAACTAAGTGAGGAATGTAAGTAACCATGCAATACTCAAAAACGTCATAAGTATTCATCATGCAAACTCAACAATGAATATAGAGCAATTCCGACAATGTATTAGCAACAATTCTCCAACAAATCTCTCCCTTTACAAATGACAAGACCTTGCTTTTTATAGTTGCTCAATTACAATTAATGACCAAGATCGATTCAAGATCAAGGGCCCAAATTAATCCAACAAAGCCCTAGTTTAACTACCAACTACAAGCATTAAATGTTATTCAATTACAATTGAGCATCACCTTGTGGGCCAATAAAAAAGTTACATAGTTTTTGTAGGCCAATGAAAAAATGGGTTAGGTGAAGACACTAGGTGGACTCTACATGTACACTTGGCATGATATGATTGGCTGATTTTGGACATGTGAAACTGGAGTATTTTGATTGTTTGAAGATGAGTGGGCACCACCTTAACATGCTTATCTAGTACACTTCATCAATATCTCTTTGAGATGAGATATCACTTGATACTCAACATTATTAAGTCCTCAATCCATTGTGATGGCTTATATTCCCAAATTGCTTCTTCATAAGTTTTCTTTATCCTTTGAAGTTCTTCACCTTGAAACCTTCTCATTGTCTCGACTTGAATTTGCTTGTTCTTGCATTTGTGATTTCTTGGCCTTGATCTTCTTGAAGTGATGAGATCCTTGATGTACTTGGATTGTTGCTCTTGATCCAATTGAACATGGATTCCCGAAGGGAATTCAAGCTGATGATATTCCTCTTTACTTGTATACTTGTCTATTCCTGGTTCTTTGTTCTCCATCTTGTCTGGTTCCCTTGGGTTTGCATCTTTACTTTGATCATCAACATCGAACCATTCTCTTGCTTGAAGTCTTGGGCTTGATCTCACCATTTGTAGATACTCGAATCCTTGTTTCCTCCTTGTCACATCTTCTTGAGGCCTTGAAGTAGAAGTCACTCCTCCCTTTTATTATCCTTACTCCCTCAAGTATCCTTGTTTTCCTTGCAAAACAAAAGAGAAAATTTATTAGGTTCACAAAAATAGTTAGCACAAACAGCATTGAGGAAATCTAGAAGTCTATGTGATACTTCTTGACATGAAATTGATTCAATCAAACCTGAGTTTGTTTCCTTAAATCTCAACAAAAGCTGATTCTTCACTTTGATTAGAGAGGGTTGAAGTGCAAATGAAAACTTGAATTGCCAATGCTCCAAGGTCTGTCCATGGCTAGGTTGGGATTTGATCTGTCCTTGGACAGCCCTGTCCAAGTCTAGATTGGATTCCGAGCTGTCCTTGGACACAAATCTAAGTGTCCTACTTTCATTTCCCTCTTGTCTTCACTTGAAACTTTGTTGCCTTCATGCTTCATCCTTTCATTTTGGCCCTTAAACTCCTCTTCAAGTTTGAGATTGATCAATTTTGGTTAAGTTATTTTGCATTTTAGTGAGAAATCTGAGATTAGCTCTATGAATTTCTTGTCGTACATGTTTGATATCACGCCTTTGGATAAAGAAATGGATCACTTTTCACCTTCAATCAGACTTGTGGTGCTTACAATCATCCCTACTGGGACTTATGAATTGATTAGGACCCAAGGTATGTCGTCCATTCATGGGCGGGATTTTGACCATGCTTGGATAAGCATGTCCAAGGCCAGGTCAGAATCTGACCTGTCCTTGGACACAAAATTCAAGGTTGTCATTCATCTCTTAACTTCTTGTCTTTCAATTTGTGTCAACTTTACTGCTTCCCTCCTTATTCTCATCACAATTTCACTTTCAACTTCTCATTTTGTTTGCAATTTAGGTGAGTTTGATGTTGGTCTCGACTTCATGGCTTGATCCAATATCCGATTTTCACATTTGCCTTGAAAGTTATCTTCTACATAAGCTCTATTTGGAAGAGGAAATAAGTTTTCATTCTCTAAAAAATGCTCTAAAATCCTTGTTTTCTCCATACATGATTGCCTAAGGGATGGGAATTTCCCAAACTCGGGAGGATGGAAATCAGGAGGTCCTTTGACCACCTTGTCCAAGGGCAGCTGGGAATCCGACCTGTTGTTGGACACAAGTCCAAGTCACTCCAAACATTCATCTTTTGTTTTGCTCACTGTCTTTATGTTGTCCAAGTGAATTCACTCCCCTTATACATTCTCTTTCATCTCATCCCTTTTTGAAAATTCCCCAAACTCCATGGTTTCTTAATCCAAGTTCATTTCCCAATTGTATCCTCCAAGTTTACTTCATCACTTGATCCAAAATCTTCATCAATCTCATCTTCATCACAAACTCACTAAGTGTTCTTCACCATCATGCTTCTCTTGTTCTCAACTCCTCATGTTTCAAGTCCAGACTTTACTCTTTCAAGGTGATAAGACATAGACACCAACCCGGGCTTGTTGTCGACTCACTGGATCCTAGAAGACCTCAAACTCCATCTCTCGCAATACTTGACCAAGTGTTGGATCCTTTGCTCATGACATCAAATCACTTGACCCTAAGATGGGCAAAAATTGCTCAAACTCATATCACTACTTGGGAGACTGTTTGGAATTGCTATCAACAAAGGCCAACTAAGATTACTACTCCTACTGCCAAAGCAAAAAGAGGGGGTCCCCATTTGCAATGGGGTGATGGTGTGAAAAGGTCGCAACAGTTCGAACAATTGTATACATGGAATGTAAAATTGGCACTAAGTTCTTTAGCATGTTCCCATTTAAATATATATATGGACATATGCATATGTATACACACACACACACACACACACAACTTATGGACATTCTTGAGCAATTTATTAAGATGGTTGAGGAGTAACCTTTTTAATGAATTTTTAACTAATAATTACTTAATCTTCTTGTTGGCAAGATTATGTTTTCCCTTGGGGCAGCAAGTGTAACTCTTTGCCACCCAAGAGACAAGATGGAGTTACAGTCCTTCCACCACTCACACTAAGAGGGGAGTTTGTTTATTTGTTTTGTCTCATGCTAATCGGGGATCTTCGTTCGGGCAAAATCTGGGAAATCTGGAACAAGTTTCATTATCGAAGAACCATTATTCTGTTATATCTTTTCTTTGAGTATTGTGACTTTGTGGTAATTGGATGCAGCAAGTAATATGCACGAAAGTGCTGGTGATCAGGTGGGAACGAGCCCTCCACAATCCCAGTTCTAATCAGGCTGGTCTTCTCTTCATTGTCATAATTTCCACAAGGGGATATCATTATCATGCTTGCTGTTCATAGCAATTGATCTATCTTGCTCATAGGAATTGATCTATTCAGAGTGTGTCCAATCAATTTAGAGCTTAGATTTAAGCTATATATATTACTTTGTATTCAAAAGAAATTTATTACTTTGCATTTGGCTAGGATCATACATATATGATATAACTGTGATTTCGATAAGAAAACTTATTAAATGTGCATTCGTTATGAATGCACTTTCAATATGAATACATATTTAATTGTGCATTCAATATGATTACATAGTTATACTGTGTTTGGAAAAATACTTGTTAACTGTGCATGTGATAAGAAAGGAATCACTCTGCCTGCACATTCAGAATTAGAGTACATATAAAATGAATCATGTTTTCTTCCTTAAGATCTTGAGGAACGATCTTAGACACCATGCATTGGCAATGGCAAAATGAACAAGTTGAAAGAACTTAATTTTTTAAGTAATAAGCCAGAGGGATCATAACTTTTACTGAATTATATTGGGACCATAATCTTACTAAGAGGAAGGATCCACATGAATCTGATTTGATGTTAATGAATTAAAGAGAAGTCTTAAAACCAGTAAATTCTTTTCTTCTTCAGTCAACAGACAGATTTGAATCAGTAAGATCAATTTATCTGATAATACAACTTGATCAAAATAGAGAGATTAGAATTGTCCGAACCTTATAATATTTGCAAACCTTGGGGCTACTAAATGGGAATGGTAGTAATAAAACCTTGGGAAGGGTGTACTGCCTAACTGACAACCTGTGAAAGGAAGATGTCATAGGAATGCTTTTCCTCCAGCAATTTCCATGGAGTTTACCGAACGTAACCCGTAACCTAAGTACATAGGAATGGGCTAAAAAGGGACATCCTAGTGGTTTAGGAATGTAATCATACTGTCCTTGGTTAATTAGCCATTGTAACTGCCATTTTGGGCAGCAAGACCTTAAGGTCGGAGAAGAGCAAAGGAAGACTGAAAACCCATGTTATGCATAACTATAATGAATCCTTTCATCATTGTGATTTCTGTATTTCTGATTTGAATCCTTGATTCTTTAAGAATCAATATATCATTGTAAATTCTGTCTTTCCAATAGTAGTCTTTTATATCTTCATGAATCTAGATTTCTGATATAATTCCATGTACCTTATGAATCTGCATTACGGTTTAAACCATTTTTAGAAATTCATGGTGGCCATATCTCTTATCTCTATTGTCAAGACAATCTATAATGCTCAAGGAGTTGCCATCTGTGGAGTAATACGTAACCATTAATCAATCTACAGTGGTAACTTGACAGTTTAATAACACTTTAATCTCATGGATGACACACGATCCTTTGGCTGGGTAAAACCAGATCTTTATATAAATATGACAGTATGTTATCAATAAGAATGTTGTATCATCTTGAAATTCTAGATCAAGCCTGATCAGTATAAACATAGTTGCATTTTGGGAATCCATTTCTATCCTAGGAAGGGAAAATAGAAAGGACTATAAAATGTCAATCATACTTTAATGTCTCATAACAATTGTGAACTGTTGGGAAGGGACTTCCCACGGATTGGTCATGAACTGTAAAAACCATAGAAAACATATAAGTTTTTCTTATGCCAGTTTGTTGCCACTCTTAGGTCAATGGACCATTATTGCCTAATATGGACAACAAGTCCTGGATGGGTCGTGGAGACCTTAAAGAGTTAAAAGGACTCAATCATACAAGTCTGGTAGTGACATTGACAACATGAAGTACAATGCTTGCATTAATAAAACCTTGGTCAAGGTGGTGCTATGCATAGGTGTAGTAATCGTCAATCACTCGAATTAGTAGGGCATTGTCTAGCTAGGGAGGTCATTCCCATAGGAAAATAAGTCTATTGGGTGTGATTGGCTAAGACAGTTGTTGGTTCTAAACACAAAGTCTCTGATGGCATGAAAGACTGGATCTTGTTTCTGCACCTCGTGTAGGGCTAGGCCACTTCCAGAAGGAAGTTGTGCAGGAGATTGCTAGGTCGAGATCGTAAGATCAATGGCCGCGAGGTAAAACCTCTGATGATACTATTCCTCTCCTGGAAGATATTAGGAGCACTTGCAAAAGGAGAACAAGAACAATTCATCAAGTTCATCAGGTTTTGTGGTTTCATGCATTGTTAGTTAATTCAATTATTGAGTTTTCTCCTTTGGTATAACTATTAATGAATTGTTACTTAGATTGAGTTTCATATGAAGGTATTTAATTAAGTAGTAATATCTTTTACCTACAGTTAGTTAACACACTTTTCAATTATTGATGTTCTTGTCAAATGGGAAGTAGTTCCTTTTTGTTATCATGGATTAAAATTAAATTTTTTATTTCCTATGAATTATTCGTTAAATGTTAATATTATCTGGTCATTAGGTTTAGCATGTTACAAAGTTTCACTAAAGCACCGAGATCATCAATTCACAAAGGTCTCCATTTATTAAGACTGGTCTTGGTTTTTCTGAAGATCAAAAGAAGACAAAGGATGCTACAAGTTCTAAGCCTACAAATCCACCACAAAAGGTCAATGAAGAAAACTTAAAAAGCTACATCAAGGCTCTCAAGAGTCCTACCAAAAGGGATGAGAACAAAAAGGAGAATAAAGTCTGACAAAAGAACAATCTCCCTTCAAGGGAAAACAAGGATAACTTCAGAAGGCCCTTTCGTGAAATATAGCCACATTCATACAAGGGATAATCTTAGTTTCACCAAAAGGAATTATAATTCATTTGCTCCTCTAATGGATTATAACATTATATGCTACAAGTGCAACAATTTAGGGTACACAACATGTTTCGGCAGAGCCATTTTTGCTGAACCTCCAAGATAAAATAAGGAGAAGGATGTTCATGACAAAAAGGATGAATCGACTAAGATTTGGAAGATGAAGAAGTAGGAATAAGAAAAGAAAACAAACAATCCATGTTTGTTCAAACAACTCTACATGCACACAACAAAGGATATAAATAGTATGTTGATAGCGGTTGTTCAAGAAACATAATAGGTGACGAGTAAATTTTCTACTCGCGAACAAGTGAATGAAGGGATAGTGAAATTGTGAGACCAAGGGCACACTCTCACATTTCATCCTGGAGGAGGTGAAATGAAGAAGGATGGGCAATTGGTAGTAGATGCATATATAACATCTACTAATCTCTACATTCTCAATGAAATCAAAAGCCTGAAATGGGGCAAGATGACGAAAGTTGGTTATGGCGAAAGAGAATGGGGCATCAAAACTTTGACAATCTTGTCAGGATCAGCCGTAAGGAAGTCGTGAAAGACATGCTAAGGATTTCAAAGCCGACAAACATCACCTATAAGCAATGTCAACTTGCGAAGCAGACTAGAGTGACTTTTAAATCAAAGGAATACTTTGCATCAAAACTGTTGGAGCTTACACATGCAATTTTTTTTGTCTAGTTAGAACACAAAGTATGCAAGGAGAAAGGTATTTCGTGTTATTAATTGATGGAATAGACATTGAAGGATATTAAGGTTGATTATGAGCATCCCATCTCGAAGGAAAAGGTAGCCTCAATTTGTTGAGTAGGTTTCGAGAAGGAGAAGGTAGCTTAATTATATCTCAAAGGTTGAACTATGAGATGCCAAGAAGCAGAGGAAAGAAACTCCAAGAAGGGGATTGCATGTTGTCATTTCATGATCACATGGGTGATCTCAAGTTGGCTGAAAGGAGATAACAACCATGTGACAAGTGGAATAGGACTAAAGGAGATTGCAATTCAGCTCCCAAGAGAGGAGAGCATCCCAAAGGAAGAGTTATAACATAACCACCTTATCAAACTTGCACAAATAAGCTAAGGACAACTTGTGGAGTGATGCAAAAATTCTATAAAGGCATTTGACAAGGTATGTAAGAGGCAAGGTTTCTATTTTTTACTTCAATTGCAGAAAGGGAGGCCATGTAGCTCAAGGATGTTGGTATGCATATCCATGTTTGTGTTGTTAATTGAATAACCATTATTTGGTAAGTTGTCAAATGAAGAAATTCACAAAGCCTTCATACTTAAAGAAAAAGAAAATTAACCCAAAGGCATGGACAAGGAATATTGTACCCACTATGACATGAGTTTCATTAGCATGCAAGGTTTTGGCTACTACCATCACAACTACATCATAAGAATTGCAAAGACATTTCCAAGAATGAAGAGAAGCCTACTAGTCAAGAGGTAGAAAAGAAAGAACCAAAACCATTGGAGGAAGAAGCCCTAAACATGATTCCACATGGTAATGGTGGGAAGTTCTTCAATAAATCATGATAGATGTTTTACGAATGTAGTTAGCATGTAAATGAATGTAAAGTTCTATATATTTGTTGCATATGTTAGTTAAAAAGGGAATTGACTCCATATGAATGAGAAGGAACTTTGCAATTTTAATCTTAGGGGGTCTGTAGGGAGGAACCATAAGATTATTTGGGAAACAAAAATTTGAGCAGCCCACTAAAGCAATGAGGTTGTATCAGTTTAGCACTCACATTTTCATGGTGATCATGCATGTTTTCTTTAACTGCTTGTTCACACATATGACAAGTAGAAGAACTCCGAGTTGAGAGACTTATCATGTATGTAACAAACAAAATATACTATCCCAAAATAAATAGGAAAATAAAATTTCTTTTACGAGAAAAAGGAAATATGCTATAATATCATAACTGAAGTAACAACATTCCATTTCCTATGAACATGAATAAGAAATATCATTAACTAACCGAAGGTAGTTACCAACTAACTTCACATGAATATGATTTTAACCAATTTATTCCGTTACTTAACTGTAATAAGAGAATTCATTGAGGAATGAAACATTAACAACCATATGAAAGGAAACTAACATAATAACACTAAGGAATGTAATAACATAATTAACTTTTAAAGCAAAATACATATAACCTGAACTTGTTGGTTTCTTCTGGTTGTGCTTCCATAGCTTCTGACCACCATAGGGCGAAGGAGTATTATCAGGGGTTTTTATAACCCAACCTTGGATCTTTCGATCATGACCTAACAGTCACCCACACAACTTCCACACAAAAGTACTCCAACCCCTCCCAAGGGCATGTGAACATGGCTTCAATTTTCTTTTGCCATCCAAGACTTGATGTAGAACCTACAACTGTCGTAGCCAGCCAGCGTATAGACTTCTTCGCCTACCAGGGTGACCTTCCTAGCTAGACATTGCCCTACTAGTTCTAGTGACTGACGGTTACGACATGTAGCATAGTACCACCTTGGCAAAGGTTTTGAAGTACACGCACAATCCTTGTGTAGTCAATGTCACCACCAAACTTGTATCATTGAGTTCTTTAGACTCTTTAAGGTCTCCACAACCCCTTTAGGATTTGCTGTCCATTCCAGACAAAACAAATGGTCCATTGACCAAGGGGTAATACACATTTGTGTGAGCAAAACCTTTATTGTTTCCATGGTTAACAATCAATCTATAGGGAGTCCCTTCCCAATAGTTTACCGTTGTTAAAACCATTTAAAGTATGATTGACAAAATAAATATTTTCTATTCTCCCTTCCTAGAACAAAAATGGAATCCCTTCCCAAAATCTAGTCACATTTTCATATCTTGCTTTATGACCTAATTGTTCAGCTCTGAACCATACTGTTCCAGATAAATGTGTAAACATTTTGGCCAAAGACATGCTATCATATATTCATGATCGTAGTTAGCCCACACAACATTAATGAGATTTATACTACTAATGAACTGTCAAGTTTATCGAATCACAGCTTTTGAGGCAAATCCTGATGTAAGTATGGGTTAAGCTCAATGATAGAAGGCGAGGGTGTTTCCGACCACCATGCAATAATAATGGAAGTCATAGACATGGATGGGGACTCATAACCAATAAGCCATTTACATCTAAACTTCAGATTCTTAACTAATATACAAACTCACAATAGGAATACGGAGTTGTAGCTAACATGCAAACTCATATTGGTATACGGATTCATACTGCTTTGCAAGTTCATACCCGATGTTCAGATAATAACTAATATACAAGTTCGCACTAACATGCAAATTGTATTTTAACTGAGAGTAATCCACATCTTGTGGCACCCTTGAATAAGTTTACGGTGTACTAGGCGATGACTGGTCAAGGTGTTATGACCTCTGAGTTTAATTTAAGAATAGTTTGACTGTATTCTTTTTCAGATCTGAATACATTCTTATCTAAGATACAAATTATGAATGCTTTAAGTAATAAGCAGATTCATATTCCAAAACTAATTTCACATCCAGCACAACGCTAGATTGATGATATAAGTTCCCATTTCGGTTTTTCTTTGATATCGTTTGTACTTGATGATCAAAAGACGTTATTGCAACAATAGAGATAAAGGGGTTCCATTCCGATTACAGTGTCTGCAGTATTCACTCCAATATAATACATGGGTTGCTTCGGCTCATACATGACATGCAGCTCTATGTTTCATGAGTTCAAGGCTTAGCAGGCTTTGCTATAAATTCAATTCAACATGGAATGATAAGTAGAGAGGTATGCACTAATCTTCTTTATGGTGGACATTTGTAACCACCTACTATGGTAATATAAATCTTTACAAGGTTCATGCTGAATGAAGAAATGAAGATCTTGCAATACATGGTGGAGGAGCTAAACCTGCTCGAAACAGAGCATAATGATTCCTTTAAGAACTGAATTGTGAAAACTTACTCTTGTTTACATCTAAGTAATGCACAGTTTTATTGCATTCCAAAGCATGGAGAGATTATAAGTATATTGATGCTATGATTGCTAAGAGGGTTCAGCATACTTCGTTGGCTGCCTTTGGTCATATATATAAGCAATTTATGCATCCACAACCCATTGATGATGACACAAAGCAATAAATATAGATATTATTATTTCATTACAACATGTGGCTATAGCCTTCATAGATTCACAACAAACAATAAACATATTCATTTCAGTATATCATCCAATTACAATCATCGATGAAGCACAAAATCAATATGCATTTTATCTTATTTCCCATACGACAATCTTTTTGGCTAAATGTAATACATACATCAGTAGCTGTGAATAGATTATTGACACTACTAAGATCGAATATAACATACAATATTATGCATCAACTTGCCATGGAAGAGTACATAGGTGCAATGAATACAACCCCCCTTTTTGTCATAGCTTGATGATTTACAAAATAAGAAAAATATGTAGAGTGTTGTGTGATACCAGTATTAGAATATTTTTAGTATCTTGGGTTCTTGCTATTTTTAGCTCGTTATTTAGAATCTCAGTTTAATGATTATTTAGTCTCTATTTTTGAATTGTCTTAATCAATTCTTTTTTTAGTCATCTTTATTTAGATGATTTTACTTTTTCATAAACGCTTTTTATAGTGTTTGTAAACTCTATATATTCGGTGTATTGGTAATACAATCATATCAATTTTATAGAGTTTCATGGTATCAAAGCAAGTGATGAGGCATTAAATTTTTTGTGCACTTCTACTTGGATATAATTTCCAGAATTTTTTTAAGAGATTTTTTAATGAAAAAATCTGCATTGGAGAATTTTGCGTGGAGTTTTGTGGAGCAATTTTTTGGACGATTTTCTACTTGCACAACTTTTTCACGCTACCTAGGGTTTTAACAAAACCATGGTTTTCTATCCGTGTGAAGTATGTTTTTATTGTCACGTGGAAGTTTAGCTGATTTTTGGGTTTTATTGATAATTTTTCTGCAACCTAGGGTTTGTAGATTTTTGTAGGGTTTTTAGAAAAAATTGTGGTTCTTAATTTTTGCATGATTTTGGAGAAAAATCAATTTGTTTTTTGAAAGGGTTTTTTTTGTTTTCTGAGCAATGCCTCAAAGTTTGTGCCAGTTGTTCGCTGAAGGTTTTTGACAAAAAATCAAATCTTTCAATTTTGTGAGAAGTTGACCTCATTGAAAAATGAGAGGGATGGTGTCCTTAACCAACATCATGTTGGAAGGCAATCAACTCTTCAACGACAAGAACTATAATACTTGTAAGCAAAGGATGCGTTCAATTTTTGAGTATCAGTGTTTAGATGCGGTTGTTTTGGGTACCACTACTCGTCCTACAACGACGGGATATGACCAAGGCAAGTTTGATGAGTGTAACCGAGAGGTGGTTATGCTACTGAAATTATCAGTCACTGATGAGATGCTTCTAAAAGTACCATCAGGCAAGACATCTAAAGAGATTTGGGATTACTTCAAGGGTCTTCATGAGACATCTGACAAGAGCCGAGTGTTCTTTCTGAAGAACATGTTGTTTTCCCTTGTGATGGATGAGAAGATGACTCTATAGGAGCATCTTATGAAGATCAAGGATATACGCAATCAAGTAGAGGCCATTGGTCTCAAGATGGAAGAGGACATGGTGGTGATTACATTGAAAAATTTACCACGCTCCTACAAACACTTTATCGAGACACTCAACATTACCTCCACTAATGTTGATTTGAAATTTGATGAGTTGTGTAATAAATTGTTGCGGCAAGCTAGGTGGAGACATTAATTTGGTAGTAACAATGACATGGTCAGTACGAAACAAGCATTTACTGCCATAGATAAAGGCAAAGGCGTATCCACTCAGTAGAAAGGACAACACACATCTGAGGAAGGTTCCAAGAAGAAAATCACATGTCACTATTTTGGGAGGCTTGGTCACATCCAGAAGTTTTGTAGAAAGCAGTTGGCTGATCAGAAGATCAACTTGGGAGAGTCTCAACAACAAGCTCCTATCATTGAGCGTTCTGAAGAGGAGTTAGCCTACTATGGTTTTTGATAAGCAGATTTTGTTATGCGGGTTAGGTAGTTGATAGAATGACTACTAATGGAGGGTATTAGAATATTTTTAGTATCTTGGGTTCTTGCTAGTTTTAGCTCATTATTTAGAATCTTAGTTGAATGGTCATTTAAGCTCTATTTTTGAATTGTCTTAATCAGTTCTATTTTTAGTCGTCGTCTTCATTTAGATGATTTTGCTTTTTTGTTAACGCTTTTATAGCATCTGTAAACTCTATTTGGTGTATTGGTAATACAATCATATTAGTTTTTAAGAGTTTCAACCAATCGCCTTCTCCCCCCAAAATGAGCTCGCGGGGCAGAAAAGGGAAAACACTCGAAGTAAGCATAGGCAAGGTTTGAAATAAATAAATCAAAAGCTATGATAATAATAATAACAAGCTCAAGGTGCGCTAGTTCATACAATAATAAACATGTATATATTTATTGCATAACCTTAATCATATATTATTTTACACCTGTATATATAATTAAATGCGTATGTGCTCTTTTACTTAGTGCCAATGTAATCTTCGCATCCCCAATTGTTCAATCATCATAAATACATGCACATGATCGTTATAAAATACGACCATACGCCTATGTCTAGGCATGGTCGTATAAATATATATGTATTCGTATATGCTAAACACATGTAAATAACCAAACAAATATAAAGAAGAGTTCCATGGTTGTTCCTTTAAATCAATAGGAGAAGATCCAAAGCAATTAATTCAATAATAAGGCCAAGATTCTTAATTAACATTTGAAGAGAAGAGATAACCTCCTAGACATATCTAAGGCAACGCCCTTCCCAATCCTAATGACTGGTTAAACAGTTATGGTTCTTGCTCGGATGGCGTTTCCAACCTTCACCGTGTGATCACATCCCTTACACTGATGACACTCTTCCCCTTCCCGTGGGGTGTGTCTCCTCTTGCATCCGTTGATAAGGAAAGATAAGATATCATCATCGTTATAAAATAATTTATTAACAAAACCAAAATATACATAAGTTATTCATAAGGAATTGTGATGACCCCTTTTTAACCACTTAACCTAAATTCCATCATTTAGGCACAAATTAGGTGATCATTCAATAATTAGTAACCATATATCCATCACTATCATTAAAGTCTAGAGGAAAAGAAGTTATTGAGTGTTAATCTAATGAACATAATCATTTGGACGATTTCTTCATATAGGGCACAGGAGTCTTTCTCCCTCCCTTACTACAATCATCATAAGATGGAAGACTCACAGTGCAAGGGCGCGTGAAACAGACTACAAGCAGCTTCCCTGTGGGATAACCATCATGTGCCCGAAATTACTCCGCCTCTCCCTCCACAAACTCCCTACCCTAAGATATCGTAATGTGGGATGAGAAATAGATTCCTATGTACTATAATTAGAACATGTTCCCAAATGTCACTATTATATATATATAACTTTAATATTAAGATTTACCTAATTTTATATATATACATACATAGATTATATATATATATATATATGTCCCTTAAATTAAGATATACCTTATATATATATATATTAATATATTAACATCTATTATTTATGTCATGTTACTTCTTTATGTTTATATTCGATCTGATTTTCACATAGCAATTATCGTATTGGTTTATAACATATTGAGAATGGCACGTAATGCTAGGTACGTACCTTTGCCTGTTTGGGCGGTACCGCCAAGTACCGCTGTAAAGTTGTCGACTGTGCTTGCACCGTGTGAAGTGCTTGGTCTGCGTGTCTTCCTTTTGTTCCGTCTCTTTTATTGCCGAGGATACCAATCGGTATTTATAGTATTGATTGGTACCTTCCAAACGGTACATCCCTTGGGTGTATTTATTAATCAGGTACTGTATAGTTTAATTTAAATACGTCGATGATAATATTAATACTTATTTTATATTTGTTTAATAATAATATTATTAATGCATAATTTATCAACACTATAATATTAATTTAATCATTGGTATTTATGATGTTAATACTAATAATTTAACACTAATTTATTTATAATTTATTATATTTTTTTTTTACAATAATTGAATAACTTATGTATTAAAATAACATTTAAGATGTCGATCCCAATAATTGAATAAATGTAAGCATAAAGAAATGTTATATTAATTATGGCTCATGACAGTCCACCCTTCCTGAATTTGCTTGTCCTCAAGCAATGTTGAGTGAGAAATGACCTCTTCTCCCACCCATGTAGCATCTTCCCTGGGTAGATTTTTTCATTTTACTAAGTATTCTGGAATAGTCCTGTTCCTCAATTTCTTGTCACGCCTATCAAGAATAACCTCAGGTTCCAAGATGAGTTTCCTTCATCATCTAGTGGCGGCAATTCCACACAAGGGCTTATTTGTTTTCCAAGGACTTTCTTTAGTCTGGATACATGAAAGATGTTATGAATCCTGCTGTTCTCGGGTAATTCTATTTCATAGGCTACTTCACCTACTCTTCTTAAGACCCTATATGGTCCATAGAAACGTGGCTTTAGTTTCTCTGCTCCATTGACCTTAAGTGAAGATTGCTTGTAGGGCTGTAGTCTTAAAAATACCAGATCCCCAACTTCGAACATCCTTTCCACTCGCTTTCGATCAGCATATATCTTTTGTTGGTTTTGAGCATGGTGGAGATTATCTTTTAGAGTCTTCATAATATCAATGTTTTGTTGGATGAAATCCTTGGCTCCTGGTACCTTGCTTTCTTGAGTAATCAAATCTCCGAATGTGGTGGCCTCATATTCATATAGTGCTTTAAACGGACTCATCCCAATAGACATGTGATGGGTGGTATTATAGCAGTATTCTCCTAAGTGTAACCATTTGGTCCATGCGTTTTGTTGTCCAGTCACATAGTTCCTAAGATATCCTTCTATCCATTTATTTACAATTTCAGTTTGTCCATCCGTCTGGGGGTGGTAACTTGTGCTGGGAGTCAGCTCAGTTCCTGTTAACCGAAAAAGTTCTTTCCAAAATAGGCTGAGAAACTTGCTATCCCTGTCACTAATAATATTTTTTGGTAATCCATGCAACCTGAAAATTTCTTTGAAGAATATCTCTGCTATTTGTGGTGCCTTATAGTGTATGGATATTGGGAAGAAATGTGCATATTTGGTCAACCTATCCACTACTACAAAGATAGAATCTCTTTCTTGCACTTTTGGTAACCCTGTAATGAAATCCATTGAGATGCTTTCCCACTTTTGATTTGGAATGGGTAATGGTTGTAATAAACCAGCGGGGTAATTTTGTTCGGACTTATTCTTCTGGCATGTAATACATTCTTGGACATACTTCATAATGTCCTTTTTCTGACCTTTCCAAGAGTACCTTTCCCTTATCTTTTTGTAAGTCTTATAGAACCCTGTGTGTCCTGATAGAGGATTGCCATGGTACTCCCTCATAATCTTTTCTTTAACCTTGGAGTTTGTTGCAAGGAGTATTCGTCCTCTATATAGAATGAGTTCTTCAATTATTTTAAATTCATCATTTGGTATATTTCCTTCCATGATCTCATTAGTTCGTGGATCCTTAGCATATTCTGCAACAATGTTATTTTTCCAATCGCTTGTGATACTAGTTAGAGTGTTCAAATGACCTCGCCGGGATAAGGCATCTGCTACTACATTATTGGTTCCTTTGACGTACTCAATATCAAAATTATAGGCTTGGATCTTGCTTACCCATTTTTGTTGACGATCATTGAGGTCTTTTTGATTCATAAAGAACCTTAAGCTATTATGGTCTGTCTTAATATTGAACTTTCCACATACTAGGTATTGTCTAAATTTTGCCAATGCGTGCATGATAGCCAACATTTCCTTATCATAGATTGAGTAGTGCCTTTCTATCCTTGAAAGTTTCCGGCTCTCGAAAGCGATAGGGTGTTTGTTTTGCATGAGTACTGCCCCAATTCCTTCTCCTGAAGCATCACACTGTAACTCAAAAGGTAATGTAAAATCTGGAATAGCCAAGACTGGGCAAGAGCTCATTTTTTCCTTTAGCCCTATAAAAGCTTCCTCTGCTGCCTCATTCCATCCAAAATTTCCTCTTTTTGTTAAGTCTGTTAGTGGGGATGCTATCTTGGAAAAATTCTTCACAAATCGTCTGTAGTAACTACATAAGCCCAAGAATCCCCTAAGTTGAGTTAGGGTTTTGGGTTTTGGCCATTCCCTTATTGCTTTAACTTTTTCTTCATCCATGCTTACACCTTTGGCACTGATTTTATGACCCAGGTAGAGAATTTCTTCTAAACCAAATTCACACTTTGATGCTTTTGCAAACAAGGATTTAGATTCCAATATGTTTAAGACTTCTTCAATGTGTTGGAGGTGCTCCGTCCATGACCTACTATATATGAGGAGGTCATCAAAGAATATGAGTAGAAACTTCCTAAGTTGTTTTCGGAAGATATGATTCATGCATGATTGGAAAGTGGCCGGGGCATTAGTGAGACCAAAAGGTAAAACTAGAAACTCAAAATGCCCATAATGACATCTAAATGCAGTCTTGGGAACATCCTCCTGCCTCATTCTGATTTGATGGTATCCTGATCGTAAATCAATCTTAGAGAAATACATTGCTCCATGAAGTTCATCTATGAGCTCATCCACTCTAGGAATGGGATAGCGATTCTTAATAGTTTTCTTGTTTAGTGCTCGATAATCTATACACATCCTCATTGTCCCATCCTTCTTTTTCACAAGTACCACCGGTGATGCAAAAGGACTTGAGCTAGGTTGAATGTGACCCATTGCTAGGAGTTCTTGAATGGCTTTTTCAATTTCATCCTTATATTTTTGAGGATGTCGGTAAGGGGTGGTAATCACTGGTTTAGCATCTTTTTCCAATTCTATAATGTGTTCAAATCCTCTTTTAGGTGGTAGTCCTGGTGGGATTTCATCAAACACCTTTTGATGTTTCTTAATAATGGGCTCAATATCTATATGGATGGCTGGTTTTTGTGGGGTAGATTGGTTTAGTACTAAGCATTGTGCAACCCACTCTCCTTGACCATGTCGGAATATTCTTTCTATTCTTTTGCATGAGACTAATTTTGTAGGGCTATCAGGTATCCCTTCCAATGTTATTTCTTCCCCTTCGTGCTCAAATTGGATCTTTAAGTTTGGGAGGTCAAACTTAAAACATCCCAAAGAAAATATCCATGGAGCCCCCAAAATTATATCTGAATCTAGTGGAACCACGTGCAAGTCCTCTTTAATGGTATGCTTCCTTCCCAATGTGATTTCTTGTTGTGGAATCACTTTTGTACATCGTACCAATGATCCTGTGGCTTGGGCAGCAGTAAATCCCTTGAACCTTTCCGTTTTCAACCTCATTTTATTAACTAGTTTTTCATCAATGTAGTTATGGGATGCTCCACTATCAACTAGTGCAATGACTTTTTGTCCATTGAGAGTGCTCCTAATTCTTAAGACTCGATGTTTAGAGGATTGAGTAATAGTTGCTATCACTCCATATTCTTCTCCTCCTTCTTCTTCTCTTTCTTCATGTCTTGCTCTTTTTTTGGTATTTTCTTCCTCAGGGTCTTCTTCTATTCTTTGGATGCGGCCCCTCTTTTTACATTTATGTCTTGGTACCCAGTCTTCATTGCAATTACGACAAGGGTTTCTCTTCTGGTTGCAACTATGGTTTGGCCCCCATGGTTCTTGGCATTTGAAGCATAAATTCTTTTTCTTTGGCTCATCTTGTTCCTTTATAGGTATGAACTTTTTGTATGACTTATCTTTGTGGGATTGTGTGTTGGGCTTACTCCATGACTTGTTACTCGTAGGTGAGACTTCCAGCCTTAGTGCTATTTCAAAAGCATCGTCTAGGGATGTAGGCTTTAGGGCGCTTACTAGTCCCTTTAATGAGTCCTTTAATCCTTCTATGAATAAGTAGGTGGAGCGGTCGTCATCTACTCCTGTGACTTGGACTGAAATTTTTTGGAATTCTTTTATATAATCTTCTACCGTTCCTTGTTGCCTTATTTGAGTCAATTTCTTAAAATTTTCTTGGGGATGCCTTCTATCAAATCTCTTAATGAGTTTTTGTGAGAATTCTTCGTAAGAAGTGATATTCTGGTGCCCTTGAGTAAAAAGGCCATGGTGCCACCAATCATGTGCCGTACCCTCCAAGTGAAGAATCGCGAATTGGAGTGCGTCCTCTTCCGTCATAGGGCTAAGGGTAAGATAAGTATTCAATTTTTGTAGCCAAGCGTGTACAGTGGATTTTCCCGATCCATCAAAATTTGGGAGTGTTACTTTATTTACTTTGCTTTTAAGATCTTGATTTTGAGGTCTCCTTTCTCTCCTAGGAGCTTCTTGTCTGTTAGCTTCACAAAATTCTCTAAATGTTACTAACTCTCTAATTTCTGGTTCAAGGCTTGCATAAGCTCTAGCATTCTCAATGGCATTATTGGTTGTTTGTCCCGCTCCTTCTTCCATCGAGGGATCCTCCCTAGGTAAGAAAGGGGGTTTGGGCACCCTAGATGACGAAGCTCCATTATTTTCTGAGTGGTTTGAGCTTACGTCTCTCCCACTAGAATTATTGTTTTTTAGATTGTTTATGGAATTTCCCATGTTTTGTAATGCCTGGAGAAGTGCTTGGTTTGACCTCTCTATTTGCTCTGCTAGGGTTTGGTTTGTCTGTTCCATAATATTTCTAAGTTCGTTAGATAATTGTTCAGCCATGGCGGCACTTCCTCTAGTTTGCATGAACTTTACTTTCACAGGATGGCAGGATTATGCTCTGATACCACTTGTGATGACCCCTTTTTAACCACTTAACCTAAATTCCATCATTTAGGCACAAATTAGGTGATCATTCAATAATTAGTAACCATATATCCATCACTATCATTAAAGTCTAGAGGAAAAGAAGTTATTGAGTGTTAATCTAATGAACATAATCATTTGGACGATTTCTTCATATAGGGCACAGGAGTCTTTCTCCCTCCCTTACTACGATCATCATAAGATGGAAGACTCACAGTGCAAGGGCGCGTGAAACAGACTACAAGCAGCTTCCCTGTGGGATAACCATCATGTGCCCGAAATTACTCCGCCTCTCCCTCCACAAACTCCCTACCCTAAGATATCGTAATGTGGGATGAGAAATAGATTCCTATGTACTATAATTAGAACATGTTCCCAAATGTCACTATTATATATATATAACTTTAATATTAAGATTTACCTAATTTTATATATATACATACATAGATTATATATATATATATATATGTCCCTTAAATTAAGATATACCTTATATATATATATATATATATATATATATATTAATATATTAACATTTATTATTTATGTCATGTTACTTCTTTATGTTTATATTCGATCTGATTTTCACATAGCAATTATCGTATTGGTTTATAACATATTGAGAATGGCACGTAATGCCAGGTACGTACCTTTGCCTGTTTGGGAAGTACCGCTGTAAAGCTGTCGACTGTGCTTGCACCGTGTGAAGTGCTTGGTCTGCGTGTCTTCCTTTTGTTCCGTCTCTTTTATTGCCGAGGATACCAATCGGTATTTATAGTATTGATTGGTACCTTCCAAACGGTACATCCCTTGGGTGTATTTATTAATCAGGTACTGTATAGTTTAATTTAAATACGTCGATGATAATATTAATACTTATTTTATATTTGTTTAATAATAATATTATTAATGCATAATTTATCAACACTATAATATTAATTTAATCATTGGTATTTATGATGTTAATACTAATAATTTAACACTAATTTATTTATAATTTATTATATTTTTTTTTTACAATAATTGAATAACTTATGTATTAAAATAACATTTAAGATGTCGATCCCAATAATTGAATAAATGTAAGCATAAAGAAATGTTATATTAATTATGGCTCATGATAGGAATCTATCATATCACTTTCCAAATATTCCGCATATGAAATTTAAATCATCATATGAATAATAATTCATTAACATAATAAAAAATATACATTAATCATTCATAGTCATAATTTATGAAACCAAATAACTGAAAGTCACATGACTGTTTATCATCATATTTCACATGAAATAGCTTTTATAGTTGTTTAAATAAAAGGTTCACAAGGAAGGGATGTAACAATGTACGGAAAGTATGCCAAGCAAAAACAAAGGAAAGATGCATAAAATAAAAGGTGACAAGTTTGTTTTACATTTTTCATTCAAGTTTACATTAAAAAAGTGTATCAATGGTAGAATGCTGATTTTTTCAGCATGCACGCAGGTATTGTAGAATGAAGGTTGCATCATGCCTAGGATTGTTTTGGTATGCACATAACAAGTCATGGCAGCTATGGCAAGTTGTATCGTGCATGTTTGGGTTGTATGCATACAAAAAATTGCTGCAGAAGGGTTTCCAATGCTGTTTTTTGTATTGCAGAAGTGATAGAAACATATTGGTGGGCATCTTGAAGCACATCCATGTTCACGAAAGCTATTCCATAGTGGTATAACTAGATGTACACATTGGAATATGCAAGAAGAGCACTTATTGCGAGCGAGAGTCTACAATAATACTGTTGTGTATGCATGTTGAGTCGCCTATGTGTTGATTTGAACACATTTGTTGCATTCATGATGCAAAATCTAAGATATGATGGTGTTATGTCATGTTAACCAACCCTCATTTCATTACATGTAATTGTTTTCCAAATAATTAGTAGTTGTTAGTTGTTGTCGAGGGGTCGGTGATTAGCCGACAGTTGCCGATGGTTGGCACTTGTAGCCGGTTGACACCCTTATATATAGCATTGTACTTATCTTTTAGAAGGGGGGTTATGTTAGAATGTTGGTATGGTAATATTGTTGTGGCTGTTCTAGAGATACATTGTAATTATGTTAGAATGTTGGTATGGTAATATTGTTGTGGTTGTTCTGGAGATACATTGTATTTCTGTGATCAATGAATATATATCTGAGTTCTCTATACATTTTGCATATGTGTATTGTTACATTTTACTAGCATTCTATTATGTTTTGAACACTCACTGTATGGGGCAAACATTTGGCACCATTGCCTGAACGGATTTGGGAGAATGAACTACTTGAGGGGACGGTAGATGTATGACATGGTGAGAACTCTATAATGGGCGAGCCAACAAGTGAACAAGTCACCGACGACAAAGAATTCAAAGGGGAAAGAGCACTGGTGAAGGATTGTGCAAATATACAGAAGGCATCCATTGGGACTTACGTCCGAAGGGAGGCAAAATGCGAAGGAATTCCCAAGAGTGTGGTTTGGGAGACACTCGATGCAAGTCCAGCAGTGGATCATCTTATGTGCCACTTGGCAAGGCTTTTGGCCCAACACTTCATTGCCTTGCACAACTTGCGAGAAGAGGAAATCGATTGGATCGCTGTCAATAGTTATTACGGTGGTACGAGAAGAAAACCTGAAGAGAAGAGGAGCATGATGAGAGTTGTTGACGACAACGCATTCTTAACCCATACAAAGGAGGTAATTGATGTCACAGACTTTGAACAAAGATAGGAAGCATATTTCGAAGGGACAAGAGGACAATTACTAAGGTTGGAAGAGCAAGCTAAGCAGAGATGGTGGCTATAGAGAATTGTAGAAGGATTAGCTAAAAGGGACTGCAGGAATAGAGAGGGGTTACCCGAAGGTAACTAGGAGAGTGCCCAAGGGTACAAAGTTGACCAGTGTGCCAAAGGGTATACGAGTGTGAGATTGGCTGAAGGTGACAAAGTATCTAAATTGATTGAGAATACCCGACATCGTCTAGGACACCTAAGCCTCACACCACAAGAAAGTAGGGACTATCGAGGACTGGAACTAGAGACTTTGTACCAAAGGGAGTCAAGGGTATTGGAGGCCAGAAGGACATAGTGCAGAGCACACCGAAGAAAGATGCATAGAGGATTCAAGCACGTCCAAGAAGGTCAGGAGGACACCGGGGCGCCATAGTCAAAACGATTTGTTTAGGTCCAGTGCACTGAATTTGGAAACAATACTAGCCGAACCAAGTACATAGAGTGGGTAACAGGAAAACACCACAATGTCGAAAAATCATAAGTTGCCAAATTTCACGGGGCATGGAACGGAGGATCCTATGCAACATTGCATGACATGTGAAACAATCTGGTCGGCCAATGGGCAGACCAATTAGGATGAGTGGGTGGTACAATTTCTTGCAACACTACGCGAGGTGGCAATAGACCGGTTCTCTGAAGTAGACAAAACCAAGGTGTGCACATGGTCTGATTTGAAGAAGGTATTTGAAGCAGAGTGCAAACTACTTTGGGATGATAACGCGATTATAGCAGAGATCTACAACACGAAGTAGAGCAAGCATGAAATTGTGAGAACATACAATCTACAACTCTAGGAGCTTCTCAGGAAAATGGAGAATCAACCGGCGGATGGATTGAATAAACGTTGGTTTGTGGAGGGATTGAAATCCTCCTTGACTCCTTGAGAAAGAAAATGAAAGCTGTCCCCCCCGACATCATATGAGGATGCTTACAATCGGGCCATGGATATAGAGAGTGAGGACAAGATGTTGCGGAAAAAGAATCGTTTAGATGATGATGACTCCTCGGAAGGGAGTAGTAGTGATGAGGAAGCAAGCAAGGTGCAAGCATTACAGAAGGACATGCATCGCATGATGAAAGAATTAAAGGCCATGAAGGGGAGCAGTAGCAAGAGTGAAGGGGAGTTGTGGTGTGCAGACTACAAAGAAGGTCACACGAAAGCCATGTGTCCTAAATGGGCATTTTGTGACATTTGTCAAGTATGGACACTCCACCAAAGAGTGCCCATATAATATGAAGACCAGAAGTGCACAAGTGCTCTTCGTGTAGGAGCAGCCATTGACGGTCATCGTAGCAGCGACCACCCCACAACAGACGACCAATACAACTATGTTGTCTGGTGGCTATTGGAATAATCAAAGAGGTGGTGAAAACAATAAGAACAACCGAAGCTGGATACAGTATGATGCCAAAGGCTAACAAATAATTCAATGTTGAGCCTGTAACTAATGGTGACACTTAGCTTGAGATTGCTTGAAGGAGACTCCAGAGCATTTGTGCAGATGATGTGATCATGACGACCATGAGGACGTGAACTGCTCGAAGTTGCTAGTAAACCTTGAATATTGACAAGTTGAGTGAGGAAGGTGTGTTGGCAATCACGAGAGCACATGCGAAGAAAGGAACGTACGTAGATCCCTGTACGAAAAGGAGAGGATACGAGAAGCTAAGGTCGACGTTGAGAGGGAAATGATGGAGGAGCGAAGGGAAACAAATGACACTGCCAATACTTCGCTACGTACGAAGTTCGAGTAGAATGACCTGAGATAAGTGCTGTAGACAGAAGTGCCAATAAAGTTTAAAGACCTTTTGGAGGCTATGCCATGATTGAGGGTTGCTATCACGAGCACCACAAATGTGCCTATCCATGCGACGACGCCCCACATGGAGATTCTAGTCAGCTCTTTGGTAGAGCCAATGTTACTAATGGTAAACTGCATAAGGCACCCCGCGGTAGTGGAAATGGGTATATTGGGCACAATCCTCACTGACACCATTGTGGATGGAGGATCAGGGGTGAATGTACTACCAGAGGTGACATGGAAGAAATTGGTGAATGACGCTATGGCCATTGACATTCAATTTGGTGGGTGTCGACTAGCACGACATCAAGCCGATCGAAATCCTAATGGCACAAAAGTCACGTATTGATACATAACCCTTCATTCTGGATTTTGTAGTAATTTCCCTAAAGAAGAAAGGCTAAGATATAATTGTCGAGAGAGGGTTTCTCATCATGGCGAAAGTAAACCACAATTGGAAGCGAAATACGCTATCCATGGAGAGTGGAGGGCAGAAGTTTGTTATTGACCTGACGCAAGTGGTGAAGGAGGAGTTGGCATCCTCCTTGGAATTAAAGTCAGAGGGAGAGCCTGGTGGAATTGATCCAGGCAGACGATGGATGGAACTGAACAAGGAAGGCATTCTGGAATTGGAAGGTTTTTCAAAAGATGAGGTGGGCTCTTCCATTGGCAAATGGAGGATTATGAGCTCTTTCATTTGGAATGCAATATGTTGTAGGTAGGAGGGCCGGGGGAGAAAGACATGTTTTTGCCTGAGTATGCAGAATATAAAGAAGGGGTGGCCCGAGTTAATGAGACTTCAACACACCAATTTGACAAAGCCAAACCCATACAATACGAGGACCCTAAATTGAAGGATACAAACTTAGGTGACGAAGCAAGTCTGAAAAATATACTAGTTGGTGACAAATGGAATCTTATGTTGAAGGCAATAAGTAGCCTTCAAGATTTTAATAGAGTATAGGATGTATTCACTTGGATGTACAAGGACTTGTACTAGGAGCCCAACCAGTGCGGAAGAGGCCATACCACATGAACAAGAATTATGCAACAAAAGCGAATGATGAGATAGAACGGATGCTGGAAGCAGGCATCATATTCCGGGTGCAGACAAGTGAGTGGATCTCACCTATTGTGATATCATTAAAAAAGGAGGCGAATCAAATTTGCATTTGTATGGTCTTCTAGTGTCTAAATGTGGTCACACCATCAAGGACCCATTCCCGATACCCTTCAGGGATAGTATACTTGTGGAGGTGGCTGGACATGAAATGTACTCCTTCATGGATGGATTTTTGGGGTACAACCAAATCTCTATTGCGGAAGAGGACAAGTTGAAAACCACTGTCATGAGTCGCAATTGATGTATGTACAAATATATGCTTGTTTAATCATAGTGAATAACATCTTAAATATATTTTTTAATATAACAATAATTAATAAATTAATAGTTAATCTATGAAATTAATTAATGATGTATTAATAATCAAAATTATTATTCGATATCAATAACTGAGCCATATTAGTATTAATATATAACTAATATAAATTGATATTAATCTTAATAATATCTATAATGAATGTAACTAATAATAATGATTATTTAATAGTTATCAATATAAAATTAATGTAATTAATAATACTAATATCATCATTACCCATAATAATATTAATTAAACTTAACTGCCATGTATTATCGATTTATATCATATAAGTAATGAGTCGACGATAATGAGAAGTCGATGTTATATTAATTGCCTTTGTTAAAACTGATACGTCGGCAGTATATGGACGTGACCTTAAAACTCCAACATATAAATATGGGTGAGAATAATGACACGGAAAGGAGGGGGGAGTAGGACGGCAGAGAGGCATCAAACACTCTTATTCCAATATCCATATTTGATGGCTGGAATGGAAGAACAGCCTTCTTAGGCATTGGACACATACTCATACATTGACTGAAGGCTAAGTCAGCACATTGAGGAAGAAGAACATAATAAAAATAAAATATTGAATTACCATACATATAGAGGTTATCGATAAGGATTTTTGGGCAAAGTTTGCATATGAAAAGGATAACATTTTGATGCTACGAATCATCATAGAACAGCAAGGCCTTCTACAAATTAATATAAAAAGAAACTCTGATCTGTAGAGTATTATATACATGAATGAGGTTAGGAATAAATGACAATATTACTTTCGGTTATAATAGTAAGATTATAAATATGTAAATATATATATATATATATATATATATGATGATGATGATAATATTAGAATTAAATATGTAATAGTAATAAAATCAGATTAGAGATTAAATATTATGATAATATATTTATAATATAAATAAATATATATAAAATGGAGGTGATTGATGATAGATATTAAGAAAGATATATAATATACACATTAAGAAATATAGATATACTAATTATATGTAGAATAATAACAATCAGAAATATATAAATGCATTATTGTAAGAGATTGTATATCCAAGTGGTCTATTATATCTGAATTATAAGAATGATATAATATTTATATACGTAAATTATATCTATTTATTAGTAAACATTATATATATCATTTGTGTTATATAGTTATTTATATTTCTATAATGTAAAATATTAATATGCATTTGGCCAATTCCTTATTTACTATTAAGGGGATAGGGAGTGTGTGTAGGAAGAGGCGGGTAAATCGGTCACATGATGGAAAGAGCCCGAGAGAGGTAGAACCTTTATGGGATCCACTTGGAGACTGTGCAAGCGTCCTAGTACAGTAAATCTACCATCTTCCTTAAGTTTAGTGATTAGGAGTAAAGTAATGAATTAAAGCTTAAGTATATATTACGTATTAGAGATTATTCTTATTATAATATGATTTAAATGCATAATTACGTATGAGAATTGGGAATCGACATTTTTGAGAGAAAATTACATAAGGCCCTAAAAGGGATCATTACAACCACATTTGTGGTCAAAGACGACGTATATGATTACAACTGAATGCTGTTCGGATTGTGCAATGCTTCCGACACCTTCCAAAGGATAATCTTGCATATCTTCAACAAGATGTTTGCGGTGAACCTCAAGGCGTTTTTAGACGATTGGTCCATCTACAACGGACAAGACACCCACCTAGTGGCCTTAAGGGAATGCACAAAATGGTGTTTGAAAGCCCAACTAGTATTTAATCCATAGAAATTTCGGTTTATGGTTTCTCAAGGGAAGCTACTCGGCCATAATGTGTGCAAGGATGGATTGAAGAAAGATTTAGACAAGGTAAGAGTAATCATCAAGATGGAACCCCTGATGGATGTAACAAGAGTCAAGTCCTTCCTCGGACATAGGATATTATCAGAAGTTCATCAAGAACTTCGCCCAGATTTCCTTCTCTTGAACAACTGACACGAAAGGGAGAGCTGTATGCATGGGAGAGAACACAAGGAGAGGCCTTCGAGGAACTCAAGACAAGGCTGGTGGCTGCACCAATCCTAGCATACCTGAATTAGGACAAAGAGTTCCACGTATATATGGATGCATCCAATTGTGCTATCGGTGCCAAATTGGCACAGGTGGGAGACCATGGGTTAGATCATCCCATCTACTTCGCGAGTCGATTGCTATCAAAAGCAAAAAGAAACTATAGTATGACAAAGAGGGAAACCCTCGGGATGGTCTATGCTGTATAGAAGTTTTGACACTATCTACTGGCAACTCCATAAACGTTCTATGTGGATCACCAGACACTAATGTATTTAGTGAATAAATCCATCATTCAAGGGAGGGTCAGTAGGTGGCTACTCCTCCAAGAGTTTACATTTACAATCATTGTATGGCTAGGAAGAAGCCATGTAATTGCCGATCAGCTATCACAGATCAAATCCGGAGAGTCGCCAAGAGTGAACGATGACTTTCTTGATGCTCTACTTTTCTAGATAGTTGCATTATTGTCAAGTTCACCAACATTGAGGAGTATTTGTCGGCTTTGCAATTCTCGAGGGACATACCACCAAGAGAGAAGGAAATTGGTTCTCAAAAGTCAGACATTTCAGTTGATTAATGGGTTGCTATATAAAATGCGACTCGATTAAGTTTTGAGATGTGTAATGGAGGAAGAGATTTCAGCGATGTTGAAAGAGGCACACAAAGGACCCGTAGGAGGCCACATGGGACCAGACACCATGACCCAAAAGGTGTCACTCGCGAGACTATGGTGGCCCACACTATACAATGATGCTTGTGAATGGGTTGTAGGGTGCAACACCTGCTAGAGGGCAAGCAAACCTCTTAAGAGGGACTTCATGCCCTTAATTCCATCGCATGCACAAGAGTTATTTGAGCAGGGGGGATCGGAATTTATAGGGCCATTGAAGACGAACCGTGGGCAGAGGTGTTGATACATTGTGGTGGCGACAAAGTATCTAATTAAGTGGGCCAAAGCATGAGCACTATTGAACAATTCAGCCTTGAACACGACAAGGTTTATCTATGAGCAAATTATCTCTTGGTATGGCATTCTGATCCAATTGACAAGCGATCAAGGACATTTCATGAATCATGTGGTTAAACTCCTAACAACTGAGTTCAAAATCTTTCACTCCTTGTCAAGCCCTTATTACCCCTGAGCGAACGAGCAAGCAAAAGCTGCATATAAGATATTGGTCTCGGTTATAAACAAGTTATGTGGTGTTGAATATGAGGATTGTGAGGAAAGGCTTCCATCTGTATTATAGGCCTACCGAACCATGTATAAGGTCACACCAAGCTAGACACCCTTCTAGTTGATAAATGGCCAAGAAGCAATCGTACCTGTTGAGTTCATGTTACCTAGTCTGTGTATAGTCATCGAGAATCAGCTTGGCGATATGGAAAGCTTGCATGAAGGGTTGTACACAATGAGCAAGTTGGATGAGCAAAGAATGATGGCTCAGTGGGCGGCGGAGGTAGCCCATGAACGTAAAAAATTGTGGCATGACAAACACATTCGGCATATGAATTTCTGTCTAGGATAGTTGGTGTTAAAGTATAATGGCCGCAACGAAATAAAGTTGGGTAAGTTCAAAGTCTGATGGCTTAGTCCTTATAAAATTCGAGAGGTCGAGGAAAATGGAGCGATAAAGTTATCAACCTTGGATGATCAGCGAATCCGAGAACTGATGAATGGGTTGAAATTGAATCTACATCACGAAAGGAGGCCAAACTGGACCAGATGCTTTGAGAGAGAGAGAGCGAGCGAGAGAGAGAGAGAGCTCACCGTACAACAAGGGAAGATCGTATGAGGTTGTATGACAATAAAAGCCCAACAAAATGGAGAGGAAATAATGTTTCGTATTTGTCGAAACGTGAAACATTGAAGGCAAATTTCAAGGTTGATAAGTGATTACAGGAATTTGACTATAGGTGGCCATTTACAATACTTCAAGCATTAGAGAATAGTTACCTAATAGAACCAAATATTGGACTTTTGGGCCTATTGAAGATAAATCACCACATCCAATATCTGGGCTATGTATACAATATTTGAGGATTTTGGTGGAGTGCTAAAGTGACATTATTCGGCATAAGGGGGTCAAAATTATTGTACAACAAACACCGAAGGGGAAGCAATGACCATACGACCGCACCAACAGACTAATTTTTTGGCACGAGCATGGTCCTTATAGAGCCATACGGGGAACCCGTACAAAGCATTATTTAAACAATACAAAGTTGGCAAGCAGGTAGAAGAGAGACCGTATGGTAGAACACGACATTCAAAGACTGTACGGGGAAGGAAGGATTGAGAGACCATACGGGGCAGAGGGTTTGTACGACCTAGAGAAATGCTTTCGACATTGTATTTATTGACTTGCATGGCAATAAAAGGATCAATGGAGCCTATTGGAAAAGGGAAACAAGACTAGTGGAAATGGTTGCAACAGTTACTAAGGAACCGATTATTGCAACACGAGGATGTGTCAGGATCAAGAAACATACCTATAGTGATGGATAAAGGGAAAATTGGTCAAACACTACCATCTGGAATAAGAATTGCAGGCAAAACAGATACAAGAAAGGCTGAGAAGGGAAGAAAAATACGACGCAAGATTTAGGCTCAGAAGGATGACCAGGAAAAGGTGATAGTCGACACCATTACATTCGAGGGTTTGAGTGGTACTGGATGTTGTACATGGTGGTAGGAGATAGCGAATGGCCACCTAATCAAAGAAGCCGTTCGGCACATAGAAGTGCACTTGACTATTTAGACGCTATTGTTCCACATTCGGGAGTTCAAGACACCCCTCAGACCCATGATTTCTATATATGACAAACATAACTGAGAATCTATCTTTGAGTACCAATGGTGAACAATCACAATTTTATTTTCAGCCAGTGCATTCACTCGAGTGTTCAACATTGTGTTACAGGGCCGAAAGATTGATAAATCGGCCACGAAGATGACTACCAAATAAAAACAGAACCTCCTGCGTTTGGTCTATCGAAACGATTTGACACTGGCCGAATTGGAGTGACGCAAGCAAGCAAGGGGCATGGCCTGAAGAAATCATTTATTGAGCCAGTGGAATGGCAGTGTTTGCTAGACGCCATGAAGAGCCGGTTGACAGGAGCTAGTCGAGCTTCGGATACCACAATGTCGTTGCTCGTTTTGATGAATGGCTTACACAATGACACAATTTACGATTGGGCGTCCATGCTATTAGAGTGTATTCATGAGTTTTTGACATTACAACACAAAGCGTATTACATGCCTTATCACGCTATTGGACTTTTCTTGGATGCTATGTGGACACAGGTACCTCCCAACTAGTATGGCTAGTTGTAGCCATAGAGCTGCGTGCACCCTTCCCGATTGCCCATATTTTATTGAACGCACTTGGACACTTTTATAGTCGGCAGTGATGCTCAACCCAACAGGAAGTGTAGGCGCCAGGTAGTTGCATCAGAGATTGAGGTGGAGTCAGTTGAGGAGGGCGACACCAATGAAGAGGAGTTAGGGAATGCCTCTTTGAGGGTTAGCGGAGGAAGTGATACTTTCTATATGATGAGCTGAGGGGAGACAACAAGCCATACTAAGGGAAATGATTTGGATGGAGAGGAGGGAGCCGAAGGTATTGTAGGAGTCACACCATCGAGTAGCCCACCATCGGGCCGTGCTATGCCATCGGGTACCCATACAATATCAAGTGGTGTCGCACCTTCGGGTGGACTTGCACTAGTAGGTTTGTGAGTGTTGCCTTTGCTCCAACCCTACTCCACGTTGGCAGTCAATTAGCTGCACCTACTACTTTAGTGGTGACTTTTGGAGCTATACCTATGCCATGGTTTGGGCCAGTTGTGGATGCGACCCACCCTAACACCTCCTAGTGCAAGTAGAGCAGTTGAGGCCATAGAGTAGCTAGTAGTTGAGGTCGTGGAGCAGCCAACAGACACTCGGGAGATGCCTAGAGGTGCAATAGTTGAGTTGGAGACCCTGAACGCAACCATGGATGCTTGGCTGAATCACTATCAGGTGACTCCCATAGCACCCATTGGATCTGCACCTCTTTCACCACAATAGCTAGCACAGTTGCCACAACATGAATTGTTGATATTGTTGATTTGGATGAGGGGAGTATCCATCTGATGGAGTTGAGTTGGACCCTCTGCATGACATGGTTGTACTGGGGGAGGAGTCTAAGGGTAGGGCTCTTGTGCACATTCAGCACGCGGTGTTTGAGACTTGCAGTGAGTTAAGCGCCATTGAGCAGTTTTTGGTGGATATGGAGGTAGGTGCGCGGAGGATGGTGGCCTCGATACAGAAATTGGCCCACGAGAGGGCAGATCAGGTAGTGGAGTGCTTGCTCACGTTTGCTACAGGGGGTTGTGCTGAGGAGTTTGTGCGATGTTTCGACTCCCGTGGATGGCTTGCTACAAAGACGCTTACCATGTTGGAGGAGTAGAGGTTTTAGGAGCCAGTAGGGGAGAGTAGGACCCACTCCTTGCTCAAGAGGGTTGAGCAAACATTTCGGGATGGGTATTATGAGCTTAGGAGGGCCCAACATTCAATAGGAGGGGTTGAGGCTGAGTGGGTGGGCAGCTATTGTAGCTTGGGAGGAGTTAGCCACTCAGCCGGATGGTAGAGGATGAGCTAGTTCAGCAAAGGGCTCTGGTGGCAGCCTTGGAGGAGCTGTTGGACCATGAGAAGGCTGAGTGGGCAGCAGTTGAGACTCGCCTTATTGCAGCACTGGAGGAGACAGATAAGAAGCACAAGGAGGTTATGGAGGTAGCGTTTATGGTGAAGACCACTTGGGAGAGACAACTGTTAGACGAGAGGGATTTGTAGCGATGGATTGAGCAGGTCCAATAATTGAGGAGCAGCTGGCGGCATTGACACCACATTTGCCTTCCTCATTAGGGATGCTCTTTAGGCCTCCAACTCCTTGATTTCTTTAGTGTATAGTTGTATTCCCCATTTTGTTGTGTGTCATTTGGAGATGATTTTCGTTTTTGGGGGGGATATGTTGGGATATTTAGTAGTTGTTAGTTGTTGTCGAGGGTTCGACGGTTGGCACTTGCAGCCAGTTGGCATTGTGCTTATTTTTGAAAAGGGGGGTTATGTTAGAATGTTGGTACGGTAATATTTGTTGAATTTTTTTTATACCACAAATATATAAGCAGCAAAAAAAAAAAAGAACACAAGACACAGCAAATACCCTGGGAAAACCCTCCAACTTGAGAGGAAAAAACCCAGCCACAAAAAATGCTTATATATATATATATAATGAATCGTCAGACTGATATACAGTTGAACAAAACTATATCAAAACTGAAAACAATGATAAACACTACTATGTAATGTAGGTGCTATGAAATGTATTTACTATAAAATGTCTGCAGACAATAAAACCTTCTGCAATATAATCACTCAACACAGAATATAGAACCAGCAAACTGAATGCCGTGTTTGTTTGACGTATATATTAGTCTTAGACAAGGAAGACTCTTCATTAGTCTGACATTACCAAGCTGTAGACTCTTCATTAGTCTGCTGTTACCACGCTGATGACTCTTCAATAATCTGCCATTACATACCCTCTGACATTAAAATAGTGGGGCAATGGTATAGGAAATCCTGTTGCTATTACTGTGTTGATACGACTTCAACAACATATGAACAACAACACATTACAGAGACTGCTACACCAGTCTTTAATTTAATTTGAATTTGCAGAGAGAGATATCTCCTGCAGCTATATCATCAACAATATTGTTGTGGTTGTTCTGGAGATAATTTGTAATTCAGTGATCAATGAATATATATTTGTGAGTTCTCTATACATTGTGCATATGTGTACTGTTACATTTTACTTGCATTCTGTTATGTTCTGAACACCCACCCTACGGGGTAAACTGTAATTAGTGATACATTTTAATTGTTAGCCTTGGTCGTTAGTGATCAAGAGGTAAACCGTTGCGTCACGACGTTTCGGTTGTGGCCCTTCGAGTAGTTTATATACCCTCTCGGAGGATGGACACGAGACATTATTGTATTATCCTTATGATGTAAATGTACTTGCCAGTCTGGACTAATTAATGAAAGCATCTATTGTTCTTTGATATATTTTGTATTTTTTGCATTTCCTGTACTATGTCTATGCATGACTAAGTTTACCCTAGCGGGCAAACAATCCAGATCATCATTAAGACCACTTTTGAGTTCAGTGATTGTTTGGAATGTTACCCTAGTATTTGGCCTTATAAATGCAGCTGTATTGCAGGGGCAAAAGCAATAGTTTGATGGCACAAGAAAATGAATATTTTTATGTATTTAGATTCCTCTCAAAAAATATCCACTTTCAAGAAAGTAACGCCTTGTTTTAAGTACATGTGCAAAAGTAATGGCTTCCAAATGGACACATTGAGCACTAGAGTGGTGGTTTTGTGTCTATCTATGACAATTTCCAAATCGCCAATCTAGATGAACTGGTGTTTTCGTTTATATTGAATGTGCAAGAAAAGTAAGTGTTGAAAGGCATTTCGTTCTCCAGATTCGTGTTGTGTGGGCTTCCAATCTGAGAGCCCTGAAAATGACTTATGGTGCATGTTATTAACTAGATGGGAATGGAAGATGTTTTGAGTCCTTTTTGGCCATCTTCATTGCCATTGGAGTTGAGAGTGAGCATTCTTGGGAGTTTCGACCAACTAATTTAATGTGCACAGTGCTAATTGTGAAATTGTTGTTGAGATTAACACTTTTCCACTGAATTCCATTGGTCATATGCTGGGGTTAGGATTTAATTGACTGTAATTAGCATATCTGAAGGCCTATCTTATAGGGTATCTCAAGAGGCTTGTCTTCCCTTTGTTGGTGTTTGCTCCCAATTTGGGTTTGATCAGGTTAAATATTCTTCTCTTTGACTTGTTAGTGTGTTTGAATATTCCAATTCTTCTTGTTCAATTCTTGCAAGTTCATAAATCAATCCACTACAAAGGATACAAATAATTCCTCAGAAGTAGGAAAACACATTCAATTGACTCCCAGTAGAAAAGTGCTATACATTAGGGAGAAGGAAAGAAGGTTTACAATAGTAACCAATGTTCATAAGATGTTTTTGTTCATGTGAATGATTGTGTAGCATGTGAATGAAGTAGATGACATCCATTAAAGGGGTCAAAGCAACATCTAAAATTCAAGCTTTTTTGTTGTTTAACTGTCCACAAATCGTAACAACACATTTAGAGTACGGATTTGTTTGTAATGAACTAAGAAATGCACTACCAGTCCAAGTTGAGGGACCAATTATTTCTAGAAATGATGACACTTTTTGTAGGGACATGATTATAGAGTTTTTGTAAAAGGCTATAGTTGTTGCTTCCTTATGTATATGATAATTGAGTTTTCACATGTTTTTTTGGAGGTTTTAATTTGTAAAACCTTATTGCTTTAAAGGCTCTTATTAAAACCATTGGAAAAGTGTGCTCATGGTTGTAGGAGAGTGGTTGAGTTGCTAGATTAGTGAGAGTATTACCATTGAGATTGAATAAGGTAGACACTAAGAAAAGTCTAGAGCATCTTGATAGGGGTGGCAAAGAGTTGCTTAATGTTGATGGCTTGATGGTGCCTTTTTGAAATCCCCCTTTAGAATTGTGATGATGATCACATGAGAATTCCCAAATCTGCTTTCTCCAGATCATTACTAGGCATAGTGACTTTGGTTTCTCCAGATCAGCAACATTGCACTAAGGTGATAGATCTCAGGTATCAGAAGAGATGTGGACACAAGGTGAGACTGCAAACACCACAGGGTATAGAAGTGGCCCACCTTGTTGCCTTGGTGGTGCAGGCTGCAGGAAAAATGGATGCACAGAATGAGAAGACAATTGAAAATCAAGACACATTAGGGGAAGAGATGCCAATGGAGGATACAGTACTAGAAGAGGTAGATAGACTACTTGAAGAAGTTGGGATGGTACTTCCACCCTCGCCGCCCCCCTGGGAGGCAGAAGGGGAAAATGTCATAGAAATGCCAAAGGAGCAAGTGGGACTTCCGGAGGCCCTCTCATTGGAAGACAAGGCAAAAAGATTTCTCAAACAGTTACAAGTCATGGAGCATGCTACCAAGGACATAATACAACAGGCTAAGAATCAGAACCTAGAGGCAATAGTTAGAGCAGTGGAATCCCTGGCAACATTCATGAAGGAGAAATGCCATACAGATTGGCAACTACTCCAGCAAAGTGGGTACATGTAGGAGGATTTAGTTGAAAGTTGGACAGCCCACTGTACCGTACCTTTGGCAGAAGAACATCCATCCCTCCTACACACACTTGCAGAAATGGAGGTAGCGTTTTGAAAGACATACTTGACACTTAAGCAAGAAAAGGAATTGATTAGACAAGTGGAAAGGGAGTGGAAGGAAGAAAAAGCTGCTCTAACAGAAAAGTGGAGGGATGAAAAAGCCGCCTTGGAAGACAATTGGAAATCAGAGAAAGCTTCCTTAGAAGAGAAATTAGCAACAATAGAGGCGAAAAAGATGGATGCTTTGTGGGTATTGCAAGGAGTTCGTGCCAAGCAAAAGGCCGTCGAGCGAGAGCTCCTATGCCTCCAAGCTCCGAGTCCAGGGATGTCTTCACAACCTACTTCTTGAAGTTTGACTTTTTCTTTCTAGTTTTGTTAAGTAGTCATCTGGAAGACGACTTCTTTCTGGGGGGGATAAATGTAGTACGTAATAAAGTAATATTGTAATTAGTACTAGTTAAAGCTTTGTTGGGGTTGGGTAGTTAGGAAGCGAAGGGATGTGTCCGTTGGTTTCCCCAACCAACCGACCATTTTATAAGAACTTTGGAATATGGACAATGTATGTGTGGTTTTGGGTAATAAATGAAATAATAACATTTCCTCGCCATATCTTGGTATTGGTATTGGTAATGAATGTCATGTTGGTATCATTGAAGCCAAGTTATATTATTCTATATATTGTGCTTTGGTAATCACTCTACAGTGGAGATGCAAAGAAGCATAAAATTGTATCAATGTGAAGATACTAATATATTCAGTTAACTAATTTGAAAATCAGTGGAACACTGAGCTGTTATCCAAGTGCTTCAGTTGATAGAGGTGTACTCATATTAGGTCTTGGTCAAATTTCTTTATCAAATTTTAAATTAAATTTCTATATTTTGCATAAAGAGACATGCCGAGTCTGAATTATTATGTTCAGTGGGGTCATGCAAAAATATATAACTAATGCTGCAAGGCACTGCTAGTGAAAGTGCCACTTGTATAAGATTTTGAGGGACATATAATAAACTTCATATTAAGTAGGATCTGTCATAAATGCCAGTAAGTCATCATGCCAAATGTAAGAAGAGGATTAGGATATGTATTTTGTCACAGATGGCCCAACTCACTACAATCGAGTAGATAAATATCTTCTGCCCTTCTTGTAGTTGCACATTACCAACTAACGTTTCCTTATCCTTTTCCAAATAAAGTTCTTCCTCTTTTAGGTGGGAACAGAATTGGAACAAAGGTGAGAGCATACCATGTGTGCATGAAATGTGACTTCTGTTGCAGCAAAATACTCATTTTAAAATCTTTTCTCTATGGCTGTATACATTTTAAGAATTTTCTAGTTGAGTTATAGTAGTAATTTTCTGTTAGTTCATGTTGGAATAGAAAAATTATTTACTCTTTAGTGGATTGCCCTTGCAATGTTTTAAATTTTAATAACCTTGCTTTCTCATGTATTTTACTAATAATTTTTTACATTTGTGTTTTTTGTACAATTTTACTAATAAGATTATGAATTTGCAGGTTGTGGTTAGCTTGCTGAATTTTATTCAACAGGACTCTTCTTTTTCACCACGCCTGGATGCAAACACGATTTCTTCTATTCCAGGTTCACTGCAAGAGACAAATATGAAACAGGCTATTTCAGGTATGTTTTTGAAAACCACATGGTTGCTTGTTTTTCTTTTCTTTTTATGTAGATGCCATGCAGAAATGGTGGACATGTGTGGAAACCCTTTTTACCACTTTATTTGACATATTGTATGGCCTATTTGATCCTTTAATTCTAATTTTTGACTTTGCCTTGGAACTCCATTTCTTTGTCAAATATATGCTATTTATATTCTCTTACATTGTGCACTTAGGTAAGCCCGAGTTCAGGAAAACTAACTTTTTGTGTGATAAAAATTGTGAGTTTATGATTTTGGTAGTTGTCAGTAAGCCAGCTGAACATGGGGACACTATGTGAGGTTGGGGTTGTGGTAGATTTTGTTGAAGCTTATACCCAATATGAGGTTATGAAGTTGTCCATTATTCATTTCATACTCAAAGATTATGGGCTAGTTAGAATGTTGAAGAGATTTCTATGCAGACCTCGAAAGTGATGTTACAATAAATTCCACGTCCTAACCCATGTGCATAGAAACTTAAGAAATATGCATCGACAAAAACACATTTTTATTGTGAAAAACATAGATATTGTATCTGCATTCATAAATGATCTACATTAAACTATATGCATCAGGCCACTTAACATGGTTGTGGCTTCTTTGTCATAGTTTCCATTGCTAATAATTTGATTCTCTTGCTTTCTTTTCTTTCCATTGACAAATTATTCTTCTAGTGCAATAGATATTTCGGAGCTACCAATAAATTGATAGATTTGTACAATTGTATTAACTAGATGAACTGACTCTCAGGTACTATTCATGTTAATTCATAATAATGGTTAAGCATTAAAGTACTTGTGATGCTATTAACTAGCCTAGTAATTAATGTTGGTTATTGCACAGAAGAATTAACAGTTGCCGCCTGTCTTTGTACTTGTTGCAATCAAATCTGACTTATGGAAAGATCAAACTAAGCTTTTAGTTCCATGCGGGTTGATCTGCTTTCCTAATTGCCTTTAGATGGCTTCATTTGCAAACTTAGTTATCTTAATGCATCTTGTGACTACAGATGTAATAGATTGATTATTCAGAACCTCCTCTAATGTGAAAGTCTGGGCTTGAGTGCAGTATGGAGGCAGGGTCCAGTCTAAGAGAAAAAGGGAAAACTGAGTAAGCTGGAGTGAAAAATCACAATAAAAAATTGCAAAATGATTGCTGATTCATGTTCCTTTATGTACTTAGCATTGTTAAGATTTTCGCTACGGGTATTCCATTTCATGTCAGAAATAAACATTAAATGCCTAAGATGATCAGGCTTTCCCAGCTTAAGAATGACAAATATATAATATTATGTGAATTTCCTTTATTAGCTGTATTATCAGCACACCCACACAAATGTCAATCCTAAAATATAGGTAAAAATATGAAATCTCCGAGTGTGCTTCCTAGGGGAGATTCTGTGATGTCCCCTTTTTGAAATAGGATTTAATAATAAAGAATAATAATACATTTAAAATATAAGAGATAAAAAATAAAATTTAAATTAAAAATATAAAAGAATAAAATTAAAATATAACATAATTAAAATTTAGTTAAGTTAATGAATTGTCAAAAGGCATGGAATATACCAAAATGAGTTATCCACTTTATATACCCTTGAGTTGCTCTTTTTAGCTCTTCCACCATATAATGAGATAAAACCCTCAATTCTTTTCCACTTAAACTAAAATGGTGGAAGAATTATGTTCTCATAGCAACATTATAAAAGGCTTTAGCCTTATCAAAGAGCTTGAAATTGATTGCAATTTACTTTCCTTGATATCCTCCACACCCATCAAAAAGATGGTTCCTTGTTTCATTAGTTTATAGAAAAGCCACCAATAGATACTTTTACTCTCATCATCATCCAACCCAAAGGGCCAAGGTCCTAAAATCTCTCACTACTCAAGCTCATCAAATCTGTGATGAATACTATATTAAGTTTAAGTGTTAACCAATAACTTGCTTGCTTATATGCAATCTTCAGGAATAATGTATACACTCAAGCAAATCTCTAGAGCAATTAATTCCGTCTTCAGGAATTATCACAAGGATGAGGATTCCACTTGTGCCCTGTTTCTTTCCTTGTATTGAAAATGTTCAATGACATCTCCAGAATCCCTTAATGACTTGTCCTATTTTTCTTTAAACCACACAACAAAGAAGAAGATTTGCAAATTACTCAAAAGACTGTGAATACCCTCTCCATATGTCGGGGGTCTATAAAGTGGATTGGTCTTGCAGGGTTCCCAACATCAGGGAAACTGGCCACTCTATAGCCACTAAGGTTAGAAAGCATGATTTTGACCTTGAAAATGAATGGATTAACATTTTGTTCCTAGCAGAACTTTCTCACAAGTTCACGCACCACATTTGTATTGAAGATACAAAGATCCTTGTTGCTAAAGACAACTATTTAAAAAGCACTTGATGAAGGCCTTTTCCTACCCTTGTCTTCTCATGTTTTGAAATAGACTAAATTGGAGCTCATTTTATTTCTTTTCCTTGGATTTCTCAACCTAATAATAGTTCATCGAGTGTGATCCGAAATGTTGATATAAAAAGAATTAACACATTTTAATCCAAAAGCTTATTGTTATCTCTAAAAGTTGCACCCTGACTAAGTTCAAAGCTCAATCACTTCTAGAAACATGGGATCTTTCCAGGTCTGTGGGTTACCCAAGTGGAAAGAACCTTCGAAGAAGGCCGTCTTCTTAAAATGTCACCAAAAATTGGATTCTATTTCTTCAAAGGGAAAGGGTTAAAAAGAAACATAATTTAAAGCTTGAAAAAGTAAAAGAGGTGATACACTAGAAACTTAGAATTTGCAGCCTTAAAAAAAACATGACTCTTTGACCATCAAAATATAATTATGAACTTACACAACTTATTTTATCATGCATGTGCATAAGTATTTCATAGAGGGGTATGAGGGAAATATAACTTATGAAGGAAAGATGACTTTCACTACAATAAACTATAACAATACTCCTTAATTCAGACTGCAACTTGCACACAACACCTTAATCAGAAAGAGGGTATAACATAAGACACAAACTGAAAGAAAAAAAGATATCTTTGCTAATAACTCTGTCAAATATACAATAATACACAACTCTGCAAGAAATAAATGTTGATATTATGGCCTTCACGACAAATATCTCATGCATTGGATAAAGACATTAAATATATAGTGTATATATTTATCATTATAATTCGATATTTAAATAATAATATTAAATATAAGAGATATTTAATATTCATTGTTTATTTAATAAATCGATTATATATGATTTATGGTCTAATTTAAGGAACAATTAGACGGGGCCCAAAGTCAGCCCCTTGGGAAATAATGTCTTATCCAAGTCGGCCTCTTGAGGAGGCACTCCAAGCACATATAAAAGAGGGACGATTCTTAGAAGAAAACATATCAAAAACAAAATATATTGTCTCCTTCCAAGAATCGATCAAGGCAGCGAATTGGAGCAGCAATTGGAGCAGAGATCATGTATGAGCAGCAGCGAAACTCATTGGCATTAATGATCTAGAGGTGCAAAATCCGACCTAGGAGGAGTGATCTAACAACATATCTCAAGGCAGATCTAAGGGAATTACAGTCTGATCCAAGGTCAAAGAAAAGTTTAGATTGGTGGCATCTTGGAAGCCCTAGGTGGGCTGACTTGGCACATTCATCTTGGAGAGTTTGAAGGCACTAATTTGAAGATCAATTCAGAACAACAATCCAGGTACTATCTCTCTTTGTTCTCAATCATTTCTTTATATCGTGTGCTTAGTCTTGAAAGATCTCTATAGCTTGATCATTCCTAGGTAAATCTAGAAAATATTAACATGGTATCAGAGCCTAGGTAGAGAAAAGATTCATTTCAGATTTAGGAATTCAAACTAACTCTTTCAAACTAAGTTGGTTATCATGTCAACCGGGATTAGACCCGAAGATAGACTTGAGGGAGATTAATTTTATATCTTGGAAGATGAGGTTATTAATCATTTTAAGGGAATTGCAAATTACTTCAATCATTGAAGATCCTCCTAAAGATAATATGGATGCATATGAAAAGAAGGAATGGAACAAAAACAGCAATAAAGCAATGAGAATAATTGTTGATAGTGTTAAAGATCACATTGTGCCAACAATTGCAAATCTAGAGAATGCATATGAAATGTTCACTTCATTAACTGACATGTTTTAGATCAACAACACAAATAGGGTCCTAGCTCTCAAAAATAACCTCTCCTGGATCAAGATGAATCAAGGTGAGTCAATCACATCAAACTTCATGAGGATCAATGAGCTAAGGAATCAACTATCATCAATTGGGTTCAATTATGATAATAAAGAGCTAGCTGTGACAGCTCTTAATGGATTGCCTCTTACTTGGGATGCATTCATTCAAGGGATTAGTGCACGTTCCAAATTACCTACTCTTGATAGACTAAAGACCGATTGTCTTTAAGAAGAAGCAAGATTAATATCAAGAGGCTCAATTTTCAAGGAAGATATTCAAGTTCTTTACTCTCAAAACTTAAAAAGGGGGGATAGGAAAATTCAAGAAGAAGAGAGAATTCCAAAAGGATAAAAGGAACGAAGATGAAGGAAGTTCAAAGGACAAAGAGGGAAGAAGAAAGTACTTTAAGAAGAGGAAATCTTTCAAGAGGGACTTCTCTAAAACTCAATGCTATAAATGTGAGAAGTTTAGTCATATAGCTGTAAATTCTCCTGAGAGGAACAACCTTCAAACATCCTTTGTGGAGATAAAAGAACCCGAATCTGAGCACTTTGCACTTTGAGAGGGAGTTTTATATATGGGCTCACTTGTGAAGTTATCTAAGTTATAAACTCCTGCTGGTTACATACATCTTTGTATCTGTTTTTTGTATGAATGTGGCACCATACACAGCTATTAAAATTCTAACTTATGTTTTGCTATGGAAGCATATTTCTATTTTGTAGGCTTGGATGCATACTTTACCTTAGTATATGTTTTACTTATGTATGGGATCATAGACAGCTGATTAGCAGCATATTTTTTGCTATGCATGAGGAGCATACATTACATTATGAACAGTTACATGTTATACTTTACGCTGTTATGAGAACTCACACATTTGATTGTTAGTATAAATGTTTAACTGTTTTCTTTATTGATGCATGGGTGCATACATTATTGATTAATGAATATAGGAACATACTTACATTGGCATATGTTGTGTATGTTGCATTTTACAATTGGTATCTTTTTGGAGAACATACATTATGATACTTAGAGATAATGCTGTTGTATGCATGGGAGCATACTTTATATGGGTATATGTTATCCTTTATATATGCTTTGCTATTGATCATGTATATGTGTGGATACATTTTTGTATCTTGTTGCGATCACATTGCACCTAGTTACATGTTGGACAAATTTGGTTACTCTTATGAGGTAAGACTTATGTGATTACTCTTATGCTTATGGCTAAGACTTGTCTATGGATACTGAATGAATTATGCTTGTTCTATGAGAGAACTGCATTTGGATATTGGTTATTACATTTGGCTACTTAATATGATTATATGGAGCATGTATGTATGAAGCATACTTTGGTGGCTTATTGCGTATGTATGAATCATACTTTCTTTTATAACTGAGACTATATTACATGTGGTTCTATGTGTGAACACATTTTCTTTACATTTAACTTGAATCTTATGATCATATTGGTAACTCTTATGCTTATGTGGATTCATGAGATGAGATTTTGATTATGAGATACATTTGGTTGTGTCTGATTCATTTGGTTATACTTATGTATATGACTAAGTTGTTTCTTATGAATTGGATACTTGGAGAATATCATGAACTTGATATCTCTTGGATCAGGGATCCACATCTGAGTAATTGGTGGACATCATGGACTTGATTTCGGGAGACCATTAGTCCGAGCACTTGGTGAATATCATGAACTTGATATTTGTTAGACCAATGGTCAATGATATCATGGATTTGATATCTCTTGGATCAAGGATCCACACTTGAGTATATGGTGGACATCATGGAATTGATGTTTGGAGGCCATTGCTCTAAGCTTTTGGTGAATATCATGGACTTGATATTCATTAGACCAATGCTCTTAACCTCATGGACTTGATGTTGGTTTGATGTCATGGACTTGACATTTCTTGAGTCTTGGTGACTCGTGGATTTAGTTATCCACCAATTGGATGATACCTTGAATATCATGGACTTGATATTCTATTGGCTGAGTCAAGAGGACTCGTGGATCTAAGTTATCCACAAATTGGATAGAAAACATCATGAATTTGATGATAACTTGTGTTTGGAAAGTATCATGGACTTGATACTACCTTGAATATCATGGACTTGATATTCAACAGAGTCAAGGAGACTAGTGGATCTAGGAAATTCACATATTGATTGATTTGATTTTGATATCACTTGTGGTTGATAAACATCATGGACTTGATGTTATCATGAATATCATGGACTTGATATTCTTGGGTCATGGAGACCAGTTGATCTAGGAATTCCACATTTGGATGGTAAGCATCATATGATATGATGTTTCTCATATGAATATGAGATGTATGGTTGGTAAATAATAAAGAACTTTTGTGTTCTCATTATATCTTGTAGATAGAGATCTACTATCATAGATGAGAGATCTGTGGCATCATTGGATATGGAATCCATTTTTGTTATGTTTTGTGCTTTGAGTCGCGGAGACTCGTGGATCTAGGAAATCCACATCTGGTTGGTAAACATCTTGTGATTTGATTTTACCATGGAAAGATGATTTTCATATGGATATGAAATCTATGGTTGGAATGATAATGAACATGTGTTCTTACCAAAATTGGTAGAATGGAGATCTACCTTCATAGATGAGAGATCTATGAAATCCATTTTGGTTATGTTTTGTGACGAAGAATCCATGAGTGGATCTTTGCCTCAAGTCCAAGAGGGAGTGTCGATATTATGGCCTTTACGACAAAGATCTCATGCATTGGATAAAGACATTAAATATAGTGTATATATTTATCATTATAATTTAATATATAAATATAAGAGATATTTAATATTCATTGTTTATTTAATAAATCGATTATATATGATTTATGGTCTAATTTAAGGAACAATTAGATAGGGCCCAAAGTCGGCCCCTTGGGAAATAATGTCTTTTCCAAGTCGGCCTCTTGAGGAGGCACTCCAAACACATATAAAAGAGGAACGATTCTTGGAAGAAAACATATCAAAAACATAACATATTGTCTCCTTCCAAGAATCGATTAAGGCAGCGAATTGGAGCAGCAATTGGAGCAGAGATCATGCATGAGCAGCAGCGAAACTCATTGGCATTAATGATCTAGAGGTGCGAAATCCGACCTAGGAGGAGCGATCTAACAGCAGATCTCAAGGCAGATCTAAGGGAATTACAGTCTGATCCAAGGTCAAAGAAAAGTTCAGATTGATGGCATCTTGGAAGCCCTAGGTGGGCTGACTTGGCACATTCATCTTGGAGAGTTTGAAGGCACTAATTTGAAGACCAATTCAGAACAACAATCCGGGTACTATCTCTCTTTGTTCTCAATCATTTCTTTATATCTTGTGCTTAGTCTTGAAAGATCTCTATAGCTTGATCATTCCTAGGTAAATCTGGAAAATATTAACAATAAGAAGGTCAAAAACTGTGTAAAGATGGTCTCCAATATAAATTTCTGCATCTGCAAAACTGCTGTTACAAGAAGTATGAAAAAATGAAAGAAAAAGACTGAGAAGTCACTAAGTCTCTCAAATTTGCATAAAACCAGAACCCTTTACAATTGAGCCTTCAACTCATACTTATACATTTCATCCAACAGCATCATTAATGAGGGCAATAAATTCTGGGTCGGATTCAGCTCTCCAGGCCAATTATGCGCCCCTAAAACAGTTGTAAAAAAGCATTCTAGTGACCCAAAAGTCATACCCAAATAATGTCACCATAAATACTCTCCATAAATTCACCCTCATCCTTCAAAAGGTCTCATAAAGAGCTCTGAAAAATAATAACTTCATCTGACTTTCAATCTGCATCATAAGACTTTTGAACATTGTCATAAATTCTGCAATAATGACTTTGTTTGACCCTTTTAAAGATAAAGATAAATATCTTATTTTGTATTACAAACATCAAATGATTTATAATTCATTTATCCAATTAATATCATAAATACTAATTAAATAAATGAATTATAACATTTTTAATACCTTTATTAAATTAATAATAATTATTATGTAATTTTGCAGTTTATTATTTTAGTAATATTAAGCGATAATCAAACCACTTAATAATATTATAAAAATAATGTGTTTGTTAAAATATTAACTTATAAGTTATCTAATAATTATTATTTAGCCAAAATAAAATATTTAGTTTTATTTTTAAAAAAATTGAGTGATAAACACATCACTTAGCAAATGTCGTCTATATATACCCGCAGCGTATTATTTGAAAGGAGATAAAAAATAAAATAAGGCAAAAATGCCTTTCCTTCAGCAATGACATAATAGGGTTTTCGAACCCTAAAAGCATTTCATTTTTTTATTTTCATCCTTCATTCACTGCTCTCGTGGCCGCTGGGAAAACGAGGGTTTTGTGTGGAGTTTTTATAGGTAGCTTTGCCTTGCTCAGCTGCCGAGCTTTGCTTGGGCGTCGCCTCCATGAATGGATGGGTTTGATCTTTGAAAAAATGAAGAAAGCCTGCACTGATTTTGGCCCTCGACAGATAGACTTCAATGAGCTCCATATTGCAAAGATGAAAGCAATGTTTCAATTGATTTTTTTTTAAAAACTATGGCACGGCTGCATATTTCTATGCACGATCTCTCAGTTCAAACCATGCAAGTGGAGACTATTATACTTCTGTTTTTCTGAAAAATCTTTGTGGGATTAGATAGCTTTTGATTTTTTCCCTGCATATGTTGAATCTGTCTGTATTTGTGCATAATCTGAAAGAAACCCCTGTGACCTCAATTTTGTACATTGGGTTCAACCATTTTCGAAAATTATTTAATGCGGAGAAAAAAACTGAAAATGATGTAAAGATCTGATTGCTTGTTTAAATAAGGTCATTGCTTCTGATATTTAGCCAGTCTTCTCTCAAGACTTTTTATTTTCATCTCTGATCTGGGTTTTATCATGGCTTCGAGCTGTGAATTTATGTGGATCTGGGTGCTTTTTGGAAAGCTGAAACACATCCTTTGAGGGCTTTATGCTCTCTGATGCTATGGTTCTTCTATCTTTTTGCACGATAATCCGAATTAGAGCCTTTTGAAATACTATTAAAACCAAATTGCTGCTCACTTTATGAAACTTGGCACTTTCCCTTTGTCACTCATCTACTGTTTACAGCAACATACTTTTATGTAGCATGTGGCTCTTAGTTGCTCTGCTTCATTCCTTTGTTTATTTGCTCTTGGCCATGATACCTTGTATCCCATGACAATGTGACTGTGATCATTGCTTTGATGTATTTGTTGTACAAGAACACCATAAAGAAATGCATCATTCACAAGAAGTTGTTTACTACATATTTTGATTTCTTAACAGCTCTTATTTGCCTTTGATGCCTATGATAATGAGAAGAAATTATGGTACTGTACTTTGAGACCTGATTTCTAGACGCATATGAACTGGATATCTCTGTTTTGTAAAAGTCTATTCATGGCAGCATAATGTTCTTATAACAGTGACAATATCTCATCCTCCATTGTCTATTGAATGAGAGATCTGCTTTGTTATCTGCGTCACTGCTTTTCTACCTTGATTGGCAGCCATGTATGCCTGCCCATTGAGAATCCTTAACATCACTTTGCCTGATCGGATCATGAAGTCTGTCCCTAAGAAGCTGTGTTTGGCCTTGGATTCATTATAGAGATGTCTCTCATTGTAATGACATTTTTCCAGTATGATTAATCTATTGTTCTTACTCTTTTATTATATATGCTAATGATATAACCTTCCTCAACTGTTTATTTCCTTCTTGAAATACTGAGACACCTATAACACCATTGTAAATCTGATTTACTTCATGAGTTTTGCTACTCTATAGTATGGTCTCATGAAAGTCTATGGTTAAAATTAGGAACCACTAAATGATGCATCTATGGTTCTCCTTTACTGTTATATTTTTTGTCCCTTTTCTTTCAGCATCCATCTTTAATTCTTCTTGTGTCATGAACTATTTTCTGATTGAAAGGAGGACCTATTGGAAGCATACCTTATGGTGCTATCTATTCTTTTTTTCAATGTTTGTTGTTGACCCTTCATGTGGCAATTGATTCCGTTATCTTGTGTTGTATACCATCTTGATGCTATTGTCTCATTGTAGTTCATTTGCTATCCTGTAATACGCTGGGTTCAACCTTTGTGGGAGCCACATTTTATCCCACTTGCTGCAGGATAGAAACCTGTGACTGCACATGAAGCAAACATGTTAGGAATAAACAAATGTCTTTTGAGTTTGAATCATGTATATGCATGTGGGCAGATAGAGGTGAGATAGGACTTGTCATTTCTTAGGTCCTTTGGATCTAGCGTCTCTTTCTTTGCAATTTTTTAGGACCCAAGGCAGCAAGGACATGGGATGCTAGACAACAAGGACACAACACACCGGACCTGCCAACTTCAGCCAGTCATTCAGGCAATGACTGACCCCTTTCACCTTATCTGTTTTTTTGCTTTACATATGTATATATATTGATTGAATTCAAAATGCATTGAATCTTTCTGGCTAGTTTCATAGCTTGTGGGGAGCAGAAATACAAAACTTTGATGAATGAAAATTACATTTTCAGAAAAGATTTGCAAAGTGTTATTTTATGTTATGATATTTTCTTCATTAAATGTAATAAATCTGTTCATGAAGTAATTTCAAAGTTATGCATTTGATACTAAAAGCACATGACGCAAAATAGAAACAAGAAAGTACCTCATTTGATCTGAAACACAATAGCTCTACCTGTTTGAGCCTATAGGTGAAAATTTTGGCAACATTTTTGGCGACATCTGTTATATGTTTGCCTGCTAAACATTAAGATCATTAGCTTAAACAGTCCATTGGGCATAGAGTCAGATAGCTCAAATCAGACAATATTTGAAACATGGAACAACTGGGTAAATCTTTGTATCTGACTGGAGATTATCTGTATGGTTTGTAATAATGAGGTAAAACTTCATTATTATGAATTGTATACATAATATCTAGTCAGACGTAGGGCATTGTCTGGTCTTTATGAAACTTTTTTGAAACAAAAATAAATCAGTTTGGATAAACCAGAAATACTTTGCACCTTGGACTTCAACTCATCTTTTACTCAAACTTGTTTGAATGTATATCTTATTGCAGTGAAATAGGTTTCACTTCAATAAGGTATATGTGTAAATGTGCTTTCTGTAAATGATCAGTTGGAAACAAGCAACTCCTCTCTGCAGCTTGAAACTAAAACAAAACTTGGAAACTTTATTGAAAACTGCAAACGCTAGGACAAAACCTAGGCAAACTTGTGTTGGGACAACACTTAGGAAAAACAAAACAACTAACTCATGGTGCAGTAGCACCTCATTGAAAATGGAAACTACACTAGGGACAAGCACAAGGACAAATCAAACCTCAAAGCAGGGCTTGAGGTGTATCCCGTTGACTGAGATAAGCACATCTCCATCCATTGTTGACAGCTGAAATGCATTATGCTCTTTGCACTCTATGATGATGAAAGGTCCACTCTAGAAAGCATCAAACTTGAAATGCTTACCTGGTCTACTTTTGAGCTCATCCCATTTGAGCACCAGATCCCCAACACTGAAGCTCTTTGACCTTGACTTCCTATTAAACACCTTCTTTGTCATTATTTGCTGATATTTCATAGTCTTCATAGCTTTATCTCTGGTTTCCTCCAGTTCCATAAGTTGAGAATATCTTACTTGCATAGGCTCTCCTTCCTCAAACAAAACCAGTTGACCAACAAGGTCCAATGCTGAAAGTTCTGTTGATTTTGGCAATCTTGCTTCCTTCCCATATACCAACATGTAAGGTGAATTACCAATTACCTTCTTAGGGGTAATTCTATCTGCCCATAAGATAGTTTTCAGCTTTGAATGCCAATCCCTTTGATTGTACTGCAAGGTTCTCTTAATGATCTCTATCATATTTTTATTGGTGGATTCTGCCAATCCATTCCCTTGTGGATAGTAATTGGAAGATTTGTTTAAATATATACCATTCTTGACTATCCAATTACTCACTTTCAGTCCTACAAAAGCAAGGGCATTATTTGATATGATGGAATCAGGCACTCCAAATCTGCAAACAAGATCCTCATAGAAACTAAAGACAACTGATTCATTAGCCTCTTTCAAGGTTATTGCTTCTATCCAGCGTGTAAAATAATCAGTTGCAGTGAGTGTTAATATATTCAGATTTCTACCTAGGGTTTGCAATTTATAGATGTTCTTCTAAAAACAAAAACTTGATAAGGTGAAGACAAGGAGAGAGAACCTGGTTTTCTCCTTGATGATGCCGTTTAAGTCTGCTTTAATTCGCTCCTCAAGTCTGCTCTAGGTCTGCTATAATTCACTCCTTTGGTCTGTAATAATTAGTATAAAATGCAAGGATCAGATAAGTAGGAATATGTTGTTGCTGCTAACTGTTGCTATGGTGTGAATTAGGCTTGCATGTTATGTTTTCGATACTTGCCATAATTCACACCATCACCCTCCATATATATGCAATAAGAGATGTGCTTTTCACAAGGTAACATAGCCGACTTGCATATGCAAGTCGACATGCAATAGATATATTTTATTCAGCGTTTTACTTATGCAAGTCGGTCTCCATAAAATATAAACAAGTCGTCCCAACTTGTTAATGTAATATTCATCAAATTAGGTTGTCCTTCCTTGCAAATAATGTTATAGTTAGAGGGCAAGTCGTCCCACTTCTCAGCAGATATAGAATCCAAATAAAGTCGTCCTTTTAGGACAATTTAATAATATTTCTTCAATGATTATGAGATGTAATTACTTATTGTTTATATTAGCATTTTGATCTTTCCAAAAAGGCCACAAATATTAACAGTGAGAACCCACTTGTTCCCTACACTCGAGGGTGGATTTATAGCACCTACAAAATCAATGACCCATTTCATAAAGGGTTTCTCTGCTTGTATATGTTAGAATAATAAGCAGAAAATGCAAATATTAACGAACAGAAGAGAACACAATAACACAGAATTTAACGTGGTTCACCCAATCCCTGGGCTACGTCCATCAACAGCGAGTCCAATATCTTTATTATTATCCAGTGATTACAATCTGAAGCCTGCAACTCAATACCGCCACAGGAAGCTACAAAATACCTCATACCTCGAATTTCAAATCCTAAGCCCTTTTTGCAAGTATTTTTGACATAACGAAATTAGGGCAAAAAATACTCCGACTAATAGAAAATTGATGGTCGACCCTTTACAATAAAATTGATGGCTTTGCCCCTTGACCCCGCTTGGGGCGCTGTCCCAGGACCCCGCAAGGGGCTTTGCCCTTTGACACCGTAGATAAGTTAGGGGGGAAACCGCGCCGAAAGAACTTGAGTCTGATTAGGCTCCATATACATAACAGTATAGGCTGCAATGTTAAAGCTGACAATCTCTCTTTGCCGGCAAACATGGCACATTTAACACATTTTCTTACCCATGCATGGGCATCCTTAAACAGGCTTGACCAATAATAGCCAACCCTCATAACTTTAAATGCTGTTGTTTTAGGTGAATAGTGACCTCCTGAAGGTCCATCATGAAACTCATACAACACTTGACTAATTTGATTAGTGTCAATGCATCTAAGTAAAACGCCATTGTGATCTTTTCTAAACAAAGCATCATCAATCAACACAAAATAAATTGATTGAAGTCTTAAGTACCTTTGTTTAGCTCTATCAAGACCAGGTAGACACTCACTTGTCTTTAGGAAGTGAGTCATTTCTTTTAACCAGCTTGTTGGTTGATCATTTACAGCTACTCCATGGATAACCCGAGCTGTTTCTGATACTTCTTCATTTTCGGAACAAGTGCATTAGCCATCTGCTCACAAAGACCCTTTCCCCTAACAAGCTTAGTAACTTGAATATTGACATCAAATTTCATCACTCTAGTAATCTATCCAACCCTCCTCTCATTCAAGTCCCTACTCAGCAAAAACTACTTAACACTGGGATGTGTTACCATAAGATGAATTTTATTGTGAGATAACAGGTGCCTAAACTTCTTAAGGATCTTCACAACAGCTAGAGCATGCTTCTCTACAAAGTTGTACCTTTGCTCATAATCTTCGAGACCCTTATTGAAGAAGGCAATAGGTTGTTCGAGGCCTTCTTCATTCTGTTGTACTAAAATTGCAGAAATAACATCATAGCTACCATAAGCATATAAAATAAATCTTTTTTAAAATTAGGATTTACTAGTGTTGGGGCTGATGCTAGGGCATCTTTAATCACTTGAAAACTGTTCTTTCCCTCTTTAGTCCAGCTGAACACTGAGTTCTTCTTCAACATTGTTGTTAAAGGCTTTAAGAGATTAGCTATATCAGGCAAAAAATGTCTTATGAAATTAATCCTACCTATAAAGCTTTGCAGCCCCATTTAGTGACGTGGTAAGGGTAGCTCCAAAATGGCTACAACTCTCTTAGGATCAACAATAATGCCTTGTTTGGATACAATATATCCCAATAATTTGCCTTCATGGACAACAAATACACACTTTCTTGGATTGAGAGAAATATCAAATTCTCTACACCTCTCAAAAATCTATCTCCGATGTTCGATGTGATCTATTGCATTCTTAGAGTAAACTGTAATATCATCCAGGTAGACCAGTACAAAGTTGCACATCAAATTGTTGAAAGCCATATCCATAGTCTTTTGAAAGGTTGCCCTTGCATTAGACAAACCAAAAGGCATCCTTCTATATGCCATGGTACCCCACTTTGTGGTAAATGTCGTTTTAAACTGATCTGCTTCCTTAACTAAAATTTGGTTATATCTTGAATAACCATCTAGAAGCGAGAAACGCTCTGAACTAGAAACATATTGGAGTACTTGCTCCATGGATGGTAAAGGATGACGGTCTTTCAATGACACTTTGTTGAGGTCTCTAAAATCAACACACAACTTTATCTCTCCAGTCTTTTTCCTAACGGGAACAAGGTTTTGACATCCAACTGGTATGCTTAATGGGAAAATTATACCGCTCTCTATAAGTTTGAAAACTTCTCTTTGCATCAAAGGCTCAAGTTTGGTATTGGCTGGCCTTTGTTTTTGTCTTATAGGCTTAGCATTGGGTTCTAATTCAACTGTATGTTGGGCAAGCTATGGATTAAAACCTTTCAGATCCCCATATTTCCAGCCAAAAATGTCATAATATTCTTGAAACAACTAAATATAAGACTGTTTTTCTGAAGGAGAACTTACCTTTCCAAATTTTGGATTCTTACCTTTGGCAATTTCGAGATCTTCATAATGATCTTGCAAGACTAGCAAGTTGGTTTTATTCTTTCTTGCCCGATCATCCGTGTTAAAGATGGATTCTAGGGTGACCAACCCTTTGGGCAGCTTATTGGACTTCAACTATATGACTTGATCACCATATTGCTGTCTCATTTTGTGCTAGTTGGACGCTGAAAAAACATCTTCAAGCAGAAAATTCAGAATCTGCTCATCACTATAAAAAACTTGCCAGTTAATATTATTGTCAGGAATTGAAGGCCTGACTACAATCTTAATATGCTGCTGCACTTTTTCTTTATTAACATTATCAAGTATGTCAAACTGTGCTCCTATAGCAGCTAGCCTATCAACATGCTGATTTAACCTTCTAGGAACAACAATTAGATTAAATGCATCAAAATTTTCAATTGCATCCCATACTCTATGCTTATAGCTATTGTGTATCATTTTTTGTAACATGCAACCCTCTAACCTAATCAACAATCAATTTGCTATCCCCAAAAACCTTCAAACACCTGACTCCCCTTTCCTGGTCCACTCAAGACCTTGAATTAGACCTTGGTATTCAGCTGTATTATTTGTGCAAGCAAAGCTGAAATGGAAAGCTGCATAATACTTGTCTCCTTCAGGAGACACTAACATTACACCCCCCCTGCACCATTCTTACTCCTAGAACCATCAAAATACATCTCCCATACTTTATCTTGTTGTTCAAGATGTTCTTTTGTACCTTTTTCTAGGTTGGGCATGAATGAATTAGTCTCATGAATGACAAAAGCACCCAGATCTGGCTGTTCCACTTGCTCATACTGAAAATCAGCTTAATTTCGAAATGCCCACTCATTCAATAGGATGTTCGGGATGTCATCTATTTGCATTTGATTTTTCTGAACAGTAGGCTGCTCTTCTAACTCAGTAGTAAACAAATTATCATTGATTGGACTTGGATTATAGGGCTCAATATGGTCTTTAGCAATGGGCTCTGATTTTATTGTAACCTTGGTGCCATATCTGGTTCTAAACAGCATGTGTAACCAGTTAGAGGACAAGTATCCACCTATCTTTGCGGTAAAGTCTCTGGAAAGACACAAGGCAAAAAGTGGTGGCAGCTCGATGATGTAGATATCTTGTGGGATTGAGAAATAAGGACAGGCCTGCAGCATTAAACTCAGACCTTTAATAATTCCTACAGTATTGACTGCTGTCCCATCCAGCTGTACAACTCCTTTTTCAAGTAGCTGATATTCAATACCCAACTTATCCACTATTTGTTTGGGTATGACCGAGCTGCTAGCGCCCGAGTCTATCATACAATTATGGACAAGATTGTTTCCTATGATTAAGGACACATAAAATGGAGGAGGTTTCACACTCTTACCCTGAGTTTTACTGTTGTTTTGAGGAGTAGTTTCTGGAACAGCATTTGTTAACACTGCCTTGAGGGGTTCATCCATGACTTGCTTAGGACCCTTCTCTTCAGATAAAGCCTTTTTCAGTAAATCAGTTTGCCCCATAAAGGCCAATGAATCCCACATTGAAACGGCGACATTCATTTTCTTCATATTATCCACAATATTGCAAGGCACAACTGGATGTACCTTTTGATGTGCCTTGACAACAACTTGATCCAATTGCGACTGTTGCTGCTCCAAGTGCACACAATTCTTCAGTTGATCTCACAAAATCAAATGCATGATCAGTTTGTACATTCACTGAAACCACCCAATTTCTAATAATTGACTTTGCTACAAAAAATCGATGCTTTTAATCCAGAATAAATATATCCTATTAAGTATTAACTAAAAAGCTTAAACATCTCTCTATCTAGTTCCATGATTTGGAGGAAAAAAGCAAATCTAGGTTTCCATATTTTTAGTTTTAAACCATGGAGAGAGCTGGACGGACAACAGAATGCTGAATCTTGTTCATCAAAATAATGAAAAATAAAGTGGCCTCATTTTCAGGTCCAATAAGGAGATACAAGCCATTTTTTTCCAGCTATATGTTAGATGCATTTTAATTAGTGTTTTTTAAGAATGCCGAGCCGAGCTCTGTTCAGGAGATACTATAGTTGTTTTGCTACAGCACCTTACAGAATTTATTCGTTTCAACAATTGCTTTACTTGAGAAATTTGAATGTAAGGTGCTTAAACAAACTTGAATGGAACTTTTGTTTCCAGGTAGCAAGGTTACAGAGACAGAAAAGTTGTGGCAGGGATTTTTTCTTAATCCAACTGAATGGTGGGACAACAGAAAGGATAAGGTAAGTAACTCAGTAATCACATTTCCCTTCCACAAATTTAGGAATCATATATTTTTTTGTTATTTTCTTCTCCACATTGTTGTTGGTTAAGTAAAACGATCGGCATACTGTCAATGTGAATCTACAGAGAAATCCAAAAGCTCCTGATTTCAAGCACAAGACTACAGGTGAAGGACTATGGATTGAGAGTTATAGTAACCCACCATGGGTTCAATCTCAATTAGACAAACTGGATATGGGTTACTCACATCAACAAACAAATCCTAAGAAGTCATTATCATCATTTGGGGACAGTGATTTCAACCTTTTCTAGGGCTGACTGTTCGAAGAGGAAAGTTTGATTTGCAACTGCAACATTATAATGCAGGCAGGGAAAATTTGGAGCGGTGGAGTTTTCCTTTACAGGAATATAAGAGTAATGAATCTTTTGTCATTGTATGATTTGTATATGGTACACAAGGAATTCAGGAAAGCAGGGGGTTTAATATTAATTTGTAAATTTTGGAGAATATCTATAAACTTATGTGCATTTATAACTTTGGCCTGATCAGGGGAAAGGTTGTTAATTGGTGCAAATTAGAAGGCCAGAAATAGCTCTGTGACTGTATGTTGAAACTTAACACCACTATATTTTAACTTTATTGTGTAGCTAGAAGATTGCCTTGGATAAACATCGTAATTAGTTTACTCTCTATGATTATTGTTGTTTACTTATTTTTCTTTCTAGTGTGATTGTTATTTTAAGATATTTCTTATTAATGTTGTCTCTAAAATTTATTTGTATTCATTCAGAATGTACAACATAATGATGCTTTGATATTTGTCCTTCATACATGATACATGATACTTAATTAACGGCAAGGAGTAGCAAAGAGATGCTCTACCATCCATCCATAGATGTGCACGAGAGAGGGGCGGGGGATATCATCTCACACCAAAACTTTTTTGAACTGAGATCTAAGAACCATATGTGTCCGTGCTACTTCCAATAGAGTCATCCAAAATGCTTAACACAATTAACTGATCGTCTCCAAAATAGAATCCGATTTGTCATCACCAATATCTAGTTTCTTTGTAGGTGCCAAACCCACATACCAAGAAGAGTTACCTACTTTGAATGGTGTCACTGAAGGGATTGATTTAGAAACTTTTTTAGAGATTCAAAAGAAATTGAAGATAAAACCTCATCTTGCATTCCCCATGAGCCATGGGAATTCCGCACTAGGAAAATGAGATTATAATAATAAATTAAGAGGATTATACTAGCACAAAAGGGGTTGCTTAAGTGTGTATTAGGTAAAATTAAATTACAAAATAAGGTCTTTTTTTGATAGGGGAGTTGCAGCTGAAGGGTTGTGAGGAGTTGTCTCTTATAATTGAAGATTATTTTGAAGAATTCCTCTCAAATATCAATCAAGAGTCCTGAAGGAAATTTGAAGAGTTATGTCTTTTGGAGGAAAACTCTATTTAAGAGAGGCTATAAGCAAGGAGGAATATTAATCAACTACACCTTTTTCTTTGCACTTTGATGGAGCATTGGACTTTTGTTCAATTTATTTTGAGGATGAGAACCTTCTATGTTTGGGATTGGAGGGCAAAAATCCACAATTTCTTGAAATAATTTCATATAGATCATTGTTGGACATTGTGATGGTATAACAATGTGAATTGAAATAAAATGGAAACCATGCAATGCAAGATCTAAATTCACACTCACACTTGCTCGATAAAGCTTAAGATCTATGGATAAAGTCAAATGATTGATAATCCCCACATCTTTGTTGTCCTTGATGTCAAAAATCCATTACTTGGGATCATCCATTTGTTGGTTAGTTTGAGTTTGCAGTTTATGAAGTTGAGTTTGATTATCAATTTATACAGTTGATTCCACAGTTTATATTGTGTTCACCTTATTAGCATGACTTAGATTTCTTGTTGATAATGCCAGTATCAAAGATAATTTATAATTTACAAGGTGTTTGGTTTATATGTGAGAAGGGAGGTTATGTTGAAAATATAAGTCACAAGTTGTGACAATGGCATTCACAAAGTTGTTTAGAGCTGGGACCTTTTGGTTGGTCCCTAGCCACATTTCAACATTAGCAAAAAGATGTGAAAATGTCACTTTAATGTGGCGGTAGTCGGCATTTATGAAAGATGTGACTTGAGCTCGTATTTGGGGCATCAAGCACTGTATTTGTTAAAACACATCTTTTGTTTTGGATAGTTATGGTTAACTGTGAGTTAAACCTAGCTCTATTGAGCTAGGGCACCATGGTATGGAATGATAGCTTCTACGAGAGTGACAGTTGGTTGAGAATGGTAGTTTGAGAGGGAAGAAGGAACCGTTGAAAGAACTAGTTTTTGTTTGCAAAGATTTACGAGATTTTGTCAAGTGTATATGATTCCTAAATCTTCTCATTTTGAGTTCATTTGTTGTTTGTTAGTTGAATCATTTTTTTTCTCTTGCGTAAATATGTTTGAAAAAGATTAAAGGTTGTTTGTCACAGTTAGTTGTATAACCATCTTTATGCAGGTATGATGGCTTTTCTCATGGACATACTTGCCATGTATCTTTTATGTTGCATATCTCTCATTCGAATAGGAATGTTGTTATTTTTTGGGGTATGAAAATTATTTATTTGTTTAAACCCTAATGAGGGCATTCATATACACTCTTTCGAATCAACCCATATTAGGGTTTACACGTTCAAACATTTGTTACCTATGTCGAGTATGTCTTGTAATGTCTTTATTTTCACATCTAGTCTTGTCGGTGTAAATCGTTACTTCGACTGTCATGTTGACGTTGAGGTCACTATGATTCATCTATGTGTAATGTCATCGAATATATTGTGTTGTATATCATCCCATGCACAATTGCATTGAGTATTGTTAACACTGTGCATGTTACATCACATACTTTTGAAAGCATAGTTGCATGGAACATTAGTGGCATTGTGTATGGTGCATTACATGTCTTCATATGTATAGTTATTTTGCATTGTATGTTTCGGTCCTTGCATATGATTTCAACAACATACATAGATGAGTTCATTTGAGAAGGTTAAGATGTTACATAGTTAACATATTGTAAACTCATCCATACACAACTACTTCATATTGGTCAACAAAGATTGTGATATATTTGATAAATAAACACATATGACATCCATGCACAATTACTATGGGTCAACAAAAGGTTATGAGATACTTAATGGTTATTACATTCTATTTTGTTAAAGTAACACATAAAGTCACAATTTTTAGTAAGGACATTTGATATACAATTGTAATTTGTTTAATTTTGTTTATAAGTGACAGTGATCTTTGATGAACATGTGACCATAGATAGTTATATGAAGGACAATGATGATAGTTGATATACATGATGTTGACAAAGTGTTTTTGAAACAGTTGTATTCAGTTCTTTTCATTTGGTTTGTAGGTAGTTTATTCCGAGAAGCCTATTTATTTTTAGAAGCAAAATATTTCAGATATACAGATAGATTATCATTTGAGTGTTTATTGATCAATTTTTTGTGAAATTGTTTTGCACAATTAGTTTGTAGACAAGAAAGATTGATTGAGTTAAAAATATGTGATTAGACATTATGCAGTACTGAGCATAAGGACGTGTTATGCTCAATATTGTATAGTGTGTAGTTATAGGGGTCAAATAGCAATCAAATTTTATGGTCTTTGTATGTAGAAAGTTGTATCAGATTTAAAAAGCCTTTAAGGCATATTGTAATATGGCCAATGAGACATGTAGCCAATGAGGCACAAAAGACCAGTGAGACTATAATTGTTAGTGAGACAACATCAATGAGATGTACAAATTGATTTAAAGGTTAAAGCCAGTGAGGCTAAGTTCGAGTGGTTTTATTCCCTGGGAGGGTTTCCAGTCAAGACAACAGTTGTGCCATTCTTTTGTGTGATGTGCACTTATTATTATCAATATTATTTGATGTAGCATTGCTCAAGTTTATTAAGTTTTAAAAGAAGTTAAAAGATTTTAATTTTATATATGATTACTGATTCACCCCCCTTAGTAATCATTGTACTCCAACAATGATAAACACTAATAACACAACAAAGACCTTAGATTGTTCTATTGTTTTAAAATTAGAATGCTTGATGTAGATTGCCCTTGGATTTTTTTAGCATAACCTTAATACCAACATGATGAGATTAAAGTTTGATGTTTGATGCTTGATAAGATGTTTTTTAGATGCTTGCTTGATAATGCTAGTGCTCATTAAAATGCTAAGATATCACTCCTTTGATGATAATGCTAGTGATTTGATCATAAGAGTACTAAGTTACATGAGAGGTTGTATAGGAGATTTGATAATAAATGTGTTGGAGGGAAAATGAAAGAGTGAAGGCCCCATAAATTTGATCAGTTTTGGGGATTAATTAGACTTATGGATACATGAGAAAATTTAAGAGAGGGTAGGCTTATAATTAGCACATAGATTGATGAAGTGAAAGAATAAAAATGATATAAATGCAATGATGAAATAATAAAACATTTATTTTATTTATGTAATTGGAAAATCAAATATATAATTTAAAATTATTTAATTTTGAGAGAAAGTGCTAGCTAATTAAATATTTTTAAAAAATTAGTTGATTATAAAAAAAAAATTAAGACAAAAATGGTGAGTAAATTAAATAATAAATATTATATGATTTGTAGAGGAAAAAATAGCTTAATTAAACAATCAACAATTGTTTAATTACTATGCATAGAAGAAAAATAGTGAAGGGATGATGATATGAAACTACATTAGCCAATTTTAGACGTTTACATTTTGCCTCTTTTTGAGACAATGTTGTTTATGATGTTTCAAAGAATAAATGATACAACTAATATACCCCAATGATAGGGTAGAAACACGATAGAAGGATGGATGGATGATGGATGGATGCTCTCTTCAAAGATGGTCTAAAAAAATAAATTTCAAGTCAATCTTGCGACAAGAAGGATGGCTAGGTTCAAAGATAAGAAATGTGATGTGTGTGCAATAAATGTGTGAATATAGTTACACACAAATTAGCCCATTGATCATAGATGGTAACAAGAGGACAATGTTTAGGGCTTCAACCATGGAGAAATAGTAGATTGAACCAGTTTTTAGTGAGGGCCTTTGTTCACCAAAATGGGGGATTGTTGGCTTTGTGGCATCCAGGATGAATTTGCTAGGATCAAAGAAAAAACTACAATAAAAAGAATATTTTATGTTGTTTGGTCCATATTGTGTGGGATGAAAACCCTAAATCAAAGTTGGTTTTGCAAAAATATTTACAGGTCCAATTTTTTCACAACAACGTTTAGAGTAGATTTGGAAGCCAGAGGAGGCATTTACGATAGTGGAGGGGTTCTAGGTAAGTATCAAAACCAAGGAAAATAGAGTTATTTTCATAGATACCGATAACCGTGAATGGAATGACATGGTCAAACTCTACATGAGAAAGCCTTTTTCATTAATGGGCAGGGGAATTGTTGACCCCTTTTAGGATTAGAAAATAACATGATAAAAATAGGGGTACTCATTTGAAATCAAAACCCTATCGATTTGGTGGTGCAGAAGCAGCTAGTTGATTCCATGCCTCCATAAGGCAATTTTGTCATTTTGGTTTTAGTTTTGTGTCTGATGTAATAAGGTCTTATCATACCATTTTTGGTTGTTAAGAGTATATTTTGAGTCATTTATGGTCCTTAGGAGTCTCTGATAATCAACTTATATGTTGGATCAAATGTTGTAAGCATTTGCAAAAAGATGTAAAAGTGGTCATTATAAAGGTTGTCAAAATGTTATCAAAACTTGCAAATGTTGTCATTAGTGTTAAGAAAGGAGTTATTAGTTAGTTGGGAAGTTGAAAGTTGTTATAATATGATAAATATGTAATAGCAACTCAAATTTGGGGGTTGGAGAAGGTTGGGAATGAAAGAAAACTTGGGTTGAAGCCATTGCATACTAGTTTTTTGAGTTATTTTTTTTTGTAAAATAACTGATATTTTGTTTGGTAGGGGGTTGGTATGAAGTGTTACAAATATAAAACTTATATGGATGGAAAGATAAATGAGTTAAATTTCATTTTCTTTTACTTTGGTTCAATTTCATGAAGATTTGAAGAAGTTGTGACCATTTTTTTAAGTACGGATCTGAATCTATCCTAGGGTTACCAATTTTGGGAAAAATGTTATAATTTTCATTTCCACCATTGGATCTTCATAAAAATTGGAGGAAATATCTATAATAGGCTCATACACATTCTTACCAAAGCGATTTTTTTATTGTGTTTTGAAAAAGTTATGGATGATTGTTTGGTTGTCTCAGATTGAAAACCAAGCCTAATTAGGCCTATAATCCGGTTACCAGTCAATTGTTAGATGATATGTTGTAAAGGAACCCTACTAAATCATTTTAAATGTTGAGAACACCTAAATGGGTATCTGAAAATCTAATTTTATTATGGAGATCTTCCATATATTAGGAGTTATGGTAAAAAAATATATCAATTGGCAGGGCTACTAGTGTCTAGGCCTAATTATGTGGGCAATATAGGAGTTGAAGCAACCAGAAGTTTTGGATGGTTTTGATAGTCCATTTATGTTTCATTTACTTGGTATGAGATGTCTCCAAATCCTGATCCAAATTTTTGAAGTCCTAACCCAAAATTGGTACTTGTAGCCTATTGTGGCATAATGCAAATTGTGTCAAGAAATTTGTATTTGTTGAAAGTGAATAAGGTGTTTCGTTAATGTCGTAAAAAATATGCATCACTTGTGTTGAGTTTAACCCTACCTCTACATACAATTGGTTTGGAAAAGAGAAGTTGTGTAGTGGTGGTTGAGTGTGTGTAGGTTCAGGTTGAGAGAATAATCTAGTTGCTAGTTGCCAAGAGACTAGGGAGAGAAAATAGGAGACACCTAGGTGAGGCAAGGAAAAAATGAAGCAAGGAGAGAGAGACTTTCTTGAGGGAAAGTATCTTTTGAGAGATTATTTGCGAGGTGAGGGTTCATGGAAGAAGAAACAAGAAGAGAGGAAGATAAAAGAAGAAGAGAGAAAGAGGAAAGAAGAAGAGAAGAAGAGGAAAGGGGAAGAGATGTGGAAATTAGAGTTTGAGAGGGAGGTAAGATAAATAAGGAAAGCTTTGGAGGACTTGCAAAGAAGGATAGAGATGTACCAACAAGGTTGGCACCTAAAAATTAAGAAGAAGATTGTATGGCCTATTCAAAGGCTAAGGAAAAGGAGAAGGCAAAGGAAAGAGGTTGAATCAGATATGAAGGCACAAGGAACCCTGATTGAAGAGGGTAGTAAGAGAACAAAGGGAGGACATAAAGAGGTTACATATGCAATAGTTAATGAGGAAGGATCAGAATTGTGGACAGTGTATGTAGTCATTAAAGAGGAATGGGAAAGCAAAGTTGAGATGGAGAAGGTAGAGGTGATGATGATGATGGAAGAAGAGGCATGTATGAGGGGTGATAGTATTGAAGTGAATGAGGCTAATGAAAAAAATGTTGTTGATGGACAAAGGAAAAGAACGATCAATTGGATGACGAGGTTGATGGTAAATGGAAAGAGTTACCAAAAGGACTTGAGGAGCAATATGAAGATTTTATGATTAAATTAATTTGATACTAATTAGTTGATTTTTGTCCATGGATTTTTTATTATGTTTATTTAAGTGTCAATGATAAGAAAAAATGATTGGAGAGGGAATATAATTCTTATTAATAGGTTCATATGCTTGAGAAAGCAGATAGGAAGACCAAGGGTAAAGATGAAGCCTAGTGGTGATGCAAGATCAAGAGAGGATACATGTTTACAGTACCTAGTGCATTAGAAAGGCATACCAGATGAGAGGAGCATTTGGAAGTCAAAGGAGATTAAAAATCATTTTGTTTCAAGTCCTCACTCAAGGGACTTGAGTTTCATTTCCATGGGGATTCTGGTGTAGAAGCACCTAGTTGACTCCATGAGGCAATTTTGTCATTTTGATTTTAGTTTTGTATTTTATGTAATAAGGTATACATTGTTGACCCACTTTTGTTCTTCACTCTGAAACCAAAGTGGATACCTTGTGTTTAGATAGAGTCGTGATTTTTGAGATAAAGGACTGGAGTCTAAGTCTAGAATTCCCCTAGGATAGGTGGTCTTTATCGAATAACCCCTTCACGCCTCTTTCTGCTTTTAAGCCGGGTTGGTTTTTAATTTCATCCTAGGGATGGGTAAGTTATAGTTCCTAATTCGATAAAGACTTTTATTCCTTTGGTTCTATTGATGACATTCATATGGATGAGAAACTTCAAATTGACATCTCTCCTCTTTGTCGGGAAACTGAAAATCACCTTCTCCTCGGCGGGTTTTGGCCCATGAAGGTAATTTTTTGTGAAAAGAGAACACGGGAATCATCAAGCACACAGACTAAGCCTAGAGATCAAGATTCTTGGGTTAAGAGTGAGTTAGGCCCATAAAAGTAGCTTGGCGGAGAAGCCGTAATGAACTTCCTCGCTTGCGGAGTTTTTCTTGCAGAAGTTGTTTTCTGAAGGATAGTGTAAAGTGTATAAGAAATTCCCAAAATCCAAGTGCCTACATTTGAGGAAGTAAGTTTGAGCCCCTGCAGTGGATAAAACGGCCTCAAAAATATGAGAAAGTGAATAAGAGCCCTTTTTTGGAGAATTGGTTTTTAGCTTCTCCCTTATCAGAAAATCACCTGAGAAGGTCAGTTTCCGAGAAGCGACAACTTGTGAAGAAATAAACACAAGAAATCACAGGGATTGAATGATTTGTTATGATGAAGATAGCTCGCTCTGATATCTAAAAGAAATTGCTAAAGAAATGAGTCGATTGCGGATTTTCAGAAAATCACCCTCCTAGTTTCCCCAAAATTGGGCTTCCACCTTCGAAGTGAGTTTTCTAGCAAAGGTAATGAGGGAAGCGGAAAAGTACAAATCCACTGCACCAATTAAGTTACCGTTATAGCTACTCCAAATGGGTAAAAGTGATTTCTTAAGGCCATTAATAAGATGCATTTAATTCAAATCTTAATGTTAGAACTTTAACAGATATTTTTGAAAATCTCTCACTCGTGTGGCGCGAGATATGGAAAGTAACGGTAGAGAAGCAGACTGTTTATAAAAGACTCAAATTATCAAGTGAAAATTACTACTTGTTCACATCTTTCTCATACGCCTTTGATTTCCCACAATTTCACAAATCATCTTACACCATTCTCCAAAGCTTCTTGACAGTAAATCAAAATTAAAAAAAATCAAAAACTATGGCCACCAGATTCGTGGGTTTGGATGGCTTGAACGAGATCACATCTGAATGGAAAAATTTGACAGATACATCCCTCAAATTCTATGATCTGGACAATCTACACAAAAGGTTGAACGAAGAAAATCTCCATCCCATGACATAGAAGCTCAAAGGTAGCGGTTTGGTTGAAGCTGTTGGATTTCTCGTTGCAATGCAAGCTCTCAAGCTAATCCGGGAGTGTATAACTAGGTTCAACCCGGATAGAAAATAGATTTTGTTGCCAGATGACACAGTGCTCATCTCCATTGATAGAGAATCCGTGCAGAATAGTCTCTATATTCCAGAGTGAGCGTATTCCAGAGTGAGCGAAATTTTTGAATATGAACTTCTCAATTGCAATTTCAGAATATAATGAGAAGAAGATGAGATGGAGGAAAGAGATCATGAACTCGTGGTTTCAGAAGGCCAGAAGCATAAAGGGAAAAGTGCCAATGACACTTTTCAGGACAGATCTGAAGGCTGAGATCGTCGACATTCTGGTGCTCCTTCACAGGATAAAAGGTGAAAGTAACACATTGAATTTCATAGAACACTACTTCTTGGTCCAAGTAATATGTGCTGAGCATCATTATATAGACTAGGCTCAAGTGGTAAGTGAAAATCTATCCAATGCCTTGAGTCTCGCCAAGTACCAGAACAAATTTTATATGTCTTCCTGTTTGATCTATGTTTTAGCTACATTGCAAGTATGGTCAGGACTCCCTAGGCTAGAAGAATATGAAGATGATGTGAAAATTTATGATTTCTTCCCTCATTTGAACTTACAAAATAGCTATGTCGAGTTTGTTAAAGTTAATGACTCATTTACAATGAGGTTGTGTAAAGAATTATAGGGATTCCCTGAGCAGAGGTTCTCGTCAGAGGCCATGGAATTCATCACCCAATTTGGGAGCTTCTTCATTCAATTTGCTGGTTTCTCATACCTTCGTCTTGCAAGTTTTGATGATTTTCCCATGAAGCTGCCAAGGAACCTGGATGACATGATCGTGCTCGTGGAGGTGATCTGGAAGATGTTGCAAGTGAACCTAATTAGTGCGGGAATTAAGAAGAAAGGCTATGAATTCCCTATTACCATTGGAGCTTACAGTTGCACGTCAAGATCAAATGCTAAGAATGTGATAAAGGCGTTCGAGAGAATATATAAGACGAAGAAGTATGAGGTGCCGAGGCCAAAGTTTGATCTAGTAAGTTATGCCAAAGATCATCTACAGATTGGCTCTGTGATCAGGCATATCCTTGAAATTGAGGATTATTGGGCGAATTGCAAAGATGAGCTAGAGAGCCGAGAGAGGTTCTACTCTAGGTTGACCATTGAAAAAATCAAGTTGTTCAATGTCAATATCAATGTTGAGGGCATTGTTGATGACGATGAACATATGTACAGTGATACATATAGGGACCAGATCAAGCCCTATCCTATGAGCTCTAAACCAGTTCAAGGTCAAGCCATAGAAGATTTGGAGACCTTAACAACCAAAGTCATCAAGAGAACTGACAAGTGGGCCCAGTGGATGATGGGAAGGAAAAAGAGGTATGGGAATCCTACTCCTCAACAAGATCCTGTAGTCGAGCCGGTGAGTGCTCTTGCATCCTCCTCTTTGCCAGCTTTGTCTGTAGCAAAAGGACCATCTCAGCCAGCGGGTGGAGATGGTCAACCACCCAAAAAGGAGATCCCACTTGAGAAGACTTGTGGAGAGGGATCATCTCCAGTCATCAGTTCAAATGAAGAAGCCAAAGTTGAGAAATACGACAAGCTAACATAGGAACCTGTTGGAGCCAAAGAACCGGAGCAGCAAACCCAGGGAGGAACCATGGAAACAACAGGCGACACTCCTAGCCAAAAGGCCCCTCTCATTTTCAAAATTGGTGATGACAGTAGCAGTTCAGAAACTGATGAGACAAATGAGCACTTGGGGTCTCCTCAAAAGGAAAAGAGCATTTCTTCTCCGCGGATTAATCCTTTCGCTTCCAAACCTAAAGCTTCTCCTCCTATTATCAGGAAATTATTCGTAGAAGACTTACTTTCTGCGACAAAGATCACAAGTGTAGAATCATGGATTGATAACACTCTAGAGCGGAAGAGAAAGAGAGTCAAGCTAGGCACTCCTAGTGGCGAGATTCTTTCACAAGCAGTGCAGTCGGGCCCAGCCGAAAGAAAGGTTAAGAAGTTTAGGACTCTGACCACTCTTGGTCAAGATCCAGACATAGCTCACCTGACTATGGAAATAGCCAAGTTGCTAAAAGATGGCAGAATTGAAGATCATACTACCTCAGATTTTGCACTCCAGTCCTTAGACATGGGACTCACCCGTCATGACACAAAAGTATACTTGTGGAAGTCTAGCAAAGTCTTGATTGAAGAAGAGCTCGAAGAGCTCAAAATTACAAAGACTCAACTCAAGGCGGAGATCAAAGAAATGACTAACTTCATTAAGTAGTTGGTTGCTCTTGTAGCAAGCCTACCTGGTTCTTTGACAACGTTTGATCCTACTGTAGCTGAGAACCAAGCGATACTTGCTAAGTTGCAAGAAGATAGACATTTCGGGCATATTGGCAGGAGGTGGATTGAATGACTCAAGTCTGAAGGTCTTGTAGCCATTGAGAAGCTCAAAAATGTCTTTTTACAGTTAGAGGTAGAAAAGGAATCTCTCAAAGGACATATGCAGACACTCACAACAGAAAGATTGAGATGTGAAGAGTGCATGGTGCTACTGTATTGGCTAGTCACAATGAAGACTAAAGATGCAATCAAGGCCAACATATTGCAGAAAGGGGATGAACCTCTGATCGAATGGCTCCAAGGGGTAGAGTTCAAAATGGAGATGGTAATCAAGGCGGAGGTGGGAATGAAGGTGGTTGATGAGGAAGTCACCAAAGAGCAAATTAAAGTCTTTGTATATTTGGCAAGTCTTCACTCCGAGTCTCAAGCTAGTGGAGATGGAAAGAGCCCGATTGGTATAACCAATATGCAGAAGTCATTCACTGACTACGTGGACCAACTTGCAGAGTTATCCGAGTAAATGACCACTTGTCATTTACCGACTCTGTAGAATATGAATCGATTCAGTTGATTCTGTAATGACTTAACTCTTGAAGCCTATATGTAACACTTTGAAAATCAATGAAAAGGTCGGCTAATTTTTGGTTTGAAATACATTTTTGTTGTGGAGTCAATCTGGAATGTTTTTTGTGCCATTTCATGTATAAGTTTGAATGTTTGTTTTCCTTAAGTTGGATTGAAAATAGAGAACAGACAAAGTTCTATTTCTATTCTTTAGTGCAATTAATCTATGGTGATCAGAGCATTACTTGGAGGTTGGGAAAATACTCGTATGTCCTGCTTAGATTAGATTTATTTGTGTTGTTTTACTGCATTTCATTAGCTCAAGTAGAATTCATTGTTGCATCACCACTAGTATGAATTCATAAGCACTGTGAAATCATAGAGTTGGTTAGAGTGTATAATCAAATTCATTGCTTGGATTAGTTTCTCACTGAGGGCTAGTTCGGTTACCTCTCATGTTCTGTTGTCAAGAACATACCCCATTAGGATTTATAACAAACAAAATTCATTGCATATCTTTCACATTAGGGAGTTGTACGTATTCAAATTCAGAGGGAAGTTAGTTAAAAGGATAACAACTTTCCAACTGTTCGTATTCATATTGTCTCTCAAGGGATTTAGAGAAAATAAAGAGTCAAATCTTAAAAAGAACAATCTGTTTACCAACAGATTTTTGGCGACTCTTCTGGGGAGAAAAATAGTCGCTAGACCAGAATATTTGTCATGAGGAAAATGGTGTTACCTCATGAGAACGTGTTCCTTGTACTTCAATCCAATATCATCTTTCAAGACGATCGAGAAGACATAGTCTCGTCCTTGAATACTTTCATCTGGAGATACAGAAGAAACACAAAGAATTACAGGAACGCGAGTCAAGTGCTTGAACAAGAAGAAGCGAGAGCTGAAGCACTTGAAAGAGCAATTCAGAGAAGACACCAACGTAGAGCGGAACATGAAGCTAGGCAAAAAAACTAATTTGGAGCTCTAGATCAAAGAAGGTTTCTCGGAAGTACTAAGGGGCAAGGTGGAAAAGACCCTACATTTGAAAGGCTCACAGAGGTCAGTTTTCCCATAATAGACTTACCTCATCAAAAATGTGACAAAAGAAGCTGGAGTAGACCACCCTCACCCCCGAAGACCCAAACTTCATTTCCTACAGCTTGTCAGGTATTAACTTTACATGGAATAGTTGCTCCTCCTATTATTAATTTTCATCCACATCCTATAGTCATGGCAGCTCCATGGGCCGCTGCAACTGGTTTGCTACAATTCGCAGCATATCATCCACTCCCTAGGCGATCCAGAAATAACTTTCCTAAGTTCTCAAGAGATGGAAAAGTTACTATAGATGAACACATTAAAGCCTTCTTTGCAGCAACTCACATCTTGGGAATTAGACATGAAGAGGTTGTTGTTAGACTATTTGTTGAGACTCTAGTTGAAGCAGCAGCTAATTGGTTTTACCATTTGGATGACGCTTCGATTATGAGTTGGGCTACTATGAGGTCAAATTTTGAAGCCAGATTTAAAACAACTGAGGACGAACATGCCTTGTTGGCACAATTGACTTTCATTAAGAAGAAAGCTTCTGTTGTACACACTAAAATGGTGCACTTCTATGAACCATTACATGCAAGGTTGCTCAAGAATGAGGCCTCACAAAGCGGCTCATAGCTCTCTATGCATGGAGTTGCAAGGGACTATGATGTATTTGCTCACAGCTAGAGCTACAAGCTTGTGACCTTACTAGTCAATCACACAACGAGAGATTCAAATGAGGACAAGGGCAAGAGTGCCAATATCCTCAAGAATCACTATGAAAATGCAATGCAAACTAGTCTAGATAAATGAAAATGCAATGCAACTAAGCTATGAAATGGAAAGAACAAGTGTTAAAAATCCCTCCTATTAAGCTATGTGAAATTATGCTATTGCATGAAAGGAAATCTAAGCTATGAAAGTCATGAAAATGAAACTACTATGTAAGAATGTAAACTAAACTATGAAGAAAATGAAGAAATCTAAAGAAGGATGAAACAATGATCTCTAAAAAGCTTCAAAGTCATCAAGGATTCCTACAGCATAAGGTTAGCATAAAATGTGATATGAAAATGAAGGAGAGAGCTTTCCTTTTATAAGAAATGCAAAGGAGTGGACCATTGAGATTAAGAAGCAAAAGTCTTAATCAACGGTGGAGAAAAAAAAAAGCTTGATCCTTGTGCACAAATATCCTCCAATAGGAAAATAGGAGTTGACTTTATGTCCATATGAGACAAAAAGTGTTTTTTCACTTTTTATAAAATAAGAATAAATGCTTTATTTGTGCAACATAAGATAAGAAGAAAAGTGAAGATTTTTTATTTAAATAAAAGGGGAGGAAATTTTTTTTAATTAAATAAAGGCTTAGGATAAAGTGATTTTATTATTTAATTAAAAGAGATTTTTAATTAATTAAAAGGGAGCATGTTCTCTTAATTAAATAAGATTTTTATTTTTTTTCTCTTTTAAATTAAATAAGGCTCAAACCTTAGGAAATATTGAATTGATTATGATTTGATCAAGGAAATTGATATAATTGATTTTGTTGACATTTGAAAATATTGATTTAGGGATTTGATAAATTGTAGAAATGGGGCCCAAAGTCTAGGCGACCATTTTAGGGTGCATACATTTGCCCCTCTTTGACTAATGTGTGATCATTCTGGGAACACATGCAGTCAAAGAAGAAATGAAATGTGAGATCGATTTGGGATCACAAAATAACCCAGATGTGTGTTTGACGGATGGGAACACATCGAGACAAGCATAAACAACAGCTGAAAGACAAGACCAACACCGTCGCTGCTAGGTGCAAATCAAGCCTTAGACAAAACTATCACCGTCGCTGCTAGGCAATAATCAAGTCTGAAAAATAGGAGATAAAAATTGAAAGACAAAATCACCACCGTCGCTGCTAGGTGATAATCAAGTCTAAAAATAAGAATCTCAAGCTAAGCTGAATGATAAAGCTGAATCAAAGATTAAAGCTGATAGGTACTGCCCCCTCGGAATCAAAATTGAAATCAGGTAGAGGGGAACAACAAACTGATAAACTTGATCAAGTCATAATAAATCATAATCGAAGGATGGAGCATGATAGGATAACCATCAAACAGTGAAGATATGCTCCAGGTTGACGAGGTTTGACTGAAAAAGATATAAGATAAAGATTAAGTCAAACCTTAGAGAGAGGAAGCGAAAGGGGTGAATGAAAGACTAAAAGTTTGGAAGACATGGAAATGAAGAAATTCCATCAAAGATCGAAGAATTATGCCTCAAAAGGTTAGTCAACTGCGTAGAAGAATGATAAAGCTTGAAAACACGACTCAGATTTCATTTCAAGTCCGAAAATGGATAGAAAATGATGTGATATGAAAGACCAGAAATGAAAGATATGATCAAGAAGAATAAAAAAATGAGCACAGTTGACCAACTAGTCCGTAGATGATAAAAAGAAGAGCTCTCTCCATATGCAAGATGCAAAAACTAAACTATGATGAACCTAAGAATGCAAGCTACTATGAAAGTGGTTGACTTGCAAGGTCACAACGCCTATAGACATCTAATTATCATCATCGAACGTTATTGGTAGCGTCGCAAGATCATACAATGCACACTAGCATAACTATGTGGATATGAATATGATCTTTATCAGATAGAAATGTGAAAATCCCACCTAGGCATCAAAGACATGGAGGTCAAGATGACTAATGCAGTGAGATTACCTAAGTTTGATATGGCAAGATTATGCTTGTATCAAGACACATGAAAGTCAGGATAGCTAGAAGCATGCACTCGCAAAACAGTCAAGGATAATACCTTGTCAATCCATAGTGTCAAGTAAGACCAGCATAAATGCTCATGACAGGTAGGACCAACAAAATATACCCACAAGCAGATAAAGAAATAAAACATGTTCTCATTCCCTCAGTCTTCTGGCTATGCATCATCGAAAAACTTCTCAGGGAGAGACCACTCATCAAATAAATCCTCATAGACAACACACAAAGAAAAATAAAGTCAACGTATCTCAAGCGAGTTGATTGTTTAAGTGCATGTGTGTTGGTCATAGAGTCAGACTCTGGTTATCACATCTGCAAATGAGAAATATCACATCATACTTAGACTATTGGGAAAGACATCTGATAAGTGTTAAGAAACACTCGACGCAAGGGTAGTGTTGAAAACACTGTTTGGGGTGGTGTTGAAAAACACCTGTTGTGAAATACCCCAAGAGACAAATGCACCTAAAAGACCTATGCTAATAGGTATGCCCCTTAGACAAAGACAAAGACCAATTCCAGACCAAGTCAAATAAGGTCAAGGCATGATGGAAAGTGGCTAAGTGTCGAGGACACATGCTAACAAATAGGGGTGCAAAGGCCTCAAGTAGTGCTTGTTTCTAGGTTTTCACCACTTGGATTTATTGCAATTTTTTTTTTCTTTTTTTTATATTTTTGCTACCAAGGCGCCTGTTTCCAGGTTTTCACCAAGGCACTTTTTCTATTTTTTAAAATTTTTTTTAATTTTTTGATTTTTTTGTATTTTCCAAGACTTTTTATGCTTTTAAAGATTTTTTCAGCATCATATTTCAAATTTTTTAAGAATTTTTTCAGGATCAATAAGATATGTACAAAGGATGCCCCCAGACAGAATGGGCATCAAACTCATGAGCAAGATCACATCGTGTAGTCTCAGTGTCTAGCAAGGTGGGGAACAAGAGGGATGAGCAAGTTGGTGGAAGAGATGGAAGACAAGAGAATGAAGGCAAATGGAGGGAAGAAATCCTCAAGGCAAACTCCTCAAGAGCACCCAAGCTAGGGAAAAAAAATTGTCATGTAAAGCACATTTGGACAAGCAATGAAAGGATAACATAGGATAAGCCTCAAAAGTGTAATGCAAAAGAAGGAAAGATGCAGTCCAAAGGAGTAGACATGTCAAGAGACTTCATAGCATCATGTTTTACTCTTTTTTATTCGATCAAGACCAAAGGGGAAAAGGATAGCGAAAGGATAGAATGAATGGAGGAAAATGAATATGAAGGCTAAACATGAATGGAATGAAAGCAAGACCATCATAAGATAGCTCACAAGATAGCCAATTGTTCGCATATAGTTCAACCTTGCCAAGATCAAAGAGAGAAGATGGAATGGATGAAATATGTAGAGGAACTACGCATGATGCCTGATTGCTAAGTTTTCATCATGGTACTTATCCAAGGCGCCACAAGGGAGTGGTTTTCACCATAAGATGAATTTATTTCTCTTTATTTCTCTTTACGGTGGGCGCCAGAAATGTACACACTAAAATGGTGCACTTCTATGAACCATTACATGCAAGGTTGCTCAAGAATGAGGCCTCACAAAGCGGCTCATAGCTCTCTATGCATGGAGTTGCAAGGGACTATGATGTATTTGCTCTCAGCTAGAGCCACAAGCTTGTGACCTTGCTAGTCAACCACACAACAAGAGATTCAAATGAGGACAAGGGCAAGAGTGCCAATATCTTCAAGAATCACTATGAAAATGCAATGCAAACTAGTCTAGAGAAATGAAAATGCAATGCAACTAAGCTATGAAATGGAAAGAACAAGTGTTACAAATCCCTCCTATTAAGCTATGTGAAATTATGCTATTGCATGACAAGAAATCTAAGCTATGAAAGTCATGAAAATGAAACTACTATGTAAGAACGTAAACTAAACTATGAAGAAAATGAAGAAATCTAAAGAAGGATGCAACAATGATCTCTAAAAAGCTTCAAAGTCTTCAAGGATTCCTACAACATAAGGTTAGCATAAAATGTGATATGAAAATGAAGGAGAGAGCTTTCCTTTTATAAGAAATGCAAAGGAGTGGACCATTGAGATTAAGAAGCAAAAGTCTTAATCAACGGTGGAGAAAAAAAGAAGCTTGATCCTTGTGCACAAATATCCTCCAATAGGAAAATAGGAGTTGACTTTATGTCCATATGAGACAAAAAGTGCTTTTTCACTTTTTATAAAATAAGAATAAATGCTTTATTTGTGCAACATAAGATAAGAAGAAAAGTGAAGATTTTTTATTTAACTAAAAGGGGAGGAAATTTCTTTTAATTAAATAAAAGCTTAGGATAAAGTGATTTTATTATTTAATTAAAAGAGATTTTTAATTAATTAAAAGGGAGCATGTTCTCTTAATTAAATAAGATTTTTATTTTTTTTCTCTTTTAAATTAAATAAGGCTCAAACCTTAGGAAATATTGATTTGATCAAGGAAATTGATATAATTGATTTTGTTGACATTTGAAAATATTGATTCAGGGATTTGATAAATTGCAGAAATGGGGCCCAAAGTCTAGGTGACCATTTTAGGGTGGATACATCTGTAAGTATGAGAGAATTTGTCGCTAAATTCAACATGATTTCTAATAGAATTCCCACGGCTGATAGGCCTACTCCTACGAATCTAAAAATATTATTTATGGGTGTCATGCCGCCAAACATAAACTATGACCTCAGAAGAGCACGACCTACAGATTTGGATAACGCTCAGAGAACAACCATTGAGTTGGAAGATGACATGATCTCTACTGGCAGATGGAAAAGAGAAATGCAGACAGGTGCAAGCTCGAGTGGCACTGCATCAACCAATGAGATGATGCAGAAAATGTCTAATGAAATCATTGCTTTGAAAAGGCAACTCCCTAAGTTCAACAATTCATATCAAAAACCATTCCAGGATCAGAATAATAGAAATAATGATGGAAGTACATTACAATTACCCGCTCCTCAACAAAGGCTTGCAATTGAAGCTCCCCCAAAGAGAGGCAACATGTGCGTGTTTCACCTAACAACAAATCATAACAGTGAGAGTTTCCCTGAAGTAGCTCGTATGATGCAATTATTATCCACTAATGAGTTAAACACCACAACATCAAATGATGAACCAAATTCATGCTTGCATGGCGACTCTGTAAATTTATTTTTTGAGTATGAATCTGATTCTGAGAAGCAAGGAGAGTGTTATGCTACTATAGATGGCACTACCTGTGCGGTCTTAACTCGGAGCCAGAAAGACAAAAATCCTATTGTCATTCCTCCACCGGGAACTAATGATGCATCTACTTCAGGAACGAAAATCTAACAGTCGGGTAAGGAAAGTGACTCCTTTGATTTCATTCAGTTCTGTAAAAATTCCAAGATCCAAATTTCCCCCATAGATTATTTGAGGTCAAATACTACTGAATTGAAAAGATTCATAGATTACTTAAAAGGAAACAGTATAAAACTGAATCATAATGTCACCTCTTCCGATGATGATGATTCCTCACTAGAAAAACTATTTATACAAGGGGAAACCACTGTGCTAGCTACCTTCCCAGGTCAAAAACCCAAACCATTTTATGTGTCCTTGTAAACTTAGCAACTGTATCATAGATTCAGGTGCTTCTTATAACGTGATGCCTTCCCCTGTAGCTAAAGCCTTAGGTCTCACCATGATAAAGGTCCATGGTAGATGCTATTATATGGACGCCAAGCAAGTTCCTCTGCTTGGCCAAATCAAAGACACCCAAGTAGCTCTAGCTGCCCATCCTGAAAAGAAGATGCTATTGATGATCCTTGTTGCAGATATACTAGCAAGTTATGGACTACTACTAAGTAGAAGTTTTTGTAGAGATTTAGGTGGGGAAATCAAATTGGATTGATTTTAGGCAATAATTCCCATGGGAAATAAGAAGGTTAAACTAGAACCTGAGGAGAAGTCAAAATTCACAGTTCTAAAATCATATGATCCAAAAGCTCAAATCTTGTATCAAGAATTAGAGTTTGGTAATTACATGATGTTTACCCAGGGCATTGTTGATGAACCTGAAAGTGAACAAGAAGAAGTGAAGGCCTCTGAGAAAGAAAAGACTCTAGAAGTCTAGACACTGGAATTCGATGGTAGTTGTTCTTCTTTTGGGTATGGTGCCGGAGTTGTGTTAATTTCACCCGTAGGTGAACCTAAGCTGATAGCTTTCAAACTAGAGTTTGCAAATACCAATAATATGGCTGAGTATGAGGTGTTGTTACTGGGATAATTGCTGTGAAGGAAAAGGGTGTGAAGGTTCTAAAAGCTTGAGGCAATCTTGAGTTGATTGTATGCCAAATCAAAAGCCAATACTCTGTCAAAAATCGGAAGCTGAAGAGTTATAGGAACAAAGTATGGGACGAGATTGAAGGATTGGATGCCTTTGCAATCGAATATGTCCCTAGAGAATTAAACTCCAAAGCATATTCACTAGCAGTCTCCGCTTCCTTGCTACTACCTCATCTAACGTTTAAAGACAAGAAGTACCAGGTGGAGGTAATGTACAGGCCATCGGTACCTGATAATGTAGATGATTGGAAAGTATTCGATGATGAAAAAAGCCTGCAAGTCTTCCTTGAAGGTAATGATAGTTCCCCGAAAGAAAAGCCAAATGATCTCCCACAAGATCATCCCAAGAAACGGAAGAAGGATGAACTAGGTGTGACTCAACTACAAGGTAATTCCATTCCCCCATATTTTATATCATTAGAGAAATTGTTCAATCATCATGATACTTATGTTAAGAAGAAAAGGATAGAGAAAGTTCTCACGAGTGGAGAATACAAAGGGATGAACATTGGAAGTGAGTCAAATCCCATGATGATAAACATAGGGAAGTGTTGCACACCTGAAGAGAAAGCGAAAGCTAGAAGGCTTTTCCTTGAATATCAAGATGTCTTTGCCTGGAGTTATGAGGATTTAAAAATCTTTATGGGAGGAAATTTCAAGCATCAAATTCCCCTAAAACATGATGCTACCCCATTCAGATAGAAACAAAGAAACTACAATCCTAAAGTGGCAAACATCATCTTCAGAGAGGTTGACAAAATGCTCAAAGCCAGAATTATCTACCCTATCCACCACTCTACATGGATAGAAAACATCGTTCCTATGAGGAAGAAGAATGGAGAAATAAGGATATGTGTAGATTTCAGAAATTTAAATCAAGCATCTTTGAAGGATAACTACGCACTCCCCAACATGGATCATTTGTTGCAGATAGTTGCAAGGGCCAAAATGATGTCTATGCTTGATGGCTTTTCTGGGTACAACCAAGTTGAGGTAGAAGAAAAAGATCAACATAAGACTGTGTTTACCACTCCTTGGGGCACATTTGCACATCATAGAATGTCATTTGGTGTTATCAATGCTAGCGCAACATTTCAAAGAGGTATGGATTTTTCCTTTGTTGATATGAAAGATAAGATCATTGTCATATATCTAGATGACTTAACTGTGTTCTCTAAGAAAAAGAATGATCATATTAAGGACCTAGAGAGAGTATTGCGAAGGTGTAGAGAACATGGGATTTTTATAAATCCTAAGAAGTCAGTTTTCTATGTTACCGAAGGAAAACTAATGGGTCATATTGTATCACAAGAAGGTATCAGGATCGATCTAGAGCGAGTCAAAGCCATTCAAAGGCTAAGTTTACCTGTAAGTAAAACTGGGGTAAAGTCATTCTTCGGTCAAGTAAATTTCCTTAGAAGATTCATCCCTGAATTTTCAGAGATCACCAAGTGTATTATGGACATGATGAAAGGTAATCAGAATTTTAAGTGGAATGACCCTGGTAAAAGAGCCTTCCAAGACATAAAAGATGCTATAGCTAATGCCCCTGTCTTATGCACCCAGATTATAAGAAGGACTTCATGATTTATTGTTACACATCTGAGCATACATTATTAGCTATTCTTATGCAAGAAAATGGAGGAGTTCAGACTCCTATTGCCTTTATGAGCATGCCACTGAAAGATCATGAGATAAGATATTCTTAGACTGAGAAGCATGCTTTCTCGGTGGTGAAAGCTTTGAAGAACTTTAGATTTTATATCTTACATTCTAACTTAGTTGTATTTGTTCCTAATATTGTTGTAAAGAGCATATTAACCCAACAAGATGTGGGATGCAATAACAGAGGGGCTTAGGTAGCCAAAACACAAGAATATGACATAGAGATCAAGCCTACTAAGCTGGTGCGAGGTAATGCATTGTGTAAGGCTATGGCCGAAGCTAAAGAAGATAACCAGCTTGAAGCATAACAGTTGGTTTTGGCGGTGAGTTTACAAGACCCGTGGTTTGAAGACATTGTATATTTCCTAACTTATGGTGAATGCCCTGAAGGATTGACAGCTAAACAAATGAGAGACCTGAGGTTGAAAGATGCTAAATATGTTATTTGGGAAGGCACATTATACAAAAATTCTATAGATGGGACTTTTCTCAGGTGTGTAGACAAGAAACAACAGGAAAGATTGTTAAAAACATTCCATGACGAAGCATGTGGTGGGCATTTCTCATCCTCTATAACTACATTTAAGATTGTGAGGTAATGCTATTATTGGCCATGAATGTTCAAAGATGCATATTATTGGGTGGCCAAGTGTGAAAAATATAAGATGTTCATAGGTCAACCTCAATTAGTGGCTCTTCCTCTCAGACCAATAGTAATAGTAGGTCCCTTTCAGCAATGGGGCCTCAATTTTATCGAGCCTATCAATCCTGCATCAAGTGTTGGTCATACTTATATAATCACTGCAACTGACTATTTTACGAAGTGGGTGGAGGCAAAGGCCACAAAGAAGACTACCTCTGAAGTAGTGTGCGAATTCATCAAAGAGAACATTATGGTAAGATTTGGTGTGCCTGTTAAACTAGTCATGGATAATGTAGGTTACTTTTCTTCAGCTGAAATTACCAATTTCTATTTTGAGTATGGCATAACTGCTAGTCATTCGTATGATTATTTCCCACAAGGGAATGGTTAAGCTAAATCAAGTAATAAGAACCTAGTAAATATAGTGAGGAAGTTTGTATCAAATAACCAAAGGACTTGGCACAAGAAAATTCACAAAGCACTCTGGGCTGACAGAGTAACCCCAAAGAGGGCAATCAGTATTTCACCTTTCGAGCTAGTATACGGAGTTGAGGCAAGCCTTCCCCTACCTCTAGAATTGGCTACTAGCAAGTTGAGAATGGTAGTCGAAGATGACATCTATAAGGATGGGTTGGAAAAATGAATTTTGTATCTGAATAAACTTGAGGAAGAACAAGAGAAGATTGTTGATCATATCACAAAACATCATGTGGGTGAAGGACCTCTTTGACAAGAAATCCAGACCAAGGAAGTTCATGGTTGGAGATTCAATTCTGCTATGGTATAAATGAAGGGCACCTAAAGGAATGCATGGAAAGTTTGAGACGCTTTGGAAAGGACCATTCATCATCCATCAGGCCTTTGGCAGAAATTCTTCCAAATTGGCATATCCGAATGATGAAGTATTACCCTTGACCTATAATGGTCAAGAATTGAAACTGTATCAAGTTACAAACTGAAAGCAGGTAACCCCTGTATTATATGATAGTTATGTTTAGCTCATGTTTCTATTTTCCTTAGTTTATTTTTCCCTCACTTTGTTTTTCCTTTCCTATTCCCTTCCTTTGCTTTAGTTTTGTTGTGAGCCACCTCTTTCATTTAACTTTGCAAAACCAGAGATTTAGATTCCTTGCTTAGATATGAACATATTCAAGTCCCCAGATAGAGCCAATTGTTGCCCCACTTTTTTTCTTCACTCTAAAACCAAAGTGGATACCTTATGTTTAGATAGAGTCATGATTTTTGAGATAAAGGACTAGATTCTAAGTCTAGAATTCCCCTAGGATAGGTGGTCTTTATCGAATAACCCCTTCATGCCTCTTTCTACTTTTAAGCCGGGTTGGTTTTTAATTTCATCCTAGGGATGGGTAAATTATAGTTCCTAATTTGATAAAGACTTTTATTCCTTTGGTTCTATTGATGGCATTCATATGGATGAGAAAATTCAAATTGACATCTCTCCTCTTTGTCGGGAAACTAAAAATCACCTTCTCCTCGGTGAGTTTCGGCCCATCAAGGTAATTTTCCATGAAAAGACAACACAGGAATCATCAAGCACATAGACTAAGCCTAGAGATCAAGATTCTCGGGTTAAGAGTGAGTTAGGCCCAGAAAAGTAGCTTGGCGGAGAAGTCGTAACAAACTTCCCCACTTGCAGAGTCTTTCTAGAAGAAGATGTTTTTCGAAGGACAATGGAAAGTGTATCAAAAATTCTTGAAAGCCAAGTGCCTAAATTTGAGGAAGTAAGTTTGAGCCCCTGCAGTGGATAAAACGGCCTCAAAAATATGAGAAAGTGAATAAGAGCCCTTTTTCGGAGAACTAGTTTTTAGCTTCTCCCTTATCGGGAAATCACTTGAGAAGGTCAGTTTCTGAGAAGCGACAACTTGTGAAGAAATAAACACAAAAAATTATGGGGATTGAATGATTTGTTATGATGAAGATAGCTCGCTTTGATATCTAAAAGAAATTGCTAAAGAAACCAGGGATAACTTTAAGAAACCCCTCCCGAAAAAAAAGCCTAAAATGCTGGCGAATCCAACATCTTGTGGGCAGGAAAATTTTAATATCGAGGGCGATTTTTTTGTTCCATATAGGGAAATAAAATATTATATGTTGGCGATTTTTTTCTTGCCCTAGCAAAAATCATTTTAAATGTGGCGAATTAATGTTTTTTTTCACTGACGGATATATAAATGATGGCTATTTTTTCCCTTGCCAAAAATGAATTAATAATTTCAGAGGCGAATTACTTGTTTTGTAGGAAAATGAATAATAATGGTCTTGGCTAATCTTCAGTGGTAAACTGAAAAATTATTTAATCTAGGCAGATGGGAAAAGATTCCCCAAATCGGCCCGAAATTCATCCCGGGCTGTCGATCTATGAGATTGTATTACTGTTACATGGTTATATTTATATTTTATTAATAATTATATGGCTATGATTATATCATATGGCTATAATTATATTATAGTATAAATAATTATATTATATGTTTATTATATAATAAATAATTATAAATAAAAATAATATTATTTTTATAATAATAATAAATCTGGTGACGGGTCGTTGATCTATCGGATTGTATTACTGTTACATGGTTATATTTATATTTTATTAATAATTATATGGTTATGATTATATCATATGGCTATAATTATATTATAGTATAAATAATTATATTATATGTTCTATTATATAATAAATAATTATAAATAAAAATAATATTATTTTTATAATAATAATAAATCTTAAATGATTACATAATATAAGTAATATTATTTTTAATTGAATGCCAAAAAAACATATTATAATTTATAAAAAATACATTATTAAAATATAAAATATAAACCAATGCAGTTACATTAAAAAAAATTAAAAATATTTAAAAACAATAATAATTTAATAATTTAATTAAAAATAATAGAACATATGATATAATTATTTATACTATAATATAATATAATATAATTACAACCATATGATACATTGATATAATCATAACCATATAATATAATATAATTATAACTATATAATATTTATATAATATAATAATAATTAATAATAATAATAATAATGACCATCGAGTCTGAGTCATCGACGGCCCGGGATGAATTTCGGACCGATTTGGGGAATCTTTTCCCATCTGCCCAGTTTCATCCGGAATCGTGACACGTGTCACGATTCCGGATGAATCTGGGCAGATGGGAAAAGATTCCCCAAATCGGCCCGAAATTCATCCCGGGCCGTCGATCTATCAGTCTTCAGATTGTATTATATTATATTATATTATATGGTTATGAACTTATGATTATTATTATTATTATTATTATTATATTATATTATTTATGTATTATTTAATATATTATATTATTTATGTAATATAATATAATAATAATAATGTTATTATTATATTATATTATTTAATATTATTTATGTAAATATATATTACATAAATAATATATTATTTATGTAATAATTATTATTATATTATATTATTTAATATTATTTATATGTAATAATATATTACATATAAATAATATTAAATAATACAATATAATAATAATATAATAATAATAATAATAATTATATTATAGGTTATGATTATTATTATTATTATGTTGTATTATTTAATATTATATTATATTATATTATATTATAGGTTATGATTATTATTATTATATTGTATTATTTAATATTATTTATAATATTAAATAATAAAATATAATAATAATAATAATAAATTTAATAAACATTTGATAGTCTATAGATCGACGGCCCAAGATGAATTTCGGGCCGATTTGGGGAATGCTTTCCCATCTGCCAATATTCATCCGGAATCGTGACACGTGTAACTTATGTACATTATTGAGTCTTGACAATTTATTACTGTTAGATGTACATTGTACATTAAAGTTAAAACCATTAATTACTTATTACTTTCATTTTAACAATAACTTCAAGTATTTACGAGAGTCCGATACGATAGCCATAGGGTTTTCAAATTTTAAATTTTCAAAGACTGGCAGAATTCCATTTTGTGTTCTGATTTCTGAAGACTGAAGTCTGAAAGTGTGACACTGTGAAACTTTGTTATCAGCCGACAACACCAATTATCCAATCTCAATTCCAGGTATTTAATTTTTTTCAAAAAAATTCCATTGCAATTTGCAGCAATAGAAATCTTGATTTTAATTGTCTTAGGTTTGCACTTTAAAATTATTTTGAATAGGGCCTGAAGTCTAATAACCAGTAGCGCCAGGCATGGGCAAAATAAAGTCAAAAACCTCCCAAACGAGTGCACCCATAAAGGAAAAGAACACCATTATAGAACTCAAACGAGTGCTACAAACCCCAGGTTTCACCGATGAGTGTCATGATATTTTTGATCCTGTTATCCATGGAGATTCTGAAATCATGGCAATTAGACATTCATTGTTTAGTAAGTGGAAAGATCCACAGAAGGGGAGAATTTATTACAAATATAACAGCAGTATTGGGGCATACACAAATAAACTAGCTGCTGTGGTTACTGGATTAGCAAACCTCGCTGTACCCGAAGTATTCCCTTGCCTTGAAATTGTAATGCTATGCGCTCAGAATTATGATGAAAATAGAAAGGCAATTGTAAACCAAAACACTCAGGAGGAAATTTTATCAATAACTGAGAGTGAATTTCTGACTCTGTTAGACCTAGGGTTAGGGTTTAGAACAGAAAGCTCTAAGGAGCGCATTGACTTGGATAAACTAGCTCAGGCTTATGACAAGCTGGAAAGATCTTTTCAAGATTCATATATTAAGGGTTTAATACCCTCAGAGTCCACTACTAGTGTTACACTGGACAAAGACCATAAGCCTCCTTATCAGTATGATATTTTTGTGCCATGGGTTCAGAATACTATTTCTTTGTTATCATTTTGTCTGGGATTGGACAGTAACAAGGAAGTGGGGGCCAGTGTTCTTGAAATGATTTATAATATCCATTGTCGAGGGCAGTCAGTTGAGCAGGTAGATGTAAGATATAATTTTGTTCAGCACATTGTTGAATCTATGCAACAACAATTACTGATGATTAAACAAAGTACAACTACAGGCAAGACCAAGACATTTAGGTTCACAAGTTACTTGTGCTACCTTCTTTTAGCAAAGCATCGCCCAATATTTGAGACAGAGAACAACAAGCTTGGTATTGAGGTCTATAAGTTTGATGAGAGAACCCAGAAGAAATCAGAGACTCCAAGTCCAGTATATGAGTGGACACATAAGATGAGGATGACTGCTGCAAATAAAAACTACAACCATTTTGTAGACTTCTTTTTGGCACCTATTTACCAAAAAATCATAGGCACTTCGATGCCTAGATTTCCTGTGTCTTGTAAAGATTGCATTCAACTGGGAAGTCAGATTCAATTGGCTGACTGGTTCTTTATGGAAGAGTACACTCTCTTAAGGTTTTACAGTTCAGCGGTTGAACCCTGCAAACTTCCAATGCATGTTACAGAAAGGGTTTTTACACTGGAATATGTACGGCAGATGGAGAGCGCAGATAAACTTTTCAGTGGACAACAAAAGAAAATGATATTTCCTTCCTTGCCTTTCGCAATTGGAGGCCTCACATTTGAGAGAAAGGCTTTCAAACTGGCAAATGAATTGGTAACTTTTTTTGGCTTTGATTTTGTCAGTCACTGGAATTATGATCCACTGAACATAATACAAACGAGACTTATTGCCAATGGGAACTCTGCGAGAAAATATCAACATCAGGAGATGCCATTGATAGAAAAGTTTAAAAACAAGGATTCATGGGATGAGGTTAAGAAAGAGATGGAGAAACATGCAACAGAGAATAATATTTCAATGCAAGAATTGTCATCCCAAATTATGACATTGCACAAATCAGAGCCTCTGACATACTTAAATTTCTACAAGAAAGCATCTCAACCTTCTACGAGGTCTATGCCTAAAGAAATTAAAGAGGCATGCAAAGCTGAAATGTGGTGTCAAACCAAGATGACTGATTTCTGGAAAATGAGGCAAAATTTGGGTGAACCAAAGACATCAGCTGTTTTTGATGAAATTGAGGATGAAATTTTCAGCAATTATTGGAATAAAGAGCATCCAACTGTACTATATGATTTTGGCAGTGACGGTGATAATGAAAGGCAGAAGGACCTCCAGTCTGATGCTGACATTCAAGGTATTCAGGATTCCGGGTCAACCAGGGGCAGAGATATTGTTACACTTCAAATGAGTGATTCTGTTAAACAAACGTATGGTAGAGGGGCAACTATGATACAAAAAATGGGTTATGCAGGTCTAGGGCCCATTGGTGCAAGTGATGAAGGGATTTGGAATCCACTTCCAGTACCAGAGCCACCCAAAAGAGGATGTAAACCAATCATTGGACTCTCTGACAATGAAGATGATTCATCTAGAAAGGGCAAAAAACATTATGTCTCTGCTTCTGAAGGTCATCCCAAAACATTATTTGTTAAATCTTCGAATCCAGTTGTAGTTGATCCCACTGGCACTGGCACTAGCATGGATGAACCTTGTGCAAAAAAGCAAAAAGTTATGACAATTACACTGCCAACAATGTCAGCGGTTACTTCACCAATGTATGCACCAGTAGCTTCTGTATAAAACCCAGAAAACAGTCCTAAAACGCCAGGATTTGGAATGGGCCATCTTCAGTCTGTTGGCAATCCTCAAAATACAATTGTAGGTGGAGTAAGTTCAACTGGAGTTGGAGGAGCACACAAGGATACAACTGATAATTCACCTTTCAAACACTCAATTCTGTCAGCAAACCCAGATTTTAGTTTGAAAGAATTTGCATCAAAGTTTGAACAGACAAGCGAAAGAAATAGGCAAATTATGAAGACTTTGAAAAGTGATGCAGTTGCTAAATGTCAGGGATCTACTAACAGAATATTTTCAACATATGATCCAAACAATGAAATGATGAACTTCATGGCTGTTATGCCCCTGGGTAGAGATAATATTCCACCACAAAATGTAATAAATCCTAACGATATACAAGTTACCAGTCTTCAAATGGATTTGTCAAAAGTGAAAAATATTGACAAAATCAATATATCTAAAGAGAGCAACAAAATGGTCTACTCTACACTTCTGAAAGCGGAGAGGGAAAACAAAAGGCTTACAAAGCAAATAGAAAAGTTACAGGCAGACCTTGATAATGTGAAGGCGAAGGAGAAAGCAGCAGATAATAGGTTCAAAGATTTGCAAAATAGGATAAAGAAATCTTCTCCTACAGAGGCAATTGTCCAGCAAGAAAAGATGAATGAACAAGTGGAAAAATTGACTAAAGAATTGGATGAGTGCCAAAAAAGACTTCAGGATGAACAAGCCTCTAGTGCACAGTTGTTCAAGTCTTTAGAGAGTAGTGCACAGGTCAACAATAAATTGAAAACTGACCTGGACTATGCTGTCAAGGGAAATAATATTTTGAAGACTGAATTGGAGAATGAAAAGAAACAGTCGATGTCTAGGGCAAATATGATTTTTAATTTGCAAAAGGAATTGGGGAATGAGAAGAAAAAAGAGGAGTCTAGTGCAAAAACAATCAACAATTTGAATAAGCAATTGGAGAACATGAAACAAAAAGAGGAGTCAACTGCAAAAACTATCAGTAATTTGGAGAAGGAATTGGAGAATGTGAAGAAAACAGAGTCTAGTGCTACTGCAAACACTAACATAATCCACCAAATGAGGAGGGAATTGGAGAATGCAAAGAAAAAAGAAGAGTCAGCTGCAAAGAAAATCTTCAATTTGAGAAAGGAATTGGAGAACACGAAGAAAGAGGAGTCTACTGACTCTACTCAAAGACTCCATGATTTGAAGAAGGAATTGGACAATGCGAAGAAAAAGGAGGAGTCCACTGCAAAGGCAATCCATGATTTGAAAAGGGAACTCGGGGATGAGAAGAAAAAAGAGGTAACTGCTGCAAATACAATCCAAGATTTGAAGAAGAAATTGGAGGATGAGAGGAAGAGAGCAACTAATTTGCAAGGGCAAGTAGAGGAAATACATAAAAAGAGTGAAAAAGAGATGTCTCAAATGAAGAAAAAGATGGAGAATGTAATGGCAGAAAATAGAGCGACCTCTTCCGAAGACCATCATGTGAAGGATACTATAATAAACATGGTTAAGCTTATCAAACAAGAAAATTGGGACAAAATAATGAAGAACACTGATAGTTTGTTTGAATGGCTTGATTTAAATAGCAATATCAGACTTCTCTTTGAAAATGTAAAAAGTGATTTTTTTGGTAAAAGACAAATCTTCACCAAATCCTTAAAAAATGTTTCTGACCAAATTTTGAGTAAAGTAAAGATATCCAGTGATAGGGATTTGGCAAAGCATGGAATAAACAGCCGCTTGGATGCCTCTGTAATGACCATTGATGTCGGTCACCATTGTGAACAACTAACGGAAATGGGTGAAGCTCTCAAATCTGTTTCCAAAGAATTGAAGAAGATGAATAACATCATACTGAACTTGCTGAATGCTGGATTACCAAATCCAGCTGACTCAAATGCCAGATTCATTGGAAATGAAAATTACATGAAAAGGTTGCAGGAGAGCATGAATCATGATTTAGGCAACTTGCCTGAGGATACCACTCCAGAAGGAATTGCAAGTTGCATCAAACCACTGTCAACAATGAATGAAGTTGTAGATAAATTCCTCGATTCATTTAAAAATATCTCTCAGAAGTATTTATTGTTGACGAGGTTACAACTATTTAGCTACAACCTCAAACAAATGGAGCCACCAAATGATGCAGAATGGAGCGCCCTAAAGAAATTCTTAGAAGCTGGGTCATCTTCTGAAACTGAAGTTGTTACTGTTGCTGTCATTGGCAGTCATGACTCATAGCTGATAGCACTAAGAAGTAACAACTCAGTAAGTGATAGTACTATAATCATTTTGTTACTTGTTTCTCTTTAATTTCAAATTTTGGATTTAATTTCAACTTTGTTTAATGTTAATTGTTACAGGAATCAAGAGCCAGCATATCAGGATAGTTGGGCAGCCAGGCACTGGCATACTATTACTACACAGCAGATGGAAAAAATTTCCCTACTAGAAAAAATTGTACAATTGGCAATGTGATTGTACACACATAATGTATTATGTAGTAATAATCTGATTATATATACAATTACAAACCGACCTACAGCTATTGTTGCTCCCTTATATCTGCAAAAAGGGAATTCAGGGTCATTTCAATTTGACGTTGAGTCATTTGCAAAGGGTTGTAATTGTTTGTAATTGACAATTGTTAAATGTATTATGTTACAGGCTGATTTATAATTATAAATTATAATACAATTTTTTTTAAATAGAGCTTATTCTGTTAAATGCATTATGTTACAATTTCTTAAAGAAACTAGAATCAATGAAAATCTCAACATGTTACAAAAATACAATCAATGAAAATCTCAACATGTAAGTTTGTATTATCAACATGTTCAAAAAAAACATTTAAGCATCTATAAAAGGACAGTGAAACTGTGAATGAAGGCTATAAATTGACTTCTACAAACATAATAAATTAGTAGATAGAGTCTTAGATCAGAGCTACTACTTCTAGCCTACTACTTGACTCACAGAAGTTAGAACTTGAGGTTGAGAAGCTGCTATAGTTGCCATTCCGCCTGGACCGGCTCAGCATCACTATCATCAGAATCCTCCTCATTTATTGCATACAACATTTGATTGTTCGTTGTGTTTTCTTCAGATTCACTGTCAGCGTCAGACTCACTATGCATGCCAAAGTCAACATCATCTTCATTGCTTCCAATATCAGGATATGAACCACTGCCACTACCATTGCCACCACCACTACCACTGCCACTTGGGTTTGAAATGTTGGCAATCCCTCTTCTTTGACATCGTTTTCTCCAAATGCTGACAGCCCTGTCATAAGGGAAATTTTCTACCTTATACCTAGAATTATAGAGCCTCAGACAATTATCCAAATTTTTGTCTAATTTGTTTCTAACCTTTGACTTCAGGAAGCCCAAAGTACTGAAAACTCTCTCATCCTCCACTGAACCCAATATCATTGTCAAACATAAATCGGTAAGCTTGAAATATTCTGGTATTGCCTCTCTCAACTGATTGCTCTCACCAAGGTTTTTCCAAAGCTTTGTTACCGCTCCCTCTTCATTTGGGTTCTCCATAAGAGCATATTGTTCCCTCATTATGTTTGCAAAAGAATATGATTGATCTCTCAGTCGAGATTCATCTAAAATTCCATTTATAGTGATTCCATTGATTACTTTAGGTTTGCAAAAATGCTGAATCAGAGTCGTCATCCTTCTTCGAAAATCAGTCGGACAGTTTAGAGACCAATATTGTGGAAAAATAATTGACATTGCTTCGAGCAGTTCCTCTGGAGGGAATCTGTCTCTGATTTCTGATGAAAGATTGTAGCAAACTCGCTTGACAGAGTCAAGCACAGAGTCTTTGATCTTCTTGAAGTCTTCACTTGTAACACGTGAAAGTACCTTCTCTGGTTCTGATTCAACTTCACTTCCTGCTTCGTCGAGGTTGACGCGGGCATAGTACTGCATTGGTATGTCAACTCCACATACCCTGGCATATACCTCATCGTTTGCACCAATATGTAAAAAGTTCCCAGGATTGTTCAAATCTGTGATTTCTATCCACTTTGCAAACTTTGATTCATCTAATGGTAGTAATCGATACAGAGTATCCAGGCTACTACATGTCATTTTACGCAGCCTATTATATTCTGCAATGTACATACCTCTTTGTTGAACCTTTTTTATAATATTTCTCATGTCCTGTAGCATGGGGAGAATAGCTGCTAAAGTTAAGAGTACCTTAACATTAGTTAGGCTTGAATATAGCCGAGGGAATTTGTCTCGCACAGAGTGGATTAGTCCAAGCAATGATGGGTATTCAGACATTACTCGATGTGCCGGTCCATCCAAAGAGATCCATCTGGTATCATTGTCTTTAAGAAGCTTCTTCCCATCAGTAAGTCCTTGAGAAAAGTGTTGAAATTCCCGGACTCGTTTTGGACTTCGACAGAAGTATTGGTAAATCTCTTTGATTAGAGATTCCACTTTACTTACACAACCAAAATTGCTAACAATTCCAAAAGCTAGATTCATTCGATGGGCCATGCAATGAATGGGAATAGCGTAGGGTGCCAAATCATCCTTGATCTTTTTGCAAAGACCACCTTTATGACCTTGCATAACCGAAGCTCCATCTGCTCCAACACACACCAACTTTTTGGCAATCTCCATGCTATCCAAACCTCCAGATTCAATTAGAGTAGTCTTTAATAATTCATATAAATTTTCAGCTGTCGCACTACAATTCAATTTAGCAACAGATAGTATAAATGGTTGACGACAAAGATTGTTTACAGTATAAACATGCATGCACACCCAGGAAGTATTATCAATTGCTGTAACTTCATCTAGAGACAATGCAAAGAAATTTGAGTCTTTTATTTTTTCCTTCATATCTTCTTTTTCAACCTGTGCAAGACATCTAGCCCATTCCCATCCGCTGTTTACTGACCAGTGACTGTTCGGATAGTTTTGAGTTTTCAAAAAGTGCAATAAGGCAGGAATTGAAGGGTAGTCTGTCATAGGACGTCCTCTACTCAATAAATAAAAGACCACACTTAATTGAACTACTTTTCCCATATTTTGCACTTCCGTTGCTTTCCCAATGAAATCTTCAATGGAACCTTTTACTGCAGAACGCTTATCCCGTAATTGCTGGTGTAACTCGTATTTTTTGGCATTCCTGATATGCAGACAGTTGTCCTTTGTTTTCCAAGTTAGCACGGATTTTTCAACTCCATCTATAATTTCCTTCTTGTAAACTTTACCGACATGCTTTTCTATGGTATCAATTTTAAGCTGCAACCTCTTCTCCTTCTTTGTTATCTCTGTGCAAATGTTACATCTGCATTCAGTAGGAGGCACACCATCAATTGGATTGGGCACTGGTTCAATGAACCAGTACTTTTCCACCCATTCTAACTGAAAACTCCTTTGGGACAGATCCCAACGAGATCGATCTTTCGTCGATCCCAATTTTCTTTTCCCCTTTTGTGCATGAGCATGATTTATGGAATCAGTTTTGGTTTTCTCACCCGACTGGTCCAGGACCGACTCCAACTCTATAATCTCAGTTTGTGACTCCCTACTCAGGGGAAGTGCCTCCAAATCGTGTTCAAGTTCGTCCTCGACTGAGATATCAGGTTCACCAACTTGAACTTCAATATGGTCTGAGGGTCCAACTTGTGATGAATCTCCTTTTTCAACTGGAGATCTAACTTGTGAATCTTGTAGCTTGCCAACATTTCCACCACCAAAATATGCTGCTATGGTTCTGCGTTTTGGTAATGGTGGCTTCTCTTGGCATTCAGGGATCCTACCGGAACCCCTGTTACCCCTCTTATTTGACATGGCAAACCGATAAAGGCTACAAAAAATATATCAACTTAGTTGTTGAACAAAAGACTCAACTACTTAGACTACATATAATAACAATAATATGATTCATTCTCAAAAAATGGGTTCTACTGCTACGGTACTACAGTCTACGGTACTACCCAAGGGCCAATATAATTCGCAAACCTATAGGCTATCTTAGCATTACACTGGACAGTAAAACTAAAAAAATAACCAGTACCACTATACCAGTGGTCCAGTACCACTGTTGACATAAAAAATAAATTAAAAAGCACTTGCCTTTTAAAAAAACCAGGGTCCACGAGTCAATGGCCAATGCACTCAGCACTCTGAAAGTTCGGCAGCAATAAGAAATGCCAGTCTCCAGACCAGAAAAGAGCGAACTGTGTAGAATAATAATATTTTATAGTCCAATCTAGGTTGGCAAATTAGGCGGGATTAACAAGCGGGAATTTCAAATGCAGGCAAAACGCACCTTCCTATGCAAGCCCACAGTAGGAAACAGTTGGCTAAACGGGGCTGGTGGTCGACACACGTCCGAAAAATGGTTGGCGACGCCCAACCCAAGGGAAAATTATTTGGTTGTAGTAATGGCGAAAGAACGTGGGCCAATAAGAAACAGCATGCAAAAGCTGGCGATATGTTTAAAATAAATGTATCCAAAACGTATATTGCATTGACGATTGCACCGATAGTTTTGACCAATCATGTGATAACTAATGGGTGACTACCCCGGGCGTTGGACCCAAATCTAATAAATATTCGGCGATGTAGTTGACCTGCGTTGCGTGCTCTATTCGCCAAATGACGATTGACCCGTCAGACGGGATCACCAAAAGGCAAAGATTCGCCACTAAAGTTATCTCTGAAAGAAACAGGTCGGTTGCGGATTTTCAGAAAATCACCCTCCTAGTTTCCCCGCAATCAGGTTTCTACCTTTGAAGTGAGTTTTCTGACAAAGGCAATGAGGGAAGCGAAAAAGTAAAAATCCACTGCGCCAATTAAGTTACCGTTACAGCTACTCCAAATGGGTAAAAGTGATTTCTTAAGATCGTTAATAAGATGCATTTAATTCAAATCTTAACGTTAGAACTTTAACAGATATTTTTGAAAATCTCTCACTCATGTGGCGTGAGATATGGAAAGTAACGGTAGGGAAGTAGGCTATTTATAAAAGACTCAAACTTTCAAGAGAAAATTAATACTTGTTCACATCTTTCTCATACGCCTTTGATTTCCCACAATTTCACAAATCATCTTATGACATTCTCTAGAGCTTCTTGACAGTAAATGAAAATAATAAAAAAATTAGAAGCTATGGCCACCAGATTCATGGGTTTCAATGGCTTGAATGGGATTACATTTGAATGGCACAATTTGACAGATACATCCCTTAGATTCTATGATCTGGACAATCTACACAAAAGGTTGAACAAAGAAAATCTCCATCCCATGACACATAAGCTCAAAGGTAGCGGTTTGGTCGAAGCTGTTGGATTTCCTGTTGCAGTGCAAGCTCCCAAGCTAATCCAGGAGTGTATAACTAGGTTAAACCCAGATACAAAATAGATTTCACTACCAGATGACACAGTGCTCATCTCCATTGACAGAGAATCCGTGTAGAACAGTCTCTGTATTCCAGAGTGAGCGGAATTTTTGAATATGAACTTCTCAATTGTAATTTTAGAATATAATGAGAAGGAGATGAGATGGAGGGAAGAGATCATGAACTTGTGGTTTTGGAAGGCCAGAAGCATAAAGGGAAAAGTGCCAAAGACACTTTTCGGGACAGATCTGAAGGCTGAGATCATCGACATCTTGGTGCTCCTTCACATGATAAAAGGTGAAAGTGACGCATTGAATTTCATAGAAAACTACTTCTTCTTGGTCCAAGTAATATGTGTTGAGCATCATTATGTAGACTGGGCTCAAGTGGTAAGTGAAAATCTGTCCAATGCCTTGAGTCTTGCCAAGTACCAAAATTTTTTTAATATGTCTTCCTATTTGATCTATGTTTTAGCTACATTGCAAGTATGGCTAGGACTCCCTAGGCTAGAAGAATATGAAGATGATGTGAAAATTTATGATTTCTTCCCTCATTTGAACTTACAAAATAGCTATGCCAAGTTCATTAAAGTTAATGACTCATTTACAATGAGGTTGTGCAGAGAATTATAGGGATGCCCTGAGTGGAGATTCTCATTAGAGGGCACGGAATTCATCACCCAATTTGGGAGCTTCTTCATTCAATTTGCTAGTTTCTCATAACTTTGTCTTGCAGGTTTTGATGATTTTCCCATGAAGCTGCCAAGGTACCTGGATGACATGATCGTGCTCGTGGAGGTGATCTGGAAGATGTTGCAAGTGAACCTGATCAGTGCAGGAATTAAGAAGAAAGGCTATGAATTCCTTGTTACCATTGGAGCTTACAGTTGCCCGTCAAGATCAAATGCTAAGAACGTGATAAAGGCGTTCAAGAGTAGATATAAGTTGGAGAAGTATGAGGTGTTGAGGCCACAATTTGATCCAGTAAGTTATGCCAAAGATCATCTACAGATTGGCTCTGTGATTAGGCATATCCCTAAACTTGAGGATTATTGGACGAATTGCAAAGATGAGCTAGAGAGCCGAGAGAGGTTCTCCTCCAGGTTGACCATTGAACAAATCAAGTTGTTCAATGTCAATATCAATTTTGAGGGCATTGTTGATGATGAAGAACATATGTAAAGTGATACATATAGGGACTAGATCAAGTCCTATCCTGTGAGCTCTGAACCAGTTCAAGGTCAAGCCATAGAAGATTTGGAGACCTTAACAGCTCAAGTCATCAAGAGAAATGACAAGTGGGCCCTATGGATGATGGGAAGGAAAAAGAGGTCTGGGAAGCCTACTCCTTAATAGGATTCTACAGTCGAGCCAGTGAGTGCTCCTGCATCCTCCTCTTTGCCAGCTTTGTCTATAGAAAAAAGACCAGCTCAACCAGCAGGTGGAGATTATCAACCACTCGAAAAGGAGATCCCACTTGAGAAGGCTTGTGGAGTGGGATCATCTCCAGTCATCGGTTCAAATGAAGATGCCGAAGTTGAGAAATCTGACAAGCTGACAGAGGAACCTGTTGGAACCACAGAATTGGAGCAGCAAGTCTAGGGAGGAACCATGGAAACAACATGCAACACTCCTAGCCAACAGGCCCCTCTTGTTTTCAAAATTGGTGACGAAAGTAGCAGTTTAGAAATTGATGAGATAGATGAGGACTTGGGGTCTCCTCAAAAGGAAAAGAGCATTTCTTCTCCGCAGATTAATCCTTTCGCTTCCAAACCTAAAGCTTCTCCTCCTATTATCAGGAAATTATTTGTAGAAGACTTACTTTCTGCAACAAAGGTCACAAGTGTAGAATCATGGATTGATAACACTTTGGAGTGGAAGAGAAAGAGAGTTGAGCTAGGCACTCCTACTGGCGAGATGCTTTCATGAGTAATGCAGTTGGGCTTAGCCAAAAGCAAGGTTAAGAAGTCTAGAACACTAACCACTCTTGGTCGAGATCCATACATAGGTCACCTAACTATGGAAATAGCCAAGCCGCTAAAAGATGGCACAATTTAAGATCTTACTGCCTCAGATTTTGCACTCCAGTCCTTAGACATGGGACTTTATTGTCATGACATGAAAGTAGACTTGTGGAAGTCTAGCAATGTCTTGATCGAAGAAGAGCTCGAAGAGCTCAAAATTACAAAGACTTGACTCAAGGTGGAGATCAAAGAAATGACTAACTTCATCAAGTAGTTGGTCGCTCTTGTAGCAAGCCTACCCGGTTCTATGACAACGTTTGATCCTACTGTAGCTGAGAACCAAGCGATACTTGCTAAGTTGCAAGAAGATAGACATTTCAGGCATATTGGCAGGAGGTGGATTGAATGAATCAAGTCTGAAGGTTTGGTAGCCATTGAGAAGCTCAAAAATGTCTTTTTACAGTTTGAGGTAGAAAAGGAATCTCTCAAAGGACATATGCAGACACTCACAGCAGAAAGGTTGAGATGTGAAGAGTGCATGGTGCTACTGCATTGGCTAGTCACGATGAAGACTAAAGATGCAATCAAGGCCAACATATTGCAAAAATGGGATGAACCTCTGATCGAATAGCTCCAAGGGGTAGAGTTTAAAATAGAGATGGTAATCAAGGCGGAGGCGAGAATGAAGGCGACCGATGAGGAAGTCACCAAAGAGAAAAGTAAAATCTTTGTATATTTGACAGGTCTTCACTCCGAGTCTCAAGCTAGTGGAGATGGAAAGAGCCTGATTGATATAATCAATATGCATAAGTCATTCACTGACTACTTGGACTAGCTTGTAGAGTTATCCGAGTTTCACCTTGATAGAATACCTGAGCTTCAACAACTTGGTGGGTGCATATATAAAGCCATGATGAAGACACAACCCCGAAAGGATGTTACAAAATGCAAAGAGAAGGATCATGCCTGTTGGCTCATAAGATTGAAAAATGTCTACACTCCAGATTTTGAAAAGATGATTCCAATTCTTGCGGCCGCCAAAGCTCATAAGGCTAAGTTGGAGAAGGCGAAGAAGCTAGCGAAGAGAAAATATTTTTCCCCTCTTTCTTTTTGATACACATTGTATAATCGGTAAATGGCCACTTGTCATTTACTAACTCTGTAGAATATGAATCGATTCAGTTGATTCTGTAATGGCTTAACTCTTGAAGCCTATATGTAACACTTTGAAAATCAATGAAAGGGTCGGTTGATTTTTGGTGTGAAATACATTTTTGTTGCGGAGTCAATTTGAATGTGTTTTTGTGCCATTTATTTACTGTTCCATGCTTTTATAAGTTTGAATGTTTGTTTTCCTTAAGTTGGATTGAAAATAGAGAATAGACAGAGTTATTTTTCTATTCTTTAGTGCAATTAATCTACGGTGATCGGAGCATTACTTAGAGGTTGGGAAAATAGTCGTATGTCCTTCTTAGATTAGATTTATTTGTGTTTTTTTTACTACATTTCATTAGATCAAGTAGAATTCATTGTTGCATCACCACTTGTGTGAATTCATAAGCACTGTGAAATCACAGAGTTGGTTAGAGTTTAGAATCAAATTCATTGCCTGGATTAGTTCTCACTGAGGGCTAGTTTGGTTACCTCTCATGTTCTCTGGTCAAGAACATACCCCATTAGGATTTAGAAAAAACAAGATTCATTTCATATCTTTCACATAAGGGAGTTGTACCTATTAAAATTCAGAGGGAAGTTAGTTAAAAGGATAACAACTTTCCAACTGTTCGTATTCATATTGTCTCTCAAGGAATTTAGGGCAAATAAAGAGTTAAATCTAAAAAAGGACAATCTGTTTACCAACATACATCATGTCTTAACATACCTTTTTTGGTTTCTAGGAGTATATCTTGAGTCATTTATGGTCCTTAGGATTCTTTGGTAATCAATCTATATGTTTGGATCAAATGTTGTAAGCATTTCCAAAAAAATGATGTAAAATTTGTTAAAATATTATCAAAACTTGCAAATATTGTCATTAGTGTTAAGAAAGGAGTTACTAGTTAGTTGGGAAGTTAAAATTTGTTATCATATGATAAATGTGTAATACCAACTCGAATTTGGGGGTTAGTTTTGAAATTGATAGCATCATTCAGATAATTAATATATGAATACATATATGTATATATTAATGTATATGTATTTGCTAATACATAAACATTAATATATACCTTTTTTTTATCTTTGAAATAATCTATCAATATATATTCTATTTATTTGAAATAATCTGTCAATATATATACATATATATACATATATATTAATGTATATGTAATTACTATTACATATACATTAATATATAAATATATATTACTATTTATATATTTGATACAATTTATTTAAGACCGACTATATTGGTTTATAAACACTACAATATAAACATTGAATACCAATAAGTATCGGTTTGAATGAAGCATGTATTACTATCAACCTAACCGATATTAGTTATCAATACTATCCTCTAAGTTGATAGTATTAACATCTCTCTTAACTATCGTGTTGTATTATTAATGCAACATTATTTTGTGGAATGATACATATGAAACTATACATATGTAACAACATCATTATTATGGAACGATACGTATGTAACAACATTGTGATTTCTATGTCATTATCGTAATGAAACGATATGAAACAATCAACGTATATTATTTGGATAGTCACGACTTGATGAGTCATGACTCATTAATGAGTCATGTCTCATCAAGTCATGACTGTCCTTGTAATATATAATGTACAACATTCAATGATTTGAAGACACTGAAATACAATAATCAATAAGTATATAAGTGTCTATTAAATTTCTGCAACATTAATACTGGAAATTCAATACTAATATCTTAAAGAAGTTTATCATCTTTACATGGTATTAGAGCGCTGGTTCTGAAGGATCCAAGTAGCTAATAAACTTGAGTAATTAAGATTTAGATTGAATACATTACATTCCAAATGGAAAGCATTATCAAATTCGAGGACAAACTTGAGGGTGCAGACAACTTTCAATCATGGAAGTTCACTAGAATCATAATGTTATTAAAAGAAAATAAAGTCAAATCTTTTATAAGAGAAGACAAATTAAAACTAGAGGTGGAACTTGACATATCAACTTGGAATGAAGGAAATGACAAAGCAATGAAGATCATCATTGATGGAGTTAGAGATCACATTGTTCCAATATTATCAAAATATGAAAGAGCATATGAAATGTTCTAAGCACTAGAGAAAACTTATGAGATAAGTAATGCAAGCAATAAATTAGCCTTGAATAGGGAGATAAATCACATAAGTATGAACAAAGGTGAGAAAATAAATTCATACTTTATGAGAGTCTTAGCTCTAAGAGATAAATTATCAACACTTGGCTATGAAATTGATGGTAAAGAATTATCATTGATTTCATTATATGGTTTGCTTGAATCTTGGGAGATTTTTGTCTTTGGCATAAGTGCTAGGTCTAAATTTCCAAAATTTGAGCGATTGAGAATAGATTGCCTTCAAGAGGAATCAAGACTAGACAAGAAAGGACTAAAGAAGAAAACCATTGATGAAGATCTTCATGTACTAAATGTGGATACCCACAAGAAGAAGAAAAGACACTTCAAGGAAAGGAAATTTAATCATGAAAAGAATAAAAGAGATATGTCAAAAGTCTGGTGTTTCAGATGTGATAAATATAGACATTATGTAATAAATTGTCCATATAAATACCATCAGGCTTCATTCACCAAATCAAAGAAGAAGACTAAGGAAGAGCCTAAAAATGAGAAGTTTGTGCTCTACTCTACACTTTCAAATCAAATCTCCAATAAAATCACCTCGGTTATCAACAGTGGTTCTTCAAGACATATTATAGGATTTAGAGAACTACTAGACTCTATGGTAGAAGAATTTGATGAGGAAGTAACTGTTGGAGATGACTCTGCTTATCCAGTGAAAGGTGTTGGGACATGCACTATCAAATTAAAGATTGATATTTCCGTTCAGCTTACCAGAGTACTGTTTGTACCAGGTATCAAGAGGAACCTAGTATCCATATTCACACTTGAGGATAATGGATATAGAGTAACCTTTATGGATGGTAAAGTAAAGGCCTAGCCAAAGAAATCTACTATTAAGAAATCTCAAATCATAGGTAGAAGGAAAGGTTGTCTATATGAGTCATGTACTAAATCAAATCAAGTCCTAATTAATGAAATCACTAACTCAAATGAGATATGACATAGATGACTGGGACATTTAAACTACAAGTCTCTAACTTCTATGGAAAATTTAGTCACTGGGTTACCAAAACTTAAGCACTATCACCCTGGGGCATGCAAAGGTTGTGCTTTAGGTAAAAACACAAAAGGGGCATTTCAAAACAGTTCTAGTAGAACAAATAATGTATTAGAATTAGTTCATTCAGACTTATGTGGACCAACGTCTATTCCATCAATAGGAGGATGTAAATACTATGTAATTTGTGTTGATGATTTCTCCAGGAAGACTTGGATATATTTCCTTAAACATAAAGAATCTGAGGAGATCCTAAAAATGTTCAAAGAATTTAAATCAATTATTGAAAACTTTTCTAGAAAGAAAATCAAGACCCTAAGGTCATATAATGGTAAAGAATATACATCAGACATTTTTAAGAAATTTTGCAAAGATGTTGGGATTAAGAGGGAGTACACTTTTCCTTACAACCCACAACAGAATGGGGTTGCTGAAAGGAAAAATAGTTCACAATTATTGAAGCTATCAAGGCAATGCTTCTTGACCAAAACCTTGACACTTCTCTTTGGGAAGAAGTATATAATACTATTGTATATATTCGAAATAGATGTCCACACTCCCACATTGATAGTAAAACTCCTAAAAAAGTTATCTCGGGGACAAAACCAAACATCAACAACTTACGAATATTTGGTTGTCCCATATACATACATATACCAAAAGAAAAGAGAAGAAAGTTAGAACCATGTGGAAAGAAAGGTATTTTGTAGGATATAGTGAAACCTCAAAAGCATATCAAATATATATACTTGGTCAAAATCAAATTGAACTAAGCAAGGATGTAACCTTTAAGCAAGACATAACATTCTCTAGAGCTAGAAATTCTTTACAACCAGAAACACATGTCTCTCAAGAAGAAATTTTTACACCTTAGATTCAAATAGAGTATTCTGAGGAAGAAGAAAATGAGGAAAAGCTCTCAAAATTATAAAATCCCAAAAAGAGACCTCTCTGGGCCACTAAGATAATAGAAGAAGAAAAGTCTTATGGAGATCCTTCAGGGACATTCAGGGAAAGTAAAAGACCCTCAAGATTATCTTTTTATGTAGACCTAATGAGTGAATTCTCAAAATCAGAACCTACAAATGTTCCAGATGCTATTCAACAGCAAGTATGGAAAGATGCCATGACATAAGAATATCAACCTATTATAAAGAATTATGTATGGGACATTGTGCCAAGATCCAAATAGAAATCAGTAGTCACCTCTAAATGGCTGTTAAAAATCAAACATGTTGTAGATGGCAGTATAGAGAAGTACACAACAAGGTTTGTAGCCAGAGGCTTTTCACAAAAGGAAAGGATTGACTATGAAGAAACTTTTTCTCCTGCTGCCCAATACACTTCAATTCAAATAGTCCTAGCCATTGTAGCTACTAAAGGATGGAAAGTGCATCAGATGGATGTAAATACTACCTTCTTAAATGGAATCATTGAAGAAGAAGTATATCTAGAGCAACTTGAAGGGTTTGAGATTCACAATTCCAAAACTCATGTGTGCAAACTAAAGAAAGCCTTATATGGACTTAAACAGGCTCCCAAAGCCTAGAGAGGATCACCTTATTCACCAATGCAAGAAGGATTTAGCCAAAGAATTTTATATGAAAGACTTAGGTCTATTACACTACTTTCTTGGTTTAGAAGTCTAGCATAAATCAGATAGTATTATTCTGAATTAAGGAAAATACACTCTTGACATTCTGAAGAGATTTGGTATGTTAAACTGTAGACCAATGTCATCACCCATGGAAACAAATTTTTATAAGCTAAAAGAAGCGGCAACAGAATCCCCACTTACAAATCCTACTCTATACAGGCAGATAATAGGTTCCCTAATGTACTTGGTAAATACTAGAACATATATTTTCTTTGCAATAAATGCCTTAAGTCAATTCATGTGTGAACCTAAAGAGATTCATATTACTGCTGCAAAAAAATTATTGAGGTATCTTCAAGGTACTCTAACTATGGACTCAAATATGAAAAGATAGACTTGGACCTTCATGGATTCACTGACTCAGATTGGGCTACAAGTGTGACTAATCAAAAAAGCACCTTAGGATATTGTTTTAGTTTGGGATCAACTATGGTATCATGGATTAACATAAAACAATCTTCAGTAGCTCAAAGTTCTATAGAGGCTGAATATATTGCATCTTTGATGTCTGCTAGAGAAGTAGTATGGCTCATAAAACTACTTACTTGGTTATTTGGTAAACCGTTAAAACCAACTACTATTCATTGTGATAACGAGAGTTGTATCAAGTTATCAGTGAATCTACTGTTTCATGACAGATCCAAGCACGTTGAGATTCCTCATCACTATGTTTATGGTTGAAAGGAAAGTGATTCAATTGGAATATATCGGTACAGGAGATCAAACTGCATATATTCTTACCAAAGCACTTCCCAAGGTGAAAGTTGATCACTTCAGGAATAATCTTGGTATGGTTGTAATATAATTTTTGATTTGTATTAATATAATAAAGATGTTTAATGTGTAAACTTCTTATGTGCTCATCCATCCTGTGTACATTTCTGAGAGGTGATGACTTTTTAGATAATGAAAACTTGTATTAGATATTACAAGGTGACGATCTTGTAATGGAGATTCATTATGGTAGACTTTTGATATGTCAATGCACATACCATAATAGGGTTATATGTAAGGGGAATGTAATGTTCTCAAATTACTATATCCTTGTATCACGATATGAGGTGATATGAAAATCAAGTATCACGATCTAAGATGATTCCTCATATCACGATCTAAGGTGATTCCTCATATTACGATCTACGGGAATATTTAAACTAGGTATCACGATCTAAGGTGATTACTCATATCTAAAGGGATATGAAAACTCGGTATCACGATCTTAGGTGATATAAAACTAGGTATCACGATCTAATGTGATTCCTCCTATTACGATCTGAGGTAATATGTAAAAATCAAGTATCACAAGTTAAGGTGATTCCTCACTTCACAAGTTAAAGTGATGTGCATAACAGTTAGCAGTTACATGATGACTTCTAGTATTACATGATATCACAAGTAAGGTGGTATATGGAAAATTATCTTCCCTACCTAAGAAAGAGTGTTGAAATTGATAGCATCATTCAAATAATTAATATATATATACATATATGTATATATTAATGTATATGTATTTGCTAATACATAAACATTAATACACACACACACACACACACACATATATATATATATATATATATATAATCTTCAAAATAATCTATCAATATATATATATATACATTAATATATACATATATATTAAAGTATATACAATTACTATTACATATACATTAATATATAAATATATATTACTATTTATATATATGATACAATTTATTTAATACTGACTATATTGGTTTATAAACACTGCAATATAAACATCGAATACCAATAAGTATCGGTTTGAATGAAGCATGTATTACTATCAACCTAACTGATATTAGTTATCGGTACTATCCTCTAAGTTGACAGTATTAACATCTCTCTTAACTATCGTATTGTATTATTACTGCAACATTGTTTTGTGGAATGATACGTATGTAACAATATCATTATTATGGAACGATATGTATGTAACAACATTGTGATTACTATGCTATTATCGTAATGAAACAATATGAAACAATCAATGAGTATTATTTGGACAGTCACGACTTGATGAGTCATGACTCATTAATGAGTCACGTGTCATCAAGTCATGACTGCCCTTGCAATATATAATGTAAGACATTCGATGACTTGAAGACACCGAAATACAGTAATCAATAAGTATATAATTTTCTATTAAATCTCTACAACATTAATACTGGAAATTCAATATTAATATCTTAAAGAAGTTTATCATCTTTACAGAAGCCATTGCATACTAGTTTTCTGAGTTGTTTTTTTCTGTAAAATATCTGATATTTTATTTGGTACGGCCTGATACAAAATGTTATAGATATAAACTTATATGGTTGGAAAGATAAATGAGTTATCTTTCATTTCATTTTGGTTTGGTTCAATTTTATGAAGATTTGCAGAGTTATGACCATTTTTGTAAGTGCAGATATGAATTTGTCATAGGGTTACCAATTTTGGGAAAAATGTTATATCTTTCATTTCCATTGTTGGATCTTCATAAAATTTAGAGAAAATATAAATAATAAAGTCATATGCAATTTGACCAAAGTGATTTTGTTCATTATGTGTTTTGAAATATTTATGGGTGATTGTTTGGCTATCTCATATTGAAAACCAAGACTAACTAGACCTATAGTTCGGTTACCAGTCAATTAACGGGTGATATGTTGCAAAGGAACCCTACTAAATCATTTTCTATGTTGAAAACACCCAAACGGGTATTTGAAATCTAATTTTATTATGGTGATCTACCATATATTATGAGTTATGATTAAAAAAATGTCAATTGGCAGAGCCACTAGAGTTTAGGCGTAATTATGTGCACAATATAGGAGTTGAAGCAACTATAAGTATTGGAGGGTTTTGATAGTCCATTTATGTTTCATTTACTCGGTGTGAAATGTCTCCAAATATTGATCAAACATTTTGAAGTCCTAACCTGAAATTGGTAGTTGTAGCCTATTATGGCATAATGCAAATTGTGTCAAGAAACTTGTATTTGTTGAAAGTGAATAAGGGTTTTTGTTAATGTCCTAAAAAATATGCATCACTTGTGTTGAATTTAACCCTACCTTTGCATGATTTGGTTATATGTGATAATGTGAGTAAACAATGCATTTTGAACAATGGACCATTTTTATTGGGTGGGATGGGTTTTTTAATAAAAAAATGGGAACTTGACCTTAATCTGTTGAAACCCACCATAGAAGATGTCCTAGTTTGTATTTGCATCTTCAATCTTCCTTTTGAATACTGGGACATAAAGACACTTAAGATTGTCGGTAATAAATTGGGAAGATTTTTAAATATAGACAAAACAGTTGAGCGAAAGGATTTCAGTATGTATGTGAGGATCTATATTAATTGGAAACCATTCCCCCTACTTTGCAAATAAGTCAAAATTTTATCTAATGAAGGGGTATGTAGGCAATTTATTCAACTAGAGGAAATAGTGGAAAAATACAAAAATTGTAAAGAAATAGGATATTCCTTAGAGGACTATGTGAAAAATAGGAAAGGGAAAGAGACAAAAACAAAACTCTTGGTAAATGAAATTACCAGCATAGTGTAGGAACAAAGGACTAATTAGTCAAACAATGGGGATGTGAATAATTGAGTAGAGGCCACCTCAAGTGATAAGGGGATTTTTATCCAGTTCAGGGAAAGACTAATGAGATAGGTACAAAAAAGGAATACCCAGAGAAAAAATTTATAGACACCAAAAAAGAGAGGGAGATATCAAATATAAAGGATATACATGAAGTTGGCCCATGAATAAAAGATATTAGCATCCACTGTTATGGAAAGGATAACCCTACCTCCACACTTTCAAATTACAAACATAAGCCCAATGAGAGCTCATAATACGTAATGGAAACCCCTACATGAATGGTAGAGAAGGAAACATGAGTGAGTTTTCAGATGGTGGAGATAGCTTAGATATGGATGACAAGGAAGATATTTTAGAGAAAAGAATAATAGGCCAAACTCTCTCTACAAAAAATAAAGGAAAATTGAGGGAAAGAACGAAAAAATGATAGAAAAATAAATAGGTTTAAGTTGGAGCTTGTTGGAAACATAAAAGAACATAGAAAATTAAGATATAGGAAGGGATTTTCCCTTATCAAGGAGCAATGAAGGCCTTATTGTGGAACATCAGGGCTGCAATTCCTTTGACAAAAGGCATTTGATGAAGTGATGTTTTGATGAGATGTGTTTGGATGTAATCATGTTGCAGGAAACCAAACTTGATAAGGAGGAGATTAATATAATGATCACGAAATGGAAAAATGGCTAGAATATTTTGTGGAAGCCCCTAGAGCCTCAGTTGGCCTTGGTTTCCTATGGAATCATCATAAGGTTAATGTTGTAGAAGTGGGAAAACATAATTATTGGCAGTTGGTGGAGTTTCAATCCAAAATAATAAAATAAGTAAAAAAATAAAATAAGTTTTTTAAAAATAAATATCTATACTAGAATGGTCAGAATATTCTTATGTGATTAGCTTTCTGATGTCATTCAAAATTTAGGAGAGGTTTTGTTGCTTGTTGGAAAAGATTACAATGCCACTCTTATTTTGTTTGGAAAGAAAGGTGGTTGTAAGTGTCTTAGTGTGGTTCAAATGGATTTTTAAAATTTTGTTATAAATAGTGGTTTGCAAGAAATTCATTTAAAAAATGAGTCATACACTTAGATAAATTGTCAAAAGGATTTTCTAAATATTGCTAAGAATATTGATAGATTTTCCACAACTAGAAATTTTGTTGAATGTGCTTTTGTGTTTGGATCTTTTATTTTGGTCCTTTCTGGGTCAAATCATTGCCCATTTTCCTTGCTTATTCAAAATGATGCAATTTTCATAAAACGGCCTTCCAATTTTGAGCAATGTGGCTGAGAAATGATAACATTAAAACCCTCATGATTCATGGTGGAAAAGTGTGCCAACATAGAGTGGCAATAAGGCTTTCATTTTCTTCAAAAATCTACAATATATCTAAAATAATCTCAAAGAATGGAATCACATTCACTTCATTAACATCTTTGAAGAGAAAATATGGATTGAATCGGTCTTAGAGGTGCTGCCTGATATTTTCATCTCTCGTGGTATGTTGGACCTAGAATTTAGTATGGAAAAGAATTCGAATGATTAGTATTTAGAAATTTTAGCCAAGGAGAAGATCTTCTAGAATAAAAAATTGAGGGAATAATGGATCAAGGATCGAAACAAAAGCACTAACTTTTTCCATTCCTTGGTAAGGGTGCAAAGACTGTGAAATAGGATTTATGAAATTAAAGATGTTGAGAGGGTCTTTCTAACAAATAGATAGGACATCAACAAAGAGGCTATCGTGCGCTTCAAGTCGTTGCTTAATTTAGAAGAGAGAGTAGTGGTAGATCATAGTAATGAGATATACAATGTTATTCCAATAGTTATATTGCCACAACAAAAAAAAATATGTTACAAGGCTCAGTCTAGTTGGAGGAAGTAAGAAGAGTTGTCTTTTCCATTGAAGGGGGTCATGTTCCTAGGTTGAACAACTTCCTGACCTATTTTTACTGAAAAAATGGGAAACCATTAAAGATGATTTGCGAGAGGTGGTGAAGAACAACAAGTAGAATCTTATATCTGTTGGAAATATTCAGGAATTAACCGAGTTACTGAGAGGGGAGGGGTGAATCAGTAACTCCAAATTTTCTTCCAATTTTAACATGTAATTTACTTTAACCTTTTGCATACAGAAAGCATGAAACTTAAAAGCATTCACAATAATGACACATAGATTTGGTTACCCAGAAACCTTTCAAAAGAAAGTAAAACTGGGGTGGGGATGAAACCCACAAAGCTTTAATACTGCAGAATAAAGTTGGCCGGTTAAGGCTTACAATTTGATCACTTCTGATGATCTACCCTGTTAGGAGCAATAAGGATTGCTAAATCCACCCTGTTAAAGGATTTACAAACATACAATGAAGTATGCACTCGGTAAAGAGATTTTACAAAAGACTGTTAAGTCTACCCGGTTAAAGGATTTAGTACTGATTCACCTGTTAGAATGAAACAGTAGATCTCTGGCTTTGCAACTGGATTGCTGATTGAGATTCGCTGATGTACTGATCACCTTCTGTGATGAATTTGTCTTTGCTGTTCCTTATACTGCTGAAGCTTTCTGTAATTCGCTTATCTCTGCCTTTTTTTTTTTTTTTCACATATGTTTCTCATTCATACATCTTTACATTTTTACAACATTGTTTATATACAAGTCTTAAACAATTAATTACAATTACAATTACACAGTCGGCTTGACAAATAAACATAAGTGCTACTAAGTCGGCCCAAGTATGGTTACACGGTTCCTGCAAACTGACTCGGTGACTTTCTGATACTCGGCGTCCACTGCATTACTCGGCATCGTCATGCACTCGGTAGAAGTGAAGGCACGGTTCATACTGATCACTCGGTAGGTTTTGAACTCGGTAAATACTGGTGACTCGGTAGACATGATGTTACTCGGTTTACACTGTCTTGTTCGGTTTGTACTAACTTGCTCGGTTTGCACTGTCTGCTCGGTTTGCACTGTCTGCTCGGTTTGCACTGTCTGCTCGGTTTGCACTGTCTGCTCGGTTTGCACTGTTTGCTCGGTTTGCACTGTTTGCTCGGTTTGCACTGTTTGCTCAGTTTGCACTGTTTGCTCAGTTTCCACTGTTTGCTTGGTTTGCACTGTCTGCTCGGTTTGCACTGTTTGCTCGGTTTGCACTGTTTGCTTGGTTTGCACTGTGAACGCAAATAAGTGTTGTCACTAGTGGCAATTCTGCTTAATCCCAACAATCTCCCCCTTTGGCATTAGTGACAAAAACACTTATTGGCCAAAACTAATATACATGAATCATGCTGAGTTTTATTTTGATTTTTCAAAATTTGTCTTTGTTATAGGGCTTTATACATTGTCTCCCCCTTTCAATGTGCTAACTGTTTCTTATACAAATCTATACATATCTCTCCTTCTATACATATCTCCCCCTTTTTGACGATAATGCCAAAGGTGCATATACAAGTTATTTACAGAGAGAATCCAAAATTTGATAGAAAATCAGAATGTACCTTCATTATTAGTGCCAGGGTTCTATCCCAACTTTCTTGCAGGATTTTACATGTTTGTATAGCAATTTGGACTTCTGCAGAGAGTTCAATCATGTGATCTGCTATAGAGAACTGATTGTCATGAATCAATGTTTTGGAATGTTCAATGTGCTTATACATTGTATTCATGATGGGAAGGATCATGTGTTGGATGTCTAGCAGTGTGGACCGGATCCTTGTGTCTTCTTTCAGTAGATCAGACTGCATGTTTGATAGGTGTGAGATTTTCATGTGATGAGCAGAGCTTGAACTTGGTTCAAGTTGCAGCTTCTGTATGCTAATCTTCATATCCTCATCCATTTTATCCTTAACATCCTTTGTGAACTCGGCAATGTTGCACAGTCTGGCCAAAAGAGAGGTAGCATTCGAATAGATAGATTCAATGTTAGACAAAACTGAGGACAATTCTACTTGGTTAATAGCTATGTGCTGAGCAATGTGCTCAAGCACTTTGTTGTTGAATCTCTTCTCGGCTCTTTCAACTAAATTTTCTGTCCCGGATGAATCCTCATTGTATTTCTCAACTGCTTCTGCTAATTGTAACAAAACATGTTGGGAGGAGTCTACTTTAATGCCTAATGCATCAGACAAGATGTCCTTAGCATCCTTGATGATTTGATACTCCTTGTCTCTCTCCTCTTTAAGTTTCTTTTGTTTTGCTTTTCTTTGGAGGATCTCACCTATATTTTGCATCTGGTCCGCTGATAGATTTGCAAAATCTAATGTAGGAATTTCTATCTCTTCATCTAGGTCTATATCCTCTACTATATTTTTACCCAAAAATTTTATACTCGGTAGAGCCTTAGGCTTATCTGTACTTAATGCTTTGGTAGTAGTGACAGTAGATAAAGTAGGGCTGGCTATAGATACTGGTATACTTTCTACTGGAGAACTTAAAATATTTACACTTGAAGATTCAAAAACTGGAAAACTTACTGCTGGAAAACTTGATGATGCGGGAGACTGCAACTCGGTAGAAAAAATGGTAGCTGCTTCTGTTGTTGCTATGGATGATTGGACAAATGTGGAAGTTGTCACAACCATGCTTGAAGGTGTCTCCGGGCTGGATGTAGAAACTTTCACTGGAGAGGTAGGAAGGGATGCAATGACTTCTATTGCTATCCTCACAGTATCATCTACCTCAGTGTCTTGTTCATCACTGTCATCTTCAATATCTTTTATTATTACTATTTCAATACTCGGTTGGTGAAGGTGGTATATGTTCTTCCATGTGGCATTTGCAGCCTTCACAACCGATTCAATATTGTTGATCAAAATCAAACAAGTATTGAACTTCAATGTCATCTTATTTTCATTTTCTTTTAATGCCTTCTTTACTTCATCATTTTTCAAGCTCGGCATTAACTGTCTCAGGTTTTGATCAAATATGTCTATCACCGTTTGCTTTGCATTGCTCCATCTCATTTTTATTGGATTCAATAGAACTGCTGGAACCTGTGGGGCAATTTCTTCAGGGGAGTATTTCCACTGTCCCATCTTCTCAATAACAGCATCTTCTATTTCCTTCTGTTCTGCTTCCGATCTGGTTTCATATTTTAAGGATTTTATGTTACTTACTCCAGATCCTGATCCGTCTCTAAAGAGTTTGAGCTTTTCTTGAAGGTTTAGAGGAGGCCTTTTGAATACTATGTCTTTATCTGCCTTGTCTGCCTTGCCTCTTGTATTTCTTCTTGTAAATACAGCAGTAGGAGGCTTAGGTGCCTTAGTGATAAATACCTTTCCTTTCTTCTTTGCAGGTTCTGGTTCCTTTGTTTTCTCATCCTTTTCCTCTTCTTCTTCATCTTTTTCTTCTTTGTCCTCGGTTATCATTTGCATTTTGGCTATCCTCTTCTTTCCTTTGTTTACTGCCTGTGGAAGCTTTATGCTTAGTTCAATTCTCACCTTAGCTTCATCATATGTTCCAAAATATGGAGCTTTGGGATTGACAGGCTGATTAAGAAGAGCTTCAATGATATTCTTGGTTTCATCAATATTTACCTCATAAGGAAGGGGTTTTACATATACAGTCATCGGTTTAACTGCTTGAATATATACATTATCACAATCCACCATAAAACAAATGTCATCTTTGTAATCTTCCACCAACTTCTGTGGAATCCAGAATCTGTCATTCATTTTCTCTTTGAAAGACTCAAAATAATTATCCATGATGCTTTCAAAATTCTCATCCATTTCTGAGATGTATTCATTTATTTCATAGAGGACTAGCACATCTTTTCTCCATACAACTTTTCCTTTAGAAGGGAAGAATTTCAGAACATAGAAGAATAAACAGACCAATAAGGATCCAAACTTACATGGATTATTTTTAGAAGTTTTAATGCTTTCCATATTTTTGTTAAACTGCTTTAACAATAAGTCTGCTAGGTCAAATGTTAAGTTATTCTTGACCACTTTGTATGCTAGGTCAATAGCTTCACAGGAGACACTGTTCTGTCGACTAGAACTATAAATCTTATGGGCAATAATGTGTGTACCAAACTTCAGTTCAGCATTGGTAATGCTGCTAACTTTCATGCCTCTACCGTCCCACTCGGCTAGGGTTTTCTTCTCTAGTTCTGTCTGACCTAGGGTTTTGGTAGTTTTAGCTTTGTTCAACATGGGAAGACTGGTGACTTGTTGAATCATCTTCTTTGTGATCTCAATAGGTTGCTCAAGCCAAATCTTGCCATCATGTACTCGGCTGAGAATGTATCTAACCCATTTATCTCAAAAGTTTTGAGGTAGATGTGCAATGTGAACTAAACCTTTATCTTCCAGATGTTTGTGCTCGGGTTTCAGAATACCATCCACACACAGTTCCTCACGCACAATATCTAGTTCTAGGTTCCCCATTTCATGAATTGAACAGTTAAAATGATTGCGGATATCGTTAATAAGCAGTACCTTAGGAGGAATTTGAGATTGAGCTCCGTTCGGATCTAGGGCTGCTGCAATTGCAGGCACGATCTTAAAATCTGGTGCTTTCCACTCCCCTTGGACTAACATATCAGATCCTTTCTTCACTGAAGTGCTGGATGATGCCATGGTAGCTCACAGAGAATTCCTTTCGCAAAAGTATTGAATCGCTGGGTTGCTCTTGAAATTTTCTGCTCTCAAAGTGCTAAAGATTCGCGGTGAAGAATGAGTTCGATTACTTGCTTTTTGTTTACAACTCTGTCATTAATGCTCATTAAAAATTAGGTTATGAATTCTGACAGACTGTCACCCACTAAGAATTAATTGCTCGGTAAAGACTTCGCAACTCGGTGAACTCAAGAATTCATATTGCTCCGACCTCGCTCGGTGAAGACTGATACCGAGGTGGTGAAGAACAACAAGTAGAATCTTATATCTTCAAGAACTTGAACAACACTTTGATCACACTCATTCCAAAAAAAAATGGAAGTTTTGTTCTTTGAAGATTTCATATTAATTTCATTATGTTATACAATTCACAAAGTGATTACTAAAGTAATGGAAAATTTCTTGAAGAAGGTTCTTAGTTGTATTACTTTGAAGGAACAAAGTGACTTTTCTCTTGAAAGGTCCATTGTTGAGGGTATTATAAAATCACACATAAGACCATTCACTCTATTAGGTAAGACAAAACTAACTTAATGTTATTCAAATTAGATATTTTTAAGGCTTATGACCAAGTGGAGTGACCTTTCTCATTCAAAGTACTAGAGTGTTTTTTATTTGGTGTCAGTTTGATTTCATGGATCAAAATTTGCATATGCATTCTAAGTCTCTCCATTTTAGTGAATGGGAGCCCACAAGGATTTTTTGATTTATGAAGGGGCCAGACAAGGATATCTCCTCTCCCCATTTCTATTCATTATCATGGATGAAGTGTTGGGAAGATACATTTCAAACTTGAGATAGGAAGAAAGGACTAAAGATTGGGCAAAAAATGGAGGCAAAAACCCATAAAAAATTTACCAATGACACACTATTGCTAGGTGAATCCACACTATGAGAAAAGATTGGTGCATCTAAACTACTTTAGCTAAATATTGCAAATCTTCAAGTCATAAAAATAATCAACACATGTTATAAATTTTCTTCTTCAATACCAAATTAGATAAACAACGTGAAATTGGAAAAATTATGGTTATCAAATCTTGAAAGCTCCCTAGTAATATTATAGGAATCCCCCTCTCTTATATAAATTCCCACACTAATATCTAGATTAAACTTGAAATAGTTGCATTCATAAACTCGAGGGTTGGAAAAGTAAGTGGCTATCCATAGCAAAGTAGATCCTAATGTTGAAGTCAATCATCTCTGTGATCCCAATTTATTCCATGACATGTTTAAATTTTTTGAATAAAATAATTGACATTATCGAAAAAAAATGTGAAAATTTCTTTGGAATAGAAATGAAGAACAAGATAAAATTCCTTTGTTGGCTTGGGATAAAATTTGACAACCAAAAAAGGCTAGAGGAATTGGTCTAAGAAGATGGAATCTCATGAGTCAAGCGATGGGCACTAAACTCGTTTGCCACATGTTCAACAAACTTGATCATAAATGGGTGAGAATATCAATGCACAAATATTTAGACAACCAATGCAAATAACACATTAACTATTAATAATTTAGGAAAGGGGACAATAATTTGGAACTTCATGCTTTCCTCCATACTGATCGCTACAAATCACATAACACAAACACTTGGGAATGGAGAATTTATGAAGCTCTAGGATGATTTCTTGAAGGGTTATGATTTTCTAAAGAATAATGAGGGATTGTGGAACCTGATATGAATCAATGAAGTAAATTGAGGTACTAAGTTATTTGACTTATGGTAAAGGAGAAGGTAAACAAGTTTGAAGTGGTAGAGATATTGAATTTCACCATAAAATAATAAAACATGCTCAAGGAAATACTAATGAACAAAAATGTACTTACAGGTGAAGAGGATGAATTGGTATGGTGTGGATCAAAACAAGAAAAGTGTTCAAGTAAAATTGGCTATAAGCTACTTGAGGTTGCATGGGAAGATGAGGATTGGCCAAAGCAGTTATGTTGGAATAAATCTTGTGTTCTCAAGGCAGTTTCTTTTACATGGTTGGCACTTAGAGGTCTTATTTTAATAGGGGATAGACTAAAAAGAGTAGGTTTTTAGGGAATTTTTAGATGCATGATGTGTAAAGAAGATGAGGAGATTGTGGCTCACTTATTCCTTCAATGCGATTTTGCAAATCACTATTAGAAATACATTCTACAAAATTTGGCTGACAAATTCTGTGTTCGGCCCATTGGAGAAAATATTTTAGGGATGGAACTCAAAAATAAGAAAATCAATATTTTCTAGTATTTGGCAAATCCACCCTTCAATTGTGATATGGTAATATGGAAGGAGAGAAACTGCCAATTTTTTGCAGGGAAGGAAGAGAAGTTGGAACATTTTTTTTAACATATTAAGAATTCAATATGAGAATTAGTTTTTTTATTAGAGTAAAATAGGTTTTGAAGGGGCCCCAAAACCCTGTACATTTTGGTCAAATAAGATATTCTAAGAAGCACTCTAAAAAGGAACAGATCGAGACCACTGTGAGGGTTTTACAACAAGCTCCCACAACCTGGAGAAGAAATGGTGCCAGAAAAAGGAGACTGGGAGCCTGACTAAAGAAGCCACTGCGAGAGAGATAAAACAATTTAAGATCATCAGCTCTGAAACTACCCATAGACAGTGAAGAAGAGTCTTGTTGACCGTCGAGAAAGATTATTTCTTCCCCTTCTGGGAATGAAGGGACATATTGAAAGTGGGCGGATGTTTAGATATATTTTTTCCTTTAACTAAAGTCCACTCATGTTTCGCTTTATTAGCTAAATCTTGCCAAGATAACGAGTCTAGAACTGAGGTGCCCAAAAATGGGGAATCCAGATACTGTCCCAAGATAGGGCCGCAAGAGTCTAGAGAAGCTGAATTGAGAGGGGGAACAGAAGCCACCATTCTAGCGAGATCCAGTGAAGCATTGTCAATAGCAGGGGAAGGCACCACACAACCAATAGGGGTCTGAATAGCTGAATTAGAACAAGATTTAGGGATGGACGCAACACCCGAGGGAGAGCCAATGGCAGTGCTAGGAGGCAAGAGGGCCTCAGAGGTCTCTTGAGAAGAAGAGACAACATGAGAAAAGCTTTGAGAAGTTGAAGCCTTCACAATAGAGTAATGATTGGAAGAGGCGCCCTTCCACTAAGAAGCAGGTTTTTTAATCTTTTCCAATCCACATTGATTTGCTAAGTGACCCGTTTTAAAACATCTCTTGCATCTAAATGGGAGGCCCTCATAATCCAAGGATTGAATCCAGGATCCTTTGGGATGTTGTAGCATTATCTTTTTCAAGAGACCCTTGGAGGAATCCAAATCAACCAGAATCCTAGCATAAGTGGAATGAAGGATATCATTTGATTCCTCATCTGCCAACAAAAAATCCCCAAGAGCCTCCCCCACGGCCTCAAATAGAGAATCAACCCAAAATTGAAGATGGAGGTTGGGAAGCCTCACCCAAGTGGGGACCTTGGAAAAAGTCTCTATAGAGACATCAAAATCCAAGTGCCATGGCTTCACCATGAGCATGAATTAGGAGTCCTAGCTAAAAAAGTGATCACAAAGAATCAATTTCTGATCAGTTGGATTCTCAAACTTGGCTATAAAAAAAACCCCTCACAAGGGGGAATATATGAACGGTATTTGAAATAATGGGTTCCCATTGGCGGGTGATCCATGCGTGTAGATCTGGGAGGCTCGACTAGAAGCCCTTGAACCTATAGACAAGACCATGAGCAGCAAAAAGTGAAGAAGCAACTTCAATGTCTTTCACAACCTCATCCTCTAGAGGGAGGATAAGAGGGTTAGAGACACTGGTAGCAACACCTCTAAGATCAGGAGCCAACCACCAAGAGGTTGCAGGCTTGGGCTTAGAAGAGTTACCAGGAGCAACAACTACAAAAATAGGAGGATCAAAAGCACCAGGGGAGCTGACATCCCCAACCAACCGAACCCTAGCAGGTGTAGCAGTCACAAGTTGCAAGGGGGAATCAGCCACACACCCCACAAGAGCCAAGGCTTCCAAGGAGAGGCTGTGGGGGAAAGGAGCGGCAGCTGCAGAAAAAAATGGCGGTAGGAGGAACACCAAAGGCCCTCATCTCAGGATTGACTACAGTAAAAGAAGCGGTAGCAGGAGCTCAAGATGCAACAGGGGCAGAAGCATGATCCCTGGCCATAGGAGCCCTGGATGCGCAGGCAGAAAGAACCCTAGCCAGCGCAGGGGCGGGAGACATTGTTCAAATCTGGTAGAGAAGTGCATCAACTAAATGTGATTATTATGACATGTGATTTATGAGATTTATCCAATATGATAATTAGTTAATGTGGTAGTTGCAAGATAATATCCACAAAGATTTCCCTTTTTCCAAATAGACAGTTACTTAGAAACAATGCTCCTTTCTTAAAGTTATGCCTATTAATGGGCACTCTTAGGTTCATTTATCCTCTATTTTGCAAAAAAATATGGAATGGGTTAAACCGAAGGAACTTTGGATTAAAAAATATATTTTTTCTGGGGCATCCAAAGGTAACATGGGGCCTTCAAGCGCAGGCTATGTAGCTCGTGGTTGGAATGAAAACATCCTAGCATTGGGAAAAAAAGCAAGAGGATGGGACACATAATTATGTGGAGGCTATGACGACTTTTCTCACCATAAACAAGGTGAGATAATTGAAAACTAAGAAAATCCATTTGGAAGGAGATTCTCATATCATTGGCATAAAAATACAAATGGAGAGCCTCAAGATTGAAAACTTGATATATTTATTAAATTAATTAGAACTAAGCTGTTTTCCTTGAAGGAGTTTAAAATCACCCATAGTTATAGAGATGACAACAAGTTGGAGAACACACTCTCTAAGTAGGTAGTGTTATTATCAATGGCTAATATGATCACAATGTTGTGGATGATTTTTGAGAAATCAACTTGAATGGCTAATGGATATGGTGGCTAGGGAGGAGGTTGATTAAGTCTCAATATTGAATTCATGAGCTTTTCAAGAACAATGAAGTGTATGAGTTTTAATAATCAGGACCAAGAAATGAAACCATCATTATTTATCCTACTATAGCTCACATTTTGGGGAAGAATTAGTAATGATTAATTGAAGAAAATCTTTAGTATTAATGAGCCAATGTTCTTCCAATTGGTCAAAATAATGCTAGGGGATAAATACATGATGGATAAATATAGATATATGATGCAGTCAAGGATGGAGGATCCAATTAAGAACTATCCAAACTTGCAGCCAAACCACCACACAACGAAATTACACAACAATAACACCAGATCTGAGAGAAAACAAGTATATTTATTCATCAACAACTGATTACATGCAATGTGTTGGGTGGTAAGGCCTTCCCGGTTATGGCCAGTTACAAAGCAAGAAACAGTTCTACAAGATCACGCAGGATCCAATACATCTTTTAGCTAATCCAGGTCTGTAACATGACATGACACTGGTAGGCACTCTAAGGAAGATCTAAACTTGTGCACGTAGGCCACCAAGAAATCCTCTTGTGTCTAAGCTCGCAAGCCACTAACTCTACTATCATTCTATGTCTAACTTCCAACTGATAACCCCCCAAACATCTTCTTAAATACTAATTCCCAGCCACAAGTTGGCTTTACAAACAATTAAATCTCAAAGCCCAGTTGGCTTCCAAATATACAAATATTAAATAAAAACATGGTCGGCCTCTAGATCCACATAGGAGAAGGCAACATGCCATATCTAGGTCCCCACATGTCTAACGGTCAATCCATAACTTGAGGAACGTGACCCAAATTAAATGCATCAATCGGCCAAGCTGATTCATCCAAACAACCAAGTTGGTCTGCAAGGACACCGAACATTAGTCAGCAACACCGAGACTCGTCGGTAACCAAACACTGAGCAAAAGAGAAATGATCGAGCTCTAGTGAACCGACCACGCCAAGCATCATCGAGCAACGCAGTTATCGTCGAGTGCTAGGAGAAACCAACGCCTTTAGTTACCGAGTGTTCTTCAAAGACCGAGCACCTCGGTAAACACTGTAACCAAACAACCATACTCCAAGACTGAGCAAATACTTCACCAACTAAGATCAAAACTACTAATCTGCCTTACAAAATAAATATATTTTTGGTCGATACAGGATTGCCAAGAATCCTAGGATGCTCCTGCATCAATATAGAACCAATGTTGATATCACTTCTATATTTTTATCTTGTTTGAAGATGGAAGGTAAAAAAGACACAGGTTGGATCAAAGATGCATGCATTAAGGAAGAATGGTGTTACAACTTAGAAAAATTCATTGTCATTTTCATTCCTATTGAGGGATTCAATGCCAGGGGTGGAGATTGGCTGCATGTTGCAGATTTTACTCTGTCTCTACATCCATTTCTATTATGGAGTGTCACTTTGGGCTAGGAGAATAGAAGGGCATAAGCTGGTAAAGCATCAAAGAACACTTGCAAGAATTTGAAGCTAAAAGGAGAACCGTGACCACTAATGAACATATGATGAAGAAGGGGAAGTGGATATTTACCAAAGATGACCATTAGGAGGAGCGAAAATTGAAGAAATTAAAGCCAGAGTATAAGTAGGCATTTTTTGGTTTAAGATTTTGATACTCATAGCATATAGTATATAGTGCAAGATGTGAACAAGCTCTTAAATTGTATATAATGTATATTTTGATATAGCTATACTATTACATATAAAGTAGTTGGATATGAGTGATGGGATGAAAATGCACATATTAGTGGTTCAATCCACCTCTTCAAAAAGTATAAACATTTTTTAAGAATCAATAAAAAATTTACCGATAAAAAATTAGCCCATTGATCAAATATAAAGTTAAGCATATAAATGGATTATAGAGGGGATGAAAAATGTGTGAAATGATTGGATATGGAATGGTATGAAAAATGGATAAATTCTTCTATTTCTTTGTGCTAAAATATCTTGTCATTGATCTCAAATCACACTAATGTGTATATCACATTAATCAAATCTTAAACAAAACATACATGGTAGCAATACTTGGTCGAGTTATATAATAGCATGGTTGATCTTCAGATCTAGACACAAAATGATTGATCTTCTATAGTCTGTGTTTGAAGGTAGTACGATCTGCATTTTTTTTGTTAATTCATGACTACATCAACATTCATGGCATTACAGATAACTGTCCTCTTCAAGGAATGTGCATATCAATTCTTTAAATGACAATAATCTATACAAGTTGATAGAAAATATGACTGATTTGTTTGTATTGGCAGGAGATTATAAGTATTGATAGGAAATGAATACACTTACAAGAATTAAAAATAATTGTTTACCATGTATAGCACATGGCCACTTACAATAGTGACTGATATGTTTATGTTTGATTGATTGATCGACTTCCTTTTACAACACTTTATTATCATTGATCAATGCATTGATTATATTTTATATATACATAAATTTGATGGTTTTTAGAGTCCATAGTCTATTAATATAGACAATCGCCATAATGTAGAATGAAAAGACACTATGAGAAAGAAGTTGGGGCAGTTGGAAACATTTAGTTGATTGGTTGTAATTATATTTAACTCCATAACTCTATGTAGTTAGTCGATACATTTGGAGCAATCTATATAACCACATTTATTTGAATGGTTTGGGGCATGTGTAAAGTGTAAGTAGATGAAAAAGGTGATTGAGAAGAGTTAAAAGAAAATGCTTTAGATGAGTGTGTGGCATATATGTGGTGATCAGTGTTGTCTAAAGAAGAATACACAATATAAAAAATTCTAAACATTTCCATGAAGTAGATCAAATATTCAGACATCATCATTTGCCGAGGATTGGAGATTGACATGCTTCTAAGAGAGGGAGGAAGGCAATTTTTAATTGGCAGGTATAGTAGTGATAATTTTTTTTCCCTGTTTGACAATGATTTGATTTTGGATATCTATGTTAATAATTAAAGTCTGAATTAATTATTTGAAAATTATTTTTAGATTACATTTAATGTGATGAGCCCAACTGGCTCTCTATTGCATTTATTCTCTTATCTCAATTTCAATTGCAATTTTTCTAAGTTCCCGAACTTATAATCTATTTTTGCAAATTTCCAATTAAAATCATTGATAGAAATGATTGAATTTCTCATTATAATCATTTAATAACATCAATCCAATTGCCTTGTATGCTCATCAATTATCAATAATGAAACTTATTACTTTCAAAACATTGCAAATGTTAAAAAGAAAACACTTGCACCTTAATTTGCAAAGTAAATCTATTGAATATTGATCTGCAACTCTTGAAGAATATGAACCAGCAATTTATATCCTCAATTTACAATGATGATTCCAAAACGCATCCCTCCAATCTTTGTCACAACCTTCCACAAAGCTAACAACTAGGATTTCTTACAATCAAGGCAAACACGGTATATAACTTCAGCATCCAACACCATTTCACACATCTCAGCCCAATTTCGTACAATATGTACAGCCCTGCAAGAAATTCATACGACCCTTGCTAGAAAATGTACAGTAGCCACATTAAATTCTAACCATTACAATCCAGCGGCACATTAAATTACTGATCAAATACCACACATTTCTCATCAAAATTTGTAGAGTTCTCTCCAAAATCTGAAGATCCAAACCCTATATTGATTCTTCTCCTGTAAGCTCAAATTGAACTTTTGAATGAAGCCCACACTATAGCAAATCTCAATGTTTATTTTAACACCTCAAATGTTTGTAAAAACTTTGAAGAATTCATAATTCTCCAAGTTTGAAATTCTAAAACCCTTGTTCCAAATTTCTCTTCACATAAATCAATAATATCAAATGCACCATAGAATGAATGAAATGAAATTTGAAATCCCTTTTATAATATTCAATTTTCATTTGTCTTCATCTCCTTTAATTTACTTTAATTTCATTTCTCATAAAGCAACTTTATGTTATAATTTAAAGATGACATATAATAAAGTCACTTTATTAATTTAAACTCCCCTGTTGCTCCAAAAATGACCTTTTCATTAATATAATCATATTTTGACATATATGGTCATTGTTTTATGTGCTCAAGATTTAAAACTTCTCAACCCGGTTCCAACGAGCTATAACACCAAGGTGTCCAATATGCAATCCCAATAAAAATAGCAACCTTGGCCAATTTAATTAAATAATAATCAAAATTCACCCATCTTGCAAAAATGACTGTAGAAGCATCAAAATTAAAATCTGACAGCACATGCGTGATCCTGATGAAGAAAGACGATGAATGAACTTGACGAGGTGACTTACTAAAAATAGACGCTCCCTCCAAGAATCTTGGAGCCCAAACTGGAAGCCAGAAATAAAATCTGAGAGCATCATAAAACTCCTCTAAATCATATAAGCTTAATAGAACCATATGTTGACTTACTATAAATAGTAAATACCTCAAAATGAGGCCAAAACCCACAACAGGGTCCTCTAATCACCAGTATTAGCCTACAAGGACCCAATGATAGGCTAAATCCACTAACTCCAATGCTTGCTCAAAATTACAGTCCTCCCTCCCTGAAATTGCTTGTCCCTAAGCAATATTAGAAAACAAAACATAGTAGTCCACTTGGATCCCAAGGATAGAATGGAGTAATGTCCCTATCATCACCACACTCCAGCAAAAATAATATTAACATCAACAGTACCAACTGCATCATCTAAGAAACTGAACTCAACACTCGAACAAAAGATGCTGCAACAGGAACACCGCACAGGAGAAACTCAACCAAGAGTAACTCACACGGGAGTAACTCAACCAACAGACTGGACTTGCCCCCAGTCTTTGTGCCAACCAAACCATCATACCAATCATCAAATGGATGCACTAAAGAACTCGGCAACTGGTAGATGTCCTGAACATGAAGATTGAAAGTGAAACTGTAAGAATTCCTAACTATGTACTGTTAATATGATTTAGAACAACTAAGAGGGGGGGGTGAATCAGTTGTTCTCATGTCCAGATGTATAAAACAATCTTCAAAATTTTTTCTTAAATAAGATCTAACAACCAAAACCAACTCGGTCATCACTGATTCAATAATAGTAACATATAACATTGCAGTCCACTACCCAATTGTATCTAACTTGTAAAACATAGAAATGTCTAAACCAAAACATTCACACAAGCATTGACACTAGGATTTATAGTGGAAACCCAATCTGGGAAAAACCACTTTGTAACATGCTGCTATTATTTTCACTCTTCTGAAGTGAGCTTGGTTAAAAGCCAACCCTATCAAAGGTTACAATACACATTGTTAGGTGTGACCCGGTTAAAGGATTTCAATTACTCTGTTAGAAGTGAGCCTTGTTATAGGACTTACATACATTCCATCAGAATGCAACCTTGTTCAAAAGATTTAAACATATGACTGTTAGGTCAACCTCTGTTAAAAGGATTTTGATTGTTACAATGGTTAGAAAGTAGCAGCAGTATTGATCTAAAAAATATACAACTCACTTTGCAAATATCAGATCCAATTCCGTACACAAATGCTGGTTTACTGACTTTGAAACTTTTCCATCTACATCTCTAATATGCTCAGAACTTTTCTTCAAGCAATCACCACACTTCTCCTTTAGCCTTTTTTGCTTATACAGTCAATAACATCTACTGATCTTCCAACATCCTCTATTCACCCATGCACGCACATACCTAATGCTTAGGTTCCCTTAATACTTCCTCAATTAGGTTAACTCATCTTTTTCCACTCAATCTCTTTCGTAAATCTTAGGGTTAGGTCAGATTCATTGAATCTACTCGCTTTATGTTCTTCGGCTCCTTTTCTAGAAACATCTCAAATCTCTTAAAGATTTACAATAAAACATTTTTTAGTGCATTCAATGCTTTCAAACAATCAATAAATAAAGTCAACATGTTTTACATAATCCAAGAATTCAACAATGTTGGCTCCAAATCTGAATTCTCTTCAAATATAAAAATATTGATGCTCGGTCAATAATGTGATCAACTACTCGATCTTCATGTAGAAAGCTCGGTCATTACTAAAAATGTTTCCTTAACTTAAACTGTCTTCCTCGGCAATTAACTGATGTTCGGCTGACACTAGAATTTTACTCGGCATATACTGACTCAGTCGACATTGAACATGATTTCTCTATTTTTTCTCGGTCAAGCCTACCAGTTTAGTCTTCAATCTTACTAAGATAAACAATACATTGTCTCATCATTGCACAACATAGTCAAGTACACTTTGTAGTATCAAGATAACTCAACCTTTCCTTAGGTGCTATTGTTACCAACCTTGCCTATCCCCTTAGAAACACTCAAATAGATATATTACTTTCCTAAGTAGCAACAATCTTATCAGTTAAGATTTGACATCAATGACAACACAACAATTTCTTTAATTGCAATTTCCAACATGTACACCCCTATAAACTACTCAGGTAGGCCTAACTGGCCCCCTGTAACATTTGCCTAATAACTAGATGTACTAATAGGATCCCAAACATCACCATCATCATCATACAACACCAGAAAGGGATCATCACTGAGCTCAAACAATGGATTGTCACAAGTCATAGTGACATCCATATCAAATAAAGGATTGTTCACAAAGTGAACTGATCCCATTTGCTTGTCTAAGCTAGGTATTTGTAAGCTGTGAGAGACATGATGAGTAACTGAATCTATTTGAATTGACTCATGCCTCTTTAGATCCTCCCTATCTGCAATAAGTACTTGTAAATTATGATCATGGGACCTATCATCATCCGATAACCACTCTGAGTCATCACCCAACATCTGATATGATAAACTAGACTCACTGCAGCATGAATCATCCTCATAGATTACATCAGTAGTATCCACATCATCAAGGCCAATATCACCAACCTGTAAATCCTCTGATATCACATGTCACTTCCAACGTGACTCACTATTATCATAGAAATCAGAATTAGAAGAACTCGCATTTAGCATGCAATCTTGAAAACTAACATTCTCATCATGTGAGTCAAAACCCATAGTGATATCCACAACATCCTCTACACTTTCCCTGTCATCAACGACATCAATAGGCTCAAACATAGGACTGTTGTCATAAAAATAAAAAATCGTTAGTAATTTCATTGCTACCAATTGATGTAGGGCTGCAATCATTGGTGGCTATCATGTCATTGGCATTCCCATGATCACAAGTTCCTATCATATGGAAATAATGAGACTCAATGCAGTTATCCTCAAGCAAGTCTGTCATAACCACATGCTCCTAGGAAGAGCCTCCATCATCACGTGTATAGGGACTAGTAACTACCTCATTGAGCAAAGGCTCCACTACCTTATGGTTGCTGGCTACGGAAGCTACACCTATACAATCCTCTCAGTTCTCTTCTTGTTTTCTCTGTGAGGAAGACCTTTTTAAAAATGGAAACCATATACCTTACCACATTGTCTATGGTTGACAGATTTGAAAGCAAAGCACTCATCCTTTCCTGATTTTGTCTAAGCTTTTCCATACTTTCCATCATCGCATTTGTTTGCTTCCTAAGATTAACCATGTTATTTAATTATTTTCCCTATTTACTAGCCTCTAGTGGGGGTGAAGTTCTACCCCTGTGAACATAATGTATACCAAGCACAAACCTGTTTGCCATAGCTATACCCTCATAACCTCTAGGCTGGCAAGATCAAAGCTCTGATACCATTGTGATGAGCCCAACTGACTCTCTATTGCATGTATGCTCTTATCTCAATTTCAATTGCAATTTTTCTAAGTTCCAGAACTTATAATCTATTTTTGCAAATTTCCAATTAAAATCATTGATAGAAAATGACTGAATTTCTCATTATAATCATTTAATAACAGCAATCCAATCTGCCTTGTATGCTCATCAATTATCAATAATGAAACTTATTACTTTCAAAACATTACAAATGTTAAAAAGAAAACACTTGCACCTTAATTTGCAAAGTAAATCTATTGAATATTGATTTGCAGCTCTTGAAGAATAGGAACCAGCAATTTATATCCTCACTTTGCAATGATGATTCCAAAATGCAGCCCTCCAATCTTTGTCACAACCTTCCACAAAGATAACAACTAGGATTTCTTAAAATCAAGGCAAACATGGTATATAACTTCAGCATCCAACACCACTTCACACATCTCAGCCCAATTTCGTACATGTATGGCCCAGCAAGAAATCCATACGACCCTTGCTAGAAAATGTACGACAACCACATTAAAGTCTAACAATTACAATCTAGCAGCACATTAAATTACTGATCAAATACCACTCATTGCTCATCAAAATTTGTAGAGTTCTCTCCAAAATCTGAAGATCCAAACCCTGTATTGATTCTTCTCATGTAAGCTCAAATTGAACTTCTGAATGAAGCCCACACTCTAGCAAATCTCAATGTTTATTTCAACACCTCAAATGCTTGTAAAAACTTTGAAGAATTCACAATTCTCCAAGTCTAAAATTCTAAAACCCTTGTTCCAAATTTCTCTTCACACAAATCAATAATATCAAATGCACCATAGAATGAATGAAATGAAATCTGAATCGCCTTTTATAATATTCAATTTTCATTTGTCTTCATCTCCTTTAATTTACTTTAATTTTATTTCTCATAAAGCAAATTTATGTTATAATTTAAAGATGACATATAATAAAGTCACTTTATTAATTTAAACTCCCTTGTTGCTCCAAAAATGACCTTTTCACTAATATAATGATATTCTGACACATAGGGTCCCTATTTTATGTGCTCAAGATTTAAAACTTCTCAACCCAGTTCCAATGAGCTATAACACCAAGGTGTCCAATATGTAATCCCAATAAAAATAGCAACCTTAGCCAATTTAATTAAATAATAATCATAATTCACTCATCTTGTGAAAATGACTGAAGAAGCATTAGAATCAAAATTTGACAGCACATGCATGATCCTGATGAAGAAAGATGATGGATGAACTTGACGAGGTGACTTACTAAAAATAGATGCTACCTCCAAGAATCTTGGAGCCCAAATCGGAAGCCGGAAATAAAATATGATAGCATCATAAAACTCCTCTAAATCATCTGAGCTCACTAGAACCATATGTTGACTTACTATAAATAGTAAGTCCCTCAAAATGGGGCCAAAACCCACAATAGGGTCCTCTAATCACCAGTATTAGCCTACAAGGACCCAATGATAGGCTAAATCCACTAACTCCAATGCTTGCTCAAAATGGGGACATTACGTTTAATTTGTAGAGAGATAAATTATAAATTTATAAATGCAAATTAGAAATTTATGAATGTTTGATCACATAATTTGCAATCAATTGTAATCAATTATATCTATTGTAATAGTTTTAGGGTTGGTGTTCTAAGAAGTTTGAGTTGGTGCTCAGATCGTTGAATTGTACTCTTGGTTGGGATCGTGTCCTAAACCCTTGTAATTCTTCAACTACAAGGCTGGATTAGGATAGTAGATCCTCACATAATTTCTCACCATGGCTTTCCCATCTTGGATTTCTATGTAAAATGTTGTGCATTATTTCTTGTGTGTTTGCATTTCTTTCTTGTTTCAATTGTAATTACTTTCATATTTTAGTTTGACGGTTAAATGTTTTATTTGCACTAAAGTTAAAAATTTGCATCTACAATTGATTCACTCCCTCCCCCCTCTCAATATTATAATTGTGTTATTTAATTGGTATAAGAGCCAAGTGCTTGAAAAAATAATAATTAATCTAAGTAGATCTTGAGTATAGAACACATGACTTGTCAAGAGGGTTCTTCTTCTAATAAGGAACCATTGTTTGAATGCACCAATTACGCATTTTGGAGTATACAAATGGAAATATATTTTTCTTTCCTAGGGTTTGATGTTTGGATGTCAATAGAAAATGGTTATACTATGCATAAACCTCCTCTAACTTATCCTTCTATAAGAAAGAGTAGAGAACAATGCTAAAGCTAGAAATGCTATCTTGTGTGGACTGCCTATCTTGGAATTTGTCAAAGTAATGAATTATCAAATAGCCAAGGATATGTGGGATGAGTTAAAGAATATATACAAAGGAGATGATAAAGTGAAGTAGGAAAAGTTGCAAACTTACAAGGCTAATTTTGAAATTTTTAAGATGAAGGAAGAAGAAAAAATTGTAGACTATCTCTTTAGAGTTGATGAGATAGTAAGTGCAAGCATAGGTCTTGGTAAAGATGAAAGATTCAACAGTGGTAAAAAAATATTAAAGATCTCTACCTTTCAGGTATAATGCAAATATTTCTGCCATAGAAGAAATATGATATCTTAGGAAGATTATAATTGATGAGTTGCATGGTATCCTAACAATTTACAAAATGAGGATGGTAGGTGTAGAAGATACAAAGAGAGAAGATGCATTTAAAGAAACTAAAAAGGAAAAAGATGAAATTTCATAATTAGACAGTGACATGGATGAAAAACTTGTAAATCTAGTGAAAAAACTAAAAAGAGGTTTTGGCAAGCACAAAGGGAAGCTACCATTCAAGTGTTTCAATTGCAAGAGAATTGAGCACTTTTCTACTAAGTGTCCTTATGCCAAGGATGGTCAAGACAATAAAGATGGTTTCAAAATGAAGAATAAAGGCCAATCTTCCCACAAACAATGAAGTTTCTCAAAGAAGAAAACAAATGTGTGTTAAAGAAGAAATTTCAAACTCAAAGAATAGTGAAGAGTTTGATGTTGAAACGTTATTCATGGCTATTAGGACCTCTCAATACTTATCAAAGTGATGTGAAATTACAATATGTTGTACAAGGTGATATAATTATTGAAGGAGAGTTATTGTGTGTCTTACAAGAAATTAAGAGAATGAAGAAACAAAATTCACAACAAAAGATGTCATCTTTGAAAGAAAGTGATACCCTAAAAAGAGAACTTGATGAGGGATACTAGATGATCATCAATCTAAAGGTTAAGATCAAAGTAGTTAAAAAAAAGTTGAGATGATCAATTCTAAACTCCTATTAAAATATGAGAATTTTCTAAAGTTAGACAATGAAATAGTTAATTTGAGAAATGAACTTGGACAGTAAAATATGGTTTCTAAAGAAAAAATTAACTTTGAGAAGATTTCATATCTAGTAGATGAAATGTTATCCAAACAAAGGTTAAATAATTGTAAATCTAGTTTAGGCCTTGAAAAAGGTCAAATTTCTTGTAAAGTTTCCAGTTGAAAAGATAATAAATATGTGTTTGTTTTTTATTATTTAAGCATCCAAAACAAGGGGGTTGTCCCTTATATAAATAAGATTTGTTAGGTGACAAACATGCCATTAACAACACAAATGAATCACAATAGATGCTGCCTAGCACTAAGGCTAGAAGCCCATTGAAGGAAGGGCCAAACTCATGCCACATGAGAATATGAGTGAGATTTTGAAGAATAGTTCTTCCTACATTGTTGGAAAACTATCCAGGAGATGCTATCCTTAGGCTCTCTAACAAAGGAGGCCCTGCTAGGACACCCGATAGCATAGGGGCTAGAGTTTTGAAGAGGCATGGCATTATTAGTAGAAACTTGTTGTAGAACAAGAGAAGAAGTAGTAGGACCTATATGGGCCCCATGGCCAATGGGGGTTGCACTAGAAGTAGCAAAGACAATGTCTAGGGTTGCAAAAAAGTAGGAGTCAGATGAGAATTAGAGGTTTAGTTCATATTGACATCATGAGAAACATCCATATTTTCACCAGGAGTTTCATCTTCATCAGCAAATAGAGAGTCTTCAAATGAAGAATTAGAAGCACAGACATTCAAATGATCAACACTTGCATCTCTCCACTAAGAAGCAAAACCTTTTTCTATTTAGAAGAGAACAGTTAGTAGCCATATGTCTCATAGAGAAGTACCATCAACATCAAAAGGGAAGGCCCTCATAATACAACACTTAAGTCCATGGCCTCTCACCGACCATAAGAACCACCTCTCCTGAAAGTGGAGTGAAGATATCCATATCAACCAAGATACAAGAAAAAGTAGAATGGCCTAATGTAGCAGTAGCTTCATCCACTTTAGGAAATGACCAAGAGAGTTTCCAATGGCATTGAAGCAAGACATCTTCTAGAAGTGAAGTGAGAGATTAGGAAGGTGAACCCATACTGAATGCAGATTGAGTGGTTCAGTGAGAGCGTTTACTAGGTTTTTCAGAAATGGAATGATTTCCCCAAACCCACAACTTATTCAAGATTAAGTCACGATCTTAAGAAGATGAAAACAAAGCAATAAAAAATCCCATTGCACATGGATAAATATCAGTGTCACAAAAAGTTAGGGGTCTGCAAGAACTAGTTATCTAGTGGTGCAAATCTAAAAGAGAGGGCCAAAGACCCACAAACCTATAGACTAAACCACGGTGTTGGTAAAATCCACGTTTGATGATGTTTTTGTTAAGGTTTAGAGACAAAAGAGATATTCATGACATTGGCATCCTTCCACAAGAAGAATGAAAAACATAGGTTTTATTCTTTCTATGGTTATTGTAATTTGTGTAATTACTTTTCTCACAAGGAAACTAATTGTAGAGTTGTGCCAAGAAGGAAATTTACTTTTTTAGTTAAATCTCTTTTGATTCCTTTAAAGGATTTTAGTATGATATATTTCAATTATTATAATATCGGTCATATTGCAAGAAATTTTCACATGGATTTTTCAAATAAGAATAGGACATAGAGAAATTTTTTAAGCATAGGGACATAAAAGGTGTGGAGAAATAAGGTGAAGAAATACATGAATGTTTAGACTGCATTGAACACAAAGAAACAAAATATTTGGATAATAGATAGTAGTTTCTTGAATCATATGACATGTGATAAGAGTAAGTTTACTACTTTTACTGATTGGAATGGTAGTGCAATAAATTTTGGTGAGATATATTTAGTACAAATTTGAGGTAAAGGTTCTCTAAGCATTAATGATAATCTAAAATTAAATAATATTTTCTATGTAGAGAAACTAAAGTATAATTTGTTAAGTGTTAGCCAAATGTGTGATAATGTGTACTTTGTGACTTTCACTGCTCAAGGTTGTGAAGTTAGAAAATTGATTTAGGAAAATAATGGTTGAAGGAAAGAGAATTGAAAGTGATGTAAATGGTCTAAGAGAAGTTAAGGGAAAAAAGTGCTTGTTAGGTCAATATGATGAAAGTTGGCTATGACATACGAGATTGGCTCATGTGATTTTTGATAATCTTGTGAAAATTAGTTCTTTGAATTCAATTGGACACATGTCTAAAATTGTAAAGCCTAAAAACATTATTTGTAAGAAATGCAAAATAGGGAAAGAAAACAAGAGTAATTTTAAAGCCAAAAGTATATTCACGTTTGCAACCTTCAAAGTTAATTCATACTAAAAGTGGTTTTCAAATTAAATGTCTTAGATTAGATAGAGTCGATGAATTTGTTTCTAACAAATTTGATGAATATTGTGAGAAGTATGGCATCAAAAGACACTTTTTTGTAGCAATGACACCATAATAGAATATAATTGTTGAGCAAAATAATAAAATGTTTAAAGAAATGGCACAAAATATACTAAACAATGCCAAGATATCTGAAAAATTTTGGGTGGAAATAATTCACATGATAATGCACACTCTTAATAGAATACATTTGAGGCCTAACGGTAAGAAAAATCCCTATAAACTTTGGTATGGTAGACTTGCTTCTCTTAAATATTTTAAAGTTTTTGGTAGTAGGTATTTTATTAAAAGGAATGAAGATAGGTTGGGAAATCTTGATTCCATATGTGATGAGCATATATTTATTGGTTACTCCACTCATAGAAAGGATTATAAGTACTATAACAACATATTGAAAAGGGTTATTGAAAGAATTAACAAAAACATTGATGAAGTTATTCATGAAGATAATTCTAAATACATTGTTTGAGAAAAGGAATATGAAAATACTGATAAACATTTTGATTTACACCCTTGAACATAATGTTGTTGAGATAGGTTCTGAGAATGATGGTGAAATGTCTTTTGACATTGTTGATGACAAGTCCCCCTCACAATTTGTTAAAAAGAATCATCCTAAGAAGTAAATCATAGGTCACTGGGATGATGGAGTTTAGACATGAAGAAGAGTTGTCAAACAACATAATGAAGAGGTATATATTTCTCTACTATCTAAATTTGAGCCTAAATCCTATCACTAGTACATTTGAGACCTTTTTTCGATGACTGATTGTCTAAATTCAGACAGTATACCGTCGATTAAGTGACACCATCCGGCGTCACAGTTTTGCAGTCGAAAACACTGACGATTATGATAGGCATCGTACATGCAACATCTATAGTCATTACAAAATGGGGTTTCAACACAACAGATATCCCCATCAGGTCTACTTGTAGCCATCCCACGTTCAACGGATCTCTGTCGGACATAGTTAGTTATTGATGGAAATGTTGTACCTACGATAGGTAACCATCATAATCTTTCAATGGGTATCTATCATTGGAAGATTGTATACCGATGGAAATTCTATTGGTGCGACCATTATCCATCGGGAATTTCTAACAGATTATCGTCACTTCTCTAAGGTCTTCGTAATTGCAATGGAAATCACAATTTTTAAAAAAAAAAATATAAATTTGTCGATCGAGTTTGACTCAATTTATGTTCTTTCAGATTTGGTTGTCATTCGGAGATGACTTTATAGTAGATTCGATAGCGGCTCGTACATTATTGAGTCGAGTATAGAGACTTGGATTTGTAGATCACTATGGTGTCCTTGATGACTTGGGAGAAGTCTTCTTTTAGGTGAACCGAGCTGAGAGACTTGGATTACAAAAAGTGGATCGTTTGATGCGACTTATGAGACATTGGATGCCTCTTCACAACAAGTTCGCAGTGCGGTCTGTGGTGTTTCTTTGTGACTTGGTTCTTGGTAGCCATTGAGATGAATCGATGTGACTTGATCTTGGGTCAAGACTTATTGAGGTGAGCTGAAGTGATGCAGGAGCATCCCAGGGTAGTTGGCTATCCTACATGTTTGGGAGATTTGATGGAGTTGTGTGGACTTATTCTAATGTGTGAGGGGTTTTGGTAGAGTTGGATAGACCTAATTTGGTCTTGGGTAATTGGTTTTGATGTATTTAATGGAACTTGGCATGATCTTGGTTGCTCAGCATGGCCTAGGGGAGCTTGGCCTTGCTTAGGAATTTGGTGCCTATTTCAAGCTGTATAAGTAATTTTCCATAAAGATTTAGAGGTTGAAAATTTCAGGGATTGAAGAGGGCCTATATTTCTAACTACAGTTCGAAGCACAAGTTCTAATTCATCCGGAGCTAGGAGATATCATGATTTTACTAAGACATCTATTTTGGGAATTTAATTGTTGTTGTTGGCCGACTTGTGGCATTTAATTTCGGTATTTGTATTCAATTTATTTTCAGGGCCGACTTGTGGCTTAGATTGGTATAAGTAGAGGTTGTGGGGAAAGTCTTTAGGCAATCATTCATCCATCTTGGAGAAGAGGAGGTGGATGTAGAGAGAGTTTTGAGGAGAGCTAGTAGCTGCGGCTTGGGAAACAAGGAGATTGCTTGGTGGGCTTGCGAGCACAAGTTTAGATCTTCCTTGGGGGTTCCTACCAGTGTGTGGATCTGGGCTAGCTAGGGTTTTGGTTTGGATCTTGCAAGATCTTGTGGAGTTTCTATTGTAATTACATTATATTTGGCCGTAACCCGGAAGGCCTTACAGCCGGGCATGTTGGATGAAAATATAATGATTCTATTATGAGTATTGGCATTGTGTGGATCTAAATCTTTGTTTTGTTATCATATTCTATTGTGTGGTTATTTGCTGAGGGCTAGGACATCTCCATCGGGGATCCTCCTGCCTTGCACTGCATCAAATGGTATCAGAGCACAGTTGTTCCTGAGTGTGTGGACAGAGCGCCGAATGTGAGGCAGTTTACACCAGGACCTTGGGTGGAGTTTTTCAGAGCATGGTTGTTCCTGAGTGTGTGGACAGAGCACTGAATGTGAGGTAGTTTGCACTAGGACCTGGTTGAAGGTTGGATCTAGTTGGTGATTTGTTGCAGAGGGTTTGCGAAGATCTTAGAAGATGGCTCTAAGAAGATTGGACCCTGAGATGATTGCAAAACTCCATGATGTGGTGGAGAGGAATATTTCAAAGACTTGTGCTTGGTTGGAAGCTAGATGGAATAATCAAGTTAAGGAAGGGATGGTTGAGAGTGATCCATCTCTGGATAAATTTCGTAAGAGAGTTCGAGAGATCTTGAATCCATGGAGCTGGAGTCTACCGATCAGGAAGCGAGTTGTGTGGCCAGTTAGAAGACTTGTTCGAGAGAGAAGAGGGCATAGCAAGGTCGAGATGGAAGTTGGTTTTATTGATCAGTGTGTGGAGGCTGATGTGGAACCTGCGGAGAAACTTGTGGATGTTTCTATGGAGCTTCCTAACCTTGTTGATGATGTGATTGAGATTGGTTTTCATGATCAGTTGGTTGAGTCTGACATGGAAATTGTGGAGCACTTGGTCATGGATAATCAGGTTGCTAAGGGTGATGATCCATATGTTGGTGATATGGATGTTGTTGATATGGATGTTTCTGGTGTGGATTCACTAGTTGTTGATGTGGTTGAGGATCTACATGATACTACGGATCTGTATGTTCCTGATGTGAACCTGTTGGTGGTTGACATGGTTGAGGATTTACATGTTGCTCCTATTGTGGATTTGAGCTTACATGTTGGTGACATGGATTTCATGTTCAAGGATATTGTTGTTGTTGGTAGTGATCAGCTACAGAGAATGTTGGTGGGGCACTATGTTCAGTTTGTTCCTGGCAGTGAGCATGTTGATTGGATGGTTGAGATTCTAGTGGTTGACAGATGGATGCGGATTTGGGTGATTTGCATGTTGGTTCTACTGTCCCTGTTGGAGTGGAAGCCTTTGGTGAAGATGAAGATGGTTGCAGATATTTCATTGGGCATCAATGTATGAGGCATACATCTTTTCGCACCTGGGGAGTCTGATGCAGGAGCATCCCAGGGTAGTTGGCTATCCTGTATGTTTGGGAGATTTGATGGAGTCATGTGGACTTATTTTCATATGTGAGGGGTTTGGTAGAGTTGGATAGACCTACTTGGGTCTTGGGTAATTAGTTTTGATGTATTTAATGGTCTTGGTTTCTCAGCATGGCCTAGATGGAGCTCGGTCTTGCTTAGGAATTTGGTGCCTATTACAGGCTGTATAAGTAATTTTCCACAAAGAGTTAGAGGCTACAAATTTTAGAGATTGAAGAGGGCCTATATTTCTACCTACGGTTCAAAGCACGAGTTCTAATTCATCCGGAGCTAGGAGATATTGCAATTTTACTAAGACATCAATTTTGGGAATTTAATTGTTGTTGTTGGCCGACTTGTGGCATTTAATTTTCGGTATTTGTATTTAATTTATTTTCAGGGCCGACCTGTGGCTTAGTTTGGTATAAGTAGAGGTTGTGGGGGAAGTCTTTAGGCATTCATTCATCCACCTGGGAGAAGAGGAGGTGGTTGTGGAGCGAGTTTTGAGGAGAGCTAGTAGCTGTGGCTTGGGAAACAAGGAGATTGCTTGGTGGGCTTGCGAGCACAAGTTTATATCTTCCTTGGGGGTTCCTACCAGTGTGTGGATCTGGGCTAGCTAGGGTTTGGTTTGGATCTTGTGAGATCTTGTGGATTTTCTATTGTAATTGCATTGTATTTGGCCGTAACCCAGAAGGCCTTACAGCCGGGCATGTTGGATGAAAATATAATGATTCTATTATGAGTATTGGCATTGTGTGGATCTATATCTCTGTATTGTTATTATATTCTATTGTGTGGTTATTTGCTGGGGGCTAGGACATCTCCATCGGGGATTCTCCTGCCTTTCACTGCATCAAGTGGTATCAGAGCCAAGTTGTTCCTGAGTGTGTGGACAGAGCACCGAATGTGAGGCAGTTTACACCAGGACCTTGGGTGGAGTTTTTCAGAGTGAAGGTTGTTCCTGAGTGTGTGGACAGAGCACCGAATGTGAGGCAGTTTACACCAGGACCTTGGGTGGAGTTTTTCAGAGTGAAGGTTGTTCCTGAGTGTGTGGACAGAGCGCTGAATGTGAGGCAGTTTGCACTAGGACCTGGTTGAAGGTTGGATCTAGTTGGTGATTTGTTGCAGAGGGTTTGCGAAGATCTTAGAAGATGGCTCTAAGAAGATTGGACCCTGAGATGATTGAAAAACTCCATGATGTGGTGGAGAAGAATATTTCAAAGACTTGTGCTCGGTTGGAAGCTAGATGGACTAATCAAGTTAAGGAAGGGATGGTTGAGAGTGATCCATCTCTGGATAAATTTCGTAAGAGAGTTTGAGAGATCTTGAATCCGTGGAGCTGGAGTCTACCGATCAGGAAGCGAGTTGTGTGGCCGGTTAGAAGACTTGTTCGAGAGAGAAGAGGGCATAGCAAGGTCGAGATGGAAGTTGGTTTTGTTGATCAGTGTGTGGAGGCTGATGTGGAACCTGTGGAGAAACTTGTGGATGTTTCTATGGAGCTTCCTAACCTTGTTGATGCTGTGATTGAGGTTGGTTTTCATGATCAGTTGGTTGAGTCTGACATGGAAATTGTGGAACACTTGGTCATGGATAATCAGGTTGCTAAGGGTGGTGATCCATATGTTGGTGATATGGATATTGTTGATATGGATGTTGCTGGTGTGGATTCACTAGTTGTTGATGTGGTTGAGGATCTACATGATACTGCGGATCTGTATGTTCCTGATGTGGACCTATTGGTGGTTGACATGGTTGAGGGTTTACATGTTGCTCCTATTGTGGATTTGAGCTTACATGTTTGTGACATGGATTTCATGTTCAAGGATATTGTTGTTGTTGGTAGTGATCAACTACAGAGAATGTTGGTGAGGCACTATGTTCAGTGTGTTCCTGGGAGTGAGCATGTTGATTGGATGGTTGAGATTCTAGTGGTTGACAAATGGATGCAGATTTGGATGATTTGCATGTTGGTTATATTGTCCCTGTTAGAGTGGAAGCCTTTGGTGAAGATGAAGATGGTTGCGAATATTTCATCTTGCGTCAAAGTATGAGGCATACTTCTTTTCGCACCTGGGGAGTCTGATGCAGGAGCATCCCAGGGTAGTTGGCTATCCTGCATGTTTGGGAGATTTGATGGAGTTGTGTGGACTTATTCTAATGTGTGAGGGGTTTCGATAGAGTTGGATAGACCTAATTTGGTCTTGGGTAATTGGTTTTGATGTATTTAATGGAACTTGGCATGATCTTGGTTGCTCAGCATGGCCTAGGGGAGCTTGGCCTTGCTTAGGAATTTTGTGCCTATTTCAAGCTGTATAAGTAATTTTCCATAAAGAGTTAGAGGCTGAAAATTTCAGGGATTGAAGAGGGCCTAAATTTCTAACTACAGTTCGAAGCACAAGTTCTAATTCATCCGGAGCTAGGAGATATCATGATTTTACTAAGACATCTATTTTGGGAATTTAATTGTTGTTGTTGGCCGACTTGTGGCATTTAATTTCGGTATTTGTATTAAATTTATTTTCAGGGCCGACTTGTGGCTTAGATTGGTATAAGTAGAGGTTGTGGGGAAAGTCTTTAGGCAATCATTCATCCATCTTGGAGAAGAGGAGGTGGATGTAGAGAGAGTTTTGAGGAGAGCTAGTAGCTGCGGCTTGGGAAACAAGGAGATTGCTTGGTGGGCTTGCGAGCACAAGTTTAGATCTTCCTTGGGGGTTCCTACCAGTGTGTGGATCTGGGCTAGCTAGGGTTTTGGTTTGGATCTTGCAAGATCTTGTGGAGTTTCTATTGTAATTGCATTATATTTGGCCGTAACCCGGAAGGCCTTACAGCCGGGCATGTTGGATGAAAATATGATGATTCTATTATGAGTATTGGCATTGTGTGGATCTAAATCTTTGTTTTGTTATCATATTCTATTGTGTGGTTATTTTCTGAGGGCTAGGACATCTCCATCGGGGATCCTCCTGCCTTGCACTGCATCATGAAGTGATCATTGCTCCTTGAAGTGATTGATGTTTTCGACAAATAGTCATCGCTCTTAGTTTTGTCATCAATTATTCTTTGGTTTTCATCATAATTGCGACGACTCACACTATTTTTAAAATAAATATATATTTGTCGTACGTTGATTGAGATCTTAAATTATTGATCTTCTCTTTGTTTCAATAATAGTTTAACATTCTCTACTTAACAGGGCCAATCACGTGAAGGTGGAAGCTCATCTGGCCCCTCCTAGGATCCTCTTATGACCCTTTACGATACTTTAAGACCTCTAAGATGTGTATTCTTAGGGGTCATAAAGGGTCGTAAAGGGTCATAAGGGGTCCTGGGACACAACAGCTGAGAACCATAAATGTAGGCATCATGGTCACAATTGTTTGGAGACACAACATAATTGAATGCTATACCCAGACAATGCAACACAACCACTACTCCTATAGTTCCAAGTTGAGACTGTGGGATCCAAAAACCAAAGATAAGGAATCTATATATGATTTTTGGATCCCACAGTGTTAACTTAGAACTACAGGAGTAGTGGTTGTGTTGCATTTTATGAGTATAGCATTCAATTATGTTGTGTCTCCAAACAATTGGGACCATGATGCCTACATTTATGTTTCTCAGCTGTTGTGATACCTACATTTATGTTTTGTAGCTGTCATGTTTATTTGCATGTTCTTTGTGTTTGGCTTCTCTCCCTTGCATTGAAAATAAGATTTTCCCACTCTAAATCGAGAATGTACGTGCAACACAAGCATAATATGCACGGATAATAGGTGGAGCTGAGAAGACCTAGGACATTTACATTTTTTTCTCCTTTGTTTCTTGTACACCATCTCCATTGGAAAGTTTCTTCATGGATGGCCTCCACTATCTTCCCCACTACAACTATAACCACTATTCATTCTCCTACGGTCATTACTATCTTCTCTATTGATCAGACCTCCACTGCAATTTCTCTAATGAAAAATTCCAAATTCAATGTTTGGTATTCCTTCATCTCCCCTCAAATCCATCACTTATGTGTATGGATTCTCTCCCTCTCATCAAAAATAAGATTTTTCCCACTCTGAATCGAGAATGCGCGTGCAACACAAGCAGAATATGCACAGATAGCAGGTGGAGTTGAAAAAACACAACAAGTTTGCATTTTTTAATAGGTCAAAATTACAATGTTCATGATGGTATATAACTTAAAATACACAATTAAAGACCTCTATAAAAAATGCAACCCTGTTGTGTTTTTCAGCTCCACCTGATATCGTATGTATATGAATTGAGATTGCATATTGAACTAGGCGTCTCCTTCTGCATTGCCTAAAACCAAGAGACTGTCACAGTTAACATCTAAATGGTGTGTCTCATCATCACAACTAATCCCTTAAACAATTGATTAACCATTCTAGACAAGATGATGATTTTAAGTATTATGTTTTAGAAAAGAACCCATTGAACATTCTAATACTAATTTCTCCCAAAATATGAAATCCACTAAAATTTAGCGAAAACCCCTCCAACATTACAACAATGTATAAATGGAAACTTAGAGTCTAAACATGGAACTAAGCTCAAACACGTGTAAATAAACATCAGTCATTATCAAATAAGTTGCATAAATGAGAATCATTTTTTTTGGCTTTCTCTTTTTTTCTGCTTCCTTATATTGTTGCAGAGGTGTATCCATGTCTAGAGCGTCATTTCTTCTCAGTCGTGCACATGATCTCACTATCCTTTGCAAAGGTGGGTCCTCTGCAATAACAAATAAAAGGCTTCAATTAAAAACATATTATCATAATTGGGGTTAATTTAAAATATATTCATTATTGTTACAAGCATTTCAATACATTAAAATACATAAACGTGACGCTCTTTACCTTGTCCAACCACATCATCTTGCTCGGTGGCTTGAACCTCAACACGCTCAATTAGAACAACATCCTCTACATCCCCTGCAACTGCAATACAAAATGTTTTATTAATCCCAACACATTATAATTAAATTTTTATTAGTATGCCAAATTCAATTTAACATGTTTGCTTGTATTAAATATTCATTAATCAAAATTCAAATAGAAAATGTATACCTTGAGTACTACGATTCACATTAGAATCAATGCCTCCATCATGCTCGGTCGGTGCAGTATCAATATCGGCAAGTTGCATTCCAATGTAAATAATTAGTGTATTTATCGACAATATATACATATAAATACAAGACAAATACTGAGAAATGTTAATCATTCAGTTTACTACATATAAATATATTCACTTTAAAGTTTTAAACAAATATATAATCAGTGTTTACTTACTTAAAACAAATATATTCACTTTATGTTGGAACTTAACATCAAATATGATAATCGGTAAAGTTTTCAACTTGAAATAAAAATCAATTGGATTATTTACCCAATCAATAGATCCAGCAGAAGAACCTTGTGCACTCATTGCTCAGTATTGTTCAGCCATGACTTTATAGCCTTGTTTGAAGCCTATTTTTTTGTCCTCTTCTGTAATCAATTTTTTGAACTCCAAGGCCTGCATTTTTTATTGGTATCATGAATTTTTATTGTAGTGAATTTCATCAAAACTAAATTGATTGCAATTTAATTATAAATATTTGCATATGATTTTTCATTTAGTAATACTTACAACTCATGCAACAAGTTTTGAATATCCACCCGAGCCAAGCCTTTGTTGCTCGTGCTTTTTTTTTCTTGTTGTTGTTGCCTTTGTTGTGTCAGGAAACCTATGTGATGTTTGAAGTATGTTAGATCACATAAGTACAAAGAGTAAATAGTACATAATTTCATTATTAACATTATCACATACCTTCTTTCCTTGGGTGATACTACTTGTCCACTATGTCTTGCACTTCTCTCAAGTGCATCCTTTTTAAGATCCTCCCACTCATTAATAGGAATATAGGGAGGCCACTCGTAATAAGGGTTGTGTTCTATTTGGCTCATGTAGTTGTCCCTAATATACTTCAAAATAGTGCCTGCTTTGTCAAGGAGTCTAAGTCTATGAAAGACTTCAGGTCCAAAAAGTGTTGTCATAGAGTCAATGAGCTTATTCTTTAAACCTTTATCTTGTACTGGCCACCTTCTAAGAAAAAAAAAATTGTTAGATTCATAAATGAAGTGAAGCTACCTTTTAATATACTTGAAAAAAGGGATGAAATGAAATCTAATCTTGCAATGAAATCAAAATATGATACCATGTGCGTATGGTCGGCCTGAAAATGCCCAAACATTCATCATTAAGTTTTTCATAAGATAAATTATTCCTTGCAAGATAATTACGAGATTATTATAATTAGTTATTGCTAGGGACCACACAGGGGGTTAGTGCATTACGTTATGAGTATTATATTGTATATTAAAAGAAAGGATCAGTCTTTAAAGTACCTGGAAGCTGGGCTACTCTCAAGGGAAGTCCATCTTCATTACTCACGAGCAATTTATCACATTGTATTGTTCCCGTACATTTAACATGAGTACATCCAAGAATTACATCATCACCTCCTACATAAAATGAATCCAATATTACAAAATGCCCCCTAAGAAAGAATATATAGTTCAAGTGAAATAAACACATGATAAATAAGAGAGAAAAAGAGGAGTCTACTTACCAATAGTAGGTGTACTTGGTGACATTTCAGGTGGAACTACCTCTGTGGATCTGATCCTCGTACTAGACATTGTACTCAACATAGGTTCAATAGCAGGTGCTGAACAAAATTATTGTTAGAGCATAAAAAAATATGGATAACCATGGACAAGATGGAGGATAAAACATGTGATGTACCATCTGAAGTATTTGCATCTAAGGTAGTGCCCTTTAATCTATTTAGCATCCCCTGTAAAGAGAACACATATATATTTTAGTTAATGACATAAATAAAATAGTATACTATAAAAATCATTATTGAACTTTTGTTATAATAAAAAACTACATTAATACTTACTCTATAGTTTTGAACATGGCCAATCAACATATTCGTTGCCCTCTATATTTCAGGAGTGTGAGGTTGAATATTTTCCATTCGAGCTAACTCTTTTGATATTGCATGAAGGACCCTTTCTAGTGCAACCATAGGATCAACCTCTGATAAAAAATCAACATCGAATGGATCATGCTCATTCTGCAGCTCCTCATGGACTACTTGTTCCTTTCCCTTTCTCTGATCAGCACTCATTTGTGAGAATAATATTATTAGCCCTTTATTTAAAAATAATCCAAAATAGTAGAACAACAAAATATACACATTAACATTTTTCTTGTATGTGCATTTGTACAACAACAATGAGTTTTACCTGTCGGGAAGAAGTCCCATGAGAACTATCACTGTCGTGTGTATCTTGTGGTTGTTGATCCATACTATAGCTCTGCATTTCAAAAAAAATCATTCAGACATGTTAAAACACGTGTTCTTATTCTAAGTTACGTTGAATAATAGATAATTATCAAAATGTGTACCACCTTGTCCATGATAGTGATGGGGTTTTTTTGTATCTATGTGATTCAAATTGTAATCGATAAGCAACTCCTCACCTCCACATATTGATTTGATCGCACATACAAATATGCGATTTCCCTCGCGCACCTCAAATATACAATTGGGTTTCTTCTTAGTTGACGCAGGTCGTGTACTATTTATAAAACCTACAATATTCCCCGATGCTTTTGGTCTTCCATCAATGTATATAGCTACTTTTTTACTTTGTTCACTAACTTTTTGTTGCATATAATTTGTTGCAAGTGCATACTTACACATACTTTTTTTATATTTAACAATCTACATCCAACTACTATAATTAGAACAAGGTCCAACATACTCCATCAATTCGACAACTTTATTGTAAGAGACCTTTATGCCTTACATGGAAAATAGGCCCAAACCATGTAACGAAGATGGTGCTATGTGATATATCCTCTCTTTAACACAAAAATCAATGTTTATTGGAGGAAGTTCATCGGGGACCCATTGTTTCTATAAATGTTTGTACCTAAATGAAAGCTCAGAGTCACCTTTGCTCTCATCATCATAAGAACATGACCCTCCTTGAGCAAGGAAAAATTTCATGTGTTTATTGAATTTCTTTCTGATCTTTTGACCTCGAGTTGATCTCATTGAATTACACGTACTAATTGTCTCACTTTCTTCTTCCATTCCTAGATTTTCCTCGCTCGAGGAAGACAATTCTGACAAATACCTTTTTGCTAGTACTTGCACCTCATGTAATGAGAAAGACAAGTGGCAATGAGAGATATTTTACATATGGTAAAAGACATTAATCTCTATGGGGTGTATTGACTTGTACCTGACAATTCATGAGACTATGTGGGATACCTGACATAAGATAATAGTTATATAATCAGACAAACATAGTTCACTCCATAGTTTTCATTATATCTTGTGAAGGACATTATTCATTGTTAAAATTATCTATTTATCCAACAATATTTTAAATATCTCAGCATTGCATATAACTAAACATCTTAGCATTGCATGAGACACCACTATTGTGTCATTTTGTCAAATAGTTCTTGTGCCTTGCCACTAGTGTTTTTATTACATCTTGTGAAGGAGTTTATACATTGTTAAAATTATCTATTTATACTTTCAAAATTAGCTCACTCCATTGCAGGGAACAAAGAGAATCCCCTGTGATTTAACATCATTGAGATGCCTCCTTTCATTAGCTTCATGTCACCTTCTCATGGCTTCTCATAGCTTCTTATGTGTTTCATCCTTCATTTATACACTTACTTCCTAAGGGGTATTCTTGAGTTCAAACACATTGAGCTGCTACAACTAAATTATAAATCATGAATTCACTATAAATCAAGGGGCATTATAAATCATGAATTCGCTATAAAATTAATGTATTGCTCTAGATTTCATATGGACATTTTGTCAAATGGTTGGCATGTATGTTTATTCAAATGGAGTTATATCATTTGGAATGGATATATGATCAGTTAATATTGAATTCTATGTCAATATTTACAACATTAAATTGATCATAGTTAGAAGACTCAGACACAAGAAGAATACGAGTATAGCCAATTTTCAGAAGAATGTGAATGAATGAAAACATACATAAGTGGATGAACATAAATAATGAAGGTACCTGATATTGCTTGAAGTAATGAAGTGTTGACCCTGGGTTCAATCCAGTATGCTCATGTATGATCCAGAAACTGCAAGGAAAAAAAGGATGGGGTTAGATCCAAAGGATCTAAGCAATGCCTAACACCCTATTATTGACCCTCATCTACAATTATGCATGTGCATAGTTAAGTAATACACTTCTAAAAGGAAATATGCTACAGAACATGTGCACTCAGGAACATGTGCAGTGTATAGGCGCTGGAATCCAAATGAAGCTCTACATTTATGTCTCTCTGAACACCTGGGGAATCACTGTTGTGGTTGCATTTATGTCTCTATGAACACCTGGTGAATCACTATTGTGACTGCATCATCCAAATAGTGCAAAAATAACACCAGATGTTGTTGTTCCATCTGGTGTTTCTATGGCATCATTTCCAAATGATGCATCCACAACAATAACCCACCATGCCCATCAACACAAGGAAGACATGATCAAGCATAAGCAATGGAGGGGGCATTATCAAGGTCAAATCAGAGGTCAAATTTCATTCCTTGAAATTTTATATTTGTACAGTTATAAAATTTCATGCCTTGAAATTTTATAACATAGTTCCTTAGCATTTGATCTTCATATTGCAGCCATGACTTGAGGTAGGCATTCAAGCTTTGTCTTCTCATTAACTCAATTTCATTTTGATGACATTTGTTGATTTAATTGCGACACCAGCTTGGTTATAAAAAAAAAAGAAAAAGAAAAAGAAAGTGTCATTTGTAATTTTTGTGAATTTGAAGAGCTTTCGTGAAGATGGCACTGCACTTTTGCGTGGTGCCAAGAGGGCATTCAAGTTTGGCTCGCAGGCTGTAAGCTAGGGCATCATGCATTGTTTATGAGCTCACTGTTTGAGCACCTCATGTCCCTATTTGATTGACCAGTGCTCTGTTTGTTATATTGAGTTTACATCATATATTTAGTCTTAATAAATATCTTATAAAACAACATAAAACTAACCCAAAATACATTGTCTTAATAAAATCTTAATAAAACAATATATTTAGTCTTAATAAAATCTTATAAAACAACATATATTGTGTGAAGTGTTTGATCTATCTTTATTTGTTTTGCTATTGATATTCACTATGTGGTACTCCCCACTTATGATCATTTCACAAGGAAATGTCTTGATGGCTCACGGGCAGCAAGCTAGGGCATCATACATTGTTCATGAGCTCACTGTTTAATATTGACATTATTTACATCTTTTCATTTGGAATGCTTGATGACCTGCAAGCTTTGAGAGCTAGGGCATTGTTTCTATTACCTTCAAGGCATTGTGTGAAGTGTTTGATCTCTCTTTATTTGTTTTTTTGTTGATATTCACTATGTGGTACTCCCCGTTTATGATCATTTCATGAGGAAATGTCTTGATGGTTCACGGGCTGCAAGCTAGGGCATCATGCATTGTTTATGAGCTCACTATTTGAGCACCGACCAATCAAATAAGGACATGAGGTGCTCAAACAGTGAGCTCATAATGACATAAACAATGCATTATGCCCTAGCAAAATAGCAAAGCAAATAAAGAGAGATCAAACACTTCACACAATATATGTTGTTCTATAAGATTTTATTAAGACTAAATATATTGTTTTATTAAGATTTTATTAAGACAAAGTATTTTGGGTTAGTTTTATGTTGTTTTATAAGATTTTATTAAAACTAAATATATGATCATACATTAATACACTTACTATTTTGAATTTGAGCTTGGACATCATACAATGTTATTGTTGTCATTGCATGCTTGCTGCTGTTGTGCACCATATATTGTTTTATACACTGTTTATTTCATTGAGACCATGAGCTTGGCATTTGTAATGTGTTTTCTATTATTGGATCAATGCTACCATGTTGTTGAGGTTGTAGATGCATTGAATCACCACTGGCATTCTATTTTGATAGCAACAATATAACAAACAGAGCACCGACCAATCAAATAGGGATATCAATAAAACATTTAATGCATTATTACTTCATCATGATGATAAAAATTTCATTGGCTCAAAGCACATAGAATGTGGGTAGATGCATTGAATCACCACTTCCATTCTATTTTGATGAAGATGAACTATGTTATAAAATTTCAAGGCATGAAATTTTATAACCGTACATATATTTTATGAGTATAGCTATACAACAGAAGAGAACCCACATGCCTTGGTTGTTATTGGTCTATGAAAGGTTTTGGTTTTCCTTTCCCAATTGAGATGTCATCCTAACATTCAAAAGGACTATAATACTGGTGAGGGCACCTAGGTAGGGCTGTTTGGTACCTAGTGTTCCTAAATTTTGGCTTGTAGTGGCCTTAGCCAAGCCACTAGGTTAGGGAGAAGCCTATTTGGTATCTCTAGGTGTGCTAGCTAGTGTTTGTTCTTCTTTGTTCTTTTGAGTCCTTGGTGTGTCTTTTGGAGTCTGGTTGCAGCAGTCTTAGCCAACTTTGCTAGGTTGCCTGTCATAGGACAGTGTTCTAAAGTTGAACAAATGGTCTCTTTAATATTTTAAAGGTTTTAAAATGGACTTTATGACCCTTAATCAATCAAGGATTGAGTGCTTTTGAGGTGTGTGTAGGTGGTTTTTCTATCCACCAAAAGTTGCTTAACAACTTTGAAAGTTGTCATGACAGTTTTTCTTGCAAATGTATGTAACTGGCTCAGACAGTGTTCTAAAGTTGAAAAAATGGCCTCTTTAATTTATTAGAGGTTTGAAAATGGCCTTTATGATCCTTAATCAATCAAGGATTGAGTTCTTTTGAGGTGTGTGTAGGTGGTTTGTCTATCCACCAAAAGTTGCTTGACAACTTTGAAAGTTGTCATGACAATTTTTCTTGCAAAAGCATGTAACTAGCTCAAGAGATAGCTAGCCTAATCCATGGGCCCTAACACTAAGGAGGGAGCTATTTAAGCTTTGAAAACCATAATTCAAGGTGTAGGGAAGAGTGTAGTATGGAGAGAAAACTTTTGGTTGCAGTTAGACTGTGTAACTAGTTTTCCTTTAACATAGATATACATTTTTTTGTTGATAGAGATAAGAAATGGATTGAATATCTGACCGTAATGTTTGCATGTGATGATTGTTAATGTTTTTGAATTCTTAGGATATTTATTTAGCATTTCATTTCAGTTTTGAGTTAGTCTTCATAGTTTTCTTTATTTTGGCCTGTCTCAGGTTACTACTGACAGAGCTTTGAATAATGGAGTGCTAGAGAACTCTCCCACCATATAATATGTACGGGTCTATGGGATTTGTGTCTAGACTTCCTGTAATATGTGTTGTGCAAAGGAGGGGCCCTAGAAAGTTTAGGATGTATCTATAAACTGATGCCCTAGGCAAGCTATCAGTGTTTGGTTAGGGGTCAGTGTGTTGTTGCAGAGTAGGTGGAGTGATTGAGGGTGCTCAAATCCTAGTTCAAATGATGTGGAGGGGAGGTCAGATGCATGATCAAGCATCTCCAATGCCAAGAGAGCTCTGGGGATTGTGGATACAAGGGAAAATACTAAACCCTCACTGTTACAGATAGTGAGTTACCAAACCCTCAATTATAGCCCCATTTTCAGTAGGCCATGTATGGATAGTATGGGAAAAGGAGACCAACAGAATATTGAAGCCCTCCCAAAAGGGTATTCAAATCCATAATTAGTTGGATGCTTTTCTCAAATAAGTTTGGAGTTGTTAGGAGAAAAAGGTCAATTAGGCCTACTAAATCTAGTAGCCTTTTTAGGCCATACAACAAACAAAACTTTTTAGAAGCGACAGAGAGGTTCCTAGAACAGTGAACTTTATCATATTCTTGATGTTATAGACTGAATGGAGAAAGGAGGAGTTTGAAACTTCTTAGAAGGGGACTAGGATAGCACCCTTAAGGCTAGGAGATTAGCCTCTTTGATTCTACCTAGTTTGCATTATTAGATGATCTTATTAAATTTGTGTTCATTTCATACAAAGATACATGTAAAGGAAAAAAAAATTGCATCTAAAGATTACATGTATATATATGAAAAATAACTTGTATATACTATACAAGGAAAATATTTTTCAGAAGAAAATGCAAGAGTACAGGCATACATAAGAGGATGAACATAAATAATAAGGGTGCCAAACATTGCCTGAAGTGATGAATTTTTTACTCGGGTACGAATCTAGTGTGCCCCTGTGTGATCCAAAACCTGCAAAGAAAAGAGAGATGGGGGTTAGATAAAAAATATCTAAGCAATGAATGGCATTCTATTACTAATCCTCATCTACAATTATGCATGTGCATAGTCAAGCCATACACTTCTGAAAGAAAAACCATGCTACAAGACATGTGCACTCAGAAGAATGTTGCAGAGAGTAAATTGTTGCATTTATGTCTGCATGAACACCTGGTGAGTCACTATTATGATTTCAAGTAAAGATCATAACATCACAATATGGTTGGCAGCCCCAAGGAGGCCCCATTGCATGCAATGAGTAAGCTACATCAAAACAAAGAGGTACACAAATCTACATCATCTATACTAATGTCTATTTGATTGGATGGTGCTTTGTTTGTTATATTGTTGCTATCAAAATAGAATGTTAGTGGTGATTCAATGCATCTACAGCCTCAACAAAATGGTGACATTGATCCAATAATAGAAAATACATTACAAATGCCAAGCTCACAGTCTCAATGAAATAAATAGTGTATAAAACAATATATGGTGCACAACAGCAGCAAGCATGCAATGACAACAATAACATTAAATGATGCCCGAGCTCAAATTCAAAATAGTAAGTGTATTAATGTATGATCTAATAGTAGAAACCTCATTGATCATTGCCTTTCACTCCTCCATCATTATTGAAGAGATAACTACCTACAACTCTGTGTGTGAATTTTGTACCTAGCTATAGACATAATACTTCAGTAAAATATTAGAGGTTAGCAGAAATCAAAATCATGCAGTGAAATGGAAACTAATCTAACCAGGTGATTTACTGCCTTCTAGTAGGTGCAAGTATGTATTCTTAGATTGGACCGAGATCAGTGACCTTGACGACACCTAAATGAAGGATTTGAATGCAGAATCTAGATATGAATTAGATGCAAATTAATCTATTTTTTTAGATTTTAGATGCAATAAGATGAGATAAACTGATATGAATCTATTCTATATGAAAAACTGATATGCAATGCAATTAATCTAACAATGATATGCTAAATATGAATGATCTCACAAAAGTTGTTGATTCACAAAAGAAACTTCAATTCTTTAGATACCAATTCACCAGCATAAGTTTGCAAATTCTAAGATTGTTTGTGAAGAGCTGAAGCCTTGATTTTATAGAAATCCAGGGCTTTGGAGGTGCATGGGAAAAACCATAAATCACTCTTGTTGATTTATGAGTCAACAAGGAATTAAAGATAGTTAACTCACAAAAAAACATGCAAAAACAACTTTTTGATTTAAATTAGAAGTTGAGATCAACTTTCAACTCAAAAGAGAGTTGAGTTTATTTTTAAAACAACTTGAATTGATTTTCTAATTTGGAGTTCAACTGCTTTTTGAATGTGCACAATTAATTATAAATTAAATAAATAAATAAAGTGATTTATCCTCAACTTAACTGATTTTGAAAATAAAACAATTGATTTATGGGTTGATCAATTATTAAATCAAACTTTTATTCAAAAACTATATCATTAAATATGACAACTTTCTTTAATTAATTAAATAAGAATTTAATCAATTAATGATAGGAATTTTGATTTGTTGTCAAAATGGAATAATACAATTTAGGAATAAATATAATTAAATAATTAAGTGGCAGTATTAAATCTAATTAATTAAATATTGAGAATATTCATTTAATCAAACTTTAGGATAAATAAGATTTATCGCCAAATAATCATTAAATTAAAGATAATTAGGATAAATAGAAATATTACTAGGAATATTCCCCGATGCAGAATTTGAGATAATCAATTAGGATTCAATGATGTTTAGATGTGCCTTAGGTTAGGACTTCAATGTCGATTTCGTTCGATGTGTCGATGTAGGAGGTTAATGAACTTATAGCCCATTTTTGGGGTATTACATTTTGCCCCTCTTTGAATTGTTGTGTGAAGCGCAGTGGTTCAAAGACAGTCTGTGAATGATGTTGAAACTGATTGTTTGAAATTGAAATTGATATGAGACAGAAGCTGATTGAAGTTGATATGAAGATGTTAGGTCCTGAATGACCAAAGATAATGTTAACTATAACAACAATGAACTGATGATTATGAAAAAGTGTCAAAACACCTGATTTCAAACCTTATGATTGTGAAGAAGTGAGTGACCAATTCCAGACCTGATTGTCGATAAGAATCACATTGGTATCACATCTGAACCCTTCAGTTTCTGAAGAACCATGGAAATAACACAATTGAACCGATAGTTACAAAAATTGATACAATTTACAAGATTAAGAGAATACCAGATTGATATGGATCTCGATGAATCTGATATGCCCTGAGCGATGATTGATTTGCCCCAAGTGATGAAGTCTTTTGATGAATTAGCAACTAGACGTGGTTGTTGTCTTGATTACTGAGGAAAGATATGATTTCAAATTTGATTACAAACTTTGAATGATGTGCAATACCATGCTCCCTTCGGGATTAAAATTGAAATCTGACAAGAAAAGTCAACATTATAGTTTAGAAGCATGTTAATTGATTTGAGAAGTGGTTAAACACGTTCAAAAATGCATTCTGCATCATTTGGAGGTCCATAAGACCAAGTTTGATGAGGTTTAACCATGAGTTGACCGTGGTTGACCAAGTTGAAATTTTGATAGTTTGATGTAAGATAATCAGTTAAGTTGAATTCTATATTTCTGTGAAGATTGAAGGTCGATTATGCAAGCAGTTAATAATATGAATGATCTCAGATTTTGATTTTGATCCCGAAAAAGAATTCTACTTGCTATTTCATTGGATGGACCTTCGTGTAAGATTCAGCTCTTGTTAGATTTGAAGATGTAATTTGAAGAATCATTTAAGCATTAAAGTTCGTTTAGCCATTTGTGAGATCATGCAAACATGCGAAATGCAAAGAAACATGCATAATGAAATGCAACCTAAGACCTAGGACCTAGTCACTAATCATGTGTCAGTCATTTTCATCATTGAATTTTTAGGTAACCGGATAAATCAATATAATGCCCACTAGTTAGGAAACTATAGACATATGAATATCGATTTGTATGCGCAGGAATCAATACAACACCTACTGATTAGGAAACCATGGATATATGAATATTGATTTTGTATTCAGAATGTCGGATTAGATATAAGCACCAAGGCATAAGCGCCAGGATGACCTGAATATCATGTCCATTTTGATATAGCAATTTCTATAAGCATCAAAACATAAATGTTGTGATGACCAAAATATGCCTTGTATTACAAACACATCAAATAGTTAAGAGATCATTCTAAATCCAATGTGAATTACCCATAGTGACCCTTTATCATTCACATCCTTAGGAAAGATCACATTTCACAGTAGGAGAAAGAACTCTCTCAAAAAGACAATAGTTAGATCAAACTTCCTTGGATTTTCTGGGTATCAATGGTCAAGGTACGCATGGCCATCCATTTTGAGATAGAGGCTCTTACAGTTGGACAACATTTCATCCAAAATTTTCAAAGTTCTTAGATTTTCACATACAAGTAGAAGATAAAGAAAAGATTATGCCCCCAGTCATCACTCTCTAAATCTTATAAAGGACATCATCAAAGAGCTCGAAAGGACGTAATATGAAAAAATCTTAATGTGAATCAGTAAGCATACAAGGAGATAAAAGCATAGAAAAGCATAGATTATTTTCAGTTTGTGTTTGATGTTTGATTGCGTTGTTGTAGATGCAAAATCCTTTATGGAGACAAGATTGACTGACTGACTCGGATGAAGCTTCAAAGGACCTTAACTAGATATGACACGTCTCAAATACATTGGAGACCATAGGATATGACATTGATTGCCCCCAAGTTTTAACATTGATAGGATACAGACGCTTGAGCTGATTGGTGTACAAACTGACTTATTGAAAACAAACTGGGAGATATGTACAAACTAAAGCAAGATGAAAGCTGGAAAAGACCAAGATTGCGCTGATAGATGGAGTATTTTGAAATAAGTGGCACCCATTTTCTGGGTTTTCACCATCTTGGCAGAGATTCTATTTTTTCTACCAAGGCACCTATTTTCAGGTTTTCACCAAGGCACTTTTTCTTTTTCTAATTTTTTTGTATTTTTTATTTTTCAATTTTTTTGTACTTTTGATATTTTTTACTTTTTTTATGAATCAACAAGGCGCCTATTGCTAGGTTTTCACCAAGATGTTTATTTTTTCAGGACTTTTTCCAATTTTTAAGATTTTTTAAGACATTTTACCATACACTGAATGCCTTAGGCGTAGAATTCTTCCAGATGGAGAATGTTGATTGGTTCTCAGAGCTATTCTCCTTCAGTCATTGAGATTTGATAGGCACTAGAGCCAAAAGTAGTAGTGATTACAAAGGGACCCAACCAGTTGGGTTCAAACTTCTCCTTGTGTTCTCGATGTGATTGATTTTTAGGATTCTCTCTCAAGACTAGATCACCAACCTGAAATTCTCTATGTCTAACTTTCTTGTTGTAACCTCTAGACATTCTCTTCTGATATACTCTAAGATGATTATACATTCCTTGTTTGTGCTCATCTAGTAGTTCAAGTTCTTGCAACCTAGACACTCTGTAGTCGTCATTAGTTACTAGACCATGCATTCTGATTCTTAGTGATGGGATTTCAACCTCAATAGGCAGTACTGCTTCAGACCCATAAACTAAAGTGAATGGAGTAGCCCCAATGGGCATTCTGATACTTGTTTTGTAGGCCCAAAGAGCTGGATTGATCATGAGATGCTAGTCTCTTCCTGTTTTATTAACTGTACGGTGCAAGATTTTTAATAGATTCTTATTAGATGCCTCTACTTGGCCATTCCCTTGAGGATAGTAGATAGATGACCAATGTTGTGTAATCTTGAATTTGGCACATAAATCATCTAAGTCTTTGTTCTTAAATTGTCCACCATTATCTATGATTATGGAATGAGGTATCCCATATCTGCATATGATATAGTTCAAGATGAACATAGATATTTGTTTTCCAGTTGCTTGTGTCAAAGGGACTGCTTCTACCCATTTTGTAAAATAATCTGTAGCTGTGATTATATGGGTATGTCCATTAGAAGAATGCGGATGTATAGCTCCTATAAGATCAAATGCCCATTGGTGAAAAGGCCATTGTGTAGTGAAGGGAATTAGATCTCTCCCTAGAGCATGAATTAAGTTTCCATGCACTTGACACTTTTGACAGTTCTTAGCAAACTTGATAGACTCTTTCTCCATTTCAGGCCAATAGTACCCAGCCCTACTAAGTTTTTGAGCTAGTGTTAAATGATTCAAATGTGACCCACAAATACCATCATGGACTTCCTCTAACGCATGTTGAGACTCTTCCCATTCTAAACATCAAAGTAGCGTACCATCTAGACCTTGTTTGTACAGATTGTGACCAATGATGACATATCGGGAGACATTATGGATAAGGTATCTCTTTTCATGGCGGTTGAAGGTATTGGGAATGATTTGGTCTTGGAGATAGGAAAATAGGTTTTTGTATCTAGATGAATCATGACCAACAACAGTGCAGATCATGCGGGTTTCAGGGGAATCATATGCAGGATAAGATAGTGCTTCCACTAGGAACTCATAGAGTAGCTCATGTTTAGGCTATTGTAATAAAGTAGATAATGTTCCCATTGCATCGGCAACCTTATTCTCCATTCTAGGTATTTTCTCAAATGTGATAGATATGAAATACTTCTTTAGATCATCTACCATTCTCTTGTAAGAAATGAGCTTTTCACCTTTAATTTGGTACACATCATTGACTTGATGGATAACAAGTTGAGAGTCTCCATGAATGTGTAGCTTTGTTAGTCTCCATTCAATTGCTATTTTCATACCATTCAAAAGGGCTTCGTATTCTGCAATATTGTTTGTGCAAGGGAACTTTAATCTGAATGCTTTTTGGATTGAGTATCCTTGAGGCGTTATGAACAATATGCTTGCTCCTGATCCATTCTATGTATAGGAGACATCAAAGAATAACTGCCATTCTCTAGAAGAAAGAGTCATAATAGAGGAATTTGGAAATTCCATTTGCATTGGTGTATCATCAATCATAGGTGCATCTGCTAATTGATCAGCAATAACCTATCCTTTGATAGTTTTTCTTTCCACATATTCAATGTCAAATTCACTTAAGAGCATGACCCATTTAGCTAATCTACCTGTGAGGGAATCTTTGCTTAGTAGGTACTTGAGTGGATCAATCTTAGCTACCAAATGTGTGGTATGAGCTAACATGTAATGTCTCAGTTTCTATGATGCAAAGATCATAGCTAGACAATCTTTCTCAATCATTGAATAGTTCTTCTCATATGCAACCAATGTTCTACTGATATAGTATATAGATCTTTCCTTTTTGTTCTCATCATGTTGTGCTAGCAATGCCCCCAGTGATGTATCTATAGCAGAGACATATAAGATCAAAGCCTTCCCTGGAATGGGAGGCATCAAGATAGGAGGATTTGATAGATACTTCTTGATATGGTTAAAGTTGTTCTCACATTCTTCATTCCAAGAAAATGTCACACCTTTATGTAATGTCTTTGTAAAAGATTGTGATATGTCTGCTAACTGTGATATAAATCTTCTGATAGATTGAACTCTTCCTTGCAATGTCCTCATTTGACTAATATTCTTTGGAGGTTGCATTTCCATGATGGCCTTTACTTTAGCTAGATCAACTTCAAAGCCCTTCTTTGAAACTATGTATCCTAAGAGCTTTCCAGAAGTGACACCAAAAGCACACTTCTTAGGATTTAGTCTAAGACTAAATTTTTCCATTCTGTCTAGTATCTTGCTCAAGTCATTTAGATGTTCAGCTTGAATCACAGATTTTTCTAAAGTATCATCAACATAATCTTTCATAGTCCTATGCATCATGTCATGAAAAATAGATGTCATGGCTCTTTGATATGTAGCACTAGCATTCTTAAGCCCAAATGGCATGACATTCCAACAGAAGGTGCCCCATGCACATGTGAAAGCAGTTTTCTCTTGATCCTCTAGAGCAATTTTTATTTGATTATATCTAGAAAAACCATCCATTAAATAATACATCTCAAAGCCTGCAGTCATGTCCACTATCATATCAATGTTAGGTAATGGAAAATCATCCGTAGAGCATGCTCTATTTACATCTCTAAAGTTTGTGCACACTCTGATTGATTTATCTGGTTTTGAAATAGGTACAATATTAGAAATCCACTCTGCATTAGTCAATAACTCAGATGAATCTAGCTTTTAGGAGCTTCTCTAATTCAACTTTTACCAAGAGTGCAACATGAGGATGCATCTTTCTCAATTTTTGCTTGACAGGTTGGACATTTGGAGCTATAGATAAATGTTGCATTATAAGATTAGGATCCAACCCTAGCATATATGGATATTTCCATGCAAAGTTGATCTTCTTTTTTGTTAGGAATGTAGTAAAAAATTTCTTCTCTTCTTCTGATAAAGATTGTGCTACATGGATCAACTATGGTTCTTCTATTGTTCCCAAGTTGATGGATTGAGTGGGCTCAATTAGAATTGGAGATCTATCCTGTAAATGACTCGGAAGGACATCAAATATCTCATCCTTAGGTGCCTTAGAGAGGTTTTCACCTTTGAATACATCTTTTATTTTTACTTTTGTAGGTTTTGAGACTGCCGCAAAGTGGTTTTCACCCTTAAAACTCCTTTTCTTTTTATTTTTATTCTTATTTTTCTAACTAAGATACTTGATGTCTGACTCTATCATGCTAATGCTCAGTTCACTGATGGAAGTCCTCATAGGCTCAACTGCATTTAGGTAGCAAGAAAAGGCATAGTCATTCAGGAAGGTATAAATACCATGGCTCAGATTTGTGGAGGTTTGATCAAGAAGTTCAGGATGTTGGATAGTCAAAATGGGGAAAGATTGGGAGATAGTGTTTATGGGTATGGATCTGTCATCATTGGTCCTAACCTGACGCTCGATTTCAAAGGTGATATTACAACTTAAGACATTCAATTCATGAATAGGATCAATGTCATTGTAGGAATCCAATTTAGCCATAGGTGGACCAGACTCGATAAGTTTGTCATTTCACTCTAGACTTACGTTGGGTTTAGGTGCATATTGGTGAATAACATCAACATGTTTCTTTGTAATAAGCTCATCTTCTTCTAGAATGGCTCCCCATTCATAGTCATTAGATTCTTCATCTATGCCTCTAGGAAATCTAAGAACATGAGTAAAGTTAGGATGAATACCCCAAGAAGGGTTACCCTCATATTCAGATTTGAATTCATACTCATGGGAGTCTATCTCAAAATGACTACCACCTTCCTCTTTGTTTATTTGATTGTCTTCAAGATTAGCTGGTTCTTGTGTTGCAACTATCTCTTGCTCTATAGTAGGTTCTTATGTTTCTAATACATTAATTCTTTTTATTGGATCATCTTCAGCTTCAAGAAAGTCTTTGATTTCCCTAGGCAAACGCTCATAAGGAACAAGTTCTGAGTTATTTGAATCACTATCTGATGGTTTAGTTTCTTCCTTCTTAAAAAGAGTTTCCCCTAGTGCGATCTGCTCTATGACATGAGAACAATTACCTTTGAGGTGGAAGGGTTTCTTTTTAAAGCCTAAGCCAACAGTATCTTTGTTTCCCCTACCAGTATGTGAGATAGGTATTATGAGACCTTCTCCTTTGACTCTTAGAGGTCCTTTTCCTGAATATCCCATCTTAGCTATCAGTTTATCTCCTAGACCATATGCCTTAGAAGGGATTTTGGATACTGTAGAATCACTAGTTTGAACAACTTGAGATTCAGGTTCATCTTTATATAGCCATACAAGCACAACTTCATCCTCTTCAAATTCCTTCTTGGAGACTTGTTCTGCTACAAAATTCTTTTTATATGCCTCAAGAGGTTCTTTAAAGTCTGGTTTGGACTATTTTAAAGATTGTCCATAAGACTTAGGAGAGATAGGGAGAGATGTCAAAGATAAGACTGGCTCTATAGTATATTCTCCCATACCATTTTCTTTGATATTGACCTCTTTTGCAATGTCTTCCATTTTAGATGTGGATGCTTCTGTAGTTGGCTCAATGGAAGATTCTCTGTTATTAGGCACAAGTTTATCTGCACTTTCCTTCAATGTATTGCAAGTGGTGGATATGTCTGCTAGAATAGTGACCTCTACTCCTTCATAAGGAAATTTCAAGCATTGGTGGAATGTAGAAGGAATAGCCTTCATCTCATGTATCCATGGTCTCCCTAGAAGAATGTTGTAAGCCAAAGGTAGATCAAGAACTTGACATATAGTATCTCTGATAACCGAACCTGCTCTGATAGGTAAGACAATGGTGCCTTTAGAAGATCTTTCTTGTTCATCATAGGCTTTTATAGTTATTTTCTTTCTAGGATCAATAGACAATTCTGAAAATCCTAATTATGTGACCAAGCTGTAAGAGCAAATGTTTAGGCCAACGCCCCCATCTATCAACACATGTTTGACTCTACGGTTTTGGATCAAGAATTCTATGTGCAATGGCTGGTTATGCGGGTGACTCAAGGAGTTGTCATCTTCCTCTAAAAAGGATATATATTGTGGAGATGTAAGATGTCCAACCATAGTCTGGAACCTGTCTAAATCAAGGTCATCAAGAACATTGGATCTGAGAAAAGCTTTGTCTAGAATAGCTCTATGAGCTGGAGATATCTGAAGCAACTCAAACATGGAGATTTTTGCATAAGTGTGCTAGAGTTGTTGAATAATGCTATAAGATGTTGGCCTCGTATCTTTAGGATTGGAAGATTTTGAAGCAACCTTCTATTTGGAAACGGAAGAAAGATTGAAGGGCATCTTAGGGACATTTGATGAATTTGGGATTTGTTTGTTCAAATGTGTCTGAGCTTGTGATCGAGTCACTGCATTAGCTGAAGTATGATCTCTATCTCTTTGCACAATTGTGATGACATTGCAATGCTCAGAGGGACAAGGTTCAACCATATTGATAACAACATTATTTCTAGGGTATGCATAATTGACCTTTGACCCCATATTAGGCTGAGAAGATGAAACTTCTTGACCATGTTTCAGAAATGGTTCTGTAAATACTTTATGATCATTATTTCTCTTATGATTATCAATCGTGATGTCTCCCTTATCAATCAGATCTTGAATAGTATGTTTCAAGCATAAGCAGTTATTAGTTTTGTGACCTTTACCCCGATGGAAATAATAGAATTCATTCTCTCTCCACCATTTTGGTTTAGGATCAGGATCAAATTGTCAGATCTCAGGCAAAGAGATGATGTTATTAGCCAGCAGAGTTCTCATAGCTGATTCCAAAGATTCTCCCAAAGGACTGAATTTTCATTTATTATAAGCGGACCAAGATTTGTATTCTGGCTTATTTTGAGATGATTCAGACACCTTTTTCTCTAAAGCTTTGATGGCTTGGGTACCAATACTTAGATTGAAAGATGGTGCCTTTGATGTGGCACAGATAGTATCAACAACACCATCTATGACAATGCCTTTATTCTTGTTCCAGTTTTTGTTCTTGTCTTTAGAACTGGATCCTGATTCGTACTTGTCCTTTTGAAGTGTGATGTCTCCTTTTTTCACAAGTACCTTTTCAATTTTGATCGCATTGTCTACCATCTTATCAAAAGATGTATGATCTTGCATTTGTAAAGGGTAGTTGATCTCTGGAACAAGATTATTGATGAAGATTTCCAGTTTCTCAGTTTCTGGGATAGGCCTAGCATATAGAGAGAGTTTCTTCCTCCATCTTTTGAGAAATGTCAAGAATGGTTCTCCTGGATATTGCTTGAGATTGCAGATATCAATCATGGTGACTGGATGTTGAATGTTGTAGGAATATTGTTGATAGAACAATTTGATCAACTCCTCAAAAGTTTTGATAGTAGAAGGCAATCTAGAGAACCAATGAATGGCTGCTCCTAGAGATCAAGGAAAGAGACGCATCAGATATGTTGGTTCGTGCATGAAATCCATAGATTATGTGAAAAATTCTCTGACATGATCTTGAGGATCAGATTGTCCATCATACTTATCATATTTCGGCATCTCCACTCTTTTTGGGAATGGTGGCATGTACAAGTCTTTTTCAAATAGAAAAGGACATAGGGCCTCCATGGAGAACTCCTTGGGTTCCTTTTCTTTCTCAAGGTTATTAAGTTTGACTTGCATGGCATGCATCTGTTTCATCATAGCTGTGAGTGGATTTTCTTCCTCATGCGTAATGATATCTTCAACATTAAATTTGGGAGGAATTTTAGCTCCTTGATGAGCTAATTGTAGAAAGTATGCCTCTCTATCTTCTTTCAAGAAATGCTTCATCATTCTTTTGAAGTTATCATCAGTTTGATATTGAGCAATTTCTTTGGGTGTGGGTTCCTGATCTGCACCATGTTGAGATTGAGCTCTTTGAGAGCCAAATTTTTTCCCTACTTGAGACATAGTAGGAGTTTTCCCTGGGATAGATTGAGGAGGATTTTGTTGATTACCTCTATGAGTTGATGAAGGAGGAATGTAACCAGATTTTAATCGAAAGTTTCCAAGACCGTCATCTTCGTAAAGACCAAAATTGTAGAGTTGCTCAAGAGTTGGACCCCTGGTAGTAGTTATAGGTAAGGTATGGGATGCTTCTCTAGATTTCTTGTGAGAGGAAGCTTTAGTTTCCACCATTAACCTTGGGTGAAACAAAAGAACAAGATGAAGACAACTGAAGAAAGATCTGATTCAAGAAGATCAAATGACGCAACCTTGTCAAGGTTTGATTGATTGAAGCTTGGATTAGACGTAGATGAAGGAGACTGTGCCCTTGATGTATGGGTAGATTCCCAAAAGATAGTGGACATGAGTTCACAACACTTAGCTATTTTGATGGTTGATTGAAGATTGATAGTTATGACAAGGTTCTTGACACAAGATGATAAAGACTCAAATCGATTAAACAGAAGGCTAAATCAGATTCAAAAGGCCACTTTAGGAAAATGATTGGATTCTCAGTAGTTTTTTCTCTATTCTTGACATAGTGATTTTCTTGATAGACTCTAGAAATAGGTTGGAAAAGTTGCGTCTCTGACAGTTCTGACAACTTTTTGGCAAGTTTTCAAAATTTCTCAAATGACTTTCTATAGGCTCATAAAATAGTGGGTATAGCATGAAATGACAATTGAAAAACTCATACAACAGTTGTCAAACTCGCACAACGGTTGATTGCAAGAATTTTTACTTTTGGAATTGACTGGCAACAAAACTTGTACGACAATGTCTCATATACCATATGATAATCTAGGGGTTCTAAAATGACAATAGCCAAAATTCATATGACTTTCTGACTTTACAAAATGATTGTTGACTCCAGAAAGGTGTTTGACATCAGATTTTGCAATTTTTCATATTTTTAGTTTCAAATTGTTCACAAAATTCTCTATCCAAATTTGAAGATTATAGCGGATTGATTCATTCTCAATAACCAGATAGATAAACAAGCACACAAAATAGCAAGCAAGTGATTTCAAGCACGTCTGAAAATAATAAATAGGGGACAAAGCAACCCTGCGCATGAACAATCAAGTGACTAAATTGTACTAATCCCTAGGAGTGCTAATAGTGTATGTTCCAAAAAGTTTTGCAATAACACACATATTCCTAGAAAATGAAAATTTGGCCTCACTAGGGTTTTTAGTAATGGTCTGACTCTGCAACTTTTGTGATCTCAAGAGGGTGAACTCCAATCTAGGCGCACTAGGGTTTTGACATAGTCTAAGAACTTAATCTTCAGGATCTACTAGGGAGATCTTACAGCCCAACAAGAGACCACACCTATGGAGATTTCTTCCACAAAGACATTTATATAGCGGTTATCACTACCATGACAAAAATGGCTATTACCGCTTGAGGTTCTGTCAACGTGGTTGACCCAATTAAGGGAATGTCCACTATGGTTAACCCTCTCTAAAGGTGACTCACAAAATATACCACATGGAGACTGGTTCCAGATTCAAGGATCTAAGTTTCTGGTACTACCCAAAAAGGGAGTAGAGCATAGTCCTCTAACCTTTTCACTTTTAACCCAAAAAAAGTAGATAGATTAATCTGACACACTAAGACCAAGATTATCTCACAAAGATCTATGATGTCAACCACTCATGATCTATCAACCTCTCTGAAGAGAGAATGTATTAATCAGAAGCTGAAGACGCACAAATCTAGTAGAACGTGAGACTCTCTCAGTAACCTCCCTACCTACAAGGGTTCCTTCATTGAGAAGAGTTTCATTGGAAACCCACTCTCTCAAGAACCATGAATAGTGTTCATAGGGCCTATTTACTATGTGTAACAAAGATGCTGAAAAGCAAATCTATGTTCATTTTTATAGCCCAAAATGAAATATGTGATATGAAAGCAATAAAGGTCACACAAGCTTGACATGCAAGAGTTCTTTTTAATCCAAATTGAAATGTTATCAGATGAAAAGATTACCTGAATTTCTCGCAACACGCTTAGTAGATTCTTACCTATTTTTAGCAATTTTTACACTTTTCCCAATCAAAACCAGCAGAAATCAATCAAAAACAGCAAATTTCAATCATTAATGTTAGCTGTTAGTCCAAATCAGAAAAACAAATCTGAAAAACTCCCTAGAAAAGTGAAATGACAATTGAAACCTGGCACTAAAACTCGTACGATAGTGGGTCACCCACTAGACGACAATCCAGAAACTCGTATGTTACTGGGTATCAAATCATACGATAAGAGAGAGAGCTTCCAAATGACACTTTGATTCTGATGGTACGATCCTTGATCAAATAAATTATCGTACGACAGTGGGTATCCTCTGATACGAGTTTCTAACAAAACTCATACAAAAATTGTACGAACAGAAATTAAAAATCGTAGCTTGAAACAGAAAATGACAAGAAGATGATAGAAATTGATAGAAATTGAATGGAAACTTGTTTTAGGGCCCCATAGTGGGCACCAAAAATGTGTGTGAATTTTGTACCTAGCTGGAGACACAACACTTCAGTAAAACATTAGAGGTTAGTAGAAATCATAATCATGCAGTGAAATGGAAACTAATCTAACCAAGTGGTTTACTGCCTTCTAGTAGGTGTGAGTATGTATTTTCAAATTGAACTGAGATCAGTGACCTTGACGACACCTAAATGAAGGATTTGAATGCAGAATCTAGATATGGATTAGATGCAAATTAATCTATGTTTTTGGATTTTAGATGCAATATGATGAGATAAACTGATATGAATCTATTCTATATGAAAAATTGATATGCAATGCAATTAATCTAACAATGATATACTAAATATGAATGATCTCACAAAAGTTGTTGATTCGCAAAAGAAGCTTTAATTCTTCAGATACCAATTCACCAGCATAAGTTTGCAAATTCTGAGATTGTTTGTAAAGAGTTGAAGCCTTGATTTTATAGAAATCCAGGGCTTTGGAGGTGCATGGGAAAAACCATAAATCACTCTTGTTGATTTTTGAGTCAACAAGGAATTAAAGATAGTTAACTCACAAAAAATCATGCAAAAATAGCTTTTTGATTTAAATCAGAAGTTAAGATCAGCTTTCAACTCAAAAGAGAGTTGAATTTATTTTTAAAACAACTTGAATTGATTTTCTAATTTGGAGTTCAATTGCTTTTTGGATGTGCACAATTAATTATGAATTAAATAAATAAATAAAGTGATTTATCCTCAACTTAATTGATTTTGAAAATAAAATAATTGATTTATGGGTTGATCAATTATTAACTCAAACTTTTATTCAAAAACTATATCATTAAATATGACAACTTGCTTTAATTAATTAAATAAGAATTTAATCAATTAATGATAGGAATTTTGATTTGTTGTCAAAATGGAATAATATAATTTAGGAATAAATATAATTAAATTATTAAGTGGCAGTATTAAATCTAATTAATTAAATATTGAGAATATTCAATTAATCAAATTTTAGGATAAATAGGATTAATCGCCAAATAATCATTAAATTAAAGATAATTAGGATAAATAGAAATATTACTAGGAATATTCCCCGATGCAGAATTTGAGATAATCAATTAGGATTCGATGATGTTTAGATGTGCCTTAGGTTAGGACTTCAATGTTGATTTCGTTTAAAACAAGATAAAACTAACCCAAAATACTTTGTCTTAATAAAATCTTAATAAAACAATATATTTAGTCTTAATAAAATTTTATAGAACAACATATATTGTGTGAAGTGTTTTATCTCTCTTTATTTGTTTTACTAGGGCATCATGCATTTTTTATGTCATTATGAGCTCACTATTTGAGCACCTCATGTCCCTATATTATTGATTGGTGCTCAAACAGTGAGCTCATAAACAATGCATGATGCCCTAGCTTGCAGCCCGCAAACCATCAAAATATTTCCTCATGAAATAATCATAAATGGGGAGTACCACATAGTGAATATCAATAGCAAAACAAATAAAGAGAGATCAAACACTTCACACAATGCCTTGAAGGTAATAGCAATGATGCTCTAGCTCTCAAAGCTCGCGGGTCATCAAGCATTCCAAATGAAAAAGATGTAAACAATGTCAGTATTAAACAATGAGCTCATGAACAATGTATGATGTCCTAGCTTGCAGCCTGTGAGCCATCAAGACATTTCCTCATGAAATGATCATAAACGAGGAGTACCACATAGCTAGTGAATATCAACAGAAAAACAAATAAAGAGAGATCAAACACTTCACACAATATATGTTGTTTTATAAGATTTTATTGAGATTAAATATATTGTTTTATTAAGATTTTATTAAGACAAAGTATTTTGGGTTAGTTTTATGTTGTTTTATAAGATATTTATTAAGACTAAATATATGATGTAAACTCAATATAACAAGTAGAGCACCGACCAATCAAATAGGGACATGAGTTGCTCAAATAGTGAGCTCATAAACAATGCATGATGCCCTAGCTTGCAGCCCGCAAGCCATCAAGGCATTTCCTCATGAAATGATCATAAACAGGGAGTACCACATAGTAAATATTAACAACAAAACAAATAAAGAGAGATCAAACACTTCACACTTCACATCAGCCATACACTTCTAAAATGAACTATGCTACAGAACATGGGTGTGTGTTAATGTGATTCAAAAGCTATTATGGAAGATTGTTTTATTATTGAGATAAGGATATCTTAATTCTACAAGAATAAATGTTTTGAAAAATATTTGAATTTAATTTTGACAATAACATGAGGAGTGGATATATTTCAAGCTTCAGTGAGACTTCATACCACGCACTGTTCGTAGATTACGTTCAATGAGTTATTTACGCTTGTATTGGTGGGAAAACTCTTGAAAATGCACAAAAGAGATTGCATTCAACCATGTTGTTTACATGACACATGTAGTTTACCTCCAGTCTAAATCAACATTGTGTACAAATCTATGAACGGTGTGTGGTATGAAGCTTCGCTCAAGCTTGAAAATGATAAGCATTATGATGTTGAGGTATGGTGTGGTAAGCAAAATTATAGTTTCTCGTAAGCTACTATTGGTATAAGTTTTTTTTTTCAATAGTTGCAGAATCCAACTTCTCCTATACTTACATGTATGTATACATTTTGGGCTTGGTTTTAATGTCATGTAAATTTGAGTGAAATGGTAATAATATTTAAGAGAAACAAGTATGGCATTTTAAACAAGTATGCATATACATTATATAACAAGAGTGATATATTTTAATGGAAACACTTAATGAGAAGGATGCCTATATAACAGGAGGAGTGATATATTTTAATGGTAGTGGACATAGAAATTGTAGTGTAAGTAGTAGGATGATTGTAAGTGGACATAGAAATTGCAGTGAAACTCTGTAATTTATTATAGCTCAGTGTTGTATATCCATAGTCAATGCCTATTTAAACTTTAGGATGATACTTATATGATGGCTTAAGTAAATTTTTCTTACCTTGAGACTAGTACACCATGGGATTAGAGGATGGTTGTTATAATAGCAACTGTGTGTCTGTGGGATACTTTTATATTTTGTATTAAATGATGATACATACATATGGGTTTCTTCCTTTTGCAACAGTTTATATTCCAATACTTATATCTTGAATTGTCAAATAACCAATGAGTGATAATTTCAAAGTGTATCATAATTAAAGGCATGTGAATTCATATTGTACTTAATCTGAATGCCACTGTGTAATGTTTTTACTTACGATATTAATCTTAATATATCCCTATGAAGATATCCCTATTTTATTATTTATGTCCCTATTTACATCTTTTCATCAAATGACCCAAAAACATCAAGAATGGTCCTATATGGTCACTAATAGCCAACTTTTAGAAGAATATGAATGAATGCAAACATACATAAGTGGATGAACATAAATAATGAAGGTACCAGACATTGCCTAAAGTAATGAAGTGTTGACCCAGGGTTCAATCCAGTATGCTCTTGTATGATCCAAAACCTGCAAGGAAGGAAAAGATGGGGTTAGATCCAAAGGATATAAGCAATGTTTGGAACCATATTATTGATCATCATCTATAATTATGCATGTGCATAGTCAAGCCATACACATACTCAACAACATGGTAGCATTGATCCAATAACAAAAAATACATTACAAATGCCAAGCTCACAGTCTCAATAAAATAAACAGTGTATAAAATAATATATGGTGTACAACAGCAACAAGCATACAATGACAGCAATAACATTGCATGATGCTTGAGCTCAAATTCAAAATAGTAAGTGTATTAATGTATGTTTTCATGATGCTAGATATTAAACATGTAAGGAAACTCAGGTGCGGAAACAGCTTCCTACGCTAATCTCTATAGGAGAGTATTGTGCAAATTCTTATAAATCCTTACAATTTCAGATTCATTAACTACTTTAACAAAGATATTGCAACCACATACCATAAATACAGAAAAATAGAGAATGACACAATGATATACCTTGGGGAAAACCTTTTGGTAAAAAACCTCAGCACTCCAAAACCTGCACAATGTATTATCTTCAACACAAAGATTACAATACACTTGCAATGCAAGTTCTTTCAGGAGAAGAGAGACAAAGCCAACAAGACTTAAATTTTGTTATATCTCTCCCATAGGAGCAGCATCATATATATAGACTCCTCTAGACCCAAAAATAGGCACAACCACCAAGACCCATGCACAAAGCCACATGTACACAGTTGTTACATGCAATCCCAAGAATAGGCATCCATCCCTAGAATAGACTATGGCAGCTTGTCATAGAATCCACCAAAAATAATGGTCACAAGAGAAGTGTAAGAGAATCAGTCATACCAACCTATTTTTGTCATATTCTCTTACACACACCAACCACTTCTTCTTGGGTGCCCAAATAGGCCCAAGTCATAAGATGCTCTTACACCTGTCATAGCACATTCCTTAAATAGTTCTTACGTGTCATAGGAATCCATCATGACCATTTCAGTCATGATCTCCTTACGCACAAGATGTTGACACATCAAGTGGAGTGACACATCAACATGCCAACTAGACATGTACACTCACACTTAATTACATTATTTGCAAAAAATATATTTCCAAAACAAATAACAAGAATAGGAATTATCCAAGGTTGAGACACCTTATTCCTAACATTCTCCCACTTGTCGAACACCTTGCAAGAGCAACAGGAACATAACAGGAACTTTAACCACTATAGGCCAAAAGGCCCATAGACTCTGAACACCATCTGAACTTCTCAGTGCCCACTGGTTTCATTAATACATCTGCAACATTCTTCATAGTATCTACCTTCTCCAAATTTACCTTTCCATCTTCCACCATATCTCTCACAAAGTGAAACTGCACATCAATGTGCTTCGTTCTGGCATGGAAAGTTGGATTCTTTGCAAGGCAAATAGCACTCTGACTGTCACACCAAATAGTAATTTGTTCTACATCAACACCAACATCAGAACACAATCTTCTAAGCCAAATGGCTTCTTTACAAGCGTGAGTAGCAGCCATGTACTCAGCTTCTGTAGTGGACAAAGCAACCACAAGTTGTCGCTTACTCATCCAACTAATGGCACCACAAAACATAGTGAACACATAAGCACTGGTGGATCTCCTGCTGTCAATATCACGTGCCCAATCTGAATCCACAAACCCACGAATACAAACTGAATGCGGAGATCTAGAAGAGTTACCATGATAACATATGGAGTAATCAGATGTACCCCTCAAATATCTGAATACTCGCTTAACTGCATCCCAATGTACCCGTCTAGGATTAGCCATAAACTGACTTAGGACTCCCACTGCTTGGGCAATGTCTGGTCTAGTACAGACCATAGCATACATAAGACTGCCAACTGCACTAGCATAAGGTACTCTACTCATGTCCTCCACCTCACTAGGAGATTTTGGACAATCATCTATAGATAACTTTGTTCCCACAGAAATAGGAACACATAGTGGTCTACAATCTGCCATGCTGAACCTGTTCAACAATAACTTCACATACTTACTCTGACTCAACCAAAGTTTTCTATTAGACCTGTCTCTACTAATTTCCATACCTAAGATGTACCTAGCTGCCCCAAGATCTTTCATCTCAAACTGTGCTGACAACTGAGATTTAAAATCAGAAATCATACCCTTACCCTTCCCAAATAGCAACATATCATCAACATATAATGCAACAATAAGAAGGTGATCATTTTCAACTCTGAAATAAACACAATGATTTGATTTTGATCTTACAAATCCAATTGACAACACAAAGGCATCAAACTTAAGGTACCACATCCTAGGAGATTGCTTCAAACCATATAGAGATTTCTTTAATCTACAAACTAAAGATTCTTTACCTTTAACAATGTAGTGCTCAGGCTGTGACATATAAATCTCTTCCTCCAAATCACCATGAAGGAAAGTTGTCTTCACATCCATCTATTCTATCTCTAAATCATATGATGCAACAAGAGATAACATAAATCTAATGGATGTCAACTATGCAACAGGAGAGAATATTTCACCATAATCTATTCCCTCTACCTGTGAATACCCCTTTGCAACCAATCTAGCTTTATACCTTTCAACACTGCCATCTGCATAGAATTTCTTCTTGAACACCCATTTGCAGCCAACAGATTTTCTCCATTTAGGCAAAGGTACAAGGTCCCAAGTTTTGTTTTTCTCCAATGAAGCCATCTCATCATCCATAGCCTCAATCCAAGAACTTGCATCTTCCATGCCCAAAGCCTCTTTCACAGATCTAGGCTCATCAGTGTTAGTAATCAAAGCAAATGCACAACTGGAATCTAACATAGAATAACCAAACCTTTCTGGTTGCTTTCTTTCTCTCATGGATCTCCTCAAGGGCTGCAGTTGAGGTTGTTCTTCCTCTTCTTCTGAACTATCAGAGTTGCTAGAGCTCTCCTCATCATTAGGCCCAACATGGTCTCTTTGTTCAGTCTTCTCAGGGGTAGGAGGCAATTGAACAACATCTTTTTCCTTTTCTTTTTCATCTGGTTGTAGCACAATAGGAGAAGATGTTAGCTCTTTGAAAATAACATTTCTACTATACAACACCTTACTAGTCATAGGATCCCAAAGCTTGTATCCTTTCACACCAGCACTATATCCGATGAAAATATATTTAACAGCTTTGTTTTCCAACTTAGATCTTTTCTCCTTTGGAACATGTGCATAAGCTTCACAACCAAAAACATGAAGATGTCTAATTGAAGGCTTCTTACCAGACCACACCTCCATGGGTGTCTTACCAACAAGGGCTAATGTAGGAGATCTGTTAACCAGATAGCAAGCAGTGGCCATGGCTTCGACCCAAAACCTTTGTTCTAAACCAGCTCCACTAAGCATACTCCTAGCCTTCTCCATCAGTGTCCTGTTCATTCTCTCTGCAACTCCATTTTGCTATGGGGTATAAGGAGTTGTCTTATGCCTCTCGATACCTTGTTCTTTACAGAACTGTTCAAACTCTGCTGAGCAAAACTCACCACCATTGTCAGTTCTCACACACTTAATCTTCTTACTAGTCTGATTCTCTACAAGAGCTTTAAATTCCTTGAACTGACTAAAGACTTATGTCTTACTTTTAAGGAAATAAATCCACGTCCTTCTAATGTAATCATCTATGAAAGATACAAAAAATATAGACTTGGAGATTGAAGGAACTTTTACAAGACCAAATACATCAGAATGAATAAGATCCAAAACATCAGAAGATTTGTGAGAACTAGAGTAAAACTGAACACAATTTTGTTTACCATAGACACAGTGTTCACAGAACTCAAACTCGAGATTGCAATCATTTAACCCCTCAATGAGATTTTTATTTTTCAGGGTTCTGAGACCCTTTTCACCAATGTGGCCAAATCTCATATGCCACAACATTGTCTTTTCTACAGGAAGCTTACCTTCCAAAGTATTTTCACTACCATCGGAACCAATAGCCACAGACTTCTTCACTGCTTGTTCAGATGGTGAGGATGAAGAACTATTACACAGAGGAATACATGCATCTAGCTAAAATAAGGTACCTCTCCTAGTACCCCTTGCAAGCACTATCGATCCTCTTATCATCTTGCATCCTTCTTTCAAAAAAACAACTTGCACACCTACATCATTCAGCATACTTACAGATAATAGGTTTCATGTCAAACCCAGAATGTGCATAACTCCATTGATTCCCTTTACTCGTCCATTAGGAAATTTGATAGTGACCCTTCCGCCTCCAACTATCTTTAGGTGAGAATCATCACCCAAGTACACCTTTCCACCATCGAACTCTTCATATTTTGAGAACCAGTTTTGATGAGAGGTCATGTGAAAAGATGCACCCGAGTCAACCAACCACACATCATCAGATGCATGGGCTGCCAAAGCTGTGATGAATGCATCGCCATCTTCTTGAGATCTTTCTGAAGCTGAATCTGAACCTTTCTTCTTCTTCTTCGGCTCTTTGCAGTCTTTACGGAAGTGCCCAGATTTATCACAGTTCCAACATTTTGCCTTAGAATTATTAGAAGTCTTTGACTTCCCATAGGATTTGGATCTACCCTTATTGTCATTTTTCTTCCCTCTTTCAATGGATCTCCCACGAATAGCAAGGGCTTCTTTTTTCGAAATGGAAGCCTTTCTCCGCATCTCCTCTGATAGCAGCGAAGACACCACATCATCCATTTTGAAGGTGACTAAAGTGCTTCCGAGAGCCATCACAAGATGGTCCCATGAATCTGGTAAAGAACACAAAAGTGTGTAGCAACGATCCTCCTCCTCTAACTTGACACTAGCTGATGTCAATTGTGTAGCCAGCAGATTAAATGCATTTAAATGATCTGTTAAGGATCCACCTTCCTCCATTCGTAGAAAGTACAACTTCTTCCTCAGGAACAACTTGTTCACCAGAGATTTGGCCTGATACACGGCTGCAAGTCTTTCCCACAAACTATTTGCGGTTTTCTCATCTAGAACATTCAGAAGGACTGCATCGGTTAAACAGAGTCTTATGAGACCCTTAGCTTTACGGTCTTTGATATCCCAATTTGCTTGAGCTATAGTTGCTAGTCTTGTAGCACTTGAAGTCGCTTCCCATAGGTCACGATCTTCCAACATGTCTTCCATCTTGAGTTTCCACAACTCGAAATTAGTGCCATTAAATTTCTCCACCTCCATTCTTCCATATGATGAACTTGCCATCTCAATCTTGAGATTAGCTCAAAAAACCCTACCCAACAACTAGGATCAAAAGTTGATCAAGCTCTGATACCACTTGTAAGGAAACTCAAGTGCGGAAATAGCTTGCTACGCTAATCTCTATAGGAGAGTATTGTGCAAATTCTTATAAATCCTTACAATTTCAGATTCGTTAACTACTTTAACAAATATATTGCAACCACATACCATACATACAGAAAAATAGAGAATGACACAATGATATACCTTGGGGAAAACCTTTCGGTAAAAAACCCCAGCACTCCAAAACCTGCACAATGTATTATCTTCAACACAAAGATTACAATACACTTGCAATGCAAGTTCTTTCAGGAGACGAGAGACAAAGCCAACAAGACTTAAATTTTGTTATATCTCTCCCATAGGAGCAGCATCATATATATAGACTCCTCTGGACCCAAAAATAGGCACAACCACCAAGACCCTGCACCAAGCCACATGCACACAGTTGTTACATGCAATCCCAAGAATAGGCATCCATCCCTAGAATAGACTATGATAGCTTGTCATAGAATCCACCAAAAATAACGGTCACAAGAGAAGTGTAAGAGAATCAGTCATACCAACCTATTTTTGGCATATTCTCTTACACACACCAACCACTTTTTCTTGGGCGCCCAAATAGGCCCAAGTCATAAGATGCTCTTACACCTGTCATAGCACATTCCTTAAATAGTTCTTACGTGTCATAGGAATCCGTCATGACCATTTCAGTCATGATCTCCTTACGCACAAGATGCTAACACATCAAGTGGAGTGACACATCAACATGCCAACTAGACATGTACACTCACACTTAATTACATTATTTGCAAAAAATACATTTACAAAACAAATAACAAGAATAGGAATTATCCAAGGTTGAGACACCTTATTCCTAACAAAATAGTGAGCTCATGAACAATGGATGATGCCCTGGCTTGCAGCCCATGAGCCATCAAGACATTTCCTCATGAAATGATCATATACGGGGAGTACCACATAGTGAATATCAACAACAAAACAAATAAAGAGAGATCAAACACTTCACACAATGCCTTGAAGGTAATAGAAATGATGCCCTAGCTCTCAAATCTCGCAGGTCATCAACCATTCCAAATGAAAAGATATAAACAATGCTAGTATTAAACACATGAACAATGTATGATGCCCTAGCTTACAGCCCGTGAGCCATCAAGACATTTCCTCATGAAATGATCATAAGCGGGGAGTACCACATAGTGAATATCAACAACAACAAAAAATAAAGAGAGATCAAAAACTTCACACAATGCCTTGAAGGTAATAGAAGCGATGCCCTAGCTCTCAAAGCTCATGGGTCATCAGGCATTCCAAATGATAAGATGTAAAAAATGCAAGTATTAAACAGTGAGCTCATAAACAATGTATGATGCCCTAGCTTGCGGCTCGCGAGCCATCAAGACATTTCCTCATGAAATGATCACAAACAGGGAGTAACACATAGTGAATATCAATAGCAAACAAAATAAAGAGAGATCAAACACTTCACACAATTCCTTGAAGGTAATAGCAATGATGCTCTAGCTCTCAAAGCTCGTGGGTCATCGAGCATTCCAAATGCTAATTACAATGTAAACAATGCCACTATTAACAATGCTATCAAATAAACAATGCCACTGAAATTGAGTTAATGAGAAGACAAAGCTTGAATGCCTACCTCAAGTGCCAGTGCTCTCTTCCCAAATGGTGTCAGCCTCTTCGCGCATGCCAAACTCGAATTCCCTCTTCGCACCATGCAGAAATGCAGTGTTGTCTTCATGGTAGCTCTTTGAATTCACAAATTACAAATGACACTTCCTTTTTCTTTTTTTTTGGTTTATAACCAAATGGGTGTCGCAATTACGACAATAGCATCGCTATTACGACACCGTTAGGGGCACTTGCAAAAAAAACACAAAAAACATACACAAATTGTAGTGGCGTCGCAAATTGGTGTCGAAATTTGACCCCAAATGTTCTAGTGTATAATAAAGCAAGTAAGGATGAAAATTGGATTAAGGAAATGAAAGAGGAGTTAAGTCAAATAGAGAAAAAAAGAACATGGGAATTATCTCCTAGACCTAATAAAAATGTAATTAGTACTCAGTGGGTTTTTAAGAATAAACTAAATGAAGATGGAAATTTGCTAGAAATAAAGCTATGTTTGTGTGCAAAGGGTGTGTGTTATAGAGCACACACTAGATGATGAGAGGGGGGAGGGGGGGTGAATCAGCGTAAACTAAAATCACATTAACTTCAATATTCATCTCATGAAATAATAATAAAGTAATGAACAAAACCAACAACACATAAACACCAATATTTTATATGTTGAAAACCCAAACTGGGAATAACCATGTTGAGCACTTGCCCACAAAGACAATTCATTGATGTATATAGTTTGATTACAAAAGATTATAGGATTTCATTGCTCCAGACTTGCAACTAGAGGTTCATTGCTAGTACAACCATGAATAAAAAATAGGAGCTCTTTGCTCCATACTCGTAAAAAGAGGCTCATTGCTAAAGTAACAATATACAACAACAAAATTTTGCACCCAAGACTCAGTGTCCTAGGGAAAATTTACATACAAATCTTTACAAGGATAAAGAGAGTTTCTCTTGATAATGCATCTAACCTACACAACACTATCAACCTTAGTAGAACACTATAACTACCTTTTCTTCTCTGAAACAATTATTGAATTATGTTCTACTGATTGTAGGCCTTCATTGATTCACACACCTTCCACTTGCTCCATACTCTTATATTTCTCCAAAGCATAAATTGTACTTATATACAAGATGGCTCATTGGAGATTACAACAAGGTCATCCATGCCAAAGGAATATTATAATTTAAGTTACAATTTGGCCAAGGCAATAAAAAAATGTGATAAGGTCCTATGCTAGAAGTATCTAGACCAAAACAAAGAATGGATCCAACCGAATAAGAGATAAACATTAAATTTATAGGTTATACATAGAACAAACCCAACTAGATAAGAGATAATCAGTAAATGTGTAACTTAAACCTAAATCAAGAAGCGTGATCCACTCCACAAGACAGAGGGACCACAAACACACTACACAATGCCAAATGCTAGATCTATAAATATTGGAACAACTTCACCATCTCAAACATGTGGAAACACACCAACCATTGTATTACCTAACTTTCCAATTGTACTTAGACCTCCGCATGCTATGGTGATATCCATATGCCAAGTTAGGAACAATAGCACATGCTAACAGTCCACATCAGAAGTCATCACAACACATTTCTAGACTAAAACAACAATTGAACAAAACTGTGACATAGGATGAAAGAGTTTCTTGATCACTAGGAATAATTTTTGGATCATTGGAGAATGCCACAAACAAGAAAAAATCTAAATCTATCTAGATATATATCAACATACCTTCAAACTATATTTTCAGAGCATAAAACATTCTAGAAAGCATAAATGCAGCATTGTTAACTGTAATTGTATTTATCTATTTACTGAACCACATACATTCGAACCACACATACTTCTAGATAAAGGATTATAACACTAAAGCACTATCAAACATCATCTTCACATGATCAAAATATAAAAGTGTGTCTTTACTATTCTAAATTCATTCTTGTCTTCAAGTGCATTGTAGCATTGTTCTGAATACATACTTGTCTTCCATTATTATATAAGTTCAGTACACAAACTTACTTCACCAAGTATAGAATACTTCTAGACCATAGTGTTTGAGCAACCACAAATACCTCCAGAACATAATGTTTGACATCAATGGTATTAGACAACCAAACATATATTTCTAACATGCACAAGTCGAGGATATTAGTTTTGAAGAAACCTTTTCCTTTGTAGCTTGATTGGAAGCAACCAAAATGTTTTAAGATTTTTTAGTTTATACAAATTTCAAAGTGTGGTAGTTGGATGTCAAATAAGATTTTTTGAATGGGAACTTAGAGTAAGAGGTACATAGAGAAAGAAAAATGTTTTGAATGTCTAGGAAAAGAAGGTTATGTTTTTAAGCTAAAGAAGCCACTATATTTCTTAAAATAGTTTCCTAGGGCTTGGTATTCTATATTTAATTAGTATCTTATTCAAAAAGGGTTCAATAGAGGTAATACAAGAAGCAATCTACATTTGAAGTCTATAGATGAGCATGTTTTTTTTGTGGTTATTTATGTAGATGATATTGTATTTTTTGGTAGTGATGATATTTGCAAAGATTATGCTAACCAAACACAAATAGATTTTGAGATGTCAATGATTGTAGAACTTTATCTTTTCTTAGGTTACAAGTCTCTTATTTTGATATAGGTATATTATTATCCCAAACCAAATATGTAAAATAAGTTATTAATAAATTTCAGATGGAGGATTGTAAATGTATCAGTACTCTGATGATCATTGGTTATAAGCTAACATGATGATTCACCAGATACAAATCAGACTAAATATAGGTCTATGATGGATAGTGTATATTTCCTATATCTAATTATGATTAATATATTTCTATCTTATAGACTCAAGAGTAAACTATATACCCAAGTATCTCGTCCTAGATATAGAATACTTTTAAAAATTAATGTGAGGTTGCAAACTTGGAATGGGCTACAATAATATATGCATCATGATATTACTTAAATTGCTTTCTATCCAATGAAAATTCTCAAAAGAAAAAATCATATTCTAACACTGTCTATTGATATATAAATGATAAAAAAGTCTACTCCAATGTAGTAAATAATAATAGCTAAAAGAAACTCTTGATGCTTACACTAAAATATACTCATTGTGTCTACTCCAATGTAGTAAAGAATAATAGCTAAAATAAACTCTTGATGCTTACACTAAAATATACTCATTGTGTTACTCATTCATTGTTAGCATTCAATGAAACAATATGATGAAACAAATTATGAGAACAATTATAAATTGTACTAACTAATTCTTATCTAACATAAGACTAAATAAGGGATTTGTACTACAAGTGGGCCCCCTTGAGTAGACCCCTAGTAGACTAAAATAAGGAAATAACTGAAATGCTATTGAACAAAATCATGAACAAACTATAACATACCACACAAACAAATAAGTTAACCATTTCAAAAAAATATTCTTTGACATAACATCCTTAGCTACATTATATAAAACTTCAATGTATAGAGCTTCACAATTTTGAAACATCCAACCTCACATGTGCATGACTCCCTAGATCTAGGAGAAAGATTTAAGAATCATAAATATAGCATATTTGTAAGAAATGATCCTAATGAAATTGTGTAACTTTGATTGGTTAGATCACAACTAAAATTTCCATACACATCAAAAACAACAATAAAACACTTGTTATAAATAAAAAATTATAATTGGAACAAGCCTTCATCACCATTCTTTGACTGATCAAAAAGAATACACAAGTTGGAAAGATTGACTCAACCCTACATCTCATATGACTGTAGGATATTTACTATTTAGATGCTATAGGAACTGTGCTATTTTTCCATGTCCAAATGCTTCAAAGCAATTAGTTAGTACAAAAATAACCATATCCACTATAATTTTATCACATTTTCATCACATTTAACTCCATGCATGGCCATATAATCATATTTCAAATTAGATTTTTATATGTAAGTATGATATTGTATCATATAAGTCTTAAAACATATAGAGTATCAAGTTATAAGCAACATAGACATGAATTAAATAGTTAAAAGAGGTTTAAAAATGGTCATGAAACCCATACAAAATAACAATAGAACTATACCATCATCCTTCCAAACTTGTTGTCCTGCTTGTCCAAAAGTAGGAGTGACTATAATATTTTTAAATAATGCAAGAGCTATAAAATAAGAATGTACTATTACGCCTAAGTTTAGAGTAAATGTATTCCAATAGAACCCATTGGATCTACCAAATATTCTCTACCTAGACTCTTCTTGTTCCACATCATTCTTTGCCTCATACCAATTAGGAGTTGACCAATGTAGTAGAGGTGGATGAAAAAGTATAGTGAGCCATGTGAGCTCCTGTCACTCTACCAACTTCATATATGTCCAAACTTTGTGTATTGTTTCATGATAGTTAAAGATGGAGTTGGGTTCCTTGTGATTGTAATCACCTGAAAATGGACAATGATCAAATCAAATCAAATCAAGGCAAATCAAAGCAAATCTAGGAAATAATTGAAGCAATTGAATCACAATGCACATTTAGCGAATCAAAATTAAAATCAAGTCTCAATTCAAGATAAATCAAAATTGAGAGTGTTTTAATCAAATACAATCAAATCAAATACAATCAAATCAAAGTGCAATTAAATCATTTAATTGTATAGTTTTGGATTAAATCAAATTCAACCCATTCAAGGGGTACATGGCTAAAATAAATCAATTAAATCAATTAATAAATCTCAATTACTCTCAACAACCCAAAAGGAGAGGTAATTCAATCAACCAATGAGATTTAAGAAAAGACATTCACATGGAATAAGCCAAATTCAATCTCAATTACTCAAAATGAAAGAGAATCTTGTCCATTGATCTTGTCTACTTGTCCCAAGCTTTGAGGACACAAACTTTGCATTGTCTTCAAAGGGTGGAACCAAGGACTCAACCAAGGCTTAACCATGATCAAACACAACTACACCCCCTACCATTGGGAAAATCTATAAAAGGAAGGCCTAATTCCTTCATAATTCATAACCACACATCTGAGAATTGCATTGAACCTATTGCAATTTGAGCTTAGAAAGGCATTTGAGAGCATAATTAGCATTTACTTTCATAATTGTTAGCAATAGCTTGTTTATCTTTATCATTCTCATTGTAGGACTATCATTAATGGGAGCTTGCTGAGAGCTACTCATTAACATTCTTAGTTAGAGAGCCATAGGAAGCTCAATTGATCATTATTTGCTAAATAGTTGCTCTATTGTGGTTTATTTAGTTACTATTTCATTTATTGTTCAACCTTAATTCTATGAAGATACTTTCCCTAGTATACAAAATGGCACCCACCATGGGGCAGAATGCTTCACTTTGCTAATCTCTCAGAATTATTTCATTTTTATCAAATTTATGCATGTTTAAATCTCAGGTTTTTCAAGAAATAGCACTTTTGACAGCTCAAAGGGCACTTCTGCATAGTTAAATGACACTTTTAAGCACTGTTTTAGCGCTTTCACAATAAAGTTGTGCACCTTTGCATTGATCCACAACGCTTTTGATCCTCCTATTTTCTGTCTATCATTCTTTTAGCACTTTTACACATACTGACAGTGCTTTTACCCTGACTATTGAGCACTTTTGCTCATTTACATAGCGCTTTTACATCATTTTTACTGCCTTTAATCAATTTTGCAGTGCTTTTACAAATTATTTGTGCACTTTTGAGTTTACTGACATAGTTAAATAGCACTTTTAAATTCAAAGGGCACTTTTAAGCATTTAAATGGTGCTTTTGAGAATTTTAAGGGCACTTTTACACATTTAAATGACGCTTTTAAATTCAAAGGGCGCTTTTAAGCATTTAAAGGGCGCTTTTGCATAAACTATGAATTTTTATTATCTGACTGTGGTAAAATGATTTGTATAAATCTATAGGATGTCTGACCACAAAAAAGTAAAAAAATCCAAAGAGCAGATTCAATAGAGAAGGCAAAGCTTTGACAAGTAAGGCTTAAAATTCAATTTGTCTTTGTTTCTTCAAATTTATCTTTGGTTTCTTCACTTTGGTTGGCTTTGTTGACTAACTTGTTGGAGAAAAAAAAAGCACATTGGAAAGGAACTATAGCCAAGGTAAGCATAAAATCATGGAAATAACTCAAAAATGCCCCTAACTTTTGTTAGCTACAAGGAAAGGTAAGCCTTAAAACTTGGTGATTTGTGTGCTTAAATTGTGGCTTTGTCCTTTCAAAATATAGTAATTTGAATAGCTTAAAGGAATAAACCAAACACTTAATTGAAAACCCCCTTGTTTGTAGAAAATAGTAGCAATACTCGATCCTCATTAGTTAGTGGGTTGGAAATTGAACCTTGTTAAGTATGTTTGTTAAAAAGTGCTAAAAAAAAAAAATTTAATTTTTTGCATGCAAAAAAGAAACAAAAAATAATGTCCTACAGAGAATACCATGCTAGAACTTTAGTTGGGCTTGCCTCCTAAGATTTGCCTTAAAAGGGCCGGCGAGAGGGACAACCCAAAGTGGGATACGCTCGCTTTTACTGCGGGAATCCAACCCACTCTAAAACAAAATGCATGCATCCTTAATGGGGTGTATGACAAAAGGATTTTAAATTTTTTGAACTTCCTCTAGTAGTCCTCATAAATTACGCAAAATCATACCTTGGTGAGTGTGGGAAGCCCCTTAACATACTTGGGGGATAAAATTTTAAAGTCCATTTTGAATGGAATCCATATTAAATCCTTGATCAATTAGCAAGCCTACCTCATTAGAGCCATTTAAAATCCAAATTTGACCTAAGGTAGATTGCTTGGAAGAATTTCTGGTGTTAATTGATAAAATCATTGTGTTGTGCTTGAAGATCTTTGATTACAAAAAGAAAACATTCATTAAGATCCAAAAATCAATTAACAATAAGAATTCAAGAAATGGAAAAAGAAATGGAAACATTATCCAACCAATTCTCATTAAGAATATTGTTTCCTTGCCTCTATGATCAAGAAAAACATCATGAATGCCATATCTTTGATAATTCAAAATTTGATCAAAAAGAATATGATGAAAACCTTATATTTGATCAAAAATATCCTAATGATAAACCAATATTTGATGAAGAACCTATTTCAAAATATCAAGAGAATCTCATCTTTGATCAAGGAAATCAAGAGGAATTAGTCCCATCTCAACAGTATTCATTATATGATGCCTCTTTGAGAAACACAAATACATCTAAATATCCTTGGGATAGATCATTTACTCCTTTGGGAATTTCATACGAATCAACTTTGGAAAAACTTCTTGAAAATGATCTCATCACGTTGCCTCAAATCACTTCATGTGGTTTTATCTTTTTGAGTAACTGCATATCATAGACATAATGAGCATGAAACTTCAGATTGCATGGAGTTGAAACATAAAATCCAAAATCTTATTGATGATGGCTTAATTAAAATTGAAGATCATAATGACTCATTTAATGAAGATACTACTCTCAAGCAAGATCAAACTTATGAACACATGTCTAGTAGTGGTGGTCCTCTTATAGATTTCACCTATTCCACCATTCCTCCATTTCATATAGAAGCAAAGCTATCCAATATTCCTCCATCAAACAAAGATCCAAATAGTTTTCATAATGACTATGTATACCCTCAAGGGCTATCTCTAAAAGAGATCCAAGCTAACCTACATCTTGCTACAAACTTCTTCCATGCTTCAAAGGTTATAGACCCCAAGCCTTCATGTGCTACAATTCCTATCATTCCTATTTCAAATAAACACCTATCATCCTTTCAAGAATCCCTCGTGCGGATCAAAACTCCTACATTGTCCTTAGAAGTGGCTCCATGTCAAGAGACTAATCAAAATTGCAAAGAAACAAGTCTTATTAAGGATCAATATCAACATAATATCCCTCCTTATCCTATAGTTGACCAAAGTCCCATACCTCAAGAATCCCATGATGAACCCTTCATACCCTTCCATTTCTTTGAAGAAGATATACTTCCATCTCAAACACCCCATATTCCTTTACCTCCTATATCATACCCATCTCCTAAGCAAGATCAAAGTATTCCTTCCATCTCTAATGAACTTATTGAAAATGAAAAGAAAAGTATTCTTCCCAGTCTATCAAAAGATCCTTGTCAAGATCAAAGTACCCCAACATCCACTTTTCATAAGCATCCATATCTATCTCAAGCTTCAACTACTCGTATCAAAGTCACTCCTATCAAAGCTACATATAAGCCTATTGGTACAAAGATAAATCCGAAAGATGAAAGTATAGGCCAGGCAACTCAAAATAAAGATGTTGATATCCCTTCCACATCCCATTTACCTCCATTCTCACATAAGCATCATCCTTCTACATCTTCCAAATCCATCCTTGGTCCCTATATCCCAAAGTTTAAACCTTCATAGCTTCCATCCATATTGGCCCCTTACATTCCTCCATCAACCTTTCCTACCATCCCTATCCCACAATCCACTTACCCTATATCCTATCAAGATCAACAAAGACATACATACTTGAGAAACCAAACACCCATCCCTATGAACCCTCCATATGAACCATCCATATTTACCTTATTCATCCACCAATCCCAAGTCCTTTGGAATAAATTTGAATGCGCAACATAAAAATAAAAAATCCAAGAATCCACTTATGTATGAAGAGCACCATGTCCCATCTAATCAACATGTGAATGCAAGAAAAAAATAAATTTTCAAGAGACCACAAAGGTCCATCATGCAAAAAGAAAAATCAAAGAAAATGTGGGTTCCTAAATCCCTCATTGAAGAAATGCATTCTAAAGCATTCAAAAGGAAAGAAAAATCAAAGAAAGTGTGGATTCCCAAGTCACTTTTGAAGGACTTACACTCGAAAGAGAAATCAAAGTTGACATTTAAGCTTCCAAAGGCTTCCACTCCACATTCTCCCAAACATATTCCATCTTATCCATCCATTTTGAGTCCTTGTGTTTCAAGATCTGTATCCTCTCTTACATCAAAATCCCAAGCTATCTCACCCATTTTTCCTCCATTATTCCACTACCCCTCAAGGTGTGTATCAATGTTGATCTTGATATTACATCTTATCCTCCTATTCGTTATCCTTCCATTCTCTTTTTCACACCCACACATGGAAAGACTTATTATCCTCTCATTCATTATCCTTCCATTTCCATTATCCAATCCATTGCATAAATCTTTAGCCACCCTCTACCTTATCCACCATATCACCTTTCCATCACCCTATTAACATCTTTGAGCATACCTTTCAGCGGCCTTGGCACATCATCTCATACCTTTTCAAGGAGTATACAAAGAGCATGAGGCTTGAGTCCATCCAAAAAGAGAAAAAAATTGATTGAAAAAAGAAAATAAAATAAAATAAAATAAATCCATCCCATGGTGAAAACCACTTCTTGTGGCATCTTGGACAAGTGCCATGATGAAAACCTGGCAAACAGGCGTCATGCGTAATTCCTCTCTCTTGCACTCTACACTTGGGGGCAAGTTTCTTCCATCATATCCTCCATGTTTCTACCATTGATCTCACTTGTAGCTATATTCCATTTTTCACCTTTGATCTTGACAAGGTTGAACATATCTATGAGCATTAAGCATCTTGACATGAGTTATCCTATCCATCAACCTATTCACTTGTTTCATTCACACTACCCTATCATGATCTTGCTTATCCTAAAGCCACCTTTCTTATTCCCAAGAAACCTTCCCATAATCCCAAACCATTCACTCATAGCCTTCACCACCCCTTTATCATGATTGTGTGATCCTATCCACATTGATCCCTTGATCTTGATCCAAATGAAAAATAAAAGAAATTAAAAAAATGTTAGAAAAAGTCTCTTGATATGTCCACTCCTTTAGACCATTGTCATGACACCAAGTCATTATTCCATATGCTATCCAACACCACATCATTGGCCTATATTGAGATATTATTTTTCCCTAGCTTGGATAATCTTGAGGAGATGGTCCTATGGGTAATACACTTGCTTCATCCATCATTGCCTATTCATTGGTGAATCATCAGTTTGAAAATCCATCTTTCATGTCCTATACCTTGCTAGACATTGGGGACAAATTCAATGTGATCTTGTTTGAGAACTAGTAATCTCTAAAAACATCAAAAATCTCTAAAATTCAAAAAAATAAAAAATCTCTAAAAATCCAAAACCATAAAAAATCTCTAAAAATCCAAAAAAATAAAAAATCTCTAAAAATCCAAAAACATCAAAAATCTCTAAAAATTAAAAAAAATAACAAATCTCTAAAATTCAAAAAAATAAAAAATCTCTAAAAATTCCAAAAACATAAAAAATCTCTAAAAATCTAAAAATTGCAAATCTTAAGTAAACTCTCAAAAGTTGCATTGCCCAACAAAGCATGATCTTTGCTAAATCAAACCAAGGGCACCAATCCAAATTCAACTAGCTTATAAAAAATAGACACAAGTTGACTCAAAATCATTGCAGCAAAATTGAAAAATGGCTACACTTGAACTTATTGATCAATATCACATTTCAAACATCCAAATACTTGATCTAAACAACAACATTCAACAAATCAAATCAAAATCTAAAAAGCTTAATCAAATCAGATCAAAATCTAAAAGGCTTAAACATAACTAAGGATCAAAGTGGATGAAGTTTTGAAATATGGATCTACAAACAGAATCAAAATTGTTCAAATAGTTTACTTGATTGGTGAAATCATATCTTCTTAGAAAATCGATGATGTTGGACTAGATGAGCGATGATGAAGACATGATATTTTCTTGATTTCTTCTTGAGTGCTTGCCATGTTGATTCATAACAGTATGTGAATCTGTCTAATGACATGATCATCAAAGAATCATCAAGGACATTTGTATATGAAAGGGATCAATTCTTTGATTGTTTACTTGCAATTATTAAAATTTGAGGAAAGAGGTATTCATATCATCATGGTTGAACCAGTGAGGCTTGTACCAATTTCATGTTCCAAAATGCTCAATGATGATTATAAGCTCCAAATTTTTGAATAATGACAGTTAGTTGCATATATCTTAGACTAAATGCATTTAATATGTTTTACCTTTCTTAGCTTAATTTGCAAGAGAAAAAAATAGAAAGGGGGTGGAGTTATTATCATCAAAAGACCAAAGCAAGATACATCAAATAATCAAAGTCCTTATCAACATCATAAAATATCTCTCAATGTATAATCAAAGTCCTGACCAACATCATCAATGCTTGAAGTATCCATCATCAAAAATCCTTCTCAATCCAATCATCAAAGGTACATCAACATCATCAAGATACATCCTCAAATGTTTGATCCATCAAAATGATTCATGCAATCATCAAGGATGTCATCAACAATCAATCATGATAATCAAATAGGGGCAACCTAATCATGTTCATCACCTTCTCTTCTATCAATCCCTATTTTGCATCATGAGAAAATCCAATCAACTTTGTATCATCAAAACATCTAATCATGTATCAAATATCAATCAATCAAATCATCTAATTGATCATCTAACGTCAATCAAGTTAGCCTATCATCCATTTGCTCATCTTGAGCGCATTAAATCTCCTAACTCTATATCGTGAGGAAGGAAAATCATTGTTTTGTCTCTCTAGATCTTGAGAGCAAAATATATGTATGCAAATTAGTTGTACTAACTATTATAAATGATAAATTAACTATTCTAAGATTAATAAATCTAACTAATTAGCAAACAACAATGAAGAATACAATTAAAAATGAAGCTAAAACAAGGTTTTACCTTCACCTACCATGTAGCTTGTCTCCATTGCCCTCCTAGCCTTGATTTCTTGGATGTGTTGAGCTCTCAGATTTCCAATTTGAAACTCCTTTGCCCAAGATGATACCAAAGTGTGGAGATTGAATGATTGAATGCAAAAGTAAATCCTAATTATGCAAATGAGAGGAAGATAGTGTGGATTCTTCACAAAATGATATGAATATGCTTGATAATGAGTGCTTGGATGCGTGATTGCTTGATTACAAAAATACCTATTAGCTCACAAAGGGGAAATGAGGCTCCTTTTATAGATTTTTGGAGGATTTAGGCCTAGGTGGCACAATCCTACTATTGAGAATGAAAGGTGGAAGATCCTAGGGCTAGGATTGACTTGGTTGAAGGAGTTGAGAGAAAGGGGGATGTAGTTGGAATGTGAGAGGAAGAATAGGGATGATGTTCCTCTCACATTGACATGGAGGAGAACAAGGCGGAAGGGACAGACATATGTCAAGTGTCTCACAAAGACCAAAGAGAGAAAGAGGGAGAGACCTTTTCCTCATGAGGACTCTTTGTACAAGTGTCCCATGAGTCACCTTTGACCCTTAGAGGTGGCTTGAGAAGCTCCTTAGGAATAGGGCATGTCTCTTGACTTGGTTTAAGAGAGGGCATGTGGTCATGAGACCAAGTCCTATGAGGCCACATAGCCCTTAAGAATAGGACATGTGTGGGTGAGGATAATTATCAATAAATAATTAATATTTATTATTTATTTTAGCCAAAGTGATGTGTCAGGTGACTAGGTAGGTGAGGTGGACTAGGGGACTTAGTCATATTTAGGTGATTGTGTATTTAATTAAATCACTTTAATAAGACTAATTAGAAGACTTAGGATAGAGGAATAGACTATAGTGAATTTACTAAATAAATTGAATAATCTATTTAATAAATAGAGGAAATAATTATTAATTAAATAATAAATATTTAATTAATTTATTAAGTCAATATCAATTAAATAATAAATATTTAATTAATTAAAGAAGCCATTTTTAAGTGTATACATTTTGCCCCTCTTTGAAATAATGTGTGTGTCACATTGTTTCAAAGAAAATTTCAAGTATTTTGCCCCTGCCCCAGACAATGTCTGAGATGACCTATGCATGCCCCCTTGAGAGCTTGATTAACCAAAAATATTTATTTAAATTTGATTTATTGTATTTTTTTTTTCAAAGTTAGATAATCAATCTCACAAAAGAAATAGGAGAAAAGATGGGTGAAAACGGGGTGAAACAAAAGAAAAATGGGAGATAGGGTCCACACACCAAGCACATTGGGTCCACAGGCTATAAATAGGGAAAAGGGGTCCACAATAGGCTCATTGTGCACACTTGTCATTTTGAGATCAGAGTGTGAGAGAGTGAAGAGTAGAGCTATCAGGATGTCATTTCTGTTGTTAGATCACCGCTTCGAGAGGGCCAAACGCTTCCAGTGACCACCCGATTCGAGTGAGTCGGTAGGTGATTTGATCCACTTTGTCAATTTGTGATTTCCAGCATGATAGAGTATGATTTAGCATGTGTAGGATAGGTTAAATCATAGGTTAGATTTGTAGAAAAAAATTTGTTCTTGGGCGACAAACAAATGCGTCATTGTGGCACATGAATGCGCAACAACTTGCAACATTTGTGCAGAAAATACAAACTTCTGTGCATTCATTTAGGGCAGCTACGCATGCATGTTAGAAGAAAAATTTTGTTGCACAAATGTTAATTAAAAGTGCGCATAGGTTCTTGTTGCGCATTTGTTGTGAATTGTTGCACAAATGTGCAATAAATCTGCACATACATGGGTTTCTGTGAAAATGTTTAAAGATACTACGTATGCATTTTTCTGTGCTGCGCATTTGATTGAGTTGATAGAATTTGGTCAAATTAGCAAGTCAGTTAGGTCAAACTAGATGTCAATAAGCTGATTTGATCTATCAGCGATTAAATTTGATCGAATTGGTCAAGATAGGCAACATTGTAGCATGGTTGCTAGTTAACCAGTCTTGATGCTAGATGATTGATAAATTAATCTGTTAAAACACATGATAAAACATGTTTGTAGTTGATATAATAGGATAGATAGATGTAGATCAGTTTATCAAAATCTGATAGCTTGATTTTGTTTGATTTGGATAGGAGGATATTACCAATATTCTGATGTTATGGGAGAGATATCCTGTCACACAGAATCTAAGACCGGTGCTATCAGAGACTAACAGACTACTGATTGGTGCGTCAGGCTTATATCATGTGATTTACACACCCAAGATTAGGGAAAACTGGAGCATGATGACAGTATTGGCAGAGCGGTGGCACTTGGAGATGAGTACCTTCCATCTTCCAACAGGGGAGATGACAGTCACACTAGAGGATGTGTATCGCATCCTCTGGCTTCCTATCACAGGGGAGTTAGTGCATTATGATCGACACGGCGAAGTGACAGAGTGTAGAGCCATCTTCGGAGATGATGACATTGATGAGGGGGAGATCAACTGGGAGGACATGGTGGACCTGTATGAGCCTCTACCAATTGTACTAGCAAGGGCGATTGGGGGTTTCATATGCCCTAATCATAGATCACACAGATTTGCAGTTGGATGGGGCCGCACATTACAGCAGATGTTGGATGGGACCCATTTTGCTTGGGGTGTCTACTTATTAGCCCACCTATATCATGATCTTCATTAGGTGGTGTACCATAGGGGTGCATCATTATCAACAGGTGTCACATTACTCCATGTTTGGGCATGGGAGCATATCGCAGTGACACAGCCAATAGCCATTAGCTTCCGCAGTGCAGGACAGCCGTATATCCATTTATATTCATCAATTTTGTCTCAGGAAAAACTCGGACATTTAGATTTTTGGCGATATACCTTTGATACACTGGATATAGTGACATGGAGACCATACCTAGGATGTGAGCCCTGGGATGATGAGCAACAGTTGGGATTTTGTTTTGAGTCATGATGGCTTATAGGGCGGATGCCCTTCATTATGGAGAGACAACTAGTTAGTCGGGTTCTGCACCAGTTTGGCAGGATCCAGGGCATGCCTCAGGGGTTTATGAAGTTCGCTAGGACTCATTAGGAGAGATGTGACTAGGGGCCTATGGCTTCATTTGATGTAGCCTGACAAGAGTTTTTGGACATGCCATTCCAGGCATGGACTATGAGACAGGGTGTTGTGGACCCAAGGATGACTGTTGATCTGGAGAAATTCCTTAGAGACTTTCCAGTTCCACGATTGACGGATTCGATAGCTAGGCCACCAGAGAGGGATCCAGAAGATAAACATCATGGGTGAGATAGGTGGGGATGAGGGAGAGGAGACAATAGTGATGGTGGAGGAGGTGATGGAGGAGATGGAGGAGATGGAGGGAGAGGGGATAGGTTGGTCCACAGATGAGAGGAGGTGGTATGAGGCAGAGGGGTTTGATGCCACCTCTAGCTAGATAGGGACAGAGATAGCCTCTAACATAGCCAGCATAGCTAGTAGCAGGAGCTCCACTATAGGTACCAGTAGCTCAGGTACAAATACCAGCTGCCCCAGTACAGGGACCAGTTGTACAAGCATAGGATGATGCAGATGTTCTATTAGCTCAGGGAGGAGTAGTATAGGGTGGAAAGATCCCTAATGATGGACTAGATGGGCAGGATGTACCTATGGAGGATGTGGATGTAGATGCTTAGGAGGAGCTAGTAGGGATGGACATCGAGGGATAGGACCCCTATTTATAGAGAGATGCTATGGAGGAGGAGGATCCTAATATTGACTCATTGCTAGTCCGACTAGCAATGACACAAGTGTAGGAAGACCGTGTTCCTAGTTTGGAGATGCAGATTGAGAGGCTAGAGAGCTAGATGGGACTACTGAGACATGAGCGGGATGCAGCTATTGAGAGACTCGGGGAGTCAGAGATGTTATTAGATAAGCTACAATGCACAGAGGATTTGGGTCCCCATGGAGATAGCTTGAGAGCCATGATACATGCTGGGAAGGAGATATCCTACTGGCGAGAGGCTTATAGATAGGTGGTCCTAAGGGATCAGTGGATTGGGAGCTACAGAGAGAGCTTAGTGGCTATTAGGACTACGGCTGATGACAGACATGCACCAGTGGGTAGTGGAGGTGTTTCATCACACCCTCCGAGAGCACCGACAAGTTTAGGAGATCAGGGTGGATCCTCAAGATCAGGTGGTTTAGCAGCATGGGGCCTCATTGCATCTCGCAGACAGTGATAGACAGAGTTTGGAGGCAATGGCTCATAGATTTGAGGGATCATTGTATACACTTGTATCATGTTATCATTGTATCATTATATTTTTGACTTGATGGACACGGACTTTGGACACATTGTTATTTTTATGTATATCATTGGACATTTGGACAGTTTTGTTGTATTTGATGGACTTTATATGATTGGACTCTCTATAGATGATGGACTATATATTTAGAGTGATGCAGTTCTATCATGATTTGCTTTGATGATTTTATATATGTACGTACTGACATATGCAGGATGTGATGATTTACTTTAATATGCATAGAATGTATGTCTTAGAATGCAAAATGCTTTATATTCTATTTGTTATTATTAATGCTTAATGGTCTATCATATGAGGTAAATATAAATACATGTCTTAAATGATTTTACTCTTATACAATGCTATGTGATTACTAATGAAATGATGTAAAGAACATTGTGGATAATGGATAATGAATGGACATAAATAAGTGATATAAATGAATGATGATTTGAAATACATGCAATGGATAACAAATGAATGATGTAAAATACAGATTATGAATAATATATGATGATGTAAAATATAGATAATGGATGATGTAAAATGCATATAATGGATAATAAATGAATGATATAAAATACATGATAAATGATGGTCATAAATTCATATAATATATGTAATGAATGAAAATGTTCATAAGATGACTAAAATATAACAATGTTTATCCTAATAATAAAAAGATAATGAGATGTTATGGAATTTACGCACGTGAAACATGCATGTAATATAAATGGATAATGTACAAATGACCACACCTAATGAAGATAATGCATGGCCTAAATGAATTGATTAAATGTTTGTAAGATGCAAGATAAAAACTCAATGTTTTTGTTGTCCAAATGTCCTCAACTTAAATAACAATGTTTCTGACACAAGAAGAATGGACTAGGAGAACAGATAACCTAATAAGAAAGATGACCTACAAATCCCTATAAAAGGAGCACTGATATGCAAATCATGAACTGTTTAAATGAAATGCAATATGAAATGAGTATATCTCCACAACTTCATGTAACATCTTAGAACTTCATAATAACTAGAATTTGATTTTCATCATTGAGCTCGTTATGTTGCAAGAAAATGCAAGCATCATGGTATAATTAAACTAGGATGACCTGAGCACTTCTTGCATGGAGTTTAATGTAGCAAACTTGACAAGCACCTAGGTATAATTGAACCGAGATGACCTGAGTTTCATTTTCATAACAGACAAGGAATATTCCCCCCTCCATCGGGGAACAAATATTTGGAGTCAAGGTATGTGCTGGCATATCACTATTAATAGCATTTATGGAACAACATGATTTGTATGTTGTCAATACTATTAAATTGATGAAGGCACTTATGCATAGACACCCCAATTAGTTGTTCCTTCAACTTCATCAGAAAATATCCTACAAACAACAATCAAAGAAAATACCATGCCCCATCCTGGCTATCCTAATCAATGACATATGGGAGTTTCAAACTCATGTCAAAGATATCATGGAATAGCATAGGAAACATGATAACAAATGAAATCTAGATATGAATGCATAATCTTCAAAAAATCATTCTAACATGTCTGCCATGAATATACATTTCTTTTTCCAAAAGATAGTGTAAGGTATAGTGATTAGTTCAATTGATGATGTATAGTCAAGAATTGATAGATAAACAACCATATTTCGAAGGATAGATCACAGATCTTGATTCATCATAAAGATATCATTGTGGAAGAACGTTTGATTGTGTTTGCTTGTTTGGTGAAAATACTCCATTCTGTCCTCTAAGAGTCATGACTATCATAGATCCACTTCCTGAACTAGATCGAGGACATGCCCCTAGCTAGGTGATGGACTAACTTATTATGGATGAAGAAGGATGCAACAAGACTAGGACGAAGACCATGAAAATGATCAAGATATGATGGGGTTTTATTATGGGTATATACAATGGATGGTGTATGAATTGGCCATTTTATTATGATATGTACATGGTGGGAATGAGGATTGACTAGCCATTTTATTGTGGATATATACAAGGAACGGACATACTAGAAGAATCCTAATAGATAAAGGAGCTAACTTGATACACATGGTGCCTATTTCCAAGTTTTCACCACATGCTTTTATTGCAATTTTCTTTTGATTTTTATTTTATTTTTTGTATTTTTATGATTTTATTTTATTTTTTTGTATTTTTATATTTTTTTGTATTTACAAAATATATGCATAGCCCTTGCATTGGGATTTCAAGGATAGAACTTCTTGAGGTGTATGTTGTTAAGAGGTTCATCCAAAGGATCTCCCTTAGGCATGGACAATTGATAAGCCCCGGAACCATAAACTATTGTAACTACAAAAGGACCTAACCAATTGGGTTCGAACTTTCCCTTCTTCTCTCAATGCAGTTGATTCTTTGGATTTTCTCAAAGGACTAGGTCACCCAGCTGAAAGTCTCTGATCTTTACCTTGTTGTTATATTGACGAGACATACGCTGCCGATAGACTTTCAAATGATCATAAGCTCTCTAATGGCGTTCATCCAACAAGTCTAGTTCAGTCAATCATGCAACTCTATAGTCTTCATTAGGAATCAAATCTTTGAGAGTAACACAAAGTGAAGGCAACTCGACCTCAAGGGGCAGGACTGCTTTGGATCCATAGACAAGGGAATATGGGGTGGCTCCAGTGGGAGTACGAATGGAAGTACGATAAGCCCATAAGGATGGATTCAATTGGATATGCCAGTCATGGACAACATCATTGACAGTCTTTTGTAGGATCTTAACAATTGTTTTATTTGATGCCTCATCTTGGTCATTTCCTTGGGGATAGTATATGGTAGAATAGTTATGGGTGATATAGAATTTTGCACACAGTTCATCCATGTCCTAATTTTGAAATTGTTTCCCATGATCAGTAATGAGATACATAGGTATACCATATCTGCAAAAGATATAATTTAGGATAAACATAGACACTTGTTTCCCTATGGTGGTGATCAATGGAACAACCTCAATCCATTTAGTAAAATACTTGGTGGCAATGATAATCCATTTGTGGCCATTGGAAGATGGAGGGTTAATAGCACCCACAAGGTTGAGCCCCCACTGACTGAATGGAAAAGTAGTTGTAAAAGGATGTAACTCTTGTGCTGGAGCATGAATAAGATTTCCATGTATCTGACATTTCTTGCATGCTCTAGAAAAATGAAAGGAATATGTTTCCATGGTAGGCCAATAATAACCCATATGCATGAGTTTCTTAGCCAAAGAGGGACCACTTGAATGTGTCCCACAAATACCCTCATGTACATCTCGCAAGGCAATTTGAGCTTCATCATGCTCGAGACATCGTAGGAGAGTACCGTCAAGACCTTGCTGATAAAGGGTGTCAGATATTAGGACATAGTGAGAGGCTTGGCGAAGAAAAGCTCATTTTTTATTTCGAGATAAGTCAAGGGGTAGGATGTCATTTTTCAGATAATAATAGATCTTTCCATAGATTGGGGAGTTGTGTCCAATTAGATGACATATAATACTCGTATCAGGATCATCATATGTAGGACAAGTCAGGGATTCCACCAAGAACTCAAAATGGATCTTGGTATCGTCTGTATCAAACAAAGAAGCAATCATTTCCATTACATCGGTAGCCTTGTTATCATGTTGAGGAATCTGCTCAAAAGTGATGACTGAGAAATATTGTTTGAAGTCATCAACCATACGTTTATATGGTAATAACTTATCATCTTTAGTCTGATAATCATCATTAACCTAGTTTATAATCAATTGCGAATCCCCATAAACATCTATTTCAGTTACTTTCCATTGTAAAGTCATCTTTAACCCAATCAACAAAGCTTCATATTCTGCTACATTGTTGGTGCAAGGAAAGAGTAGCTTGTAAGATTTCAGAATTGTGTATCCTTGTAGCATGACAAAGAGAATACCAGCTCCTGAACCCTATTGAGTATATGATCCATCAAAGTATAGTTGCCATGTTTGTGTAGATAAAGCTAAGATGTGTGCATCAGGAAACTCTGTGTCTATAGGTTGATCATTCGTTAATGGAGCATCTGTTAGCTGATCTGCTATCACTTGACCTTTGATAGCCTTCCTGTCGACATATTCAATATCAAATTCACTAAGTAGCATGACCCACTTAGCCAGTTTGCCTGTCAATGTTATCTTGCTTAATAGATACTTTAAAGGATCTATCTTTGTGATGAGCTGGATAGAATGTGACAACATGTAATGTCACCATTTTTGTGAAGAAAAAAAAATGGCCAGACATGCTCTTTCTATAGGAGAATAATTTAGCTCATATCCCACTAGGGTGCAACTGATATAGTAGATGGCTTTTTCTTTTCCTTCATGATCTTGCTGAGCCAGTAGAGCACCTAGTGAAACTGTCGTAGCTGAAATGTAGAGCAAGAGTGGCTTGCCTGGAATTGGTGACATCAAAGTTAGAGGATTCACCAGATATTGCTTGATTTTATTGAAAGCTTCTTCACACTTATCATCCCATTGGAATAAGATAATTTTATGCAACAAATGTTGAAAGGGATGACTTCGATCTGCTAGTTGAGAAACAAATCTTCAAATGGATTGGAGACATCCCTGTAAAGATCTTAACTGAATGATGTTAGTGGGGGAAGCCATCTCCATTATTGCTTTAACCTTTTCTGGATCTACTTCAATTCCTTTTGCTGAGACAATGTATCCTAACAATTTACTAGATGTGACTCCAAATGCACATTTCTTTGGATTGAGTCGAATCTGATACTTTTCCATCTGAGTGAATATTCTATCCATCACTCTCAAATGATTAGCTCTATCTTTGGATTTTGCTAAAATATCGTCAACATAATCTTCCATAATGGTATGCATCATGTCATGAAAGATTGTGTTCATTGCTCTTTGGTAAGTTGCTCTAGCATTTTTTAGGCCAAATGGCATCACATTCCAGCAGTATGTACCTCACGGACAAGTAAAAGCAGTCTTTTCCTGGTCTTCTGATGCAATCTTGATTTGGTTATAGCCAGAAAAACCATCCATTAACGATAACATCTCATGTCCAGCTGTTAGATCAACAATAATGTCAATATTTGGTAGAGGAAAGTAATCTTTTGGACAAGCTTTATTAAGATCTTGAAAATCAATACAAATCCAGATAGACTAGTCTGGTTTGGAGACGGGGACAATATTTGAAATCCACTCAACATAATCAATAGCACGAATGAATCCAACATCTAGGAGCTTCTTCAATTCTGCTTTAACCATTAGTGCAATATGTGGGTGCATCTTGCGAAGCTTATGCTTAACTGGTTTTACACCTGGTCTGATAGATAAATGATGCATAATGAGATTTGGATCCAGGCCAGGCATATCAGCATAGGACCAAGCAAAGTTGATTTGTCTTTCTTTGAAAAATTTTGCAAAAGCTTCTTTCTCTGACTCTGTCAAGGATGTTGCTACTTTGAGGATGTGCGAAGACTCTTCTGTTCCAATGTTAAGAGGTACTATTGGTTCTATAAGAATGGAAGATTGCTCTCGATACAAATAATTGGGAAGAGTGTCAATCCTTCCATCATCAGGCACCTCAGAGAGGTTTTCACCATCAGATGCGTCATTTCTTTTTACTATTTTTGGATCTAATACTGCCACTAAGTGGTTTTCACCATTAGATCTGTTGATTATTTTTATATTTTTATGACTGAAAGGATTGACACTCTCTCCAAAGTAGGCCATGTCATTGAGTTCTATCAAAAAATTTGACTTGTGATCCCTTGGTGGTAAATGATCCCTAATTTCAAGATAGTCAATGATTGCATCATCATTATGGAATACATCAAGTTCTAGATGATCAGGAGAATTCCAATCGATAAGTTCAAGATGTACAAGGGGCATTGGATCATTTGGGTCAGTTTCAAAGGCAAAGATGGTATTGATGGAAAAATTTTCAAGGTTTATGATGGTATCAATGAGGTCTATTTCCATACTCTCATCTGATTCGTCTATCGCAAGATAAAGGTCACTTTCCTCACAATCGACAAAAGTAGTATCACGTGGGACTAATCTTAGTGATTCAGTCTTTGAACTCTCTCCCTCATGGTAAGCGTTACTATGGTGATGGACAACATCAACTCCTATCTCTTCAGTACAATCAGATAGTGAATCCCATTCATAATCATTTGAGTCAGAATCATCATTATCTCCAAGCCTATCAATGATTCTTTGTGCTATCCTTTGTTTCTCTGGATCTACATACATACCATTCTTCCTGAATTGTAAGGCAAGAGCTTTAGATATCTCATGAAAAGGTGTGACCTTTGCTTTTCCTTTTGGTTCTTTTTGTCCTTCTCCTTTGTATCCTAATCCTGTGGTGTCTCTTTGATAGTTTGGATTTTGCAAAATTGGTTTGATAACACCTTCTCTTTGTAACCCTATAGGTCTAGCACCTTGGTATCCCATCTTTTGTAGCAAAGTATACCCTTTACCATAGACATCAGGTGATATATATTCATTTTTTATATCCTCTTCATTCTTCTGTGACTTAAGAAAATGATTAGCATTGCGCTCAGTTGCCTCTTTGGATATTGTGCCCCCACTTATAAATGTGTCATAAACAAGTATTAAAGGGGGTTCTGATTGTTGTTTAGTGATCAAAGATCTACCATATGATCTAGGAGATAAAGGTAACTCTGTGATGCAAAGAGCTTAACCTAAAGTGTATTCTCCCATACTTATTTCTTTTATATCTATCTTGATCCCATTTGATTTAGAAGTTGATGCTATATTACTAGGATCACTGGGTATAGTTGTAAAGATCCAGTACGGTTATAAGGTATCAAAGAATCAGATGTCTTTACTGTGTTACAATACTGGAATGGATTAGTGTCTCCTTTGATAGTCACCTCATGACCATTATGAAGGAATTTCAAGCACTGATGATAAGTTGATGGTATAGCTTGCATGGAATGAATCCATGGTCTTCCCAAGAGAATGTTATAAGCAAGATCTATGTCTAGAACTTGGCAAGGTACATCTTTGATTATAGGACCAATTCTTATTGGTAGAACAACAGATCCCTTAGATGACCGCTCTTCCTCATCATAAGCTTTTATCATGATTTTCTTCTTGGGATCAATAGCATTTTCAAAAAATCTCAATGTAAGGAGTTTCAATGTATAGATATTTAAGCCAGCTCCTCCATCTATTAGTACTCATTTGATTTTGTGACTTTGGACAAGGACTTCGATATGTAGGGGAGCATTATGAGGTTGGGTAATAGCTAAGTCTTCATTTTCAGTGAAGGATAGGTAATGCAGGGTTGTTAAATGGCCCACCATAGCTTGAAATTGATCATGATCTAGATTTGTGGGGACCTGGGTCTCTAAGAGAGCTTTTTTAAGGATATCTTTGTGAGATGGGGATAGACGCAAAAGCTCTAAGATGGATATATGGATAGGTGTTTTCTAGAGTTGTTCCAAAAGATTGTACTGGTTGGTAATATTTGGTGTAGACTTTGGGACATAAACAGACTTGTTTTGAGGTGCATTTGGTTTAGACTGGACTCCTTGGAGAGTAACCTTGGATTGAGCACGAGTAGTAACATGGACTGGTTGACTCTGTGATTTTCCTTTGATGGTGTATCATCTTAAAATGGAAGCACTTCCATGTTAAGAGCATTTAGCCCTCCGAGTAGGTGGTTTGGGGTCATGTTAAGCACCTTGATTAGGTCTTTTCATGTATTTGGCTTTCTCCCCACTTTCCACTTCTTCTCCACACTTGATTTCTTCATTCTAGGTGAAATTAGGGTTAAGGTCTTAAGGAATTTCTTGATTTTCCCTCTTCCATGGCTCTATTTTCTAGGTAGGGTTTAGAAATGAGACCTCCTAGTCCTTCATCACATCAAATAGAGGATTTTCTATATGTTCCTGACACTGGGTCCTGTTCAGATATCAATTTCTAAGTTTCTGGCATCTCCTGGAACCTCTGCTGCAAATCCTGACAAAGTTAGGGTTTGAGGTCAAAGTCGACCTCAACCCTAACTAGGTCAAGGTTGACCTCGACCCTGACTAGGTCAGGGTCAACCTTGACCCTGACCTCCTCTCGCCAGGATTTCAAATTGTCATCTGTCGGCAGTTTGGCTTTCAGGATAATTATTTCTCCACTTTCAGGTCGGCTGTTTCGGGCTCCAAAATGGTAAATCCTGTAATTGTATTTAATTAAGCTATATTTTCTAAAGGTGAGGACCTAATTGAGATTTAACTCTCCAAGGTGGCCCATCTAGAGGAGTGTTCCCTAGATCACTATAAAAGGAGGCCTTCCTCTCTCATTTTAACATCAAGTTTTCTCAATCAAGTATCTAGAGCTCTCAAGTGCAAGAAAGTCTTCAAGCATTCAAGTGTTCAAGAATTCATCCATCAAGGAGATCCATTTTTAGCCATTGAAAGATTCAATCTCTTTGGAGCCCCTTTGAAGATTCACCCTTCTCCATCCATTCAAGCCTTTTTCGTATGTAAAGATCAAATCAAGATTGGTGTTGAAGATCAAAATACCATTGATTAGAGACATCTTGCCATCCATTGAAGCATTCTTATTTGTGGATTTGAGGATTCAAATCCTCTACAAGGACTTCAACATAAGCAAGGTGAATTGTTTCATTTACTTTGTTTATGCACAATATATTTCAATTCAATTTCAAGGTTAATTCCTAAACTGGGTTTTGACTAAGGCGAACCCCCCATACAACCCCAAAACCCCCATTTTCTAGTAGGTACAGGTGCGAAATCTCAGATCTAAGAGTGAATTTGGACACCCTTTTCGATAATCTTTTAGGATCTACGAACATAATCGGAATCAGACTTCAAATAAATAATGTGGTCTTTGACCTTTTAAAAGGTCAAAGTCGACCTATGTGAATTTGGAGAAAAGATTTCTGAGTTTTGTCCGCCTCGACATTTCTAGTCCAGAATAGGTGATGAAATCTTTAGAAAGTTCATACATAAACCAGAATTCAGCATTTTCCATATCTTCCCTAATTCAAGGTTAGTATTTGCACTTCAATTATTTCAATATCAAACATAACACATTTTACCTAGGGAAACATCAGATTTATTCTTTCCTTCATATTCTCCATCAAATTGATCTAATTCTACATTAACCTCTTCGGTTGATCAAATTGGATCTCCTTGGTGGGAATTTGGGTTTGAGAATAGATCTCTTTTCCCTCTTAAATATTATAAATAGGGTTGAATACATTTTACCTCTACATATTTTGGTGAACCCGACTTACTTACTCTTTCTTTTTTGGAATTGGATGCCCTATTGTGTTAGATTCATCTTTATATTGTCTTGTTAGTATTAGATTTGTCCTTTGTGATTAATCTTGCATGCTAATTAGATTTCATATTCATGCTTTATGTGTTCTTAGTTTAGTTCATTTAGTTTATGAGCTTTACTACCACTAGTCCTACTTATAACATTTCGGTTAGAAGAAGTCATAGACTCATGGGTGCCTTTGAGCCTGAATCTTCTCCTTTCCTTAGGATCCCTGATGATAACTTGATTCTTCATGATTCTAATCCTACTATGGAGAAAAACTCTTCTCACTCATCTCATGATGAGGATGATGCTTTAAGGGTTCCTCCTGAACAAGTCCAAAAACTTTCCACTGAACTTGATAAAATGGGTAATTGGCTTCTTCAAGAAAACCATGGTCAAGATTCTATTCAAGCTATAGAGGCTCTTAAGAAAGTTCTATGTGATAGTGATCAAGGTGTTAACCTCTTGCGTGGTATTACTCATCTTGTGCATTCCAATGTTAAACCTTTAACTCAAGAGGCTCAAGATTTAGGTTTCACTCCTCCTATCACTAGTGTTGAACCTCCTTCTAATCCTTTACCTAGTATTCCTATCTATACTCCTCCTTTGGTGATTGTGATGGTTCCCTCTATTCCTATGAGTGTTCCTCCCATGTCCCTTCCTACATCACAACCTTCATATCATAATGTTCCTTTCACTTATTGCAATTCGCTTCCAACTGTAGTTCCTAGTGTTCCTCTAGTTGTGTCTTCTATTCCTGCAGCTTCTTACACTTTACCTAGTGTGTCTAATGTTGCTACCCCTCCTATTTCCTCTAATGATTCAACAATCATCAGTTTGGCTCAAACTGTATCCTCCCTACAACAACAACTTGCTTCCTTAACTCAAAACAAGTTTAGTATTCCTACATATGACATGGGAAGTCTTTTGTCCCGGGATATTATCTGAACTCTTGTTCCTTAGCAAGGTGAGATGCCTCATCTTGAGAACTATAATGGAAAAGGAGATCATGTTCATCATGTTAAAACATTCCAAATCCTTTGTAGTGATTATGCTCATGACCATAGGATTTTAGCCAAACTGTTTGCTAGAACATTTCGTGACAAGGCCTTACAATGGTTTTGTTCCTTGCCTCCTTATTCAATTGATTCCTTTCCACAGCTTGCTAATGCCTTTATTCAACAATTTCAAAACAATATTGGCCCGCAAGTGTCTTTGACTGATTTAATGCATTGTAAACAAAGTGCTAAAGAAAAATTGACTGAATTTATTGGTAGGTTTAAGCACTTGCATGCTCAGATTTCTTATCCTATTCCTGATATTGATATTCAACGTATGTTTATTTCCAATTTGAAAAAGGATATTAGAGATAAGATTCTGCTTACTAAATTTACCTCTTTTCAACAACTTTGTGCAATGCTTCATCATTATCAATTACAAGTGAGTCAGTTTGAGAGCAACACTCCAATGGCTCTTGTTCCAGTTGATAAGAGGGATGCTCCTAATCCAAACATGCTCCTAATCCAAACAAGTTTCAAAAATTCAATAATTATGTCAAGATAAACAAACAAGTGAATGCAGTTGCTGATCAGGTTGTTGTTGCATCTCATAATGCCACTTCTGCATCCACTGCTTTTCGATTAAATCGTACATTTACTCCTCTTTCTGAAACTTTACATGCTATTATGAATAGGTTGTTAGCTACTAATATGATTACTTTGCCTCCTATTCAACCTCTTTTACCTACCACGATTGCATCTAAATCTTTTTATCAAAATGCTTTTTGTCAATATCATCATCAAAATGGTCATGATACTAAGAGATGTTATTCTTTAAAACATAAGGTCCAAGATCTCATTGATGCTAAAGCTTTATCTATTGATAATCTGGATAGTAGTGGGAATCAATCTGTCTCTCCTCCTAATCAGAACCTTCAAATCTATACAAACCCTTTACCTGTGCATGATACTAATACTATTGCTCAACCATCTTCTCAGGAACTTGTGTATGATTCCAAGATGGATGATCTTAATCATGTTGTTAATCATGTGGAGCATGTTGCTAAGCCTATATCTCCACCTCAACCTAAACCTCAACAACAATTCAAGAATAAAAGACCTCGGGAACTTTTCATTACCTTTGATGACTCTGAGATTATTAAGGCTCCTGATGGTCCCCTTTACATTGCTGCTAGGATTGCTAAGATACCTACTTATGGTTGTCTTGTTGATTCTACCTCCTTAGTCAATGTTATCACTGAAGAAAATCTTTTTATGAAAAGCTTACAACATGACTTCTATGATACATCGGATGTGTGGATTCAAACTTGTAATGCTTTTCTTTATCCCTCATTTGGTTCTATTACTTTACCGGTTGAACTTTTTGGAAAACTTGTGAACACTACCTTCGTTGTGGTTCCTACTTCTGATCAATTTCAAGTTAAGCTAGGTTTTCCTTGGTTGACTTCCATGCATGTTGTTGCTTCCCCTATCCATAAGTGTCTTAAGTTCATTCATGATGGCAAAGTGAAGATGATCAATCATAGTCTATATCAACCTTCTAGGCCTAGAGATTGTGCTGCTTTGGATTTCTTTTGGCCTTTCTTACCTAATTCATGTCCTCCTCGCCCTGATAATCTTTTTCAATCATATCAAGCTTATAAACATCGTAAGATTCTTCAATTAAGCATACCTCCTATGGATCTTAATCATGGTCTTTTACCTACACCTTCGATACCTTCTTCAACTATGGCTTCTAGTTCTGTTAATCAAGTTCGTCCTACCAAACCTATCAAAGATCTTGTGATTGTTTCTCCTATGGTTGATAATCCTATTGATCTTCCTAAAGAACCTGTGATGGATCCTGTGATTGTTCCTCCTAGTTCTCATCCTATTTCAAATAAATCAAAATGTAACCGATCTGCTAATGAACATCGTAAAAAGCATCATGCTCATGCTAAAGCTAAAAGATCTCTACTTTCTATGGATATAACTACACATAATGTATTACAAAATGTTGTTACTAATAATGATGTTCACATGCATGATTATGATGATTTTATTTGTATCTTAGATCCTATTTTGATTAATTTGGATGAAGAAGATACTCTTGATGATACTAATAATGTTAATGATGAATATGAGACTATTGACATTGACATTGATTTGTCGAATATGCTTTCATCTCAATTAACTCTTACACCTAGTATCGAACATAGTGATTCTCAAGAGGATCCTTGTTTGGAACTGGTTATTATTCCTACTATGTTGGATATAGTCACTCTTGTGAGTTACCCACCTACCCTAAATGATATAAAACAAGATGGGGAAAGTAGGCGGCACACTTGATCAGCTTGTCCTTCATGGTAGCTTTGTTATGTGTTTGCCTGTTGTACTGTGCTTCTCCTGTAATGTGATTGCTAAATGTTGTTAGATTCTTTTATACGATCCTTGTTACTCAGTTGGTACAAGGTGATGAAGGAATCAAAACTGTTGTTCAAATTCCTCTATATGTATCTCTATTCTTCTATATGTTGTTCAATGTTGTGTTGTAAATGTGCTATTATTCGTAAATGTTTCCTTGTGTAATCTGCTTGGATTCGAGATATGGTAGCACTAAATCTTTTTGGTCTCCATGTCATGGTCTGAAAAGATTCTTCTTCATGTATCTTATGTGATCTTTCCTCCTTTGTGATTGTAGTTCTACTTTCTTTGGGGAATGATGTTAATTCATTTGCAATAATATCATATATATATATATTATCTTATGATCATACTGACCCCATGGTAGGTAGATCCCTTTCGTGTTCTCTGTATGTTTTTGTGATATTTCCCTTGATTTGTCTTCGTCTGGGGGCATCTCGACGTGGAAACGTAATCAGTGGAGTTGTTTATGATTCCGTTAAAGCCATTGGTCCTGTTAAAGTGTCAGCAATGACTTTAACGTGGGGGCATACGCTCTGCTCACTTATTACACACACGCACTTATGAAAAAATCAAAACATGCTAAATCTTCTAAAAGGTAATGCACATAGTTGCTAAATCCTAAGGAAGATACACACTTTAAATTTACTTTTCAATCTTTTCTTTTTGGATTAAGAACTAATCCTTAAAGTATGGATTTATATTAGGATCTCTTGATCCCTCCAGTTTCAAATACACATATATTGTGATCCCTTAAGGTCGGAAGTGTCCTTAAGACTGAATCTCTTTTGTTTTTTTTGGTTTTATTCTTATGGAATAGAATATTCCTAAGGATAAATCCTGGATGGGTTGACTAGTGAGTAGCCACATTCACTAGGCGGTTCAATTCCATCTTTCTGGTTGCACCTTTTCTTGTGTGGTTCACAATGGGACATAAGTTCTCATTGGGCGAGGTAATCACACTTTTTCTTTTTCTCTTTAGAGATGTCTCTCTTATCTGTGATCTAAGAGTCGATGAAGACTTGAGTCCTTGGGGGCTTGGGATTTCTCTTTGTCCCTTAGATTATGATAAGATTATCTTGTTATTTCTATCTCCTTTACCAAGAGTTTGCATCAAGTCCATACTCTTGCTAAAGCGGGGGCTTAATGTATCATCTTAAAATGGAAGCACTTCCATGTTAAGAGTGTTTATCACTCCGAGTAGGTGGTTTGGGGTCATGTTAAGTGCCTTGATTAGGTCTTTGCATGTATTTGGCTTTCTCCCCGCTTTCCACTTCTTCTCTGCACTTGATTTCTTCATTCTAGGTGAAATTAGGGTTAAGGTCTAAAGGAATTTCCTAATTTTCCCTCTTCCATGGCTCTATTTTATAGGTAGGGTTCAGAAATGAGACCTCCTAGTCCTTCATCACATCAAATAGAGGATTTTCTATATGTTCCTGACACTGGGTCCTGTTCAGATATCAATTTCTAAGTTTTTGGCATCTCTTGGAACCTTTGCTGCAAATCCTAACAAAGTTAGGGTTTGAGGTCAAAGTCAACCTCGACCCTGACCTCTTCCCACCAAGATTTCAAATTGTCATCTATCGACAGTTTGGCTTTCGGGACAATTATTTCTCCACTTCTGGGTCAGCTGTTTCGGGCTCTGAAATAGTAAATCCTTTAATTATATTTAATTAAGGTATATTTTCTAAAGGTGAGGACCTAATTGGGATTTAACTCTCCAAGGTGGCCCATCTAAAGGAGTGTGCCCTAGATCACTATAAAAGGAGGCCTTCCTCTCTCATTTTAACATCAAGTTTTCTCAATCAAGTATCTAGAGCTCTCAAGTGCAAGCAAGTCTTCAAGCATTCAAGTGTTCAAGAATTCATCCATCAAGGAGATCCATTGTTAGCCATTGAAAGATTCAATCTCTTTGGAGCCCCCTTGAAGATTCACCCTTCTCCATCCATTCAAGCCTTTTTCATATGCAAAGATCAAATCAAGATTGGTGTTGAAGATCAAAATACCATTGATTAGAGACATCTTTCCATCCATTGAAGCATTCTTATTTGTGGATTTGAGGATTCAAATCCTCTACAAGGACTTCAACATAGGCAAGGTGAATTGTTTCATTTACTTTGTTTATGCACAATATATTTCAATTCAATTTCAAGGTTAATTCCTAAACTGGGGTTTGACTAAGGCAAACCCCCCATACAACCCAAAACCCCCATTTTCTTGTAGGTATAGGTGCAAAATCTCAGATCTAAGAGCGAATTTGGATACCCTTTTTGTCAATCTTTCAGGATCTACGAACAGAATCAGAATCAGACTTCAAATAAATAATGTGGTCTTTGACCTTTTAAAAGGTCAAAGTCGACCTATGTGAGTTTGGAGAAAAGATTTATGGGTTTTGTCTGCCTCGACTTTCCATTCGAGAACAAGTGATGAAATCTTCAGAAAGTTCATACAGAAGCCAGAATTCAACATTTTCCAGATCTGCCCTATTCAAGGTTAGTATTTGCACTTCAATTATTTCAATATCAAAAATAACACATTTTACCTAGGGAAACATCAGATTTATTCTTTCCTTCATATTCTCCATCAAATTGATCTGATTCTGCATTAACCTCTTCGGTTGATCAAATTGGATCTCCTTGGTGGGAATTTGGGTTTGAGAATAGATCTCTTTTCCCCCTTAAATAGTATAAATAGGGTTGAATACATTTTACCTCTATATAGATGGTAATGGCATTGGCATAATATGTAGAAGGATGACATTCTGAAATGTTACCAATATATCGATAGGGAGTAGAATTATAATTGGCTTGATTGTCACTCTTAGTGTTGGAAGAACCTCCTTTTTCATGCTCAGGAAGTGGATCTTTGAAAGTTGTATCTGATTCATTTGAGGTATGTTCATCAACACCAATTTCATCGCTTTTCAATTAAGTCTTGAACTACATTTTTGAGTCTTAGGCAGTCATTTGTTTTATGTCCTTTTCCTCTATGAAACTCACAATAATCATTCGCATTCCACCAAGAAGGTTTTACTCTAAGTTCAAAGTCTTTCATTTTAGGAAGCGTAATGAGTTTCTTTTTTATTAACTTCTGTAATGCTGATTCAAGAGATTCCCCTAAAGGAGTAAAATTTCTTCGAGGTGACATAAAAGGAAATCTTGGTTTAGATGAATCTTTGTTGGTGTTTGGATTTGCTGATTGATTATTGTAGGTACCTTGAGTAGCATTGGCCTGACTTGTGAGATTGAGAAGGGGTTGTGTTGGTTTGACATTACGATTATCAATATTCCCATCATTGACAATGTTTTTGTTTTTATTCCAGAATTTTGATTTGTCATTGTTGTAGTTGTTGGGATTGGAATTTGAGGACCCAACATTGTCTTTGAAATAAAGTTTTATCTCACCTTTTCGGACCATGGCTTCCTCAATTTTGATACCATTTTCTATGAGCTTATTGAAATTTGGTGGACATTGCAATTGTAACCTATAACTCATTTCTGGTGTAAGGTTATGCACAAAGATATCCATCTTTTCTTGTTTAGGAATCATTCATGGATATTTGGCAAACAATTGACATCATCTTTGCAAAAAAGTAAGGAAGTGTTCTCCATTCTTTTGATGTGCATTGCAAAGATCAAGCATAGTGACTTCATGTTTGATGTTATATGAATAATGAGTCACAAATTTGTCAAGAAGCTCATTGAAAGATTTGATTCTTGGGGGTAGTTTGGAGAACCATTCCATGGCTTGTCCTCCTAAACTTCATGGAAATAGTCACATAAGATAAGTGTCATTGTGAGCGACTTCAATACAAGCAGCACAAAACTCATGAATGTGGTCTTGTGGATCTAAATTCCCTTTGTATTTGTCAAATTTTGGTACCTCAAAATGAGGAGGGAATGGAATCATTGCTAAATTCTTATCAAAAGGATAAGGACATATATCATCCAAGGAATACTTCTTAGTTGATGATCCAATTTGGATGTCATGGATTTGTTGTTGAAGCATCTGGATTTGTTGTAGAATGGGATCCAAAGATAATGTGTTTCCTTGAGTGTTTTGGGGAACATTGTTGTGGGAAGCATTGTTTTGGGAAGCATGGTTCTGTTGATCATTTTGAGAAGCATCGAATGGTTGCTTGGTTTCTTTTTTTCCATGAGTATCTTGAGAACTACTAGGAATTTCTTGATTGGTTACAATAGTCAGTTCTCTAAGATGAGAAATATCAAAATCACTTGGTAGTTTGGCTCCTTGTTGAGCAAGCATGAGGAAATACATCTCTCTATCTAGGTCTAGGAGTCTTTCCATAACATGATAAAATCTAGGATCTTGTGTAGCATCCCTAAGTTCTTGATTTGTGAGTTCCTCTTCAAATGTAAAAAGTGAAGTTTTCTTAGGAGCTTCAGGCCAAGGATTCTCGTCAATACTTTTGTTTTCTTCCATTTTGTCTAGGGATTTTGAATCAACAGGTTGTTTGAGTTTCTGAGATTGAGTTTGAACCATAAAAATGAGAAAATTGATTTGTGAGATGAAAGAGATTTGATGAAAAGATATAGAAAAAGTGGTTGATAGAAAAGATGGTGAAATAGTGTTGAAAAGTGATGAGCCAACTTGATAAAATCCAATTCAATAGAAAGTATAAATTTCACTATGATATGACAAAGAAAATCAAGAGATAGTAACCTAGGTAAGTTTGATTGAGGATGATAGATCCTGATAGGATAAACTCACAAAGATCAAAATCTGATAGATAGGGTAATGTTTCAACACTAGATTTGGAGTTTCAGAAGATTAGAAGAAATGATTTTGATGATTTTGGTGAAGAAAGGTTATGAAAATTGATGGAGAGGGATGAAAATGGTCAAACTAATGATCAGAGGTCTATGTAGCTTGAATGTTTTTCCAGAATCTGACTAAGGATGAAAATGGGTATTTGAAAAAGTGATTGTGAAATTTCCAAAATTTGTGGAAATGCTCACTGTTGTAAATGCGCAGCAACAAATGCGCAGGACAGATTGATAAATGCGCAACAAAATGAAACAAATGTGCAACAAGTTGTAACTGATGCATGGAAAAAGTATCAAATGCGTAGAATAGTTGAATGAATGCGCAACAAATTGGTATGAATGTGCATGTTTTTGTTTCTAATGGATTAGAATTGCAAGATTTTAAAATTTATCTAATTTTCTGATGTTTTCTAGTTTTTGCCAAATGAAAAATGCATAAACACACACATGCAAGACATAAATGATTTAATCTAACTATTTGAGTATGAATGCACAAACATGCTTACAATCCTAAGGTTGGCAAGGACAATATCTGCTAAATCCCCACTAGGATAATAAAATCCAGCCATGCAAATCCATAGCGGATAGCCTAGGAACTTGGAGGCACAGGCTCCTCCTTACAGTGCACTCACTTCTCAGGCACACCAAGTTCTGAATTCAATGGGTCATTACTTCCCAAAGAACTGTTATCTCTACTATGAACCATGAGTAATGTGGGGTGTCTTCACGGGCTTGGGTGACCCCTTGAGCCAGCAAATAGAATGTTTTTGGCCACTAAACAAAATTTTTTAATAAGGACATCCGTTTAGGTGGTTGTGATCAAGTCATTTTCCCAATTAAGGGGGCTCTCCCAATCTTTTCAAAGCAAGGCTTTCACCTCTACTAAGTAAGACTTTAACACACCACTGGGGTATTGGAGGAGATTTTGGTTGCCACAACGAATTCACACCTGTCTAATGTGAGACTAATCACACTAGCATTTTTTATATACCGGTTTGGAAGGGCTTGGCTTTAGCCTGTTACCGGTTGGGTCATTCCTTGGGGTGAGTACCTCTTTTCCCACCAAAGGCTACCCTCTAAAAATTATAACAGTTTCTCTTACACCCAAGGTCCACGAATGGCGAGGGGAGAGGATACATTGTTATAATTTTAGGATTACATATATGCTATTAAGAAAAACACAACAGACACTCAAATCCATGCTAAAGAAGACACACAAAGCAAAAGCATGTCGTATTTTAAAGCCCAAACAAGATTTTAGTTTCTTTTGTAAACCCCTTGGAAATCTGCAAACAAACTGTTAGAAATTTTCTTAGCAATGGGGTCTTCAAAATAACGTCCTGCAAAAATAGCCTAAAAGACTACCAGAATGAATAGAAAATTGTTAAAAAGGTTAGCTAAAATAAAATCTAACAAAAAATTGAATTTTACTACAAAAACTAATGAATGCACAGAACAGTTAAATAAATGTGCAGCAAATGTGAATTTATTCATAGAATGTATGTATGCGTAGCAAAATGAGGTGAATGTGCCAGGCGATGGTATTAATGCGTAGATTGTATAAATGTGCAACAAAATATGATGTAAGCACAAGACATTGAGGTGAATGCGCAGTTTGTTACAGTAAACTTAAAAAATAGAAACTGGAAAATTGACAGTTTGACAGAGAATAAATGCGCAGCATAGAGTGATGAATGTGCAATAATCGTGGATGAATGCGTAGGAAAAAGCTGGAAATGTCTGTACATGGAAAACTGCAAAATAAAATGTTAAAAACGTGGGGAGGCCCCACAGTGGGCACCAAAAATGTATGCAAATTAGTTGTACTAACTATTATAAATGATAAATTAACTATTCTAAGATTAATAAATCTAACTAATTAGCAAACAACAATGAAGAATACAATTAAAAATGAAGCTAAAACAAGGTTTTACCTTCACCTACCATGTAGCTTGTCTCCATTGCCCTCCTAGCCTTGATTTCTTGGATGTGTTGAGCTCTCAGATTTCCAATTTGAAGCTCCTTTGCCCAAGATGATACCAAAGTGTGGAGATTGAATGATTGAATGCAAAACTAAATCCTAATTATGCAAATGAGAGGATGATATTGTGGATGCTTCACAAAATGATATGAATATGCTTGATAATGAGTGCTTGGATGCTTGATTGCTTGATTGCCTATTGCTTGAATGCTTGATTGCTTGATTACAAAAATACCTATTAGCTCACAAAGGGGAAATGAGGCTCCTTTTATAGATTTTTGGAGGATCTAGGCCTAGGTGGCACAATCCTACAGTTGAGAATGAAAGGTGGAAGATCCTAGGGCTAGGATTGACTTGGTTGAAGGAGTTAGGAGAAAGGGGGATGTAGTTGGAATGTGAGAGGAAGAATAGGGATGATGTTCCTCTCACATTGACATGGAGGAGAACAAGGGGGAAGGGACAAACATATGTCAAGTGTCTCATAAAGACCAAAGAGAGAAAGAGGGAGAGACCTTTTCCTCATGAGGACTCTTTGTACAAGTGTCCCATGAGTCACCTTTGACCCTTAGAGGTGGCTTGAGACTCTCCTTAGCAATAGGGCATGTCTCTTGACTTGGTTTAAGAGAGGGCATGTGGTCATGAGACCAAGTCCTATGAGGCCACATAGCCCTTAAGAATAGGACATGTGTGGGTGAGGATAATTATCAATAAATAATTAATAATTATTATTTATTTTAGCCAAAGTGATGTGTCATGTGACTAGGTAGGTGAGGTGGACTAGGAGACTTAGTCATATTTAGGTGATTGTGTATTTAATTAAATCACTTTAATAAGACTAATTAGAAGACTTAGGATAGAGGAATAGACTATAGTGAATTTACTAAATAAATTGAATAATCTATTTAATAAATAGAGGAAATAAATATTAATTAAATAATAAATATTTAATTAATTTATTAAGTCAATATCAATTAAATAATAAATATTTAATTAATTAAAGAAGCCATTTTTAAGTGTATACAATATCAACCCATCAACTTATCCTATCAGATTGACATCAACATCAACCAAGTGATTCTGAATGACATTAAACGATACGAAACCATCATCAACTTATCTGGAGCATCAATAACATCTTATCAATCAAATCTTTTCTCATCAAATTCTCTCATGATCAGGGCATTTCCAAATTTCTATACCGGGAAACAAATCAAAATTTCCCATTCTCAACCAAATCATCCAAAATCATTTCGATTCATTTCTCGAGTGGGCATACAATCAGATAATCAAACATCAGCAACATCATCAAGAATCAAGAGACTGATCATCAAATCAAAGTGAAACCTTTTATCAGGAAATTTGTCATAAACAATCAAATGGGGCATCACATCAAGATCAATCATCGTATCAAGGATTCATTGTCAAAATGATCATTAGAACAACCATCAGAATCAAACTTCATATCAGAACGATCGTCATTAAGGGTATTAAATCAATCATCAAATCTGCATCAATCCCATATTAGAAATCAAGGATTGACCATCAAAAGACATCAAATGAACATCAAAGAATCGACCATTAATGAATCAAGACCTATCATCAACAAGATTAGAGTATTCTTTGAATCGACATGCTTCGCACATCAACTCAAAGAGGGGCATTTGTAATCACCTGAAAATGGACAATGATCCAATCAAATCAAATCAAGGAAAATCAAAGAAAATCCAAGACAAAATTGAAGCAATTGAATCACAATACACATTTAGCCAATCAAAATTAAAATCAAGTCTTAATTCAAGATAAATCAAAATTGAGAGTGTTTTAATCAAATACAATCAAATCAAAGTGCAATTAAATCATTTAATTGTATAGTTTTGGATTAAATCAAATTCAACCCATTCAAGGGGTACATGGCTAAAATAAATCAGTTAAATCAATCTCAATTACTCTCAACAACCCAAAAGGAGAGGAAATTCAATCAACCAATGAGATTTAAGGAAAAGCATTCACATGGATCAAGCCAAATTCAATCTCAATCACTCAAAGTGAAAGATAATCTTGTCCATTGATATTGTCTACTTGTCCCAAGCTTTGAGGACACAAACTTTGCATTGTCTTCAAAGGGTGGAACCAAGGACTCAACCAAGGCTTAACCATGATCAAACACAACTACACCCCCTACCATTGGGAAAATCTATAAAAGGAAGGCCTAATTCCTTCATAATTCATAACCGCACATCTGAGAATCGCATTGAACCTATTGCAATTTGAGCTTAGAAAGACATTTGAGAGCATAATTAGCATTTACTTTGATAATTGTTAGCAATAGCTTGTTTATCTTTATCATTCTCATTCTAGGACTATCATTAATGGGAGCTTGCTGAGAGTTATTCATTAACATTCTTAGTTAGAGAGCCATAGGATGCTCAATTGATCATTATTTGCTAAATAGTTTCTCTATTGTGGTTTATTTAGTTACTATTTCATTTATTGTTCAACCTTAATTCTATGAAGATACTTTCCCTAGTATACAGTGATATATTTCATCTATAATCTCTTGTTAATGTTGTGTTATATGTGCTAGCACACATCTTCTAGTTTTCCTCACCAAATGTGTAAAAATAGCATAATTGTTTTTCCTATTTTGCAATATCTATGTTGAACACTCCTAGGTGTTGGGGGCTGAATCAACTTAATCAAAACTTTAACAAATTTATCTTAGATAATAAATAATCCAACCAACAATCGCTAGAAAATAAAGTAATAGTTTCGTACATACATGAACACCAGATTTATGTGGAAAACCCTAGATAGGAAAATCCACAATAAAAAATACACTCACTATATCCAAATATATGATAACAATGTTTTAGGTGAAAAGCCAAGGAACTCACCGTCCCCATAGGTTTAGGCACACTACCAAGGATTACACTAGTCTTTAAGGTACAAATAATATATATTTCAATAAAAATTGACTGATCCAACAATAAATAAAAAACTAAATCTCCTTATTTGTTGTAGTGAACTTCCAATATGATTAGGCAATATGCACCTCATTTTTTCCTTGTTCACTTAAAATTTCCTTCATACTTTAATCATACACTCTCTGCACCAACCTCACACTCACTCATTTCCATCTCATTCATTTTCATCTAAATATATATAGATTCTTCCATCAGAAACATCAACAAGGTTGGTCATAAGAAAGTAGATATTATTAATACAAGGTTGGCTACCTTAAAAAAAATACTTAATGTGGTCCATCCCACAAGATAAGGAGGACCCAAATACATCATAAAAGTTCCTCTCTAAATAATATAATTCATCCATATGAATCAAAACTTCTTCCAAAGTCAGACCCAAAAGGTAACATGTGAAAATGCATTAAAAACATGTTACCGATCAACCCAAAACACTCTCTAAATCATGTAGCACAATTGGAAGTAGACACATCATGGAATAATCATCTTAAGTCTCTTATAACTTCCCTTGACCTATATCTAGACCCAAAATACTCAAATCAAGTTACTAGCCAAAAATCAACATAGACAATAGAATAGCACATGTGACAACAAATATTCACATTTGAAGAAAACTATCAAAATATATCTGAACTAAAATATAGCATTAACTATATAACCAAGTCCACCAAATTTCATACCCTGAAATCTCATTGTAAAGCAATGCGAGACATTCTTCAAGCATATCCAAACCATCTCGATAGTCAACTTTATTGTCATCCAAACAACACATCAGATCTTTGTCAAATAATTAGTTTGGGGCCCTACACACATGATAGTGTAATATTCATAATAGGAAGTCATAAATTCTAGAGGCACAAGTATCCATCATCTCAAAATATCCTTCAATAAGATCTTCAAATACTCTAATTTGTGTGTTCTTATCTATCATACTTATGTCTTCTAGATAAGTCACAATCTTCTCAAGACATTATTCCTTAAAATTACTTGATCAATCAATGTTATAACCTCAACAGCTTCTTCAAATCTTCTTCATCAATAAATATCTCAAAACCTCTTCAAATCTTCTTCATCAATCAATTTCTCATCAACCTCTTCTTAGTCTCAACAATCTCTTCTCAATATTATCAACCTTCTTCTTAGTTTCAACAAGCTAGCATTAATTCCACACCAAAGGTTGGCATTAATGACAACAAAAATTATAATGCTAATAATCTTCCCCTTTATCATTGATGGAAACACCAATTGCAATAGAGAAAAAGTAACCTTCTAAATATCCTTCTCCCCTTTGACATCAAGTACAAAGGATGCAATACCTCTTCCTTTTTTATTCTACAAATAATATCCATGATTTATCTCCCTATCCAAGAGACTCACTTTTTAGAAATCCTTCATGTAGACTTTCATCTGCATTGCTCCCCCTAAGAGAATCCATAACATAAATTTAGGAGATAAATGATGGGAAATTGTTCTCCCCATGGAAAGATGCATACCTCTTATGAAAATAGTTTGAAAAATAATGGGTAGTAACCCTCAAATTATGTCTAAGATACTCAAAAGTATCCTTAGCCAAAGCTCTTGTAAAAATATTTACAATCTATTATTTGGTAGGCATACATTCTAACTTCACTTCTTTCTCAACAACTTTCTCCCTCAAGAAGTGATACCTAATAAAAATCTATTTTGTTCTTGAATGCATCACTAGATTATTGGAGATACCAATGACACTTGTGTTATCACATATTATTGGAATATCCTCATCAAAGAATATTTATACATCCTTGAGTGTCTACTTAATCCATATTATTTGAGTACAACAAGATGTTTCTATAATATATTCTACCCCTATAGTGGACAGAGAGACCAAATATCATTTCTTTCTCATCTAAGATACCAACTTGTCTCCTTAAAAGAATGCTCCACCACTAGTAATTCTATCATTTGCACATCTTGCCTAATCAACATCTATAAAATATTTTAGTGAGAAATCACCATCTTTCCTGTACCATAGCCCAAAATCTAGAGTGTCTTTCAAGAGTTCGAATATCCTTTTAACTACTACCTCATGAGATTGACTTGGACTTGTTTGATATCTAGAATCTAAGAAGACAACATGCATAATATTAGGTCTTGAAGCAGTTAACTAAAAAAATCCACCAATCAAATATCTATACAATTTTCTATCAACTTCCAGAGACTTGTCGTCTTTACTTAACCTACAACTATTAGTCATTGGTGTTGCTACCAATTTTGTTTCTTCCTTTCCAAATTTTTTAGTAGCTCTTTGATATATTTTGTTTGAGAGATGAAAATACCATCTTCCTTTTGCATTTTTTTTTGAATTTTTGCTTCAACAAATGCTTATCCAATATTGTGTACCTATCCCTAGGGTCTTGTTTGAGACCATATTTCTTAAATTTGCAGGCTATGTCCAAATTTTATGAGAGTTTGAAACCATATGGTTTATCAATGTAAACTTCTTCCTTAAGAACCTTATTAAAAAATATAGACTAAACATCCATCTGATAAAACTTGAAATTCTTGTGTGCAAAAAAAGATAAAAAAATTCTAACAGCTTCCATTCTAGCTACCATTGAAAAAATTTCCTCAAAATATATACCTTTTATTAGCACCTAGAAAAACAAGGAATTGTTTCATCCTAATGTTTACCAAATTACCAAAATTTTCCCACTACTATCCATAATTATATTTATACATTTCCCACTACTATCCTTAATCCCTTTTAAAAATCAATGATATAACCCATATCATATATCCATCTACCTGAGTATGCCTACCAGATGAAAAATGATCCATATTGGGTAGACTTCAAGGATGTCTCTTCGACCAAGAAGTCATTCATGTAAAATTCTTTTACTAGACATATTTTTCATAGTAGGAAGAAATCAATCAAGTCACAATGACCAAAGTGTATGGGGGAGAGCATATGTATACAATCATGAGGACATTGGAGACCTTTCCTCCACAAAAAAAATCATCGAAAAGAGCAAGTGGATCGCAAAGAAATCCTAAGGTCGCGTTGAACCCACAAGTCACACTGATGAAAGTATTATTGAGGAGAAGTACATATTATTTCCCTCACAAATAAAAGGATAGAGAAATTAACATTCATTGGGAAGACTATTAATAACATAGTAATTTGATTAAGTTTTCTCGATCACATAGGTTAGCGTGATATGTACTTTGGAGACACACAATGTGTCTCCCCAAATATTCTTGTGAGATAGAACCTTAGGAAATTGGTCATCGAGGGGAGATTCATTATATCTTTCTAATACATGAAGATATAGTCAACTTTTTTACATCATAGAGACTCATATAACTGGAATAGGTTTCTCATGCCTCTCCAACTATGTAAGTCATTCCGATAAAAAACACAAGAAATATTTTTAGGAGTTTTTCCAGATCACCCCAAAGTGCACATTGAGGAATAAATAAAATAAACATATCGAAGAGGCCATTGGTTTTGGAAAGAGACCCTCTTTTCTTAGCAATCACAGATGTGATGATAATAATAAGGATTGGTCTTCCATTGCAAAAACTTGAGATACCTCTTGGCGAAAATACTAATGATTCAATTGAATACTTGTCTCATCAGGGAGACACATCATTTTAGGTTAAGATCAAAATGTTTTTCCAATGACCTAAGCCACAAAGATATAGGAGACTTTATGACTCTCTCTCTAAGATATTAAAGGCTATGGCAAAAGGAGAAGGGGTTATACAATGTCAACAAGATTACTAAGTAGTCTCTCTCACCGAATGATAAAAGCCAAAGGACACTTTAGATCAAAAGGATATTCAATTAGTCTTTAGGATCAACAAATAATATTATAAAAAGGATTGGATCTAAATAGAACACACTTATTAGAATGAGGTCATATAAGTTCCTACCAATGAAACAAATCCATATCACACTGACATTTCTAATTTTAAAAAAGTTATGCACTGATTACCAGTGACTGACATTAATGTTCGCACAAGTGAGCTCTATATGAATATGATTGATCGAGATAATTATACCAAAAGGAATTATTTATAGGGATTACATAAAGGAAGGGAAAGAGATCAGAAAGAGATTGGAGAATTCATTGCACAAATTGTGTTCAAGTAATCATACATAACTTCTTTGGAAATTGATAATTCACAACTGAATTCTATATAAGGGTTTTTCTTTTTGTAGAAGGATAGCCCTGGAGGGTCAAAAAACAAAAGAAAAAAGGTAGAAAGTAGAAATTCCAAGAGTAAGAAGGAAAAAACTAAAATAGAGAAAAGCATAGAGGTTGAATAGAGAAAATTACACTAGGACTTACTAGATCAATTTCTTGACTTGGGGCCCAAATTCAAAAGGATAGCACAATTAAGGCTGAAGGCCAAAAAATTAGAGGATAAACAAAAATACCTAGGGGACATTTGGAAAAAAATTAGAGGGTATGAGTTATTCATTTTTCACAATAGTGAGAGAACTAGGTATGAACTAGTATGTAACCCCTAGAAATTCAATTTGGGAAGACTAGTTGTGCAAAATGTCTTTGTGAATGTTGATCTCATAAAACTCTTAGAAAAACATTAATAACCAATAAATCAAGGCCATTTTCAACTTACAAGGAGAACCTTTCATATATGTATCCAAGAATTCAATTTCTAAAGTGTTCAATTTAGATGACACATGTGTTTATCCTAGAATGCATGAGGAGCTTGATAATGAGTATTGGAGAATGGACACTACCTACAAGAAATGGAGGATTCCCTTACAGAGGCCTAGGGAAAATGGGTATTTGGTACCACCTAAAAATGATGATGGACCTACCTTTCATGTGGATATATTTGATAGATATATGAAATACACTTACTATTTGGTCGGATGGGTAGTAGGCACAAAGGCCCCTAAGTTAATGTCCACAGTTCTAATCGTGATCACTATTGATGTACAGTGCCATAACACCAGGCTATTTTCCTATGCTTCGTATGTTTCTAGAATGATTGACCTAGGGTTGAAATCCATCAAGTCAAATTTTTCTCAAATATACTTCAAGCACTACTCCATTCTTATGCACATGATATTGTACTACGACCAAGAAATTGAGATGTGACTAAAGTAGTTAAGAATTACACAATTTAATAAGGATGGTCAATAATTCCTAGTGCAATTGTGGACTTCCATTTGGGATAGAGGATTCACAAATTCTCATTATGTATACTTTGAGGAACACTTTGTCAAGACATTGTATAGGGTTTACAATTACCCTTGTGATTATTCATTTTCTAATGAAATCAAAAGGATTTTGAGGCCCAAGGACTTTGACAAAAGGAAGATTGTAGGTTATAATTGGGTGATTAGTAGTCCTTCATAGAATACACCATAATCAAAGTGTGTGATTTTTAAGACACTCCCTTCTTGTTTCCCAAGACTATGGTAGACTGAATTGCATATTTGGAGATTGTTAGGTAATTGGACAATTCAAATGTCATGAACTTGAGTTCATATGGGAAGTAATCATTTATTCCTAGTACATTATGTTTCAGGCATTTTGATGTACTTTCTACTGAAGGGTATGGAATTATCTTAGATAAATTGGTACATTACAACATGAAGAAAGATGCTCCAAGAAAAGGATTTGATCTTGAGATTTTTATTGGTTATTTTGGAAGGAAGAAAATTTTAATTGGGTATACCCATATATCATTTCCTCAAGATGATATCATTAGGAATTCAAAGGAAGCATAAGTGGAGAAGGCCATAGATGATTATAACAAGGAGTTGGATAAAAAGATGAATGAGGTATAAGAAGCACAACTCCTATCTTCTTCTAGTGAAGAATCTTCTGATGAAGATGTACCTCAACATCAATTTGAAAAAATCCAAAAAATTGAAAATTGAGGACTATAAACCTTCTTTATTCAGAGAGAAAGAAGTGGGTGAATCATCTGAGAATGATACAAGCCAATTAGCTTGCACATATTTTATCTCTAATGATCAGTCTATCATGTCCTTTGAATTCAAGTCTTTCTTATATAGACAAAAGGGGAAGATAATGAGAGAGTCAGTTACACATATCACACCCACAAATGAAGGTCAGATTTTAGAAACAAAGAAGGTGAATGTAGAGAATGAAATGAATACTATGAATCCAAAGAGAGGAAGACAATTGTTAGAGGAAGACACTTTGCAAAGTTGCATGACAACTTTTGTCCTAAAAGGACCAACCAAGATTCTAGGTAATTATGGGTCCTAAACACCCAATACCTAGAGGATAGAGGCTATATAATACCTAAGAGGCCCAAATCCCGAGGTTAGCATCATTTGACAATTTCTGGTTTAAGGAATTTTAGCACGGTTACTTGTTTTATGGACACAGTCCAAGGTTTTGATGAAACATTAGCATCTAATGTAATTTTTTTTTCTTGGAAAAGAAGGATTCAATCCACATTGTGTTTTATTTCCATACTGTACTATTTGGTGTGCTTTGTAGGTGTTTTGATAGTCTTAGTTTAATTCTTTTGTCTTTGTCAGTTCACTGGCCTATGTAGAGCTTGGTATAGAAATATGGCTCCCCCATAAAACCCTATTGTATGTTTATCACGGCCAGTTGGGGAATGGTAGTGGAGCCTATGTATAGTGTAAATAGCTCTTGCAAAGGTCTAGCAATAAGCATGTCCAATTTTAAGACCTTGCCCTAGGCAAGCACTATCATTGCCCGACTAGAGACAAGGAGGTGAGAAAGTTGCTTTTCCTGTAGGGGTGACTTGAAAGATACACTCCAAGACTTTGGAGACCAAGAAGAGGACCAGACAGTACTCTGATGGAGATCTTTGTGTTAGGGCATTGTATGAATGCTTGAGACCCCAAGACCCACAAAATCCATGAGAGTATACCATAGTTACAAAGAATCCAAAACTTGTTTGGAAGGACCTTTGGGAATTTTTTGCAAAAAGTCCTAAAACCTGGACTAGGAGGCCTAATTGGGGGCTCTAGGGCTACAAGGCTCAATCAATGATTTTGAGGAGATCGGTCAAGAAGGGTGGTAGAGACCTAAATAAAATGGGTCAAGAAGTGAAACAAGCTTAAGAAATGACTACCTCCACACCCTTGAAAGAATCACCAAATTGCTAAGGAGGTAAAGAGCATTTGACATGAGTATTGGTTATGAAGAGACTAGAGCCTTTGACCAATGATGGATCACCTAGGAGTTGAGGTGTGAATTGTGGGAGTAGAGGACCTTGAGAAAGTCCTTAGAAGAACAAGGTGAAGCCTTGTGAGATTCATGATCAAGCTATTGGGAGGTTGGAGAGTTAGGAGTCTTAGTGATCCTAACCAAGTCTACTAGACACCTAGAGTGATCCCATCAGATTTGAAAGTATTGAAACATAAGATATATTGAATATAAGCACCAAAAAAGATTGTACAAAAGCACCTACAGATAACACAAAATACTATTCCAAGTTATAGATGTACAACATAATTTAAAAAAATGTGCAATAGAAACTGACAAATTTGTTCAGCAATATTTTGTGAATGTGTATCATGATTTTGCAAAAGCGTAGAAAAATTTACAAATGCATATGAAGATGAAAAAAATGTAGTTTTACTCTATGTTTTCAATTTTTGCTAGAGATTTTTGTTTGACAACAGATGTAATCCAAAAATGACTGCTTCAATATATTAGTAGAAAAAAATGATTACACACTCTTGATTTATTTGTGTGCATAGCTTAGGTTGATATGGATTCTCTTTAGACACGTAGAGATATAGAGATTCAAGGATAGCGAATGATTTTTGTTGATCCTTTGACCATAGAGGTGTATAGAACTAATTGTGAGAGTACTTTAGATAGTTTACAACATATTAGACATTTATTAGGGGACATCCAAGCATATTATGGTGATAATTTAACATCCATTTTTGCCCAAATGCAACAAGAGATCCTTGGTGATGCTCCTTTGAGTATAGTGCAACTACAAGTTCCAAAAGAAATCATAAAACATAATGTTTTCTCTAGTATGGTGCTAGAACTCAAATGAGGACATATCATGTTTAATGCATATGCCCTATGCTCTAGGATGACCTCATTGATATATCCTCAAATTCTTGTTGTGTATTTTCATTTTTTTAATAATGATCAAATTTCCTTATATTTTGTACAACAATTATATACTGAAGTTCATTTAGGTCTCAACATTCAAACTATTGTGATTTGCCACCTTTTTTGGGGTAGGTAAATCATGAGAAGACACAATACTTGGTTTAAAATATTATCAAGTGTACATTAGGACTAAAAATGGATATAATAAAGATATAGACCAAGTCTATTTATTATTTTAAATTGTAATAATTTAAATAAGATGAGTCAAATGATTGCAAATTTATAAATGGACACTCAATTATAATATTAGAATTGAATAACATAATTAACAAGATATGAACTCTCATGATCTGTCTAAGTATTCAAGTTTAAATAGAAAGTAGAAATGATTTCACACCCATGTCGCTAAGACTAATAACATAGCGTTCATGTGTTAAATTTAGGGTAAGTTGTAAAATGAGGATTTGATAAAGGATATATGTATGAGAAGTTAATCAAATAAGGTACATACTATCATCATACATATGCAAGTCATGTAAAAATTAGGGATTTAAATAAGATGAGTCAAATGATTGTAATTTATAAATGGAAACTAAAATATAATCTTAGAATTTTGTCATTAACTCCCGATCTAAGTACTCATGCAAATAGAAAGTAGAAATGATTTCACCTAGTCATAAAGAAGTATATGTAGAGTCATTAAGTATTGATGTCCTTGTTATAACAAAAAAAAATGAAATTAGATAGATATAGAACAACTTATGCCCAACAAAATACACCTGGTCTAAATTATAATAAGTTTAACTTGAAAACTTAAAAATTAAATAAATTAAATGTAACATTTTATTGGATTTTCAAATGAGGAATATGCTATATAAGATTGCATGAATTGATTCACCTATGTGTTAGAAATTATGAAATTGGATACATATAGACCAACTTATGCTCAACAAAATACACCTGGTCTAAATTATAATTAGTTTGACTTGAAAACTTAATAATTATAAAATTAAATGAATTAAATGTAATATTTTATTTGATTTTCAAAAATGAGGAATATGCTATATAAGATTGCATGAATTGATTCACCTATGTGTTAGAAATTATGGCCTTATCTACACAGAGGTCCTAAAGTTTATAAATCAACCATGCTTTGTTATGGTTCAAATTTAGGCCTACATAATTGATCTTCATAAATATAGTCATGCTTTGGTATGAGAATTGAACCCGAGCCCATGGAAATGGACTAACATAATTTTGATGACTATAATTTTCTTACCTTGCCTTTTTATATCTACATTCAAAGTAAATTGGTGTCTATAAACACTATTTAGAAGCTTGCTATGTGAGGGTCATATTCTCCTCAATCAAACTTCAATATAATTTGACAAGTCAATGACTATGATGAAAAATCATAGACAATAGGCAAACATGTATTGTAGCTAAGATGATGGAACTAGGATGCTTTATAATTATACTATGGTACTCACATGATTTTGTTTTTTTATTATTCCTCTATCTCTTAAGTTCTTTCAAAATAGATAGTCAATGCTTTTAAATATAACTATTGTAAGATTAAATCAATACAAAAAACCAACTAAGTTAGTTAAGAATGACTAATAAAAAGATCAACAATATTTAAATTAAAAATAAAATAAAAAAGTATTGTTTAAATCTAAGAATGTAAAAATGACCTAGATCAATTTCACACCTATAAATCTAATCTAAATTGGTAAATAAAAGATCTAAGATTAAAATCAATTAATAAAATAAAAAACAATAAAATCAAAATAATATAATATCATAGATTAAACTTTCAACAAATATATCATTTATAAAGTTGTTATTAGTTAAAAACAAGAAAAGAACAAATGTGCTCAACTTTATTACATTGACACTTGATTTAGTTGTAAAGTCTATATTGTAAACACCTGGATGATGTTGAGTTCAAATCTTCTACAATATTCTTTAAAAATGTTGTTCAAACTATTAGATTGATACTTGATTTAATTGCAAAGTCTATATTATAGACACCTAGATGGCGTTGAGTTCAAATCTTGTGCAATACTTTTAAAAATGTAAAAAATGTTGTTCAAACTATAAGATTGACACTTGATTTAATTGCAAAGTATATATTGTAGACACCTAGATGGTGCTGAGTTCAAATCTTCTAAAATACAAAAAAAAATGTTTAAACTTTTAGATTGACACTTGATTTAATTGCAAAGTCTATATCTTAGACATCTAGATCTAGATGGTGTTGAATCGCAACTATTACAATACTTTAAAAAATGTTAAAAAATATTTTCCAAACTATTAGATAAACACTTCATTTAATTACAAAGTTTGTATTATAGACACTTAAATGATATTGAATTCAAAATTTTCTAAAATACTTTAAAATAAATAAAAAATTTATTCAAACTAAAAACAATAAGTATAATCTAAAAACCTTATCTTCTTAATTAAATATGAAAATAAATAAATATACATGTGTAAACTTAATATAAAATTTATCTTCCCAATATTCAAATTATTTTCCTAGAAGGGTTCGTCGTGGATATTTGTCTATTAAAAAATTTAGATTAATATTTGAATTATACACAATATTTGTTTGTTTTGGATGATTACCTTTCCGGTTAAATTTTCTGCATAACGATCGCGATACATTATTTTGAACCAGAAGTTTTCAGTAGCGACATCGATCATTAGAAGAGAAAGGTGAAGAAAAGAGACAATGAGAGAAGAGAGGGGAAATAATAACAAGCAGAAGAGGAGCGAAGAATTGGCTGTGGAGGGGCAAAGGCATCTAGAAGGCACCGTTGAAGCAGCGCATCAGATTCTTGCTTCCATGAACCAAGAGCTGTGTGACCCCTCTCTATGGATACCCCCCACCAACAGAGATCACGATCCCTCCCTTGCTGCCGGTGGAAGCGGAGGCGGAGGCGGTGCATTGGATGATGCAAGGCTCCGCTACAAAAAGTCTGTCGATTCTCTTCGGGATGTCATTTCACTCATCTCCTCATCTCAGGTGTTTCACAGCTTTCCGCCGTTCATTCACTCTTCATGTTCATTTATTGAGCTTTTCAATTTCACTTTTAGTTATAGGGTTTCAATCATGAAAGTGAAATTGTGTCTTGCACACAATCTACAGTTTGGAATAGAAGCTGTTTTGTTAGGAGCATTGTTCATAAATAAAAGTACTGTGTGTTTTTTGATGCAAGAGAAACCCAATTGGCATATATCCCCGGATTCAACTACTGAAATTCCGTCTTGCCCACAATGTGTCGATTGGAATAGGTTATCTCATTAAGGGCCTGTGCATGGAATTAATTTATCTGGAATAGGTCTATTCTAGAATAAGGACCTATTTTCGGATTAATTAATCTTGAAAATAAAAGTTGTAATAAGGTTTGGACCTTTTTGGTGCACCTAGAAGATGACTGAGATTTAATCTATTCTGCATTTGGATCCCATAATGTGGAATTGAAATAAGGATTATTTTTCGTTTTTTTAATTAATTTGAACAATATGTATTTTTAACTTATGAAAAAATTATAATTATAAAAAATAATATATTTTTTTATTAGTTTTAATTTTTGAAATTATCATTTTTTTTGCTAGTTTTTTAATTAAAATATATATGCATTTTTAACTTATATATTTTTAAATTAAAATATGTATTATTAACTTTAAAAAATAAGATTATAAAAAAAATTATTTTCTTACAAATTTTAATTTTTGAACTTTTATCAATTTTGTTGCTCGTTTTTTTAATTTTTAATATTTTTCTATCCAAAATCATATCGAAGTAAAAACTAAAAAATTGGCATGACAACATTATAAACAAGGTACCACATATATAAAAAATTGACATGACAACATTATAAACAAGTTACCACATATATATAGTACTACATCATAAATTAATTACATGTTCACATTTTGTCTCAAATTAATTGGGATACATTCAAAGTTCATCTTTTCATATGGTTCCAGCAAACAAACGCAATTAAAATACAAATAAATGTAGTGAAGCCCTCGTAAAAAATTTATTTCAGCCTTCGCCATTGACATGATATCAGCCATAGCCGCCTCTTGAGAGCACAAGCTACACTGATGACCTTCATCGACATCAGGTGCAAATGGGCGGACATATGCAGCTGACACATCATCTGCCCACCTAAAGTAGTCACAGCCATCGTCGCCCTGCAATACCAACTCTACATTACTTCATACTACAATGAATAGTATCTACATTTTTTATAAACATAAAATACATTACCACTACCAACCTTCTTGCTAAGTGGATAGCTCCAAAAATTTTGCTCAAGGTTCTTATCCACGTGCGAGGTTTTCAAAACGCAAGGCCCTTCACCACACTCGTAGTTTGGCATATTTAGCACAGCCATTGATATCCCCCACAAAACTGTAAAAAACAAACTCATGTAACAATGCTCAAGTGTAGGTGCAAAATATGACTTAAAAAACTATATTGATAATCCCTTCAGCACACTAATAATGAATTGATAATCCTATCCAACAATGATAACGCCCAGAAATCTAAAGCCCCAAAAATGCAAGGAAAAATTAATTAACAAAAAATAATACCATCATTATAATGAATCATGATACCCTGAGACTTATGAATATGAGAGCAATCGGACAGATCCTTCAATACAACCACCACTTTATTTGAAACAGAAAAAGCTTATATAGCTAACAGTCCATGGACACGTACACCATTCCAGAAATCAATGAACACATACACCATTGCTGTTTAATCCTCACATACACCATTTCCATATACCAAAAAGGGTTTAAGGTCAACACAAACAATTCCCCAAGTTCAAATATGTATTGCAAAATAAAATTGTCATAGGGTTGTATTGCAAAATAAAATTGTCATTACATTTTTAAAGATAGTTTTAAGAAAACTATAGACTACCAAACTTTCTTCAAATGTATGTGACCCTCTGTGTTTCACTCATTATCAAGAACCCCTTTGCTCTTCCAAGTTCAACCAGAAAAGTGTCATATGCATCAATCAAGGTTTCTTCACTAAACTCAGAGATTGCTTGTAGTGCAGCATATACTTGTTCATAGACAACATTCACTTCAGACTCCTCCATTTTCATAGTTTGAGTCTCCCTCATGCTGTCACCTATCTTACCTATGGTTTCACATATGGCATCTAAGGAACCTGTAATGCTAGAACGCTTCCTCTTTGGCCTCTTTGATGACATTGATGAACGATTCCCACTACCGGATGCAGTAGATTGAGTGGGTACATGTGGGGATATCATCATCATTCAAATCAGCAACACTTTCAAAAGGTGCAGTGATATCCTCCTCATAATTGGGATCAAAGGTGTCATTTACAAAAATCCCTTCTTCAGTCTCTAAAGGTGTTGCAGCTGCGTTGCCTTCGGCTATGTCATTGCCCACAATGATGGATAACTTGTTGAAGTAGTAAAAGGGCCGCCTCTTAAACACCTTGACATTTTTGAAATCTTTTCTCTGCATGTTGGCATAATGAATGAATGAATTATTTGTATTTGGTTGGTAACTTGTTAAGATAGATTAACTTATAATGAAAAATTGTAAAGAACATTTCACCTTCAAGAGCTCCTCCCAAACCTTCTCATCAGCGTCCATACATTGAGTACTCTCATTCCATTCAAAACCACTTGTGTTTTTCAACTCTTTCATAGTTCTGTAATCCTGTTTCCATGTTTTGAGTTTGTTCTTATAGTTTTCCTTTGTTAAAGTCATCTTCATTTCTTCATTGAACCTCTTTTCAATAGTAGTCCAAGCTTCCTTTTTGAATCCGGCTTTAGCTTTTCTTCCCAGCTGAACTTGCTTGTGGAGCAAGTCTAGAAGCTTTCTTTCCATATCTTTGTTCCATACAATCCTGGTAGAAGGAGTTGCATGGCTGGTTTGAACAACATCGTTGTCCATGCCATGGCTCATTTGACCAGCATCGTTGTCTATGCTTGTCAAAAGGTCTATGAATGACATCGCTGAATCACATGAACATTTGGAGACAAAACTGAGTCAGCAATTAATGCAATATTGTTCAGCATTGGTATATAATTATGGAAATTGGTATATGAAAAATGGATTAGTACAATTGGAAGAGTCCAAAAATCTTAATAAATAATTAGGGAAGTATGTGTTATATTGATCCAGCTTGCACCAATAACCAATACATGTACAGTTAAATCTGAATTTGTTGCTACATGCTAAAATTTGTCACTTCTCCTCACAGCTGGTCCAGACAAAGAGATACAGTGATTTTCTCTCTGCATAGATTTTGACTGCTGCTCAAGACTTATATGGGCCTGCTGAGCCCTTTTATGAAAATCTGACAGTTTACACAACTTCATTACGAGAGAGGCACATTATAGTCAAATGGAAAAAACACTTTCAAGTGGAAAATATTACATTAGTAGTGCACAATAGTATTGGTGTGGTGGTTGACAAGGTCTCCAAGATGAAATTTTTGAACACCTTAAAGAATAGGCACCTTAACAAAAGGCAATAGCAACTCTTCTTCATGCACATGTGGGTTACCTATGGATTGCCATAGATCATTGTCTTAGACACAACTGGCCACAGTGAATTTAGCTCTTCCCTTCGACTCCATAGCAAAATCATTGAAATAAAGTTTGTTTGTTTAATAGATTCAGCATATTCAACAAAAGGTGCATAACATTTTGCAAAAGAGCAGTACCAAGTTAAAGTAGCATCAGACCAACATTGGGTACTGCATCATTTTCAAGTTGGTGACAACATATAGCTGTATTTGATGAAATGAGACTAAAAGGACTTAACAGAAAATTCAAACCTCTAGCATACTATGCTAACACAAGTCAGGTATCTTTTATACCAACTTACAGGATCTCTGCCCCTGATTACAGCTGACGCTACTCAGAAGTGTCTACCATATTATTTGTATTATAATTTATTAAAACTTTTATGAAGGGGATATCATGGAGCACTCATATATATCCATGCATATGAACACATAGATTTCCCTAAGTAACTCTCTTTATTCATATCATATATACAGCCCAATGTCTTATCTATCTCTGCTCCACACTGCATATTCCTTTCTGTCTACTCTCATCTATAGCTTCCTTCTCTCATATTTCAATTTCATACCATATATTCTGGCAAGATATATTTCTGTACAATCAGACAAGTATTTGTAAATCCCATGCCTGTTTGGCTGAGCAGTATCTATAAGGTTCAAACCATTGAAAAGACAAACCTGCCACCATAGTTTTTTGGTATTATCAGGAGGGGGAGGAACTACTCTCAGATTTTGATGAAAGCTGTGGATAAACTGTTGAGCCACCTCATCAACATTACTATCTGTTGAAGAATGCTTCAATATAGGCTCTAAACATTTCTATCAACATAAAATTAATAAAAAATGACAAGCAATGAATTTTCGTTTCACAAACAGTAAACAATCAACTAATACTTTTTGGCAATGTCCCATCATCTTCTGAAATTACTTACAATTCAATTTGAACAGTAGCGTCAAAGGGCATAAACGCCCATCAAAACATAGAAAATGTGGTTTCAACAATAACAGTGGCAGGATGAATTGGGGCATTTTCACTTGGTTTTGCAAGTATACAGTTGACAAGTCTGTGAAATGTCGAAGCATAGACAACACCAGTGAATGGTTCTACAAGATGCCTCACAAATAATAATAATAATAAGGTTGTGTATATCCAAAGCATTATAGCTTGTTTATTGGAGAAAAATTTAAAGACTTTCTCTGCAATACGATTAAGAGCAAAGTCCCATTGCAGTAAATAAGGGACTGACAACAAAGAGTCCTGATATTGTGCATTTAGATTGCTTAAGTCACTGTTTAACCAAGCTTAAAATGTTTAAAGGAAATATCAATATTGTTAAATGTAAAATCCTAAGTCATGATATTGTGCATTTAGATTGCTTAAGTCAATGTTATTAGTCTAATTTTGAGTACTTCAAGTAATGCTAGCAAAGCAAGTTCACGGGCATTTAAAAGCTAGTTTAGTAGCTAGTGTATTTAACAAGTGGACTCTTAAATATGACAATTGAATTATGACCCCACCATCGATATGAAAACTTACTTCAAATATGGACTCCATGCATCAGAGTGGCAGTTAGAGCCTACCTTTGTTTTAGGTCACTTAAGGTTGAGTTCAAAAAGTAATAAATTATCATGATGTAAAAGTAAAGTTGTCAGGTCTGAGTCCGAGTAATAAGGTGAGACTAAATTTGAAATCAAATTGTGAAGATGAAATGCTAGCTGGTTAGGCAGTTCACATTGAATGAAGCCTAAGTAGTAGTTTTATTAACAACAAACAAACTTTCCATGCATAAATATGCATTTAGAATTAATGAAAAATCAAAGCTTAAGGGGCAGGCCACTCCTATTTACAAACATGTATTAATAGAATAAGCTTGGAACTTTAATGGCTGACCTTGCGGCATTTCTCTCTAGCAACATATATCAGGTGGGGCAGAGCATCAGCTTCCTTGTCATGAACCATTTTATTTTCATGAAAAACCTATAGATATAGGGTAAAGAAATAATAGTGTGAGATGTTCACCCTCTAGAGAAACTCTTACTATTTTCATTTACGATTATACTGCAAAAAGATGTAAACAAGCATTTTAAGTTCACTATCTTCTTGTTACTTGTACTATACTTGTGTGGTTTCTAATATCTGAGCTTCTATACACAAACCCATCAACACCATGATGAGAAGTGAAATCAGGTGGAACTTGTTTATTTTCCAATGCTCTGCTTACCCTTTTCTTGAAACCTTCATACTCATCCTACAAATTAGCATTTAACAACGTTAAGGAGGCATGGTGATTTAATAACACAGGAACTATTGATTTCTGTATTTTAGTCACATCATCACCTTCATATCTTGCCATTCTCGGACAAAATCAGGATTAGAGGACTCTTTTTCTTGGAGAAGTACATAAAGGGGGCCATGCCATGTTGTGATAGAGCATCCACATGAAAGCAAAGCAAACCTCACATGCAAAAGCTATTATCCAAAGCCCAAAAGGATCATGAAAAGGATTCAGTAGGCGATGGGAAAGGAAACATAGTAAAAGCAGGAAGTGAAGGCCTACATAAGCTCTATAAAGATTTGATTTGTATATGATTTTCTCATACAAAGGACCAGAATTGCAGGCATTCGTCTCCATTGATTAGAAGACCTAGACTGTACTTACAGATACTAGATTACACTCTGGCCAATTCATTCGGGCTATATATAGGGAGAGCTCTGCATCATAATCTATTGGTCATTAGATTGTTTTGCCAAGACTAGAGGCAATGACGTGTTGAATACAGATTGGTGGCAAAGAGTTTGGAGTAATGAATTAATGATATTCTTGCAGTTCAATAAATTATTAATAGAATAAGCTTGGAACTTTAAGCTCAATTATAGCATATTTATTTAATATAGCTTATTGCAGCTGCCTGTGGCTCCTGTGTCTACATTGCTGTAAGTACAAGGGTGGCTAATGTGACAAATAAACACCAATGCATATGTGATGACATTGCACATGGTGAACAATGGAGGATTTGAGTTTACAAATTGTAGATTGGAGTCAGAATGTCTGACCTCAAATATGGTTATAAAGTTATAAGTATTATGTCAACGATATGCACAAGCTATTTAGCTTAGATAAAACAGAGCCCAAATAAGCATTGATCCCTGATCAGCTACTTTCTAAGCAGTCACCTTAAATATGGTAAATTCATAAGAGACCATTCAAGTTAAAAGACCATTAAATTCAAGTGAATTCATAAGGTGACTGATCCTTGAATGGAGTATATAAGTTGATGCACAGCTTAGATATTATATCAAATGCCACTAACTATTTTAAGAATCCTCTGTAAGAAAGATCTAACAGTGAGGAAAATAAATGAGTCCAAAAAACTCCTTATTTTGGTATATTAATCATAGAAACAGAAAATAGTGGTATTGCTCAATATTTGTTCAGATGTCCAATCCACATTTGTACAAGGGAGGTGAATAATGGAGTATATAGTACCAACAGAGCCCAAATAAGCATTGATCCCTGATCAGCTACTTTCTAAGCAGTTACCTTAAATATATATGAGGATCATTGCTCTAAAGTGCGACTAAGATCGAGATCTATAGTCTTCCCACGTCCTTCTTGCTATTTCATCTCGAAACATCCCCCAGTCATCTCTATCATGCTGAGTTAAACCATATGTCTCAAGCAATGGTACATCTATCCTGTCACGATCGTCTTCCTATTCACATTCTTCTTCCAGTGGAAGGCCATCCTCTCTCGTAATGAAGTTGTGTAAAATGCAACATGCCAAAACAATCTTGGTTTGTGTCACGTTTTTATAAGATGTATGCTTCAATATAGGAAAACGCTGCTTCAAAACGCCAAATGTTTGCTCTATTGATATCCTAAGTGACGAGTGTCTATGGTTAAACAACTCCTGTGCTGTGTTTATGGGGTTTTCTCTTACAAATTCCTTTAGGTGGTAACGTGTACACCTATAAGGAGCGAGAAATCCTGGTGCATTGCATTTGGATATCCAACATCGACCAAATAATACTTTCCTGCATATAATAAAGAATATTACTATAACAGTGTAAAATTTATCGTATGCAGGAATATGACAATCATAGTCTACATACCTTGGGGAACCACAAGTGGATCCGATCTGGAGAGAGCCGAAGCTAGAACACAGCTATCTGCAGCAAACCCTTCCCAACTAGCAAGGACGTATTGAAATTGGTAATCAAATGAATATACACCCATAACATTTTGTGACAAGTTGCCTTTTCTATCGCGATATTTGGCTTGGAGGTCAACATCGACAGTGATTGGTATATGGGATCCATCAATTGCTCCCACACAATCCTATAGTCAGCAAATGGATAATCCAATGAAAATGTGGAAATAGGATTAAGACTCAATCAAACAAATGTGTATGGCAAGGAGATTTACCTCGAAGTACGGGTCGAACCGGTCCTTCCCACTAATTTCTGCAAGAGTGTTAGGACCAGGGGGTAGAAGATAATTTGCATGGAGTGCTAAGATAGCTGTCAACACCTTTTGGAAGTATCGGCTAAGTGTCTCTCCTAAGTGCCCAAAGTTATGGGCAATCTTACGATTACGCAGATTGTGCCCAATGGTATGTAGAAACATCACAAGTTGTTGTTCTAATGTGATATTTTCTATATCTGTGATGCTTCCTTTTTGCCTTAGAAGTTTTGCTAGCTGAAAGAAGGCTCGTCTAGTCATGCATATTTGGTCATGACAATCTGTGTTGTTGGAATGGATGATACGCTTATAAAAAGGAATTGCATCCCTTATGCACTTACACATTTGTCTTCTGTCTTCATCTGCAAATGCCACTATGGCTGCCGCAAGGGCTGCAAGCACGCATGCAAGAGAGATACTGACTCTCTTCTTCCTAAGAGCGAGACCTTGAAGGTGTGACTGTTTGGTAAGATCAATTACCTAAAAGGCAAGAAAACTTAGTACTCGCATATAATTAAACACAATGACAACTACAACAAAACAACAAATTAAGCACAAATAAAACTAGAGCATAAGAGGAGAGTAGTAACATGTGGCTTGTCGAACACTAATTCAGCTAGCATGTAATGTGCAGTGCAAAGATATAAACATGCAAATCTGCCTTCCTTGTATTTCTTTCCTATCCTGCTTGCATAAGACCCTATGTGGAGGAAGAACCCTAGTGTATAAGTTTGACTGATATCAACTAGATCTCTAATGACAACTGTGGAGGAAGAACCCTAGTGTGTGACACAGATGAATGCAAAATCGAGTCTCTCAGGGTTCTATGGATTCTAAAATAGGTTTAAATTCATTCCTCTTCCCCAAATTTGTGTTTACCCTACAGGACAAAACAAAATGGGTCTTAAATATATTCTCATTTTTTCTATCTAATGCCCTAGATTTGTTGCAATCATTCACTGTATTGGAACTAATCGTAGGCAAAGTTGTTAAGGATGGTTTTCTCTCTAGAGATTCTCTTCTTCTACTATGCAAAATTATGACTTGTGGAAGGGTAAGGTGTACATAGGAGGGATTTTTCCTTTAGAATTTATGCTCAAAAACCATTCCTTTGTTGTCATTTATGACAGTATTAATCCTTCTCTGGAGAACCAAAACTATAGGTACATTTGGGTGGCTTTGTACATACATCAGAGGGTTTTACAAATAAAATTAGTGGTTTTGTACATACATATGGTGAGAATCTTCTTATAGCTAGGGAGGAATGATATATTTTCAGCCCATCATTTTTTGCTGTCTACTTTTGGGTATATAATTGAATGCATACCAAAATCCATTTTTTTTAAAGCTTCAAAAGGTATTCTGCATATAGATTTGGTGCAAGAGTTTCTTATGTGAAACAAAGAGTGACAGTATATTGAGAATAAAACATTAGTATATTGTGAAGGACAGTCCTGCTGGTATCAGGTAAACAAGCATACTCCACATAGATCTCCATTATGTTTCTAAAAGATGGTTTAAGTGAATTTCCACCCAGAAGTTGAAAGGTAGCAAGAAGAATCAAAAGTTCCACCTAAGTTTAAACAAGTTGCTGATGTCTCCAGCTTGGCTGAAGTGAAGAAATGTTCTACCTTGGCTTTAAGTGAATGAAAAGTTCTGTTGGTTAAATTGGCTTGGATGAACAGTACACTTCCAATGTTGTATTGCTAGTTCACAACTCCGACTATGGTATTGAAAAGAGACAGATATGGCTATAGCGCTTGCCTGAAGTATAATATCCGTTTTGTGGTTCAGAGGCCATGGATGATGAACAGGGATACTGGAGTGTCATGGTCACTGGATATGCCCATGCAGGCTGTGTCGAAGAGGCATTGGAACTCTTTCATAAAATGCCCTATAGGAATGTGTTGTCACGGAATGCCATTGTTGCAGGTTTTGTGCAGATTGGAAAGTTTGATGAAGCTCTGAAGCTCTTTCGAGATATGCAATTGAGAAATGTGAGGGCTAACCATGTGACCTTTGCCAGCGTTCTTCCCACGTGTGCCAATTTGGCAGCTCTTTGCAAGGGGATGGAGATTCATGGTAGTGTAGTTAGAAGCAGGCTTCCATTTGATGTCTTTGTATGGAATGCCCTTGTAGACATGTATGCTAAATGTGGTTCAATCAAACACGCCTGGAAATTGTTTGACAAAATGACTATGAGAACTGTAGTGTCATGGACTGCAATGATTGTAGGATATGCCATGCATGGGTTTGGAAAGGAGGCACTCCAGATATTTCAGGAAATGCAACTCTGGCACAAAGCCGAACAAAATCACCTTTCTTGGTGTTCTGTGTGCCTGTTGCCATGCAGGGCTAGTGGATGATGGCAGGAAATGTTTCAAATGTATGAGTCAAGATTATAACCTTGTTCCTTCTACTGAACACTATTGTTGCATGGTTGATCTTCTTGGTCGAGCTGGGCACTTGGTCGAAGCATGGGACTTTATCAACCACGTGCCCATGGAGCCCAACACTGCTATTTGGGGATCTTTGCTCGGTGCCTGCAGAAGCCATGCCAATATAGAATTGGGAGAACATGTAGCCAAACATCTTTTTGAGTTAGATCCTGACAATGATGCACACTATGTACAGTTGTCAAACATCTATGCTGAAGCTGGGAAGTGGGATGGGGTGGCAAGTGTTAGAAGATTGATGAAAGACAGAAGAGTGGAGAAATCTCCAGGGTGCAGCTCCATTGAGATTAAAAACAAGGTGCATGCTTTTGTCACGTGAGATGAATCAGTATATGGAAATCTGGGAAGTTGTCTTTCAGATGAAAGAGGAACTTAATGACAAAAGATATTCCATGGATGATGAACATGGATTCACTTCTACCATAGTGATGCCTTATTAATAATTTCTAAGGATCATCTTTTGGGTCAGCACTGGTGTTTGTTTAATGGCTGAGGGAAGAATCTGCCTGAATACAAGGTAATCCAGCCATATAAAGTAGCTTTGTTCTAAAAAGAGTACGATTATACCTACTGAAAAATGATTGTCCAGGCCATTGAGTCAGCGGGGATTACCACTCTGCCACAAAGTCCATTGGTAAGATGACGAAGATGTTGCTGTAAAATTAGTTTCCATTGTCTTAATGATGGCAACTATTCCTGTGGGGGTCATTGGTTTTTGAAGCTGAACAAACAGTAACATGAACTCACATGACAAACAGCTGGGTACATTGACAATCTCACAACCAAAGGAATGACTAAATTTAATGTTTCTGAAGATCTGTGCCTAGTAACCAATGCACTATTATTTTATGCAAACAAGACAAATTGTTGTGTTGCATTCACAGGAAGAACATCAATTTGAGCATAATGAGAATACGACACTTGATAAAGGGGATTTTTATCATATCAAGCACTAAACATCCTAAAGTTATAGAAACTTATAATACTTTGTCTGGATTCAATTCTTAGCAGGTGTAGATTACAGTCATGGCTGAAAATGCATATAAATTGTGCTAAGTTTTAGGTATTGTACATTTATTGATGTAGAGAAAATGATGCATGATCTAAGATTACTAAAAATATAATAATGCTAGAGCCTAGAAGCATCAGGTTGAATAGCAAAAGAATGACTGATGGGGAATGGATAGAGCAGAGAATGCAAAATATTAGATAGTTTAACCAACATTCACATTCTTAGGCTAGGGTTTTATGCAGCTGCTTATTTATCTTTGTCTGTATACGCGATTCTATAATTTTTCTGCATTAGGTAATAAAAGATAATTTGATTTTAGGTACAGAAAATAAGCTGCCAAAAGATGGGTTACATAATTGCTACATCAACAAGTGTCACATGACTATACATTTTTGAAATAGATGTTATATTCACTTCCTTATACATTCCAGTTTATAACCAACAACAAACAACATAATGGAGAAATAATGATCCAAATAAATCTATTCCTAACAAGCAGCTGGTTTTGTTTTCTCATTCTGCTGCCCCATGGAATAATTTGAGAAATTGCTGTTTAATACAGATCGGAACACAAGCAAAAGAACTGACAAAGCCCTCACAAGCAAAAGGAACAATGAGAACATTACCCGTTTGGGAATTGAAAGAGCGGAACTCATTGTTTTGGCCTCAATCCGGTAGGGCTATTTGTAGCAGCTATGAGCTCAGTGACCTATAAATAAATAGCAGAATTAAAATGGGTCGAAAGCAAACAACTGAAAGAATACCAAAGAACTCAGCTATGCCTTACTCATTAAAGTGTGTCGAATTCGTAGCCAAGGACGTGTGAAGAAGACCGAAGAGCTTCTTTCCAGCCGTTACAAGCATCTCTTTGCTGAATCTCCCCTTTCTTTCATGTTCAGCAAATGCAGGTTTGTTAGAAAGAATGAATGGCGTTCGTAGAAACAGAATTTTGACCTTCGGCGTGGCGAAGATCAGAAGGTTTGCTGTAGCAGGTCACGGAAAGAAAACCTAATGAACCGTTCACCTACCGCACGGACCCAACGATTTATCAATTTTGTGAAAATTTCAAATCCATGAATAGCTTATTCTGGAATTAAAAACAAATTCCAGATTTTTTTCGAATTAGTTAATCCAAGCATTGGCCCAAAAATGGGGATTAATTTTCTAATTCGGGAATTCAAAAAGTGGCCACAAATGGCGAATTATTTTATTCTGGCATTAAATAATGACTATTCCAGGTTAATACCAGGAACCAAACCAGCCCTAAGAGTACTGTTTTTAAATAAAAGTGCTGTGTGTATTTTTGGGTGCAAGTCAACCCAATCAACATTATGCCTGGAAATTAACTACCATGGTTTGAAAACAATGTCGCAGTTAAATAACATTAAGGTCTGCCATCAGTATGAATGCCCGCGTTGAATATGTTTTCGATGAGTAGGAAGCAAGGTGCCAACTTGTGCTACCATAAAAGTGCCAAATTGTGATACCATTGTACTGTGCTTAAATATACAACTTCCCTCTTGATTAATTTTGTGCGTTCTTTATGAAGTACACATGACTTGACGATCTGGCCTGCTTGGGCTGTACAAGAAACCGATGAAAGCGTTTGGTACTGTATAGTTGCACATGAATCTTTTCTAGAGTGTCTTAAGTTTTTTGTGTCCATCTTACAGTATATGTTTATAAGTTAACCATGAGACTGATTCTCAAGGATTTCCAGTGTGATGAATCTGCCTTCAATTGTCATTAGCATCTTGAACAATGTAGTTGGAAAGAGGAATAAATTACTAGCACGTGATATTGAAAATGCTGCGGGAAATAAGTTGCACAACATTGTAGTTTGGTGTCATAATCTTTCAGGTAAAGTGAAGAGTCATTTGAAGGATTCAATTCCCAGGAAAGGACAGTTAACAGGGATCAATAGGAAACAACGTTCAATCAATCTGGGCTTCAGCCACAAAAGGAATCCTATAGCAAGGAAGATTGCTTATTGTTTTCCTAAGCAGTTTTTCCCCTTGAGTCGATTTGGGATCATCTGATTCCTATTTTCTCAGTTCTCTTCAGAAATTTCTTGTTAATGATGGCTTAATGCCATTGTGTTAACAATGTCTGACTGTTATATTTCAGAAATGGGTTATTTAAAAATCTTAGTTTCTGTACAGCTTTGTGCTGGGATGTGAAGTATTTAGGAAATATTCATGATGTTAACTTTTTGTTTTGGAAGTTGGGGAAATGCATTACCTATAAACAAAAGCATGGCTTATGTGTGCAATAATATGGCGTAATTTTTGAGAAATTAACAACTGGGAAGTTTATGTTGAGCTTTTGCTTTGAAATACCTCCTCTTTTAGATTGCATTTTCTGGATGTTAATCGGGTAATGTTGTTGATTCTATAATTCAGACTAAACCACACGAGGGAGACACCATAATGGGTACAGAGAATAACAGAGGTCAAGATGAGATACAGATGCTAGAACTACGGGCTTCAGAGCTCAGAGAGGTATTGCTTATTTAAGAACACAGTTTTATGTCAATTTGTTCTTTTCATTGTTTAAATAAATAAACTGAGAAACAAAGTTTAGGGCTTTGACTCTGTTTTTTTGCCAGCACAATGCTTCATATTTTTTTGTGTTTTTCAATCATTATCTGTAATCAGAGTATGACTCTCGCATTAGTACATTCTTATTCTAGAAGCTGCAAATGTCCACCCCTTTTCTTTATTGAGTATTGTTGCTATAAATGCTGATAAACTTTCATGTTCAAAGCTCAGTTGGGCAAGAATTCTATGGATTGTCCATGATGACACGGCTTTTCAATGTGTTGATGGAGGTATATTGGGAATTCATGCAACCTGATGCAATTTCTATAGGAATTGAAAAGTATTCTTCCAAGCATGGTCACTTGCAAAGCTTAAGTTGATTTACATTCACAACATCAGTATAATGAGCTGAGAAGGAAAATCCAATTTGAAAGATTTTTTCGCGTATATGATGCAAAATGGTATGAGGCACATATCAAAGAGGTTTAGGCTTAGAATGTCAAGAGTTAAAAATCTTTGTTTATCTTAGTACAGTGAAAATTTTCGCGTACTAGAAAACTTGGAGGTACTTTATCATTATGCCAATCATTAAGTTCTTTCTGTTTTGCCTGAGTATTGAATAATAAATGTTGGAGAAAAAAAGAAGTCTTAGGGCTCCTTTCCTTAATGAGACAAAGCTGTGGGGAGAGCTGCCAGCAGCTCTTGTGGAACTAGGGCTTATTAAATTATCCACAGTGATCCTCAAATACAGAGTTTTTGTGGTGGACATGGATAGTTAATCATATCTAGGCTGCAACACATAAAGATATGTATTCGTCTACGTATTCTGGTTGTGAGGGACAAAGAGTGTGAGTCAAGGAATGGTTAACTACCTCAATTTGATCATTATTTTGTGGATCAAAGGATTCAGTGAACCTCAACTGACATCCTGAGAGTTTCCTGAATTCGATCCAGAGTTGATTTCCAATTTTCGCTTTCAGGAGATGAGAATGAAGCTATTGCAAATGTCCCACCTTGAGGCCAAGAAATTGTTGTTATATCATATTTTAATCCAAGATACTTGGATATCACCGTTCAAGAATCTGTCCTCTGTAGTCCTATTATTATATTCTTGAATTGTGACCATAACTGGTGCACAACTTAAGTGATGAGAAATCTGATCTATAAATGTTTAGAAAAACTGGAAATGAATTGATAACTTGGAATTGTTTTCTAAATTTCCAAAATGAAGTCTGTAATTTCTGGAAAAATCTGTAGTATTTTGACAGCAAAGGAAAATCACTAAAATCTGATAAGGAACCAAGTAGAACTATATCATTTCTGAAAAAAAAACTGTTTTTGACACCAAATAAATAGACATTCCTTGGTGTGATCCCTAATTGGAAATGCATGGTCTGCCAAACAGATACCCTCTTCAAAATATATACTTTGAAGAGAAGTTATAACAGCAACTAATGCCCAAAGTCTTCAAGAACAACACAGTAGTCTCTCATTGATTACCATCCAAAACACTCCTTCCCATCCTTGGTACTATTGTGTTCAAAATTCAAATAAATTCCTATCCGCCCAGAATCAGGCTAATAACAGAAAAAATATTTGGTCCAAGAGAAGCTAAGATAGGGAAGATTTCTTTGCTAATTTAAAAATACAGGAAAAGAGCGAAGAATTCTTATTTGGATTCACAATATCATCATAGTCTAGACTCTAGAGAGCACTGATATGGAATATAAAAGGATAAATAAAAATATATTAAAAGCAACTTCAAGTAACTTAATGGAATCATATTAACTTTACACCAATATTTATGATAAAAAGAACAGCTTTGTGGTAGTTTGAAGTAAAAATTTGAAAATAGGAAGACAAACGATCGATGGTCAATGGGAATTAGGAACATATCTCAAGGAGCTTGTGTTCTTCCTCTTCTTGCCCTTTCCTCTTCCTCCACTTCTCTTTTTCTTTTTATCTTTGTTCCTATTCTCTTTAAGCAATTGCAAAAGAGCACAGTCCAGGTTTTTCTCAAGTTTTTTATTTGGTCATGGCACCTTGGTCTGACCCACTTTTAGGTTTACGTTTAAGGAAAGATTTTTTCTTCATTTGTAATGGCCGGGTTCTCTTCCCTTCTGCCTGGGATGCTTTAACATCCCTAGGATGGTTGAGATGCTTGGACTTCCCTTAGGCTGTCTTGGAGACAAAAGGATACCTATAAGACTATATACCCTCCCAATAGAGGGATGTCTAGGATGCCATGCACAGGAGTGGGGACGCATCCTGGTGAACCCGTACTGGATAACTAATATAAAGTTGCTACCGTCCAAAGAAGCACTCCACAGCTTTAAAGATTTGCAAGAAAAGTGTCATCTGTGCCACAAATTAGCCAAATACTTTTCTACTTAAGAAAAGTAACTTCTATGAAATGGCGAAATTGAAAATACAACTAAATGCACCTTCTTGTCATTTGTTTGTGTTACAACTGAAATTTATCGTTTTATATTGAATGAGCATGTAGTTATTGTAGGCTATTATGTTCTTTGCCATCAAATCTACCTGCAATTTGCTCATCTTTTAGGCAACTCCTGAAAATTTCTTATCTCGTCTTGCTATAATTATACAGGATCTAGAAATGACTAACAGGCAAATTAGAAACCATAGTTTCCTTAGAGCAAATTGTAGGTGTAGATCACCATCCACCTATCGTACCAGTTTGGGTAGTTCAAGTTCCTGAAAAAGATCAAGCTGAAAATTCAGTGAATGTGCAAAATGTTCAGTTATTTCTCTTTTTTTTGAAGGCAGTTTTTGGGGATTTTTAGGTCTTCATGTGGGAAGCTTGCACTTTTCCCTTGGTATTTCTATGATCATCTTCCAACTTAGTTGTGATTTTTGTAATTGTGCTATATGCAGTGTTGGTTAAATGCCACTGTATTTTGCTCCTATCTGCCAGGTTCTTTTAAAACTGGCTTCTGTAATTACTTCCCTTCTTTATATATATACAGGCTTTATGCCTTTTACTTGGAAAAGAAAATTGTGGGTGTAGATGTTGCATTTATTTAGACTTATAATGGTTTTATGATTTATCATCTAGGGACTGAGCTAAAATGAGCTATTGAGGAAATGATAATATATATTGAAACTGAATGCATGATGCTTATTCCTTACTCTTGTGAATGCTATTTCTGTTATGTAGCCTTAACTACTGATTTTAATCTAATACTTGACATGTGTATTGAGGTATATCAATATGGATACCTGTTAATTTACTTGCATATTTCATGTGCACCTCTGAGATAAAAGCCGGATTATTTACCACTATTTTTATTGTTTACTTAACATTGACCACTAAATCAATGAAATAACTTCCATTTAATTTAGGAGGGGTGATTTTAAGACTCCTTCATTCACCATGGTGGCAACAGCTCAATAACACAATATATATACATACACTTGTCAGTCTTAAGCTTCCATAAGTAGAGCATCCCTAGACCCAGACCTTATCCTTGAGGGTTCACTTTTGATGAACCTGTCTTCACATCCTCTCATGGGAAGTTAGAGGCTTCGTAGTTTGCACTAAGAGGAGTTTACTCTCTCCTCTTGACAATATCTCTAATCTCTATTTAGATGATGACTATTAATTAAGTGTAATCCTAGTCCCATCACAATAAAAGATAAACATTGCCATCAGATGTTGGTTCCATACCCATCGTTACCAACCATTAGTTGTACCAACTCACCAATATGCACAGGGCTCATATCACAAATCACACACATATGATTATCTCGAGCATACATTACATATACACAAAAGGCTAGCTCATACACATCACAGTTGCACAAGATGGATAACTTTACCACACATCACAAATACAATGAGTGGCTCTAACATACTTCACAAAGATGATAGTGACTCACTCATAAAGGAGTCGCAAAGGCAATAGTAATTGGCTCATACAAGCATCATGAATAATGTAGTGAATGGCTTATATGGGCATCACAAAGAAAATGGTAATTGTCTCATATACAATGGCTAACCATCCCCTGTCCTTAGTACATCCCAAAGAGAAGGAATGTTGGTGCATTGTGCACTACACTGTGGGTCTCATCCCTTTCTCTAGTCTTTTGCACCAACAGATATTGGGGAAGAGGATTTGGTGTAATCCCATACTACACCAGGGGTCCATGCTCAACCAACAAGGTCAAGTATATAATCAAACAATTGGGAAGAGGATCCGGTGCATCCTATACTACACCACAGATCCGTCCTCAATCCCAAGGATTTCACAAGTAGTGAACCAACCTAACCTGGTGGATTCAAAGTTTGATCACTTGTAGGCCGCTAGTGACAAGTCTATCCAACTAGGAAGAAGTATCTTTTGACACATACCACTTGGTGACCTTAGTGATATTGCTAGCTATCTTCTTCACAATCTCGGGTAACACCTGACATCGATCACGCCCATTCTATATGTGACTGCCAGTGAACCCTCCTGATGCCATGGTTAGCTCTGGTTACCGCTACCCACATGGTAAGGCAACTACCTGTGCAACCATTTTCGTATCAAATCTTGGATAGCCCCTAGAAATCATTCACCTCTGTGAACCAGGTGAATGCTGGCTAATCCAAAAGGTACAACAGTAGCTATAGGCATCCGCCATTGACATGGTCCAATGATAACCTGCTAAATGTTATCGTACCATATCCAGGGTAGCCTTAGCAACTTCACCTCCGTGAACCAGGTGACTGCTGACTAATCACTTACAGTAGCCCAGACTTTGATCATTGGCACAGTCCAATGACTGTCTGACACTGCATAAATATCCCGATGGTTCACATTTGTGGGGGTCATACATAACAGGAATCACAGTGCTGAACAAATGGATAAGTATAACACAATCAATTAATTTAGGAGTGCATGCATAGGTTCATATATGTTAGGGGTTAAGCTTCATAAACACATAATAGACACACAACCAACACAAGATGGCCTCCTTTAAAGCCTACAAAAGAGAGAAGGTCAAATAAATTCGGAACAAACCCAATACCTAGAGTTATTTCCCCCTAGACCCTCCCTCTATGAAATTGAGTTCACAAGGGTATCCTTCACCCAAGGACTGCCTACATTCCCGCTTCCAAACAGGTCAAAGTTACACATAGTTCTTTTGACAAGATTTCTCAAAGGACACCTACTCACAGGTTTCCATAAACAATGATTCCTTAGGTAGTATGTCTCACTCCAACAAAGTTCCCTTAAATGATTCCCAATAGTCATTGGTGATTAATGAAAAACAAGAAATTCCCAATGAAAATGTCTGGAAACAAACTCTTCCCATGACTATTCATAAAGCAACTTGAACATCTCAAGTTTTATCTTATCATCATAGGGACTGAGCTTTTTACTCAATATCAGATTGCCTCAGTTTACACAAACCCATAGGAAAGTACATTCATTTGACATTAACATAATAGATTCAATATAAAGGATGTTATACTTGATGAGTCAATCCATATCTCGCAGTAGTCACAGCCTTTTCCCCACTTCCCAAAATGTCATTCTAGAATTATATAGCATATTGTATTATTACATTGAGCAAGGAAGGTTAAATGATGTTAGAGGAATTTGATCACCTAGTACCAATTTGATAGATTTTCGCTTGCTTAGTCGATTAACATGATGACGTCTACTAATTTCTCAATTCAAATGGTTTGTCAATCACATATTTATCAAAGTACGAGTATGCTATCATTAGAGTTCCCCACAAAGATTGAGATGCTACATTTAGTAATACTAATGAATATAATAATTATTGTCTTAGCTTATGTTGAGACTAATGTGATAGAGGGACGCATATATATCTAGTTTGATGCACAATAATACCCACTCTATAGCCAATCTTATAAAAGTCATTTTTCATTGTTAATCATTAGGATTCCTTTTAACAGATTCACAACTATTAATAGTACTCAATGATATGCAATGAAAGCCAACACCATTTCATATCAAGGTTCTCGTATTTAAGAGATAGTAGAACATCATGTAGTCCCATTAGGCCCTTATCCTCAATACCAAGTAGATTACCAATAATATAAAGTTTTTAATATTTAAAATATATTTAATACCATGTGGTTATAATACCACTAAATGAAGACACCATCCCTACACTTTAGTTTTCTAATAATTGATATGGTTTTAACCAGTATTGTTGTCCTATAACTATTTGTAATGATCATGGTAATGTATTATTGTCCTTAAAGCTATCTTCTTCGCTTTGAAAATTCGTATAAATTGTACTGACTTGTTCAACTATAAAAAAACATTCTTTCCTAGTACTAGCCATGTTGAGATATAAAGGCATTGTTTTGGTTTCGTCGCTAATGTTCTGAATCACAAAGATTTAACCAATGTTACAAATGCATTCACATTTTAGAGCAATGCTAGAGGGGTTTGTCATTAGTACATATATGGTTAGATAATCCTCCCAAACAGTATTTCCATACCTTTACTAACAAATGGCCTCCATGATACAGTGAAGAAAATACACTGTCAATATGTACACTAGCAGTAACTTACTAAATGTTTGCAAGAACAGTCACAAAATAGTCTCATGGGTAAGGGAAATAAAACACAATAGATAAAAACTTAAAACCTCTAATCAAGCTTAAGTTTCATTCCACAGTTGGGAATTTCTCTACTTATCTAATAATATCCTAAACACAACCAACCATAGACAAGACAACAGATCCAACGCCTTCATTAAGCAAAACTAAAGTCTTCATTTAATGGATATCAAGTCTGAAATGAAATATACAAAGGGAGCTAAAATCGTTCCATTCTCCCCTTTTGTCACAGAAAATATTGTCATCCTCTCCCTCTGAGAACATCTCTCTCTCTCTCTCTCTCTCAAGGAAAGGTGGTGCTGATCAAAGGAGGATGTGCACAAAATGGATTTGTTGAAAGGGCACTAAAACTTCATGCAACCATGATTGCAAGTTATGCACAAGATATATTTGTTGAATAGGCTCGTTAACTACACACAGTGATAATTGCAGGATATGGGCAACGATAGATATGCAAAGAGAGAGGCTTTGAATTGTTCAAGAAAATGTTGTCTCCACAATATTTTTCAGTGTCCTTCCTGCCCATGCAAAATGAGAACTTTGAAGCAGGTTATGGACTTTCATCATAGCATTAACAATACAGAATTACTTTTGTCAAATGTTGTAGCATAGAAAAGGCCAGTGTCGTAGTCTGATAGCACCCATAATTGTAGGATGTGTACAACATTAAATTTGTTGAAATGGCTTTATAAAATTACAAATAAAATGTGTTTGATAGGCGTAAAGAGAGATTCTACATCCTTTGCCAGAACCCTCCCTTCGTGTGATAAAATGGAAGCTTTGGAGCAGGGTATCAGGGACATCCATCAAGCAAAATAAAGTTACAGCTTTGTCAAATATGATCATCATATATGGTCTAATAGATATAATGGAAGCACAAACAGAGAACATGATCTGTTTGACAGGATGCCTCAAAGAGATGTCATCTCATGGAATGCAATGATTCTAAGATTAATAGAAAATGAATTTGATGAAAAAGCTTTAGACCTCTAAAGAAAATACAAATAGTAAGCATAAAGCCAAATTCTTTGCCTGTGTCTCCTCTCAGCTTGTGCCAAAACAGGAGCTATGAAATAGGGTTCAGACACACTTAGAGTATAACAGTAGAGATTTTTCTGTCATATATTATAGTTGGAAATGATTTGGTAAATATGTAGGCAAAATGAGGAATAATAAATATCACTCCTGATTTGTTTGACTGAATCCCTTGGACTCTAATCTCCACCCCTAGCAGCGACCAGCTCCCTTTCATTCCAGATCCAAGCTACCGTGTTGTCATTGAGCAAGGCCAAACCAAATGCTCCACCCCAAGACACAAGTCTCCATATGCACACAGGCAAGGGTTGTTGCCAAACACGTGAGCTTCTATTCACTCCCATGCCCTACCTTCCCCCTTTGTTATGCGCTGCCCCCTTCTCTAATTTTTCTCTCCCTTTTTCTTTCCAAAGAGCATTCATGAAATCCCCCTCCCCCTCCCCAATGTTGTTTGTTGGGGTTTTTAATAGTTGTTGTGTCTCATTCCTCATGCAGCCTATCAAGTCCAGTTGTTTGAAGACATGGATACCATACCGGAGTTATGCCAATGCCCTTGTTTTTCTCCATGAGCTTAGTGTTTGCAATTAATATATCATCTGTTTTCCTGCAAAAATCAGATAGTGCAATGAGGATACCTTACCTTTGTAATGACATGACACCTCCTTCCATTTGGTTCGATGTTCCCACCGTACACGTATTGTCCCCCATGCCTTTTAATATGTATTTATTTTATTTAACTTTTTCCTTATTCACCCACCATGGAGGTAGCTGATCTGGGGATGTGACAAGATGCTTCAGAGGAAAAGTTCAAAAGACAAAGCTGTAAGCTGCAAAATGGTCTCCTGAAACACAAAATTTTCTGTTATCTATTTATATCTTTCAGGCTGTGCACATTAACATATCAATTAAAAAAAAAATCCCTACCAAGCTGACCATTGATGTCCTCCTATTTTGCATAAATTCTATCAAAATTATCTGTGGGTACTGTAAAGACTTTGAAATACTCTAATTGAGCCACCTGCACACAAAAAATATTTTTATGCCAAACCTTGAAGTTGCTATTTGGTGAAATGCTGCATTTAATAAATCAAGGATTATAGACTTGACAAGAATTAAGTCCTTATTTTGTCATTTGTGGACTACATTAATCAAGTGTTTTTTTCATAGGCAGTTTTTTAATGATGCTATTCGTGTTCTTTGCAGGAGGTTACAAAAAAGAATCATCATCTGAAAGTTCTGATAGACCAACTTCGAGATCTTATCAGTGATATTTCCATGTGGCAGAGTCCAATCTTATGATTTTGTTTGAATGATGAATCTCATCAAAGAAAACTGGTTTAACAGTGCTAGAAAATTTGGGAATCAAGTTCAACCATTCACTGGAATCCTAATTCTTCTCCTTCATGAGGTTTTTGATAGATTTGCTCCTCAGCAAATTGCATTTGGGACATGATGCGACTTGCATCTGATTGATATTCAGAATAATTGTAGAAGCACATGCAGTGAAGCATCTTACATGGTATCCTGGGAACTCTATATATTTCTTGTTTTGAACAACACAACTATATTCAGATTAAATACTTAAGATGCTATTTCTTTGCTCCTGGATTCATTTTCATCCAATATCAGGCATATTACTTACAAGTTTGCAACCAAATATTCAGCACACATGTTTGCAAATGTCATTTTGATTGTATGTTGAGAGCTTCAATAGCATGTAAAATGTGTCCTAGTACCAAAGAAGGAAGTTTATTTTCTCTGACAAATCTCTCTCTTATACATGGAAATTGCATTTCGTGTACACTTATAATGAAACAACATGAAGTGATTCTCTCAATTTTATGAAATTGTCACAACCCACTTGTGGGGTGTGAGGATATTAGCAGAGAATATACTAATAATTTTTTTGCTCACCTAACTAATTGTGATACACATGTTGCTCAAAGGTTTAAGTTACATGATGTTTAACTGAACATAAGATATTGTCATACTAGATTTTATGCCACAAATTAGTTCATCACATCATACATGCATAACTTGATTACACTTAAGCAAAAACTGAACGATTCATATATATTTAGTTTCAGAGTAATTCCATGGGTAATAAATTATGGCTGATAGATAACAGAAAAAATAATTAAACCTACTTTCCTCTTTGCTGTAGGTGCATCTCAGCTGAATTGCCAAAACTAACTGCTATATTGCCAGTTAAAAAGACATTCGGTAGTACATACATTAAAAGGGAGAAGCATTAAGACTGGTACGAACTATCAACAAGACACTTATCCAATTTCCTTCCAAATTTGTTTTAAAGACCGTAAGCCAACATGGCGGTGATCAATAAGAAAAAATATATACAATTTGCAGATATTTTTAGTGTCAAGTCATTTTGTGTACACCACTTCTCTGGATTTTATTACCTTAAAATGTGAAATAGAAGGTTTCTAATCCATCCACATTTCATAAGGACTAGTCTTGACACTAAAATACCTTCTATTTTACATTCAAAGATATTTGTTTTTGAGGATTTTATTCACATGCCCAAGGAAAAATGACCTAATTTAGATCTGGAAGTATAGAAATACATCTTCATTGGTTACTACGAGGATTTAAAACATTATAATCTCTAGAATCCTCTTTAGTGGTAGGTTTTTAATCTAAGGTTGGCTCATATTATTGGCATCCTATAGGAGGCACAATACTTAATTCTAGATCATTCAAATAAAGCAGAAAGATAACTGTTGCCACTCCAAATTCACATCAACCAGCTGCAGTTGGTAAAAAAGCAGTGGGATAACAATTTTGAGAGCCTTTAAGACATGTACAAGGACATTCTTTTGGCGTAACAAAGTTGACTTGATGACAAGTCAACAATATTTTGAAGAGGGGATGATTTTGGCGAGAAAAGGACAGCAGATAGACATTCAGAGATCTTATCCCATCTCACTGCATCAAGCCCATGAAGAATAAGAGTTGGAACATAGCATGTAGTCGAGGGATACTTTGTAGGATGTCCCATCTTGTAAATATAAATATATTTAGCCTATATGCTATTATAAGTGGGGATCTCACCCCAAACCTGTCTGACACAAAAAAAAACCATCTTTTATCTGGTAAAGTGGGTGGAAAACCTCTTTCCTGCCAGTATCAGTCTTTAACCACCATAAAGGAGGACACGTCATCGGATGGAATGTTCACACTATGAAATCTTCTCCTACAAAATCAAATTGTATCTTACAAAATCAAATTGTGTCTCCATCAAATCTCATGCTTCTTTATGTTCTGGTCTTTGATTGAATGTTGCTATGTGCATGAGCTACCATGCAATGCGGCGGATGAGAATCAAGTGTATGTTTTGGGTGGTCGTGGCCAAAATGGGCGGCTGAACAATCTGTGGGCCTGTAACGTTGAGGAAGGGAAATGGCATGCTTTGCCCAGTTGCAGCAAATTGGCCCCCAGGGGAGGACCAAGACTTTCGGTCAGTGGTAACAAGGTTTGGGTTGTGTTCGGCTTCAGTGGCAAACATGAGTTCTCTGATGTCCACCGCTTTGATTTGAACATGAACCTGTGGGAGGAGGTGGAGACCAGCTCTAGGACCAGGAGCGTCATTTATTGTTTTGCTCAAGAGGAAGTATATTGTTGTGTATGGAGGTGAAGTCAACCCCAGCGATTTGGGTCATATGGGTGCTGGGGCCTTTGTCACCGATGTGTTTGCTCTTGACACTGGGACACTGGAGTGGAGTAAGGTCCATGACAATGCTGATGATGGAGAGGGAAAGCCTCATCCTGGACCCCATAGATGGTCTTCCTTTTCGCCAGGGCATTACTGTTGGAGCTACGGAATGCTTTGGGAGCTATTCAACCTGGCCTGAAAACTGCTGGATCATAGCTAGAAACCTTGCCACAAGGCCCTTTTTCATCCTCCACATTAGGGCTAAGCGCCGACGGTGTTCGGCACAAGGGCTCCATTGGATCCTTAGGGAGAATGTCATCCAAATCTTTCTTGAAAGATGAAATCAGATCTGCGTCAAATAGATTAGGGCACAGTTCATGAAATTTATCCCCTGCCTGCTGCAACCACAGGGGCTTTACAATTGGATTCCCGGGCAAACCCATTGAACCCTGGTTTACTGTTTCATTGATTTACAATTACCCACTAAAAGACTTACTTTTACAAGCCTTCTTTCATAGATTTACAGGCTTTTGGGTTTCAAAGATAGCCTGCAATGGGGGATCAGCAACAACTAAGACAAGTGCGACAAGTTGAGCAAAACATGTTTTCTGTTGACGAAATAAATGAAAAATATGATGGGGGTTTTGGAAGAGCTCAATCTTTCCAAGTGGCAATTGTTGCCCTGGTTGTGGTATTTGATGCTCAACACACCTTTGTCACCATTTTTACTGATGCCCAACCTTCCTGGTGCTGCACTAATGGCACTCAATTAACAGAAATATGCACTGCACAGTCTTCAATAAATGAGATGAACCCAACATTATTGGAGCAGGAAAGAGGTGTCTGTCATCTCACAGTGGAGCCTTGTTTGTACCAACACCATTAAAGCAGGCTTTCCCTCTCTGTTTTTCTTCACGGGATCTCTGTTAGGTGAGCGAAAAATTGAATTATTTATCGAAGTTTAGAGGGTTAAATTTTTATCTCTCAAGATGCTGAACATACATAGTGTAGTACATACCTGATGTAATATTCCAAACATTTACTTCTAAAAGGTGCTTATGTTAAGATCAGAACTATCTTTCTTTTGGAAAATGCATATTAGATTTGTTTTAAAAACAGGGGTTTTGAGAAGGTGATGACAGGAAGTATAAGGTCTTAAATCTGGACGTGTTTGTGTTTTTTTAACATCGATATTTTGGATCATATTTCATTATCTATCATTAGAATGTAAGAGAGTACATCTTCTGATAATATTAGTCTCAAAATCTGTAATGTAATGTATACAAATAATGGCACAAGAACTTAAAATTACAGATTCCTATCACAGCTTATTTGAGTTTATATATAAAACTTATCATATATGAATTTTATCTTCAATCCATTAACCCAGTTTAAACTCTGATTTTGAAACAAATTTAATCTCTAATCTGTTTTAGAGTCACTAACTATTTTATTTTATTTTTTAAATTCATCAATATTAATATTATTTTATGTTATTGAGTTTTTAAAATGCATCAACACATAACTTATGATTTCTGAAAGCAGCATCATAAAAACTGAATAGCCATTTCCTTTTTGACAGGTAAAATTGAAGCTTTTAATGGAAAAAAAATTGAAATTGTAAGGCAATGAGGGTTTTGCAGGTTGCATAATAGTGGGACCATTGGCAGATTCCTGGCTGGGTCGTAAAAGGACTCTGATGCTTTCTACTGTGTCACTTTCCTTGATGGATTTTTTAACCTCTGTTTCGGGTTTCCCCAAACATTTGAATCTACTCTATCCTCTGAGCTCTCAGCGCCTTCACCAGGCCCTCCATGGGAATATACTGTCTGGTTCTCTGTACTGAGCTCACTGATCGCCAATGGAGAAGTTTCATTAGTTTTTTTGTTTTTCTCTTCTTCACCTTTGGATTCCTCTCACTTCCAGCCCTTGCTTACCACACCAGAAATTCTTTTTCTTGGGACACCTATCTACATCTCCATACTTCCTCTGGCCTAGTCTTTGCTGATCCTTCCTTTCATTTGGGACTCACCTAGGTGGCTACTTCTCAGGTGAAATTCAAAAGAGGCCTTAAAATGTTTAAGGAAAATGGCAGAAATGAATGGAAGTGTAGTGCCAGAAAATGTAGAGATAGAAGACTGTATTGCAGAGAGCCAAACAGAGTCTTCTTTATCACTGTTATGGACTATTAAATGGGCTCAGAGAAGGCTCATGTCTACAATGGCAGTGGGCTCTGGCATGGGGCTCATCTATTACGGAATGTCCCTTGGAGTTGCAAGTCTAGACTTCGATTTATATGTGATGTCCCTCAAAATATGTGTTCTAAAAATTCTTACAAATCCATATGTCTGTACCAATCAAAAGATTAGTAATATTGTCACCCTCGTTTGAAATTTACAATAAATAAGCAAATTGTCATTTTCATGAGTGATGCAGTCAAGGTCGGAGGATCCAATTAAGGACTGTCCAAACTTGCAGCCAAACACCAACACAGTGGAATAACACAACACCAAAACCAGATCTGAAAGAAAATAGATATCTTTATTCATCAACAATTGATTACATGCAATGTGTCGAGCTGTAAGGCCTTCCCAATTACGGTCAAATACAAAGCAAGAAATAGTTCTACAAGATCATGCAAGATCCAACACACTTCTCAGCGAGTCCAGGTCTGTAACACAACAGTACACTGGTAGGCACTCCAAGAAAGATCTAGACTTATGCTCGTAAGCCACCAAACAATCTTCTTGTTCCTTAAGCTCGCAAGCTACTAACTCTACTACCTTCTACCTTCCAAATTTGCTCTCCAGATCTCTCTAATCTGCCCTAAACAACTACCCAAGCACCCTCTTAAATACTAATCTTCAACCACAAGTCGGCTTTACAAACAAATAAATCCCAAAACCCAGTCGGCTTCCAAAGACAAACAAATATTAAATGAAATATCAGTCGGCTCTCACATAGCCTTCCAACAATTAATTCATCATGTCGGCATCCAGATCCACAGGGGAATGCAACACACCAGATCTAGGTCCCCACACGTCTAACAATCAATCCAAAACTCGAGGAGCACGACCCAAATTAAATGCACCAGTCAGCCAAGTCAATTTATCGAAACACACAAGTCGGTCAACAAGAACACCGAGCACCAGTAATAAACACTAAGACCCCGTCAATAACCAAGCACCGAGCACCAGAAACATCGAGTGATCATCATCCACCGAGCTCCAATGGTACTTCCAACCGAGAACCTTTACCATGACCACCGAGCTCCATCGGTGAAGCCCAACAGACTCTGACCGAGAACTATCACCAAAAATCGAAAAACTCCAGTCTTCTACCGAGATCACCAGCGAATTAATCGAACTCCACCAAACAATTACCAAGACTGCCAGAATCTTCAGGAACCAAGGATGCCCCTGCATCAATAAGTTAAACATTATTATAATTATTTAAAATATATATTAATAATATTATTATTTAATTATTAACAATAATAATCATTTAATAAATATGATATTATATATATTAAATATTATTAATATGTATTAATAATATCATTATTTAATTATTAATAATAATAACCATATATATATATATATATTGGGAAGGGGGGGTTGTTTATAAAACTGCGGTAACCTAAGTAAGAAGAGCCGGTGCAGTTGGGTCACAGCTCTAAGGCTGCGACCAGTCGCACCCCTGAGGGGTGTCAACTGGGTGTGGAGGGGATGTGACTCCCCCTCACACACTGCTAAATTATGTGCCTTGTCAGCCATAAGGTGGGGAAAAAAAGGATATCGAGCAGAGAAAAAATATGAAACAAGGAATCGTAAAAAATAAAACGAAGATAATAAAAATAAAAAGGCAGGTAGTGAGAATATATCCTGTGGGTAAGTCATGTCTGTGTGTGTGTGTGTGTGTGTATCTTTCTATTTTTATATTACTAAGATATATATGTATATATGATGAGGACATTTTTATATAGAAATTAATATATTTACTTATATATATATAATCAAGATATACACTTATTTTATGCAAATTCTTTAAATAATTTTAGATTTTTTTTATAGACAAGTTTAAACTATGATTTTATAATCAACATTTATATATTTATATGTTTCCTAAAAAAAATGACATGGATTCTATATAGAATGAATCTTATATTCATTAGAGACTGATTCTTATATCTTGAGGGGACTAGAGAAAATTGTTATAGTTTCCCTAGTCTCAAGATTCTTATAATCTCACATAGGCAGTATATATATTGATGATCAGTTATATGCATATGCGTAGGCTTGGAGAGCATTTATTGCTTCCAAGAGATTCTTATGGACAATGCTCTATGGGATGACGTGTCGATAGCCCGGTTGCTTAGAGTTGATCTTATATCCCTCAAGCCAAGAATCGGGAATTTTGTGAAGCCCGACCTAGAGGTAGCCTTAAGAATCAAATCCCCCTCCTACTAACTTAGAGTAGAGTATGAGTCTTGTAAATATCGTGTAACATTTTGTACTAAAGTTGATTTTGCAAGAAATTATGAAAGGAGAATAAGAAGGGACATTACAGTGGTATCAGAGCATAATCATGTCATCTCGTGGAAGATGGTGCATGCAAAAATATAAACGAAAGAAATGCACAAAAGCTGTGGCCAAGCAATTAGCAATTAGCAATTAGTTTCATGGAGCAAACTAATGAGAGATTTGAAAGAACAAATTAATTAATTCTTTAAGCCATCCAAAACATGAGCAATAACAATAACCACAATGGCCGACCCACTTCCTCGATAGTAAGGGATATACGTTCTAATCACTCTGAGAATGAACCCTCAACTCAAGATTCCACCATGAGACCAACTATATATTATTGCTTCCAAGAGAAGAACCTGTCACAGGAGGAGAAGAACCATCTACCCAATCTATAGAGGAGATTGTCCAAATGTATGCTAGCTTGGAACTAGAGATACAAAGACTTATTCCCTTTAAAGAATATTATGAAACCAAAACCTTGGCAAGCCATGGACGGAAAAGAAATAATGGGAAAGAGACATTAAAGCCAAGGTAGGCAAAATGTCCCTACCACATTTCAATGGGACAAGAAAAGAAACAACTCAATCTTGGGCTCAAAAATTAGACACTTACCTTTCCCTCGGCCCTGTGACTGAAGAGAACGCCATTAAATTCTCTATAATCCACTTGATTGGGGAGGCCCACAATTGGTGGCACCATGCCATCATCACCCTGGGACATAAAAGTATTAACACCTATAGCGAGTTCACTCAAAAACTCATTAGTCAATTTGACCAAAGAGAACCAGAATGGTACTTCCAAGAATTAACCCACCTCAAACAAACATGAACTATTGAAGAATTTGCCAACAAATTTCAGAGTCTATCAAGCATGGTTCCTGATATATCTCCAAAGAGAAGGGTCTATATGTTCATTGAAGGACTCAAAGAACACCTCAAGATAAGGGTGAGATCCTTTGAACCCCAAACCCTTGAAGATGCCATTAGGAATGCAAAAATGACAGAATATGACACAACTAAGGAAAAACCAAGAGGTCATTTATCAAAAACACCAAATCGAGGTGAGGAACCCAAGAGAGATCAATCCAAGTGTTTTTTATGTCAACAACCATGGAGTAAGGACCATCGGTGCAAAGAAAGAGGAGAACTCATCAAGAAGGAATTGTGTTTCAAATGTATAATACCATGGACTAAAGGTCACCAGTGCAAGAGAGGACAAATAAACAACATGGAAGAAACACTAAATGAAGGTCCTGCAAAGAGGGTTAGACCCGAACATAGAACACTCACCAACAACTCTTAGCAAAGAGGAGGATACCCACTCAGGAAATTAGGGAATCAAATAATCACCGATAACATAGGAAAAGGAGAACCTAAAAATTGTTCGAGGACGAGCAAATTGAAGATGGTGGAACTGTGATGTCCCTCAAACTATATGTGTTCTAAAAATTCTTACAAATTTGTATATGTCTGTACTAATCAAAAGATTAGTAATATTGTCACCCTCGTTTGAAATTTACAATAAGTAAGCAAGTTGTCATTTTAATAAGTTAAACACTATTTGATTATTAATAATAAATTATTTAAATATAATATTATATAAATTAAACATTATTAATATGTATTAATAATATCATTATTTAATTATTAATAATAATAACCATTTAAAAAATATATGTAATATTATAATATATATTGTAATATATATTATATATATAATATATATTTAGTATATGTTATAAAATTGGGAAGGGGGGGTTGTTTATAAAACTGCAACAACCTAAGTAAGAAGAGTCGCACCTTAGGAGGTGCGGTTGGGTCACAACCCTAAGACTGCGACCATTCACACCCCTAAGGGTGTCAGTTGGGTGTGGAGGGGACGTGACTCCCCCTCCCACATTGCTATATTATGTGCCCTGTCGGCCATAAGGTGGGGGGAAAAAAGGGATATTGAGTAGAGAATAATACGAAACAAGGAAAGGTAAAAAACAAAACGAAGATAATAAAAATAAAAAGGCAGGCAGAGAGAATACATCTTGTCGGTAAGCCATTTACTTTATATGTGTGTGTGTGTGTGTGTGTGTGTGTGTGTGTGTGAATCTTTCCATTTTTATATTATTAAGATATATATGTATATATGACGACATTTTTTATATGGAAATTAATATGTGTGTGTGTGTGTGGGCATTTATATATTCTCATTATAGATATACACATATTTTATGCGAATTCTTTAAATAGTTTTAGATTTCTTTTATAGACAAGTCTAAACTATGATTTTATAATCACCATTTATACATTTATATGTTCCCTTAAAAAAGATTATATGGACTCCATATAGAATGAATCTTATATTCATTAGAGATGGATTCTTATATCCGGAGGGGGCTAGAGCAAAATTGTTATAGTTTCCCTAGTCTCAAGATTCTTATAATCTCACATTGGTAGTATATATATTGATGACCAGTCATATGCATATGCATAGGCTTGAAGAACATTTATTGCTTCCAAGAGATTCTTATGGGCAGTTCTCTATGAGATGACATCTTGATAGCCCGGTTACTTTGAGTGGATCTTATATCCCTCAAGCCGAGAATCAAAAATTCTGTGAAGCCTGACCTAGAGACAACCTTAAGAATCAAATCCCCCCCTTACTAACTTAGAGTAGAGTACGAGTCTTGTAAATATTGTGTAATATTTTGTACTAACGTCAATTTTGCAAGAAATTATGAAAGGAGAAAAAGAAGGGACATTACATTATATCTAAGTGTCACATTTAATGCTCTCTCTGACATTCGAGCAACCATTTTCTCCACTATTATTATTGGTAAGGTTGGGCGTAGAAGGGCAATTTTTTTGTTAACACTACTGAGTGGCATGCTCTGTTTCTATATGTGTTTTATTCAATGGGTATACCAAATATTCCCAATTCAACTAAAAACATAAAGAATTGGGCACATATAGTTTCTGAAGTAGGAGCATTTTTTAGTGGAGGGACAATGTTTAATGTGTTGTTGATTTATTGCTTGGAACTATTTCCATCCAATGTTTGAAACTCAACAATGTCATTGCTAAGAGAGGTTGTCCATGTAGGGGGGATTGTGAGTCCAGTAATTGTTGTGATCTGTCATAGCAACACAACTCTTTCCTTCAGACTATTTAGAATTGGAATACTAATAAGTGGTTTGTTTTTGTTGGGCCCTCCAGAAACGAAGGATCGACCTCTCTATGACACTCAGGTAAATTAAGATTGTTAGGAGACTTTTCTTTCTAAGATAGAGTTGGGATCACCATTTCTTACATATATCCTCTCTTTGTTAGGAGGAAGGGAAAGGAAAGAAATGTTTAGAGTTTGAGTTTATATATGGTAATAGTAATATGGAACTATCTTGTATTTATTACAAGGGAAGAAAGAAAGATGTCTTCTTGAAAGATTTGTATTGGAAGTTGGATTGGAATTGTTGCATTCCAATATGTTTGGGAGATTGTTGAAAGACTGTCTGGATGCTAGCACTCAGTGTTTGTCATTGATGACAACATATGTTACTGATTGGTTATTTAGAGAAGCTTGCAAAGAATTGTACAAACATAATACAACGAATTAGCACGTGCGAACTTAGATGGGCAATATACATGATGTCTTAGGTCACTGGTTGTGATCGCACATGCTTATGAATTAATCTAACAAAGTTATGGTTGTTTTACTGATGACTATTTTCAGGGGACAAAAATTGAGATTTTCACAGAGTTGATTGCAGAACTTTGTGGATAGCATTCATGGTTATTTAAGTCATGATGAGTGAACATAGGTTTGTGTTGGACACTGGCTGGAGAGCTTATTGCGATCATATGGAGTTATGATCGTACGAGTAACGTCAGTTATGGTGTGTGTATTGGTGAAGACCTATTTGGAAGACAACTTGGAACACAATTCAAGTAATTTGATGAGCGAGATTGATTTATGGATTTGGACGATTAATTGATGTAATTGTTATGGTGTAACATTGTAAGAGGTATCATGTGCATCTTAGCATGGGTCTATTTGTATTTTGTAAATAGGATTTATCCTATGTGGAACGACCCAAATTTAATTGTTGTAACTTGTATATAAGGATTGAGATCCTTATAAAATTTGTAAGGTAGATATTGTAAAATATATATATGCGAATTACAGAGGTGAATGCGAGCTTGAGGTTGCATTGGTTATTGTTTGGATAATAGTAGTTGTGCATTTGGGCACAAGCTGGAGCTTGCTTGGTAGTGGTTGAATGATGGAAGCATATTCAAATGAGAATTGTCTTACTCTTAAAGTTGTGAGGTTTGGAGAACTTGAGGGTGGATTTAACTCTCAAATCTCTTGATCAGGTTGATCTATTTTGCACCTTTAACAGGGTTATTGCCTCTAGCAGGGCCACACTCTTAGCAGGGTCGATTCCTCAATAGGAATCACATTGTAAAAGACTTCTAACAGGGTATGTCCTTTAACCAGGACCTCTCTATTGTAATACTCAGCTCCAAACAGGGCCAAAACTCTTAACAAGGTTATTATACTCATAGTGCAGATATTTGTGGGTACCATCCCCACCGGGGTTTTTCCCTTAACAAGGTTTTCCTCTAGAACAAATCTTGGTGTTCATGTGTATGTGTGTTATTACTACATTTACTTTCTAGTTCAGTATTTTGTTTTCAACAATAAGTTTGAAGTTGAAGTTTAAAGTACTCATCATTGGCATCATCTGATTCACCCCCCCCCCCCCCCCCCCCCCCCCCCCCCTCTCAATTGATTAGGACATTTTCATTCTAACAAGTTGAACTTGTGACCTCTGCCTTGTACTACGACAATGATGTGCAAGTAGGAAAAATTAAAGTTCATGCCTAACTATTTCTTGAAGACAAGATTTATTGAAGAGCTAAAAGGGGAGGGCATGAATGACATGGTGGGTGATGAAGTTGATGCCTCAAATTAGCAAATAAGATTTCCTCTTAACAATCAAATATAATTTTCCTATAACATATGAATATGATAAAAAGACACCTAGGAGGCTAGGAACCAAGGACCTCTTTATAGCATTCTCTCTTGTCCTCCTTTAGAGGAAAAACAAGGTAAATCATTTCACTTTCTCAAGACAAAATGGAAGTTTTAACTTTTTTTCTTGTTGAGTTCCAGATCTTCAATATAGCTACTTTGGTGAAGACCAGAAGCTCCTCAATCTACACATCAAACTATATTATCTAATCGTTGAAGTCTATTATATAAGCATCTGGAATAGTTAGCAATTATGATTCTCATCTTGTGATGTCCCTTTCTAGAACATTTTTTTAATGTTTGCCCTAAACTAGTGCTTCTAATTCAAAAATGATAATTATATTTATTTTTATAAACTTAACTTAATTTAGAATCTCGAAAATAATCTTATCTTGATTTTTTGTTATGTTTCTTCTTCCAATTTACAAATTTTTTCTCAAATGTTTGTCCTTGACATCCAGACAAGTTATGGGTCTTCGTCCAATAACTTGATAGGAGAAGATAAGAGTTTCCATCCACTTTGGTTGTAGTATTTACTTGTAAAGTCACATAATTTTCATTCCCAATTGAGGCTTCTCTCATTGAAATGAGTTACCTTTAATATCTTATGGTTGGAAGGAGTCACAATCCTTTCATAGGTCACTACCCTTGGTAATTATAATTATTAAGCCTAATATTTATTTAATTTTAATTTTATAATATTAATTATCTTTCCTTAAGGGAATCGTATGGGAAAGAAAAGAATTGTTGTAAAAAATAAAATTGTGTTTAAGGGGGCATTACAATCCAACCTTCCCAAGATTGTTTTTTATTACGATAAAAATAGGTTTTGAAGGGACCTCGAAACCCTTTACATAACTGGGATGAAAGATAAAGCTATTGAAGCATCATTAAAACAACAGTCCAACCACAAAATAGGACAGGACACCACAAGAGCGAGCCCTAAAGATATTACAAAACTAACACCCGAGACGGTACAATCCAACCAAAAGAGGGAGGACACAAACACAACACACTGAAAAGCCTAAGAACAAAGACTAATCAGAGATCTCCTTTTTTATGAGATCGGAGGGTCATGTCGAATGATGAGGAGGATTTCTTTGAGTTTTTCCTTTTGATAGTTATCCAACCATCTTCGACTTTCGCTGCCTTCTTCTACCAGCAGACCGAATCCAAAGAAACAACCTCCAACAAAGGAACTGAAAAGTGCCCAGCAAGAGGAGCTGTGACATCATTACCAACAACAGTAATCTTGTCAACAGAGCTGGCAGGAGAAGCTAGCTTAGGAACAAGGTATGCTGGGCTTCCAGCAAGAGAAACAGCCGCACTAGAATCCACACCAGTAGGGTTGGCAGGAACAACTTCCACAGAACCACTGGCAAAGCTGGCAGGAACAGCATCCAATGAACCATCAGCAGAAGAAGAAATAGGGCCAGCAGCAACTTGCTCAACCACTTGCGAGAAGCTCTGAAGGGAAGACACCTTCTCCACCGTATAGTGTTGGGAGGAGGCACCCTTCCACCACGAGGAATTCTTTTTAAATTTTTGAAGACCACATTGAGAAGCAACATGACCAGTCTTAAAGCATCTTCTGCATCTAAAGGGGAGCCCTTCATAATCCAACTGCTGAATCCAACGTCTTCCCTGAGGAGAAAAAGGTTTAATCTCAGATGGCAGACCTTTTGAAGTGTCAATATCCACCAAGATACGAGCATAAGTAAAATGGAAAAGATCCGAAGATTTCTCGTCCACCATTAGCATTTCCCCAATCGCATCCCCCACAGTCTCCAGAATGGAGTCAATCCAAAGATGGAGGGGGAGATTGGGCAACCTAACCCAAATAGGTTGCAAATCAAACAATTCAGAAGAAGGAGAAAAATCAGAATGCCATGGTTTCAATAATAGCATATAACGATCCTCCCAGCTAAAGAAATTTTTGCACAAAATAGTTTCTCTATCGTCAGTATTATCAAATTTAGCCACGAAGAAGCCTTTAGCCATAGAGAAGATATGGATTGATCCAGAGGTTAAAGGTTCCCAAAACTTTGAAATCTAGGAATGGAGATCAGGCAGAGAGGGCCAAAAACCCTTGAATCTGTAGATCAGCCCATACTCAGCAAAAATAGAGGTTGTCGCATCAATTTTGGAGAGAATATCCTCATTCAACTTAACGAAAATATGGTTACTGACAGGAAAGGCACTACAAGGGATGCCTCTCAAAGCAGGACGGGTAGGAGCAATAGCAACCTTCCTTGTAGCTACAGGCAACTGATCCGAGACTATTGTAGAAGCCCTAGCGGGCGTCATAGCAGCCTTGCGGTCATCAGCAGACTTCCGCACACAGACCTCCACTTCCTCAACAACAAGAGTCAGTCCAGGGCCAAGGGGAGCCAAAAAAGCCCTAACAGGCGCCATGATGTCTGCTGCCAAACCGGGCAAGGGATTTGCGGAGGGGGCAACAGGGCTCAATATAGACACTGCAGCGAACGCCGCAAGAGCCCTCGAAGACACAACCTGAGCCGAAGACACTCCATGAGCAGTCGCAGGAGCGGGAGACCCAAGCGCAGGAGACCCAATTCAAACCTTCCCGAGATTGTTGATCCTCAAGCAAAAACAACTTTGAAAACTCCATCCAATTTATGCTAAGATGACATAACATGGAATCATGCTCATTGATCTTGGGTAGTTCAACAATTGAATGATATTGTTTAGCAATAATACTCCCTAATCTTGGTTTATGTGATGACCTTGCTCCCTTAATGACCTTATCATCATTGTTTTGAAGTTTATTTAGGAATTCACATTTGTTGATTATGATAGCCCATACTATTCCCCCTATCAGTATAAAATTGTTCAAAGATAATACCCTCAATTGAAATATTTTGTAATGGTTGTCATTTTGTTTCTGTTTGCTCAAGAATAAACAAAAGTTTGTTGGAAACCTTCTTGCATCATTCCCAAATGCCTTCTTGAGGAATGAAGGTTGAAAATGATCTTCAACTTCTTCTTTATGGCTATCCCAAGGGATGGGAAAGGCTGAGAAAATAGCTAGCAACACTACTAGAAGGCAGATAATAGTCATTATGACCCCTACACTAAAATTCCAATCAAGCATGTCAAAATATTGATTCCTCCCCAAAAGGTCTTGTGTTGCCAATATTTGGAGAGGATCGTTGACTATGTCCATACATTGAGTGGCTTGGGTTTCCTAAACAAGTACCTCCATTCTTTTCATCTGCATCCTCCTTGGCACTCCATTTGAAATACCTTGAAGTATCACCCCCTTCTTGTTATGTTGGAAACTAAGCTTCATCTTTGAAAATCTTGATATTATCTTTCAAAAATGATAATTGTATTTATTTTTATAAACTTAACCCAATGCAAAATCTCGAAAATAATCTTATCTTGATTTTCTGTTATGTTTCTTCTCCCAATTTACAACTTTTTTCTCAAATGTTTATCCTTGATATCCAAACAAGTTATGGGTCTTCGTCCAATAACTTGATAGGAGAAGATAAGAGTTTCCATCCACTTTGGTTGTAGTATTTACTTGTAAAGTCACATAATTTTCATTACCAATTGAGGCTTCTCTCATTGAAATGAGTTTATACCTTTAATATCTTATGGTTGGAAGGAGTCACAATCCTTTCATAGGACACTGCCCTTGGTAATTATAATTATTAAGTCTAATATTTATTTAATTTTAATTTTATAATATTAATTATCTTTCCTTAAGGGAATCGTATGCGAAAGAAAAGAATTGTAAAAAATAAAATTGTGTTTGAGGGGGCATTACAATCCAACCTTCCCAAGATTGTTGATCCTCAAGCAAAAATAACTTTGAAAACTCTATCCAATTTATGCTAAGATGACATAACATGGAATCATGCTCATTGATCTTGGGAAGTTCAACAATTGAATGATATTGTTTAGCAATAATACTCCCTAATCTTGGTTTATGTGATGACCTTGCTCCCTTAATGACCTTATCATCATTATTTTGAAGTTTATTTAAGAATTCACATTTGTTGATCATGATAGCCCATACTATTGCCCCTATCGGTATAAATTTTTTTGAAGATAATACCCTCAATTGATATATTTTTTAATGGATGTCATTTTGTTTCTGTTTGCTCAAAAATAAACAAAAGTTTGCTAGAAACCTTCTTGCATCATTCCCAAATGCCTTCTCAAGGAATGAAGGTTGAAAATGATCTTCAACTTCTTCTTTATGGCTATCCCAAAGGGATGGGAAAGGCTGAGAAAATAGCTACCAACACTACTAGAAGGAAAATAATAGTCATTATGACCCCTACACTAAAATTCCAATCAGGTATGTCAAAATATTGATTCCTCCCCAAAAGGTCTTGTGTTGCCAATATTTGGAGAGGATCGTTGACTATGTCCATACATTGAGTGGCTTGGGTTTCCTAAACAAGTACCTCCATTCTTTTTGATGCAGGAGCATCCTGGATGTAAGAGCAATCTTGCATCACCCAAAAATATTTCTATTTTTGTATTCAATAAGGGCTATCTTGTGCAGAGCTGCTATTTATGAAAACTTGTTGTTTTTAGTAAGTTCGTCATAAATCTCGGAATGTTCTGATTTTACATGTGGAGGTTCATCTCAGTCATATCAGCCTGCCAGTAAAGTTTCATGGCTAGATCAGGTCTAGTTTTGAATATATTGAAGATTTTCGGTATTGGCAGCAGGGTACAAAAACTTTGAACCCAGTTTTGAAGGTTTTGGAGGCCTCGGATGAGGTCAAAAATTTGGGTGACAGGTGCTTGCATGAGTCAAGCATGTAGAGTGCTTTGTGGCCTTTCCGAAATGGGGTTATAATAGTCCATCAGGTCAACTGGTGATGACTTATGGTCTCCGAAAGTCGGGTCACCTGAAATGGCAGAAAATAATTTTCTTTCAAAATTTATGTTCGGGTTTCAAAAGTTATTTTGAGCCGACTTTGATGTAATAAATTGAAAAAAAAATAATTCTAAGTTTGGTCCGCCCTTAGGGTTAAATTTTTGGAACCTTCTCAGGCAGTGGAAATTACCTATATATAGAAGGCTCGTAGTGTTGTCTAGGGCAGTTCTGGGTAGTAGATCTAGGTATTGATTCGAGGCTTTGTCCTACAGAATATTGTAAGGGAATGCCCATGTGGCTTTGCATATTGTAATTCTGAAAGTTTGTAATTCCACATTTGTGGAGATAATAAGAAGCCAATTTTATGTTCTTGCATATTATTGTTGTTTCTCTATTTCTGTTATGTGTTTGTGGTATTAAGGGGAGCACCCTTCATCAAGTGGTATCAGAGTAAGAGTTCCTAAGCGTGTAAATAGATCGCCGACTGTGAGGTAGTTTGCACCAGGATCGTGGTTAGGGTTTCAGCGCGCATCACGAAAATACCTCCACGAAGGGAACATGGCGAAAGAGCTAGTGTTGTAACACCTAAGGTTAGAGCACTCCAGAGACAAGTGCGAGCATTGCAAGAGGAGATTCATAGAGGAATGAATCTTAATGTCAAAGACGAAAGCGAGGATGAAGCTGAAAAAGAAGATCAAGAAGTCAAAGTTGTGAACCAAGAGGAAGAAAGACTTTTTCGAGCCATTTCCAAGATCGGAAAAAGACCTAAGATTGAGGTTCCTGCATTTTCAGGAAATGTTAACCTAGAGGAGTTGATCGACTGGATCAATGAATGTGAAGAATATTTTGAGTATGAAGATATTGAGGATCCTGATAGGGTCAAATTCGCGAAGGCCAGACTGAAAGGTCATGCGAAGATTTGGTGGCAAGAGTTTCAATCGGAGTGAAATAGAAGAGGGAAAGATAAAATCACAAGATGGGATCGAATGGTGGATAAATTGAAGTGGCAGTTCATTCCTGTTGATTATGAACTTGACCTACTGAAGAAGATGCAAAGTTTGAAGCAGGCAGGAGATCTATTCAAGAGTATACAGAGGAGTTCTATCGAATCCTCATCAGAACAGGCCATGCAGAAGCTGATAAGGAGAAAGTTGCCTGTTACCTTAATGGGTTAAGGCCGAGCATTCAGGAGGAGTTGAATCTGGTTTGAATGAACAATATTGAAGAGGCATACCAGTTTGCCCTAAAAGTAGAGGAAAAGTTAAACAAGAAGTTCAAAAGCAAACAAAATGGAAGAGGTCGCGGTGGACGATCTGGTGGACGGTCATATGGAGGCCAAAATGAAGATCCGAAAAAGAAGGATGAGGCCAGTAGCAGTCAAAATCAGAGAGGAAACAATTCCAATTGTTTCCAAGATCAGAACAATAGAGATCAGAGAGGAAGAGGAAGAGGAAGAGGACAAGGTTCAGGAAGAGGAGGCTTCCCATGGTCACAGTTGCAGCAAGATGTCAAGAAGTTTGTACAGAGTTGCAGAGTATGTTAGATGGCGAAAGGAGTGAAGCAGAATACAAGGTTGTATCATCCATTACCTGTACCAGATAAACCTTGGGAGGATATCAGTATGGACTTTGTTCTTGGTTTACCAAGGACACAGCGGGGACATGATTCAATTTTTGTGGTAGTTGACAGATTTTCAAAGATGGCACATTTTATTCCCTGCAAGAAGACTAATGATGTTGTTCATGTAGCAGAATTGTTTTTCAGAGAAGTAGTTGGACTACATGGTTTCCCAAAGACCATAGTTTCAGATCGAGACACTAAGTTTGTTGGATATTTCTGGTGTATATTGTGGAAGAAGTTGAAGACAGATTTGAAATTCAGTTGATCACATCATCCAGAGACTGATAGACAGACAGAGGTGGTGAATAGGAGTTTGGTAAATTTGTTGAGATGTTTGGTTGGGGATAAGCCAACAGGATTGGATTTGATTTTACCACAGGCAGAATTTGCATACAATAATTCTGTCAACAGGAGCATTGGTAAATCACCATTCCATATTGTATATGGGAGTAGTCCACGAAATGCATCTGAGTTGAGAAAGATAGATAAAGGAGAAATAATTAGTGCTGAAGGTGAGGATTTTGCAGAACATTTGAAGAACATCCTTGAGGAGGTGAGGAAGCATATTACCAAGATGAATGTGTAGTATAAGGCTAAGGCAGATGTGAAAAGGAGGCATAAGGAATTTCAGGTTGGAGATGAAGTCATGGCTCATTTGCGGAAGGAGGGATTTCTAGTTGGTACATATAACAAGTTGAAAATGAAGAAGTTTGGGCCATGTAAGATACTGAAGAAGCATGATTCAAGAAATGCATATGAGGTAGAATTGTCTACTGAGTTGAATATTTCACTAGTGTTTAACATTTCAGATTTGACAGAGTATCATGAAGGAGGTGTTGAAGATGAGGTTACAGCAGCACAGTGGAGTATTCCAGCAACTAGTTTCAGATATCAAGGAGATTGAAGACATACTGGATAGTCGTCTTGGCAGAAACACAAGGAACATGACATATGAAGAGTATTTGGTCAAATGGAAAGGATGACCTGTTGAAGATTCATCATGGCTAACAAAGGAGGAGGTTAACCGTCTTGGTTTTCCTCTGCACACCTGAATCGTGATGGGTCACTTCTCAAATTACCTCGGGTGTCTGATGCAGGAGCATCCTGGGTGTAAGAGCAATCTTGCATCACCCAAAAATGTTTATGTTTTTGTATTCAATAAGGGCTATCTTGTGCAGAGCTGCTATTTATGGAAACTTGTTGTTTTTAGTAAGTTGGTCATAAATCTCAAAATGTTTTGATTTTACATGTGGAGGTTCATCTCAGTCATATCAACCTGCCAGTAAAGTTTCATGGCTAGATCAGGTCTAGTTTTGAAGATATTGAAGATTTTTGGTATTGGCAGCAAGGTATTGAAACTTTCAACTCAGTTTTGAAGGCTTTAGAGGCCTCAGATGAGGTCAAAAATTTGGGTGACAGGTGCTTGCGCAAGACAAGCCTATAGAGCGCTTCGTGGCCTTTCTGAAATGGGGTTATAATAGTCCATCGGGTCAACTGGTGATGACTTATGGTCTTCGGAAGTCGGGTCACCTAAAATGGCAAAAAATAATTTTCCTTCAAAATTTATGTTCGGGTTTCAAAAGTTATTTTGAGCCGACTTTGATATATTAAATTGAAAAATAAAATAATTCTAAGTTTGGTCGACCCTTAGGGTTAAATATCTGGAACCTTCTCGGGCGGTGGAAATTGCCTATATATAGAAGGCTCGTAGTGTTGTCTAGGGCTGGGTAGTAGATCTGGGTATTGATTCGAGGCTGTCCTACAGAATATTGTAAGGGAATGCCCATGTGGCTTTGCATATTGTAATTCTAAAAGTTTGTAATTCCACATTTGTGGAGATAATAAGAAGCCAATTTTTTGTTCTTGCATATTGTTGTTGTTTCTCTGTTTCTGTTATGTGTTTGTGGTATTAAGGGGAGCACCCTTCATCACTTTTCATCTACATCCTCCTTGGCACTCCATTTGAAATACCTTGAAGTATCACCCCCTTCTTGTTATGTTGGAAACTAAGCTTCATCTTTGAAAATCTTGATATTATCTTTCAAAAATGATAATTGTATTTATCTTTATAAACTTAACCTAATGCAAAATCTCAAAAATAATCTTATCTTGATTTTCTGTTATGTTTCTTCTTCCAATTTACAATTTTTTTCTCAAATGTTTGTCCTTGGTATCCAAACAAGTTATGGGTTTTCGTCCAATAACTTGATAGGAGAAGTTAAGAGTTTCCATCCACTTTGGTTGCAGTATTTACTTGTAAAGTCACATAATTTTCATTCCCAATTGAGGCTTCTCTCATTGAAATGAGTTTATACCTTTAATATCTTATGTTTGGAAGGAGTCACAATCCTTTCATAGGTCACTACCCTTGGTAATTATAATTATTAAGTCTAATATTTATTTAATTTTAATTTTATAATATTAATTATCTTTCATTAAGGGAATCATATGGGAAAGAAAAGAATTGTTGTAAAAAATAAAATTGTGTTTGAGGAGGCATTACAATCCAACCTTCCCAAGATTGTTGATCCTCAAGCAAAAATAACTTTGAAAACTCTATCCAATTTATGCTAAGATGACATAACATGGAATCATGCTCATTGATCTTGGGCAGTTCAACAATTGAATGATATTGTTTAGCAATAATACTCCCTAATCTTGGTTTATGTGATGACCTTGCTCCCTTAATGACCTTATCATCATTGTTTTGAAGTTTATTTAGGAATTCACATTTGTTGATCATGATAGCCCATACTATTCCCCCTATTGGTATAAATTTTTTTGAAGATAATACCCTCAATTGATATATTTTGTAATTGCTGTCATTTTGTTTCTGTTTGCTCAAGAATAAACAAAAGTTTGGTGGAAACCTTCTTGCATCATTCCCAAATGCCTTCTCAATGAATGAAGGTTGAAAATGATCTTCAGCTTCTTCTTTATGGCTATCCCAAAGGGATGGGAAAGGCTAAGAAAATAGCTAGCAACACTACTAGAAGGCAGATAATAGTCATTATGACCCCTACACTAAAGTTCCAGTCAAGCATGTCAAAATATTGATTCCTCCCCAAAAGGTCTTGTGTTGCCAATATTTGGAGAGGATCGTTGACTATGTCCATACATTGAGTGGCTTGGGTTTCCTAAACAAGTACCTCCATTCTTTTCATCTACATCCTCCTTGGCACTTCATTTGAAATACCTTGAAGTATCACCCCCTTCTTGTTATGTTGGAAACTAAGCTTCATCTTTGAAAATCTTGATATTATCTTTCAAAAATGATAATTGTATTTATTTTTATAAATTTAACTTAATGCAAAATCTCGAAAATAATCTTATCTTGATTTTCTGTTATGTTTCTTCTTCCAATTTACAACTTTTTTCTCAAATGTTTGTCCTTGATATCCAAACAAGTTATGGGTCTTCGTCCAATAACTTGATAGGAGAAGTTAAGAGTTTCCATCCACTTTGGTTGTAGTATTTATTTGTAAAGTCACATAATTTTCATTCCCAATTGAGGCTTCTCTCATTGAAATGAGTTACCTTTAATATCTTATGGTTGGAAGGAGTCACAATCCTTTCATAGGTCACTGCCCTTGGTAATTATAATTATTAAGTCTAATATTTATTTAATTTTAATTTTATAATATTAATTATCTTTCATTAAGGAAATCGTATGGGAAAGAAAAGAATTGTTGTAAAAAATAAAATTGTGTTTGAGGGGGCATTACAATGCAACCTTCCCAAGATTGTTGATCTTTAAGCAAAAATAACTTTGAAAACTCTATCCAATTTATGCTAAGATGACATAACATGGAATCATGCTCATTGATCTTGGGCAGTTCAACAATTGAATGATATTGTTTAGCAATAATACTCCCTAATCTTGGTTTATGTGATGACCTTGCTCCCTTAATGACCTTATCATCATTGTTTTGAAGTTTATTTAGGAATTCACATTTGTTGATCATGATAGCCCATACTATTCCCCCTATCGGTATAAAATTGTTTGAAGATAATACCCTCAATTGAAATATTTTGTAATGGCTGTCATTTTGTTTCTGTTTGCTCAAGAATAAACAAAAGTTTGGTGGAAACCTTCTTGCATCATTCCCAAATGCCTTCTCAATGAATGAAGGTTGAAAATGATCTTCAACTTCTTCTTTATGGCTATCCCAAAGGGATGGGAAAGGTTGAGAGAATAGCTAGCAACACTACTAGAAGGAAGATAATAGTCATTATGACCCCTACACTAAAATTCCAATTAGGCATGTCAAAATATTGATTCCCCCCCAAAAGGTATTGTGTTGCCAATATTTGGAGAGGATCGTTGACTATTTTCTTACATTGAGTGGCTTGGGTTTTCTAAACAAGTACCTCCATTCTTTTCATCTACATCCTCCTTGGCACTCCATTTGAAATACCTTGAAGTATCACCCCCTTCTTGTTATGTTGGAAACTAAGCTTCATCTTTGAAAATCTTGATATTATCTACCAAGAAAATGTACTCATCAAATGCCTAAAATTATATCTATAACATTCATGCTTACCACATAAACCATCATTAACTTGAAATATGCCCAAGGATAATTTAGGTTGTTGTATTCGTCTTCTACAAGGAATAATATGGTTATCTAGAAGCCTAACATTAAACCATTTAAACTTGTCAGTGCTCAAGCTTCCCCTAGCAACCAATTATACATCTATGAAATTATGAGTAGCCCCATTGTCAATCAATGCCATCACCTTGTGACCCTACAAGACTCCCCAAACCCTAAAAGCGTGATACTCAAGGGCCATAGATAGAGTAGGAAGAGTGGCCTCTTGGAATCATTCACAATAGAATCTTTGGCGAGGAAGAAATACGCCAATGAAAATAAAGTGAGAAACAACCAAAACCAACAAATGTGTGTGCATGTGTGTGTGTGTGTGTGTGTGTGTGTGTGTGTTGATTTGGATGTTTAGTGTGTTAAACTTTACTTACTTTTCTTTTAGCTTTAGTTTACACAAAACCCAATAGATAGATTAAAGAGTCAAGTTACAATATGGGATGAATAATTTAGCTCTTCTTAAACAAAGTTATGTACCAATAATATACACTGGATTTTATTTTTTAATATTTATTAATAATTATTTAGATTGATAGGATTGTACCTATTAATTTGTACCACAAAGTAATCCTTTCAAGATTCTTAAAAATATTTTTGATAATAACAACAACCAAAATAAGGGGGTTGTCCCTTACAAAACAAAGCCTGGAAGCATCAACACAGGCCATTGACAACACAAAGGTGCTGACAGTGAAGACATAACACAAACCACAAAGGCAAGAAGCCCTTCAGTTAGACTCACAACCTATGAGAAGGTGGGTGAGAGCAAGAAGAAAAGTTCTTCCTATGTCATCTGACAACCGTCCAAATGATGCTATCCTTAGGATCACCAACAAAGGAGACCCCGTTAGGACACCCTTCAACACCAAGGACAGAGTGTTGAAGAGTCTGGATCATGCTACAGAACATAGGCATGAGCGGTAGAGTCCACAAGGGCCATAGGGCTAGCGGGTGTTGCACCTGAAGAAGCAAGGACAGCAACCAAGGTTGCAATAGGAGCAAGAATCGGATGGACGGTAAACACCTAGTTCTGATCAGCAACATGAGCCGCATCCATATTTTCAGCAGGAATTTCGTCATCATCAATAGACTAAGAGTCCTCAGAGGAAGAATCAAAAAGAGAATCGGAAGCTCGAAATGTCAAATGGACATAACTTGCAGTCCTCCATCAGGTAGCAACACTTTTCCGACGCAAAAGAGCACAGTCTGTGGCCATGTGTCCCGTAGATTCTTAAAAATGTTAAAAATATTTCACAATAATAATTTAACTAATTTTAAAATTCAACATTGTTACATTTTAACATTTAACTTTTGAAAATTTTAACATAGATATGTCCTAGGTGACCTTTTGATGATTCACCTCCAAATTTAAGTATATTTAGAGCAAAGCGATTTACCATTTCAATTTATAGAGATTTTATTTTAATTTTAAACAAATTTCTATAAAAGTTATACCATGCACTTTCAACATATAAAATGCAAATTTCTCTCTCTCTCTTCTTCAAAATATTGACATATGCTCTTTGGGTACATGCAAACTATAAAACAATTATTCCTTAATATTGTGCACTTCATCCTAATTTAAGAATCAAAGGATCAAATCGAGTAATATTTCAGATCACCATGTCATAAATTTTGTTAAAGATCTTATTAAAAAAATCTTCACTTCTCTATTGACTTGATCTTAATTTCAAATTTACAACACATTAGAAAATAAATTAAAATGACATAACAATTGCACTTTCATTACAATTATAAAAATAAAAAATTACTATATTGTACATTAAATAATGTATCATTGTTGCACATATAAAACTATACTCTTTAATTCCTTAACTTATATATTGTTGTCTATCAGCTAACTCTTGCACATTCTTCAGGTGCAAGTGCTAGTAAAATATAATTCACGAGAATCAAACTTGAAAGGAATCATATGTAAGGATAAGGGAAATATATAAAAACATAGAAAAGGGGAGGATAGAATGTATGTGTGTGTGTCTGTGGAGAGTTACAAGAATATGTATGATGTAGTAGATGAATATGAATAATACACATACTTCTGAGTCTCAATATGTTATTTTGTGTATGTTCTTGTTTTGGTAAATAGATGATCTTCATGAAGATTTAATTCCTTGTTCCTTTTAAAAGCTGACTGCAACACTAGAAAGTAGCTAGGACTCATAACTATAATATATGTCCCTCAGATTTCTTACACTCAAGTCATAAATATCATAAGAGTATTACAAGTTTCAATCTGATTGTCATTCAAAAAACAACATAAAGAAGATATTCTTGAAACTATTTTTCAATTTTTTTTATTTTACTTGAAGTAAAATAAAATTTTATATTTGAGAACCTGAGATTCACCAAAATGTAGTTAAAAAAAAAATCCTCACAAAGATATAGAGCTTCCTTGTGAAACACTATTCTACATTAGGATGATTATAGATTCTTCTACCTATCTATGCTTTGTACAAAATATTTATAATAGTAATAAATACAATTTTCAATCATAATGCAATATCTTTCCAGTTATAAGGAACTGGTGAAAATATCCATCTCTGTAACAATGATTACAAACTAAGTTTCTTTTTGTATGTTACACTGAGTCTTCGCATATTTCTCATATAATTGGGTAAGTAGATATAGTTTCACATATTAGAAGCCCTTTGTAATATTTTATTTTTGAAATGGCGCTCAACAGTCAGTACAATGGTCGAATCAAGAAATCTTCCCTTGGTTCTAGTACTGGCAATGGTAGGAATCGATCTTTCATGAAGGTGAAGGACAACAATCACTTAAAACCTTTTGCTAGGAATTGACTAGTACATTGGGATGAAAAATGACAATATTTTATTCAGCTCCATAAGCTACAGCAGAAAGTGAAGCTTTTTTGAGGTCATGCGATAAATCCCCAACCACCTCCCTTGTTATTCAATACTCAACAACTTTCCAGGTAGCACCAAATGTATCTTCATCGACGATCATCCCAAATTAAAAGAGAGACCTGAGAAACTCAAGCAGCACCCATCATTCCCAATGTAGAATTGGGCTGTGAAAGATCCCATCCTCCAAAACAAACAAGAAAAATTTGGCGAAAGAGGATAAAAAGTGTCCAAAAGATATAAGAATGAGTTTCAAAGAATGAAGAAGGACCTTCGAGCTCAACTTTCTCCAATCTACAGCTCTACTTCTTGAATGGGTTTCAAAGAACTAGGAAAATATTACACAAACCGTCGTCTTAGGAGAGGATAAGGGATTTTTTATAGCCATTTTCTCAACCAAATAAGATAGAGATCTAGTCCTCGAGCAGTAATCCTGGTTCCTAAATGGCTCTAGACTTTACTTCCAACCTTGGGTTCCAAACCTCAACCCTTCCACCACTAGACTGCCTTTTGCTCACTGTTAGGTGCAATTTAAAAATCTCATATCGAAATATAGATAAATCCAAATTTTAGAACTATTGGGGAATTCTGTTGGTTCATTTCAAATTGATTCCCCTCTTTCAACAATTCAAAAAAAATATCAGAATATATATGACGATATATCTCTCAAAAGGCCTTCCTCTCCACTTTGGCCACACCTCAAATAGTTGTTCATATCAGGCATCCCTCAAGCCCTCAATCTGTGAGGATCCAAAACATTTAACAAAGAATACAAAAATTCTAGTAGGCCCTTCTAGATAAAACTGATCCATCAAGCCCCTGCCCAACACTCAAAAGCTCAAATAGAAACTCTTGAAGAAGCAATACGCCAAAATATTGAGTTCCTTGAAAATACCCTGAACAAGACAAAGGATATCCTTGCTCAAGAAATAGATAATAATGTTTTAGTAAGTTACTTATTTTCCTCCTTTGAAATGTCGCTATATTATCCAACCCTGCAACCCTCTCTTAAATAATTATTTAAGTGAGGAGATGATCAACTATTAATATCCCTCTTAATGTGGGAGAATACTTAACTAGATAGAGAGTGGACAAGGTCCTAAAAGAAAAATTATTCAGTTTGCAGATCTATCTCACGAATTCAGGAGGAGATAATAGAAATTTCTCATCTCAGGAACCACAAAGGATAGGAAAACGAGCTCAAAAATCTAGGAAGAAAGAGAAGGGATTTAGGCAACCTTGAACAAAAACCTCAGACCAAGAAGAGTGTGTTTCCCTCCTCACAACCTATGATTATACTAACATTGAATGTTAAGAGCATCAATGCCCCTTAAAAAGGTTATTAATTAAGCATCAAATAGATTTTAAAAGCTTCTTATAATGCTCTTCCAGAAAAATAAGTTGGATTTGGAGACGCCCAACCATTCTATCCAATTGATAACAATGACAATTTACTTCACAAGAGACATTAATGGCGTCTAGGGGCTTTGCAATTCTCTAGAACCAGAACGCCACTTAATGGAAATTAGCTCTCAAAATCACAACTAGATTCTAGTCAACATGCATCGCATACACTACAATTTGAAATTCTGGTTACTAAATGTAATTGGCCCAACCTCTACAGTTGGTAAACAAGGACCATGGAAACCTCTAAGCAATTTTCTTACCATTCTAAAGGTCGAGTTGGTGGTCTTGGGAGGAAACATCAATTCAATCACCTCTTTGGAGGATATATCTAGCGACGTCATACCTCCCACAAATCATTGAAAATTTTCACAAGCTTCACAAATGATATTGCTCTAATAGACTACCCAACAAACAAAGAATTGTAACTTAACTTGGTCCAACAAAAGGAAATAAATTTTCTCAATTATAGAGCAAATGGATAGATTCTCTCTCTTGCACATGGTTATCGCTATCTCAATCTCTTCATACTTATATTTCTCCTTTCTCTGGATCTGATCATTTTCTATTCGAGCTCCCTTTTCCAAAGGTTGGATTATCAAGCAAATTGACCTTCAAATTTGAAGCAATGAGGTTCACAGATTTGATTTTTCTCCTCTTAGCTTCATGGTGGGAAAATGCTACTTTCTTCCAAGGATTGAGAATGTTCCAGCTATGCTACAAACTCATCTATGTTAAGCAACAAATCAAATCCTAGAATACAACTCACTCACCAACTAGCACTGTTAAATCAACACACTATCAAAATAGGCACTGATCTAGGAAGTTTTTTAAAATGAATTTTTCTAAAAGATCCCATCTCGTAATAAAATCTATTGGAAATAAAAATCTAGAAAATATGACTTCAATAGGATCATTAATACATCCATTTTTCCCCTACTTCCACTTAAATAAAAGACAACTTAACTCTATTATGCCAATAAAATTTGTAACAGGGAAACCTTTACCTTCAATTAACGATATTGAGCTTGAAGTAGTGTGAAGCTTATTTCTAAATTTAACTCACTAAATTTTGCGTTCAAGTACTCTATTAAACAATCTCCCCTCTTTAATATAAGAAGGGTACAATAGAATGTTGCTAGCCTCATTTACATTGGATGAAATAAAAAAGAAGTGGTATTCTTACTCCCTCATGATAATTGGTATATTACAAGTAAATATTTATGGTTAGCCATGGAAGAAGCTAGAAAGAATAGTACCATTCTAAAAGAGATGAACACAACTCTCATTACTTTGATTTTAAGAATTATTCTCCAAAAACTTTTGCTAATTTCAGACCTATCTCTCTTTGTGAAAGAGTCTACAAGATTTTCTCCAAAGAAATAACAAATTAGGTAGCATGATTCCTTGAATCATCTCTAAAGAGCAAGCTAATTCCATTCATATAAACAAACAATACAATTTTCCCTTTTGGCTAATGAATTCCTTTGTCCTGATTATGGATCATGGAGTGTGATCCGAAATGTTGATGCAAGAATCTCACACAAAATCAAATCGAGAAAAAAAATATCAATTAGTTATATGGACTGTGGAAATCTCCAAGCACTGAATTCCTGCATTTAATTCAAGAGAAAAATTCTTGCAATGGTAATCAAATTGGATATGTAAAAATAATATGACAAAGTAAACTAGGAATTTCGTCTTCAAGTCCTACATAAATTTGGCTTCTCCCCCTAATGGTGTAAATGAATCCTACCTTACATCTCAAGGATCAATTTATTAGTACTCTTTAATGTTTATCTAGTCATTTTTATAAAATCCACATATGGACTCTAACAAAGCAACCCAACCTCACCTTTCTTGTTTATTATTGTAAAGAAGTTAAGTAGAGGAACAACTTCCTATCACTAACCTTGAAGGGAAGATAATGTAAAAACTTTCACAAATCTTTACAACACTTACTAAAACTTAACATAAATCACATCCATATCATAACATAGTGATTTATGTGGGGAAAACCCTTTCGAGAGAAAAACCCTACACTCCAAAAGCCACCCAATATATTATTCAGAAATCAATAACATATTTCAATACAAATTATTTATAAATCTAATTCAAGCTCCGCTATGATTCCCGCTCCTACGCCTACCGCTTCCTCGGCTCTGGACTCGTCCTCGCGGGCTCAGGCGAAGGCTCTTTCTGGTGTTCCTCTTGTTCATGCAACACCCGGCAAGGCCTTTGCCTCTGTCGTCGCTATGCTGGAAAGGTCTGCTCTTGCGGCAGTGCCTGTTAAAGCTCCTGCTATTCACGTTCCTGTTGCGCCCGACAAGGCCTTTGCCTCTGTCGTCGGTGCGTCAAGAAGGTCTGCTCCAGTACCTAGGTCTGTTAGAGCTCCTGCTAATGCGTCGACAACCATTAGGGCTCCTGCAGGTGGGTCGGCGCCTGTTAGGGTTTCTGTCGTGGATCGACTGTCTGCTGCGGCTCCAAAGGCTACAATAGCTCCTACTCCCCTAGTGGTGCCCTTGTCGCAAGGACGGCCCTTTGTGCTATCCAAGACTACTGCGAAGGGCTCCCCTCATAGTGCCTTCCCAGTTTGCAACCATATTATTGTTGAGTTGGACGATGATATTCTTTCGAAAATCGATGAGACTACTATTTTATCTGATCATGGGTTGATTTGCATATTCAAGGGCTTATGACCCTCTCTTCCTATTCTTCACTCATGGATCTCTAGTCATTGGGAACCGCTCATCTCCGGTATAGTCCACATTTTCCCAATGGCTAAAGGTTTTTTTGTGGCTAAATTTGAAATTGCTAAGGATAGGAAAATTATTTTGTGTGATAATTTCTTTAGCTAGGATGATCGACACATGCTTTTGTTGAAAACCTAGCATCCTGAATTCGATCCGTCCTTTCAATCATTTGATAAGCAACCTATCTAGGTTAGGCTTCCTCATCTTCCCCTCCATCTCTGGATTGATTCCATTTTGGAGACGGTGGGGGATGATAGTGGGGATATGTTAATGGTGGATGATAAATCTGCGGAGCTTTTTCACACTACTTATGCTCGTATCCTGGTGGATGTTGACATTTCCAAAGGCCTACATTCGAAGATTAAACTTTTTTCTTCTCAGGGTAGAAGTTGGATCCAACAATTGGATTACGAGGGTCTCCCATTTAGATGTCGGTGATGCTTTAAGACTAGGCATGTTGCTTCTCAATGTGAGATTTAGAAAGTAAAAAAATCTGCTTCGTGGTGGAAGGGCACCTCCTCTCAGCACTATACGATGGAGAAGGTGTCTTCCCACCGGAGCTTCTCGCAAGTGGTTGAGCAATTTGTTACTAGCCCGATTCTGAAAAGTCCTTTGGCTACCTTTGTTTTGGATCCTACGTTGCTGGCTGGTAAAGCTTGTCTATCTGCTAGTCCTCTTGAGTCTCTGGTGGTTGAAGTTGGGGCACCTATTGGTTGCTCAGAGGATGTTACTGTCCCTGCGATGGCTTCAGCTGGTGCTGGTTCTGTTGTTTCTGCTCCTCCTTTTGTTCTTCCTTTAGCTGGAAATTGTGTTGGTCCCTTGTTGGGCAAAGTGGCTGCTCCAACACCTCTGTTGGGTGTTGGTTCTTCGGCCTTGGACTCGCACTGCTGGCAGAATGAGGCGGCTAGAGTTGAAGATGGGTGGATTTTGGTTAAAGGTAAATCTTCTAAGAATCATCCATCCTCTTTTAATATGACCCTTCGATCCCACAAGAAGGGTTCAAAACATTAGCCCCTTTAGTTTGGGGTTTTCTTTGTTCGGAACCTTCAAAGTTTTATTTTAAGTTCCAGTTAGGTATAGGGTTTCGAGGCCCCTTCAAAACTTGGTGTTTCAATTACATCGTTTGTGATGTTCATTTCGTTCAGAGGGCTTTTGTTGAATATCTTGAGCTACCTTTATATACAAGGTTTCGGGGCCCCTTCAAAACTTATTTTTCCCTTTATCAAAAATATATTTCAATACATTTGTGGAGCAAGCTTCTCACAAGAATATCACCAACAAAGATCTAAAGGTAGCTCAATAGCTATCAAACTCTTACAATACATCATAATGTCTCTCATGCTCCTAATATATAGGATATACAAAATATGAAACCGTCAAACGGTATTACAAAACCATGAGCTAAAACCACCCATAAATGGAACACAAAATAACCATCATTGGACCTATAGCCTAATGATAAATGGTCAATATTTACAATGATAAATTATATATGAAATTTTGTTTTAGGGGTGTTGCTCCTTGGACCCTCAATCGGTCCATGGGACTGGGGTCGAAAAGGGGCAAACCCTTTGTAACCACCAAGTCAAGAGCAACGCCCCCAAACCCACATTGTTCATGTATCACCCGTAACCTTTTACTATTACAAGGTGAAGACACTATTTTCCTAACAATTATTATGGTCAAGAAACTTGGCAAATCAATTGCAATTCCTCATAGGTCTATTACATGGAAGGGTATGCCAATTTGGAGAACTTTTCAATCAACAACTCACATTTTGCTCGCAGATAGCACTCTCCTTTGTCAAGTATTTGTGTCAGAAACTAAAAATATCAAATAATTTATATTTGCATATTGCTTTGCTTTAGGCAAGATGTGAACTCTCCAAAATAAAAAAATAATAATAATTCTTTTGTGTGGGTACAAAATAGAATTGCTTCCTCATTGGGCTTCAAAGTTGACCAATTCCCAATTCAACACCCTTGAGTTACTCTCTTTATTTCTTCCGAAAAAATTGACTTTTGGAAACAAGTAGTCAACAGTATTCGAACTAAATCCTCTCTTAGAAAAGGAAATCTTACCCTTTCAACAATCCAGTGTACATGATGTCAATTCTCAAACTATCAAACTAATTAGTGAAAGACATTAAAAACCATCTTAGAAATTCCTTTGGAAACAAAACATGTTGTGTGTACAAGATCTAGGAGCAAAACTAGCATGGTGTGTGTACAAGATTCCTCAAGCCAAATGGTGCTAAATCATGCAAACAAACTTGATGGTACAAACCTTAACATAATCTTCATGATTGCAAACCTCCCTTAGGGTTCTAAGATATGCAATATCATAATCCAATATGGAGAAGTCGTGATTCATCATCATACTTATCTTATTAACAATGGTGAGACTAAATAGCCCAGCTTATGTTGCTCCACTCCACTCTCTGCATTTTTAAATGCTTGTGGTCATTACTTCCTGCCCTAATTGCTTGGCAGGGTCTGGGTCGTCTGGGACGGTGCCTGGGCCTGCATTTGGGCTCACTAACGAGTATGGATTGAAAACGAAGACCACATATGCTTTCGTTGTTGGAACGACTGGTGTTACCCAATAATTGCAAATTTCGCACATGCCTTCTTCCCCTGCATCCATTGAGATGGAGAATGTTGTGGGTGCATATGTGTCGGCTTCAAACTTGTTCTTCCTGGGTCATGTTCCAATGCTAGGGTTGTTACGATTGGAGCTCCTACCTCTAATGTTGCTGGTGGGAGAAGCTATGCTCGTGTTGCTAAATCTATTTTTCCAAAGGTGAAAGCTCATCCCATTGCCTGTGCCAAGACCGCTCCTATTGTGGTGTGTGGCCTAGAGGTGATGGAAAATGTTGAGTTCTACCAACGTTATGGATTAATTTGTAGATTTACCGGTTCCTGGCCCTCTCTTCTTGATCTGCATCAATGGGTGTCAGATTCCTAGAGATTGTTAGTTACTGGTAACATTGAGCTCTTCCCTTGTGTAAGAGGTTTTTTTATTGTTGTTTTTACCTCTGATGAGGAACGTGATTTGATTTTGAGAAAACTTTGGGTGTGGGGGAATCACTCTCTCAGTTAAACCTTGGTCAACTTCCTTTAACCCTCTTACTAAACTTCTCAATGTGTGTCCAATGTGGGTTCACCTCCCAAATCTTCCACTACATTTTTGGGAAAACTCTTTCTTCGAGGCTATAGGCAATTCCATTGGTCATTTCTTAAAGGTGGATGTGACTACTAGTGTAGTGAGTCATTCTACTTTTCCTTGTATTTTGGTTGACATTGACATGTCTACTCCCCTCCCAGGAGATGTGGTTCTTATGGTTGGGGACAAGCCCTGGACCCAATCATTGGATTTTGAGGGCCTTACCTTTCATTGCAGGCGATGCTTCTCCACCAGCCATTTGGCCACTAATTATTCTCTCTTGTGTCATAAGGGAGCTTCCACTTGGTGGAAAGATGCAAATGATGATCATTTGATTATCTTGGTCTTTGACTCTTCCTCTAATGACTTTTCTAATGATGCCCACCCCTTGGATGATGCTTTTGTTCCAGCCTCTTATGTTCCAATGGATTCACCTCATGTTGTTGAGACAACCCCCTCTAGCAATGTGAACTCTTCTCTAATGGTTTTTTCTTCTAACATGCTCCAGACCAAGATTACTGAGGCTAGTCAGCACTCTGCTCTTGCTAAGGTTGTTGTTCCTCTCTCCCCAAGGGTCTAATAGTGTCATCACATTATCCCTGGTAATGTTGCAAAATCCACTCTTGGTGGTGGGGACCCCTTTGATTGTATCATTTGGACAGTTGTTCGTTGGTGAAGGAAGAAACATTTTGCAACCCCTTCATCTACATCCAATGTTATAGGTGTGTTGTCTACCCACACTTGATGTGGGTTATTAGTCGTGTGGCTTGTCATCTATCAATGGTGCTTTTGTGAACTTATTGTATTTTGTTTCTACTAGCACCTCTACTTTTGTGATGTGGTTTTATAAATGTCAGTCCCCTTGTTAGATTGCTTTAATAGTCAAAAACAATGGTGAGATTACTCTTTTAGGGTAGGATTCATGTAATGGTTCCTTCCCATCACTAAAATTGAGGTTAAGAAAAGTTGGGGATATATAGTCAAGGATTACATATCTTTTAAACTAGGTGCTACTTATAGTATGGTCAAGCAAAACAACCATTAAGGATCATGATATCCTAGAATAGAAAAATATCTTGCATTATATCATGTCTCAAAGGAAGATTTTCTCTCTCAGATAAGCTAGTATGGCCCCCATAAAAACTAAGCAATCAATTTGTGATGCAAGGCTATGCATCCCTAACTACTCACTCCTACACTAGGGAAATTATGCTAGGAAAAAACAATACTCCCTAAAGTTGGTGCATCTTCATGGATTTCTCTCAAAGACAAAATTCTATAACTTTTAAACTATCAAGGATTGGTATGACAACCTCGTTCAATTGTGTGCTATGTGATTAGATATTTGAGGATACTAATCATCTTCAGTTGAGTCCCCCTTCACCTATAAATTTTGGTCATGGCACTAAAAAAGATTAGCTTGAGAAAAGCCATTTTCCAATTAGCATCTAATAAATGCTTAGCGATTGGCTTTCTCTCTATGTGCATTTCACATTTTCTTTAATATTGCAAGTAGCTCCTTTAGATCTAATATAAAAAAAAGGCTCCAAATAAATAGGAAGATCTTCATAAAATAAGAAAGCAATCATGAGGAATGATCTACATGATAGAAAAATCAATTCTAGAATTGGTATTGACCCAAGAATATCAAATGTTGAATACTATCTTCACCTCTTGGGATTTCATATTGTTCAAACCTTGGCCTCATCTCAGGCCTCCAACTCTTCCACCTCCTTTTCAAAATAACTTCCAGATCTCAAATCCACTAGATTCCCCCCATTTAGTAACTTGATAAAAATTAAACTTTGATTTAAATTCTAGAGGCAATCTACGTATCCATAGAGCTAGATGTTCCCTCAGGGACTTCAGAGTACTCTCCTCTCAACTTTGACAATCAACAAGAACCAACAATGAAGTTGAATTACAAAATCTCCTTGTTGGTTTTTACTTATCAAAGAAAGAAAATAAAGAATTTCCACATTGCGGGGGCCTCTTAAATCATCGTCAATGCAATCAAAAAAGAGTTCCCTTGCAACTAGCATCTCTCTACTACACTTCACCAAACTTGGGGCTTTCTTAGAGAGTTTGAATATTTTGTAATATCTCGGTATTATAGAGAGGGAAATAAATTTAGTAGATGTACTTGCAAATGAAGCACGTGAACAAAATTTCCCTACAAAATCCATTTATTTTGAATATATAAACTCATTTCCTCTCATTCATGTGGCATGGAAAGCCAATAAAATGAAGAATATTGATTGAATCTTCAAATTGTATCCAAATCATATATTCCCTGATTTGGTATAATGGAGAATTTAATACCATAAGTACACTTGCCTCTTTCTTGTAGTCAATATCCACCAAAATCTTATTTCATTTGTTAATGCCAACCAACGTACTATTTTCAATGACAATTTATTTGATGGATAAATTTGATGTCACCCAAACTAGATTGGGTCATGCTAGCACATATAGAAATAATCACACATGTGTCATCAACCTTATAACCCAATTTTCTTATGCTCCTCTCCATCAAGTGGAATTTGCATAACTTCCATGGGTACTTGGATCTCCTCTTTACAAGTCTGAAGCTATTGGTGCAATGAAATAGAGGGATGTTCCTCTCTGTCAAAAAAAAGTGAAACTCCCATGCTTGGGAATGTTTACTTCATGTAATGGGGTGTATATTCAAAATAAATTGTGTCGAAGTGGAGGAGGCCCTTCAAGAGCTTTAAAGTCATCTATCCCTCCCATATGGCCTCAACTTTCTTGCCAAGATCTTGGATGGTCAATTTTTTTAACAAATTTGATCTATGGTTGCAAGATGTTTTTTATTCTTCCTTTGTTGAAAAACAACCATCCAAGCAATACTATCAACAGGATTTCCAACACAAGAAGGTGGGACCCCCAGAGAGGGGGAATCAACATCGTTAATAGGACCAGAGTGTTGGCAATGTTGAGTCACGAAAGCCACAAGCTAAAGCAGATCAAGAGTAGTAACAACTGGAGAAGACTTAATACTACCTGAGGGGTCTGAATAGCAACTAGATGAAAATCCACTCAGATAGAGGAAGTTAGAACAGAAGAAGCATCACCTAGGGGGAGACATCATCAGTTTGGAGAGTTTCTTCAATGGGCAGGATATTTAGATTCTCATCCTTTGCATCCTTCCACCAAGTGGAAGCACCTTTACAACACAAAAGAGAATAGTCAATGGTCAGGTGAATAGTAGAGAAGCACCACCTACATCTAAAGGAGAGGACCTCATAATCTAGTGATTGGGTCTGTGGCCTATCCATGACCATGAGAATTACATCACGTGGAAGGAATGTGGATATGTCAAGGTCAAGCAGAATGTGAAAAAAATTAGATCGACTCACCTCAATTATAGCCTCATTGACCTTTAAAAAATGACCAACATAGTTGCATATGGCCTCAAAGAAAGAATTTTCCCAAAAATGAAAGGGAAGATTCGGGAGATGAACCCACATTGGGCGCACGTTGACCGGTTCAGTAGGAGGATTAAAGGAGATAGTCCAGGGTTTGGCTGAGAGGGAGTGATTCCCCCACACCCACAGTTTTCTTAATATCAAATCTCATTCATCCTCAAAAGTAAAAACGATGATAAAAAAACCTTTTGCACAAGGAAAGAACTTGATGTTACCAAAGACAATTAGTTTCCAAGACTCTAAGACCCAGCAGTGCAGATCTAAAAGGGAAGGCTAGCAACTAGCAAATATATAAATCAACCCACATTGGTGGTAGAAATCCACATTATCCACCACTTCTAGACCACAAACCACCACAGGGAAGGGCTTGGAACAGGCAATGGGATGATCTTTCAACTTTGAAGGAGAAGAGTTAGCAACCCGAGCATATCTCTTTCCACCAACAACAGAGATAAGGGGGAACCCCACCAGCACCAACAGGAAGATGACCATATGCAACCAACCATAGAGAATAAGAGCACTCAGTAGCCCCAACACCCTTTGAAGCTATCCCCAGAGAGGATTGCAACAAGGGTGAAGGCTTGGGATTCAAAATACCACATGAGTGGAAAAGGATGGTAGCCACAATCGCAACGGTTGACATAGAAAGCATAAAAATCAACACTAGCATGACAACGTTCTTGAATTCAATTTTTTTTGCTGCAAGATGTTAATAAACTCTCAATGCATATAATAAAAAAGAGTCAAGAATCCCTCCATGACACTAAAAATAAATACAAAAAACCATCCATCACCAAATTATGAATCCACGTCATTATCACATCTCTCATTGAAGTATGATATTGAGATACACGCGGAATCATAATAAACATGTCCTATGTGAAGATCATTTTTTCTTGAACACGATCAAATAACTCAACACCAAGATCTCCCAAATGGTTGAGTACTTACATAATCTCCAAATCAAGAAGATATAATGTCATCAAACTGTCATGGTCAAAATCTCCAACTAAATTATGTTAGAAAGTCATCCATGACATCATGATAATCATCTCCTCAATGAATATCTACAATAACCCTTGCACAATTAAAGAACTAAACTATAACAGACATTTCTCAAATGGAAAAGTATAACCATTATCATCAGACAACAAGATAAACCACTATAAACAATCAAGAATCGATCGAACAATGCTCTGAGGTGTCGCATCTTTCAATCCCTCCTCTAGATTACTTCCATAATACTTATATGGTTTGTATGATGTGAAGCTATAATAAATGTATCTACCTCCCAAAACGCATAGGAGAAAAAGAAGTCACACTTGCTCTCGACCTAGACTCGAACACTACATGCTCATTAAAAAAAACTATTCCCCCGAGACTAGGTCATCTTCCAAAATGTCTACTTTACTCTGACAAAGTCTATTGTTGCTTCGTGGACTTTTGTAAGGCCTTTGATACCGTCCCGTGGGTTGCCCTTTTCCAGAGACTGAGGGACATCGGTATTTCAGAGATTTTTTTACTGCCATTATGAGATTATATGACAGTGTTACTGGTAGATTCAAGATGCCAGAGGGTTTCTCTGCCCCTATTCAGACTATTGGGGTGAAATAGGGCTGCCCTCTTTCCCCCACCTTGTTTGGTATTTATATTGATGAGTTGGAGACCTTCCTCAAAGACTCCTCACTCCCTATAGATGGTTATTACCTACATCAAGTCTTGATCTCCATTCTCTTATTCACGGATGACATGGTCCTTCTGACCTCCTCTCCGAAGAGTCTTCAGAGACTTCTCGATGGCTTGGCCTCCTTCTATGACCTTCGTCAGCTCTTTGTGAACCTGAGCAAGACTCGGGTTATGGTCTTCAACTACCTAAAGACCTCTTATCTGCACTTCTACTTCCAAGGTCATGAGATCGAGATCACCACATCATATGTGTACCTTGGGGTCAAGTTCTCTAGACCTTGCTTCACTTTGAGACCCGCCATCCAGCCTAGGGTTTTTAAGGGTATGTGCTCCCTTGCCATGCTCAAGAGACAGTGCTTCAGACATCACTTCCAGGACACTTCGTCCAAGTTGTCCCTCCTAGACTCCTTGGTCTGACCGACAGTTCTTTATGGTTTGGTGGTTTGGGGGCCCTCTCTCCTTGATTCTTACTGGGCTTCCATCGAGCATGTCCAGACCCTTTTTCTTCGATGTATTATCAAATGTCATCAGCTCACCCCCCACAGTATTATTCTAGCCGAGTTCGGGGCCCATCACTTTAGGTTGGCTACCATTTTTGACCTGATTTTGGTTTTTCATCATCTTCATGGTTTTGTTGACTCTGCAAATGACCAGTGTAGATATTCTTACTTGGCTTATTGCTCCTCTGTCTCTGTGGCAAATTCTGTGCCGACCTCTCGGGCCCACTACTGGTTCGTGCAGGCTTCATCTTTGTTGAGCTCAATTGGGATTGATATTGACCACCCCCCCCCTCTTCCAGTTCTCTCTCGATGCTCCTACCCACCTCCTCCCATCACAGCAGGAGTTGAACCAGCATGTCAGACTTGACATTTCTAGACAATATATCACCGCGACTTGGTGTAACCCTTATGGCGGGTTACACCTGAAGATGGCCTTTTACGTCGATCACTTTCTAATTATCAAAGACGGTATTATTGTTCCCTCTAGCTACTTGTCACGACATTGGTGTCATGCCTTACGCATTTTTCTAGGCTCCTTCAAGGTTGGCTCCCACCGGCTTCGAATTCAGATAGATCACCACATGGACAGAGGGGACCGAACTTGTCACTTGTGTACCTTGGGCACAGCCGAGACGGAGATCCATTTCATTTTTCACTATCCCGCCTACTACGAGATTCGTGGGAGATTCTATTTCTTATTTAGGGAATGCAACTCCCTCGCGTCCTTTAGCTACACGAACTAGAGATGCCTTGCACTGTACCTCAGGGAGACTATGCAGCTTCGCGACCACACCTTACAACTCTTATTCCCCCAGAGAGCAACCTCGGTTCAACTTATCACCGCTTTCTTCTCTCCCTCGTCTCCTGCACATGGGAGAAAGCAGCCTTCCAATGCCACCATCGCTAGTCACTCTAGGTCTATGAGACCTCATAGTGGTTATACTCGTCAGTGGCACCCTCCCATCTTTTCTTGGCGGTAGTTTAGGGCACCTTCTCGCCGTAGTCCGTACCCTTCGGTGCTTGGCTTCTTTTTACTAAGGAAGGACCCTTAGTCCTTGCCTCGCTCTTGTGCTCCTTACTTCTTCTTGTATCTCTTGTTTTCCCTATTTGCTTTCTTTCCTTGGCACCACTTGGTGCTATTGTTGTTGGTGGTATTTGTATTGTACACTCTTCAGTCCCATAGACCCTTGTGGTCTCTTGTTGGACATTAATAAATTTATCTTATCTTATCTTATCTAGATTAGACCAAATGTAATTTTTGTATTCCCTCTATATAACCAATCAATGTCATGCCAAAGTTTGAAAGGTATAAGGAACTTCCATGGCACCATAATTACCACCAAATGCACCAACATCAAACTTTCACTGAGTCTCACATGAATGTATTGCATAGTCAACAAGTATTGGCCCAACAACATAATTGAATTAGGTAACATTGTCTATCCACTTCATAATGACACTAAAACCAATGAAACATGTGACCAAACTAGGCCACAATGAGGGCCTAGGTACTAGGAGCTTAGGCCCATCAGCTAGGTTGTTATTTCTAGGTTAAACACCAACTCACATTGTTAGTGGCACTAACAATGTCATCCAACCTGTCAACACTAGCACATACTAGAAAAGGATATAAAAGGGACTACTAATCAATTCGAGATGGTACGACAAAAATCAGTTGGTTGCATGATTAGATACAAGAGAAGACACCTAATATCTTAATAAAGAAGAAATATGGTGTCAACAATGATCCTCCTTCAAGAAATTCAACTCAAATGACTAGAAAAATATAAAAATGTCCTTGAAATTTAATGTTAAGCCCCCTTATGTGTCATAGAAAAGTGTCCCAAAAAAGGAAAAATGTGTATGTTCCTTCTTGAAGAAGTATTGGGCCCCCTCATGTGTCAAATAAAAGTTGGGTCTAAATGAAAAAGTGTGTTGTCAAAACCCATAATGGATACAATGCATATTAATCCTCCCATTTTTTAAATGTCCACATATTATGAATGTTTAAGAGATAGTAAACCAAACAAATAATTTATCGGTCTAGGGTATATAGGTGTGGTAAATTTTCATATCCTAAATATTTTTAACCTATCAAATTTGTGTCTAGAGGTATTTAAAATAATAAAATTGATTCTTCACCTAGTTTTCAACCATGTGAAATTTTCATATAGTCATGTCATTCAAAATCAATTTGTACTAAAACCCATCAAACACAAACGTGTTGTTTTACTACATATAACAACTTCCAAATTTGGGGGCATCTCTATATTTATCAAAGTTAAATTTGGAAAGGTATTATTTCTCATTGACAAATGATCAAGTTGGGTGGTAGTTCTATCAAATTTGGCACGAACTTCGTGATGAAATTTAACAAACACAGACTTTTTTGCACTCCATAATTGACAATTTATTTTAAAAATAATCATCTTTAAAGGATTCATTCTTTCTCATAGGGGATTAATTTTTTAGTATATTTTATAAATAAAAAAATTTATGCTCTTTGCAATGGTAAAAGATGATCATTTGCTGGAATAGATGATCAAGTGGCATCATTTGGTCTTGGAAGGATGCAAATGATGATCATTTGACTGTCTTGATCTCTAATTCCTCCTTGGATAATTCTTCACAAGCTAATGAACATCAAGGACATACCTCCCATGATTTTTTTAACCTATACCATTGTTAATGATGTGGTCAATAGACATATTCAACAAATCAGTGCTATGTTAGGGAACTGCCCACAAAATTAATTACTCGTGCAATTTGGATGTATAGACCATTCCAAATGGAAAAGTGAACCTTGCCTTCGTCAAAATCTTGTAGGAAATTGAAATCCACCATTTTAAATGATGGCTCATCTCCTACTAGTGCAAATGTTATTGTTAGTCCAGTTGATAACAAACACAATATTACAAACATTGTTGAGCAATAGTGTGAAATTATTTTTAGCATATCTACTGCTAATGTAGATGTTACTATTGATCCAACTGAATATGAGATATGCATTAAAAATACATCAAGATATTTTTACTAATAAGAAACAACCTACTTCAAAAATTATTAAGTTGCATTGAATCCCCATAGAAGATAATTATAATGTCAATCTCTTTGGTGTTGATAGTAGCAGTTGTTTTGATTCCTATAGTTTTGCATTAGGATACTAATAATGAGCACACTAAGAGTGCTAGATATGCAACACAATATAAATTCTTTGACCTTATCATATAGTCTCTTGTTGATCATACTTTTGCACTTGAGTTGTAAGTCAAAAACATGAAAGACAACGTACAAACTCTTCCCATTAAGTTCAAAACTCAAAACGGTAACTTAATGGAGATTGGTGATGAAAACCCAAGAGCTTCACTCAATTCTCATCTTGTAGGAGGGACATCAAACTTTAAATTTTAATTTATTCGAGCATGTTACGTGGAGACCTCAAATTGTTTATTAAATGGTTATCATTGTAGCATATTGTCGCAACATCTTAGCAAGTAATGCTCAACTTAACACCCAAATACTTAAGATTGCACATTTTTATTAATGCAAACAATGTATATTCCCTATATAGTTTCACTTGATGAACTATTTACATCTAATTACCTAAGTGTACTTACATCATTTACTTTTTATGACTCATAAAATAGGACGAAGGCACTTGACATGGCCTTATCATCCAAGTTTCCATCCTTACCTATATAGTGATCATGCTTCATATTTTTTATTTTCTAGCAAAGTAGTAATTGTTTATATTGCATCTCTTGTGGAAGGGTATTTGGTATTGCTTATTAGATTGTTGCTTCAGTGAGTTCTTTCATTTCTCCAACGTAGTATCAAAGCAATAAAACAGCAAACCCCTTTTCATTTTTTGAGATATTTTTACTAAATACTTTTACAGGGTACCCCCTCAAACAAAATGGACCCCAAGTTTGTATTTATAAGGTCTACAAACCTGCAAATCGAGTATAAGGCACGATAAGATTTGGAAAAAAATAAAATAAAACTTCTTTGGAAGTTTTTAGGCTACCTCTACACTAATCCATACAACCATATGGATTTGTATAGACATCATTAAAATAATCTTTATCACGCTACAAGCTGGCAGAAAACACTTCTTTAAAAAAATTCATTTGTCACCACCATTCGCTCATTACAATTTTTTGCATTGATGCTTTGGAGACTGCAATGATACCTACCCATCATCATGATAGGGTGGTCGACTCCTCTACCCTGCCCCTACCCACAATGTAGGTCATAGCAAGGTGGTGACCCCTTGCACCTCACCCCTACATAAAGGTAGCATACCAACCAACTTTTTAAAAAAAATTATATAAAAAACCTTCAAACTCCTATTCCACCATATCATATGCCAACTTGGGGTATTTTCTGCAACTTAGCCTATTTTTTCAATTTTATTAGTTGTTTTACTACATATAACAACTTAGCCTGTAGCAAAACCTTCGTTGTGATCTTGATCTATTTCGTTTTAAAGTGTTGTTTTGAAAATCTTTTTTGACCAAAATGTACAAGATTTCGGGGCCCCTTCAAAACCTATTTTACTTAATCAAATACAACTTCCAAATTTGGTGGCATCTCTATATTTATCAAAGTTAAATTTGGAAAGGTATTATTTATTATTGACAAATGATCAAGTTGGGTGGTAGTTCTATCAAATTTGGCACTAAGTTCATGATGAAATTTAACAAACACAAACTTTTTAACACTTCATAACTGACAATTTATTTTAAAAATAAGCATCTTTAAAGGATTCATTCTTACAAATAGGAGATTAATTTTTTTGTATGTTTTATGAATAAAAAATTTTATTCTCTTTGCAATGGTAAAAGATGATCATTTGCTGGAATAGATGATCAAGTGGCATCATTTGGTCTTGGAAGGATGCAAATGATGATCATTTGACCATCTTGACCTCTAATTCTTCCTTTGACAAATCTTCACAAGCTAATGATCTAGCTGGCATACTTTTTGACTACTCATGGGCACTATCAACTTCAGTTCTATTCACTTGTAAAAGTAACAAAAGACAAAGGTTAAACAGCTTTCTATCACTCAGAAAAAATGGCACGTACAGATAAAAGTCCATGAAAATAAATTGATATGCCATTTTACTAGTTGAAGCTATCCATTCGTGTTCTATTGTTTTATTAACTTGGTAACACCTCGTGTTTCCCTTAGTTACCATAATTTCCATAATCTAAGTGTACATTTTAAAACACTATAATATTTCCATATTCCTTCATGTTTCATGTATGAATGAAAATTAATAAACTCAAAGCACTGTACAAAAGCCTCTAAATATATCCCTAGATAAATATAGTGTTCTTGAAACTGTCATAAGAATAAGCTAACAATAATAAGGCATATGTCGCTAAGAGTAACTATAATGCAGAATTTCAAAATATATAGAAAGCCTCCCTAAACCCCACTATATCAAACTAACTATTTTCAACCGATCTTTTCAAATGACATACGGAAAATGCATTAAATTCTTTGCATCTCCTGCTAAGGCATATGAGTGCATTTAAAAAATTTGACTACTACCTACCCAATATATGTTCCACGCAACTATACCTTCCATGCATGTATCATTTAACAATTCAAAAAGGGACTCTAGCAAGGTGGAACTCACCTAGAGATGATCATTGGATTTCAATATAAACCTTTCCAGTAATCTATGTAAGATCTAGAACACTACAATATTCTGAAAGTTTAACACAATGAACCCAGAGTTCAAGCTAGCGCTCTAACATCAACATGGCTCTGGTTTGAATTGAACGATTCAAGAAGACTCTCAACTTACCTTTGAGAGTATATATCTCCCCATAGCCATTAAACAAAGTGTACAAGAACTACACTATTAAAGAATGAGCAGATGTTTGATAAAAAATTTCTAAACCCATGATTCAATTTACCTTATATTATTAAAAGATTAATGTACTTCAGTTTCAACTTTGTCAATGCATCTACAACTTATGTAGAATATTTTCCATTCCTAAGCAGTGCTTCTCTATGTTGCTACATGTACAATATTTAAAAAGTAAATATAATATGCTGAATTTGCAGTGGCAATCCTGCCCCTTCGAGCTTTAGGAGGGTTTAAAGCATTTTTTTCATTAAAATCTCACCTTTATTCACACACCAAATGGTGAATGTTGCAGAATCCTCAGAATCAACGGAAATAGTTTTCTGGAGATAATCTTTGTTTCAATTGCCATGATCCAGCATGTTGTGATATTTCACCCAGTTTTAACCACTATCCCACACCCTGGCATTTGAACTTTAAGATTACTTTTAACGATTTTCCTACTCAGCTCATAGCATTTCACAATGTGATGGAAAGGCAAGAAGACATATCGATGGTACCACAAATTTGAACAAAGGTCCACAAGTCCTTTTTAAGAGTACCCTGCTGTACAAATGACAAATAAATTAACAGGTATAGACAGTTATTGATATAAAATTAACTTTCTACAGTTTTATTTTAGTAATGTTATGCCCAGAATCCGCTTCAACTGAAATTGGCTCAAATAGCTGAAAAGTGATCTCACGTGATTTGATTCAAATAAGTATATGGCCAGTCCACAGAGAAATGATGCTGGTGACTGTTTACAGGGGCATTGTCTAGAATAACTCCATATTGCTTTTAAAATGTTTTCACTGTACCATATTTAAGCTAACAATTAAATAAGTACAACCGCGCTATATTTCAACCATTGGTTGAATTGTTCCATCACATTTAAGCGAAAATAGCCAGCTGAGTCCAAACTCTCAAAAAATAATCATTTTAAACTCATGAAGGACAACTATAAACATCAAGACCAAAAACTAACATCTTGAAGAAAAAAATAACTCTTCTTGATTATATGGATTCCATCTGCTTTCTTCTATCCAATGAATGCTTCTCATATCAGACAAAGTGCATGTCTGATCAGGAATCTGATTATGTAGCTTTCGGAAGGAACTTACTTTTACATCCATTTGTATAGAAAATATGGAATTGATTAAAATGTAACCAAGAATAATAAATAAAACTACAAAACTCTCCCCGAATCCAGAGTCAATTGTCACGTTCTTCGAATCATACATTCAAAACATTTGGATTTAGCTCGTAAGGTTGTCCTGCTGGTAATCAGGATTTTCTTTCAAAATCACAAAACCCTCTAACACTGAAGAAAGAGGAATATACCTGCAAAAGAAATTATTAGTTATTAATGCAGCAATTCTAGTACATTATCTATTTTGTATTTGTACAAGCCTAGCATGTGCAACTAAAAGAAAGAACATCTCACTTTTCTGTTGCCAGTTCTGCTCTATCACCAGCTGCAAGTAGAACAGGTGTTGTATGCGTTTGGAACCCAGTTATAGTCTTTGGGCGGCCCGCCTGACCAACAACATCTACAGCTTGCCCTACTCGAACGGGAACTGACAAAGGCTTCAAATTCTCATCCACCGTCATCAGCATTCTTGGCTGTGCATTATTGGTCAGAAGAATTAGGCCAGCTTTTAAAGGGCGTCATTTACAAGAAAAACATGCATCCAATACATGATACAAACCTGCATGGCCAATACAAGGAAATAAAGAACATAATGGTATTTTCCCAACATAATCGACTTCATGTCCAAGCACGCATGAAGCAAAGTTATAATACCAGCTACTGCAGAGCTGCAAAACAATTTTGGTTTTTGATTAGCAAGACACAAGCCACATAAATAGAAAATGAGTGCAAAGAACCTGGTTTGGCCAAATATATAGAAAACAAGCTGATAGAATCCAACATATCCAAATCATTGAATCAATATAAAACAAGTGTAAAGAGTGATGCAAATTGAATACAAGCAGATGCCTTCAGAAGTTTGTAATTTTAAATTGTCGCTTCAGGAATGCAAAATGTAGATACTTACTGTGACAACAAAAAGCGGTCTGAATGATATGGACTCAGTGTTAGCAACCCTTTTCCTAAATGAACCAAACCTTGAGCAATGCGGACCTGCAATACATCTATTTATGTCAGATGCCTGAATTGCGATTTGCTAGACGTCGTTAAACCTAGAAAATAAAATTGCAGCTACAACATTAATAATTGGCAACATAGCATACACAGAATAGAAGACTGGGATCTTTGTAATAATAGCTCGATAGATTTCGTAGCATGCCGGCTATTCGGGCATTATTTGTTCCAGCACCAATTAATCCTAGAGCCAGTGTTGCTGCCTACAAATGCCCATAGTTCTTTAGATTGTCAAGTCTTAAGTAACTTCATAAGAAAAACCTTTCTTGTGGACATCGGAAAGAATATAAAGAAATATTAGAACAAATCCAAAACAAATACCACTTACCATAGCAACTTCTGAATCGGTATCATGACTAAGCCTACTCAATGTGTCCATCACATTGACCTGATATAGATGTTTACATGTAAGATTTCAACAATAAACTTTTTATCGCATAAATAATCAAGCAAATCAGGGGCCAATAGTTACAGTATTTTAGCAAACGAAAAGGACAGAACAAATGAACATTACTTTTGGATTTGATATTGACAATAGGCCTAGAGCCAAAGGGACTGCTCTTCTAATATTCTGCTCCCCATACTGCAGGAGATGCTCCAAAGAACGAATGGCCATTTCAAGGCCTAGTTCTTCAGCCATTGCAACTAATGCAATTCCAATTACAGCTGGTGCCTGATGACTTTCACCCTTCTCGAGATGTTCCGCACAGAGTCCTAGAAGACTTTGCACCTGATGGGAAAAAAAATAGTTTTTTACAAGATAATTAAAAATTAAACCTAAATGTGGGAAATATGGCTATACTTCATACAGTATTTAATCTTGCCAAGTTCAAGCTGATCAACAAACACCTTAAGAACATTGCCAGTGCCAGCATATGCACAAGACTCCAATGTGACTTGACAATATTTTGATATCTTCTCATTGAATGTCTTTGCCACTTCCAAAGTTGCATCAACGTTTTCCTGTTTATTTTAACAATGGAAGATTAAATTTTATAAAGCAGAAAAAGAAATCAAGTAGAACAATGCCTAGCTATGACTTAAATATTTAACTTAAACGCTACCCAGATCAAGCCTAACGTATCTCCAACGGCACTAGATTCATGGAAAAAAAACTCTGTAATCACTAATCACCATATTAAAGCAACAAATCTAATGCAGCACATTCTCTTCCATTGTCTCTCAAAATAAATGGGCATTAAGCATGAAAACTTTATCATAAACATAATCTCCAATCTGAAGTAGTCCTTCAACCATGTGAAAATTGGTGCACACCAGAAAGTTCAATTGTACTATGAAAATAGATTTACAGAAAAATGGACACTGTTTAATTTAATCAAGTTCAGAATCCATCGCACTCACCTGCTTCCCAAGGTATAAAAGTCCTAGACCCAAACAAAGAAAACGAGTAAGAGGGTCTCCTAGTTCAGATTCGCTTCTCTCCATTAGAGAAAGAATAATCGACTGGGCCACTTCATCATTGCAAGATCCAACATAAATCAATCCAAGAGAGACAGCAGTGAATGCAATAACATCTATAGGAGCCTTTGAGTCTGTCAAAATAGGGGCAAGCAATCTAAGCACCTGCAAGAATATATGAAAAGCATTAAAGATGGCAAGAACATCCCAAGAAAAAAAATTGCTTATATTTCCGATGAGTTAAAACATATCACTTAACATCATATCAAGGCAGCTAATTATTCCTTACATCATCTTTTTGAGAACCAGCATATGCTAATCCGAGGCCCATAATTGCCCCAATCCGTATGTTGGAATCATCCTTGCATACATACTCTGTCAGTAGTGCAAATGCCTGCATATATATACCAATTAATATGATATGGAATGAACATTATTCATAACATCTAAATCAGAAAGCTTGAAAGGAAAAGTGGCCTGCTTAGAATAACAGTTAAACTTATGTTTTTCCGCATTAAAGTAATAATCTGATACGAAATAAACCCTAATTACTTACAGGATCACATTCATTTCGGATACCACAATTTACAATACCAACAGCTAGCAATGCTCCAGCAATGACATGGTTATCATTGCTATGAAAGTACTTGTCAATTTGTGTAAGTCCAGCATCAACATCCCAGAGAAGAATTAGGCCCTGTGTTGTCACAGCAAATCTTAATACCAAACCAGCAAATTCCACCTAAAAATTGCAGTTGAAAAGTCAAAAGCCATACCAAACTTGCAGCCGCACTGGCCTTTCCATGTTCCTTGTTTTTGAAAAGCCAACTTCCTGAACTGCCTCCACTCGATGAATCTGAGGCAGCTGTCATCAACTTGTCCTGCACATGGACACAATTGGTGAGGCACTCTTTTAATGGGACTTCCTAAAGTAAGCAACAAGCTGTAACAATATTATTGATTTTAAAATCTACAATACAACTTACATGACCAAATCCAGCATTTACTAATGCATTTACAAAAGTGGCAGCCAGGTTCTGACGTGCAGAATCAACACTTGTACTTGAACTTGCACGCCCATCAATCAAATGTGCCTATAAACATCAGATAACTTGAATATGCCTCAATGTAATCTATATTATTTCTTGCCAAATAAAACCAGAATGTAAGGTATTTAAAATAGTGAACAGGTCAATATCTGAAATCCATTCACAGTTTCTATAGGAGTATGATTTCTGCACATTTTTCAGAAATTTCTCATGACAAGAACATAAAGCTCATTAAAAACATAAGGGCTTAACAAACAAATGTTGATCAATGACCATTTATGAATCATATAATTGCAAATGAGAATTATATTTGCTATATCTTTAAGCAGCAGATAAGAAATTTAAAAAGTTTAAACTGGGTGTCCAATATTTAATGCTATCATTACCATGCAAGATCAAGCATCACGACTCTACTATATCCACAAAGATATAAGCATTCCACAAAATGTCAATGCAACACAAGCAGACAACCATCAACAAATGCTTAGAATTACTTGCGTATTAAGTGGATCCCCTAGGCTTGTAATCATTACCAACATACATCAGGAAGAATGGCTAACTTGAGTAAATTAAAAAACCTTAAAAACATACGGGTCAACTTGAGGTCGCCTTGTGAAAACTTAAAAACACAAAGGTCAACTTATGGAAAATTGAAAACCTCTTATTTCAATTCCCATGACAGACTTCAATACTTGACACAAAATGCATGATTGGGTTGTGCTTGAACTAATCCCAATATATTGAGAATCACGAGGAAAGGATGACTTATTAGGAATTACACTATCTAAAATATTGAATTCTATATAACGTGCCTCCTCCCTTCTAACAAAGACTTAGAGGTGCTTGTGTGCTAAGTGGATCCCCTTGCCTCATAATCATTGCCAACATACAACATACATAAGGGAAAATGTCATTAGTGTTAATGACTAATCATGAAGGTCATTCTAATGGATTTCATTAATTTTGCTTATAAATTAAACAAGCAACAAAAGAAGTTCATTGTGAGTTTCTGATACATTGTAAAAGCTTCATGAAAATACAGAAAATACAGTATTAAGATTTTCCAATTGATTGTCACCTTATAGATATCTTCAGGAGACTTGGCTTCCATTATCTCAAGATCGCGTGCAAGTGACAAAAAGCCCTCACTCAATTTTATGTTATTAATTATTTCCTGTAACTGCTCTCTTTGCTCTTCATTCCCATTTGTCATTTCATCATCCAACTCCAATGTCACTCCCTACAAAGGCTCAACACCATAGAAACACAGATTAAAAGATGAGTCATGATAAAAGCATAAGCAATCAATGTGCATTATAACATGAAATCTTTGCTGATCAAAGTAACAATTTCAAAAACAGTTGTCTAGCCTATGCTAAACATTTACCCACATCAAGTCATGAAACACATTACAAGTATGTTGGCATATACTAAATTTGCTTTCAGATCAAAACAAAGAAACAGATTAGAAAGAAAAATCCACAAATTTTTAAGATAAAAGTTTGACTCTTTTCATTTTGCACCTTAAGCAGAGATTTATGAATAAAATTAGTACACCATTTTCATCCTTTATAGTTTTGCAATATCTCCATTTAATACTCGTGTATCTTTCAGTTACTTAAGAACTGGAAACTCTTACAAAAGGGGTTCTTAGAGCTGCAGTTCCAGGAACTCAGTTTAAAAAGACATCTTATTTCACTTTGCCTAATTATATGATTGGTGAAGCCAAGTATAAAATAAATTGTGGGAAGCGGGATACTTAGTCACGTAAGTCCAACTTAACAAAAAAATTATCATGCAAAGAACAAAAAAAGGTAACTGAAATAAAAAGAGATTTCTCACAATAGAGCCATTTGTAAGGCTATCATCACTTTGGTAATTAATAAAGAACTCGAGACAGGACCACTCTTCCTACTAAGTCAGCAACACAATCATTTTGACTTCAACCATACATCTGACAGAGTTTTCATGAATTAATGAATAGCTAATTTTTTACTAGAACAAACTTAAGTCAGACTCGCCTAAGCACCTAGTTCTTTTGTCATGAGCATCAAAAGAACATTTCCTAAGGGTTCCAATTTTCAGCCTGTGGCATCTGTACAACTATTTGTCCACAACAACAATTAGGATTGAGATTGTTCTCAAATCTTCATTACTAGAACCAACTTAATGAATAATGGCATGCTTATAGTTAAATCTAGTTTTATCACTCAAATTAGCTCATACATGTTATGGGTAAGAATCCAAGCCAACTTAGTGAGAGTAGTTTAACCTTCCTACTTCATGAAATGCTTTAAAAGCATACACCTACTTCCTTTGCTTCAAACAAGTATGACGCAAGACTTGAATAATGCTGATAGAATTGAAAAAATATTATCACGCATTTAGTTCTCGTCCTTTGAAAATTAGCATATAACAGTGTACTGAAACCCTTGCCACAGAAATTTTTAATAGGAAAAAACATCATAGCAAATGACATTATCTGTGCAAATATGATGAAGTATTTATTATCTTCTAGGTTTTTTTTCTTAATTCCAAATTAATAAATATTTTTTGATAGCTGCAATGGAAAAAATTTATAGGCTGCCCAAACTTTGAGAGATTGATATGCACTCAAGCCCTAATCCAGCCTTGCATTTTTTTAATATGATTGAATGGTAACTGATTTTACTTTTGAATTCCTTTATTGAGAAACAATATTTCACAGTTCATTTGAAGTTAACTAAAAGACTGAAATTAAGACTATTTTATCTAAGAAATTTGTGGTACAAAAGTTAATAACGTCTCAAGAATAAAACTTGAATTAATAGCTGAAAATCAAACCTTTTAAGCAAAGCAACAAGAGATCCATATCAGGATCCCACATAAGTTTCAAGCAAAACACATTTACTTCTCAAAGCATTTAGACAATTAACTTCTTACCTGTCGAGCCAAAATATAGCAGAGCTGCTTCTTCTGCAAGGGATCTACACAAGCAGAGAATGTGGCCTTCACATACTGTCAAAACAAAAACCATCAAAAGGTCTATTAGCATTATAAAATGTCCATCCAGCTCAATAAAAACAGGAACTAGAGAGCATCTGCACACTAGACATCCAGACTGGCTCATGAAAATGACCAGCCACAGAATTGATCATCGGCACTAAATCGTTACATCTTTGTACATTCCTTGATAAGTCAGTACATTTTTTTCCTCACAACCCAAAAACAAGCTATGAGAAATTATATTATAATATCAAAAGAGTGAAATAGTTCACATACCTTCATATTGTGCATACACAGTGCAACTGTTAGTGCATTTGTGTATTCACCAAATTTGGTATAAATTGTATAAGCAATATCAAGGACTTGCATGTCATCAGGTCCTGGCACATAGCTGTAACATTACATCTAGCTTTCAGAAATACAGTTTCTCGTATCTTGGATTGCAAACAATTTTCAGCAGTAAAATTTAGTGCATAAACAACATATCAGTCAATAGAACAATGCATCTTATTATAATCTTCCACACAAAGATACAAGGTGCATGATTTGCAGATTCAAATCAACTGCCAAAAGTTGGGGAAAAGTTAAATGGGACAGCAATTGGAAGGAGCAAAGAGAACAATGATTACGTAAAATGCTTGGACATAAATATTTTTATGTCGGAACTTTTCATGTGATCCCAGCATACACTTTTACCTTGCAAAACATTTTAAGCAAAAGCATTTTTACCTTGCAAAACTTTTTAAGTAATGGCATGTCCGTTTGTAATTTGTAGCATCAATATGCTCAGTTAACAGAAGCAGTTCTTCCACCTGAATTTTAGAAAATATTTAATCAAGAATAAGCATAAATGTTATGCAAACAATGCCTGGAAAAACCTTGAAATTTTTCAAAAATAAAAGAAAATCAGAAAACTACATAAATGGACAAAGTGATTAAAAATCAATTTGAACACAAGAAAATTACTGATTTTAAAAATCACCAGTAATTTTGAGCATCAAACGTCCCAGGGACAAAACACATTTTAAAAGACTAATATCTGCAAGTATGGTGAAGTATATGACAATAAATTGGAATTACCTCCATCAAAAGATCTACGGCCTCTGGTTCTGCATTGTGCTGCAAAGGAAGAAAACAAAGGCATAATTACAGGAAATAACAAAAACTTAAACTCTCAAGTTCGTATAGTTTTGTATCATTCATTTATTCTAAAAAAAATTGTGCTTCCATTGAATATTTTATAAGGCTTTACAATTACCAATTGACAAGCCCAGTGAAATGCAAAATAGAGAAGCTAGGTTACTGATTCACTGGTATACAGGCTGGAATTGCAGACATGCGTTTGGATCCAGATGCGGACCCGGATGCCCTGTGGATGCGCACAGGAAGCCCATCCAGGGCACACAGATGCTCTCTGGATGCGCACAGGAAGTGCATCCAGGGCACCCAGATGCTCTCTGGATGTGGATGCGCACAGGAAGCGCATCCAGGGCACACGGATCCTCTCTGGATGCGCACAGGAAGCGCATCCAGGGCATACGGATGCTCTCTGGATGCGCACAGGAAGCACATCCAGGGCACACGGATGCTCTCTGGATGTGCACAGGAAGCGCAACCAGGGCACACAGATGCTCTCTGGATGCGCACAGGAAGCGCATCCAGGGCATACGGATGCTCTCTGGATGCGCATCCAGAGAGCATCTGGGTGCCCTGGATGCACTTCCTGTGCGCATCCACAGGGTATCTGGGTCCGCATCCGGAAACAAACGCACGCCCAGACGTCAATTTTGATGTTTTTTGAAAAAACCAACATAAAAGCACTTTATAACATGTGCTTTATATCATTTTTTAACATTTTTTTTGCTCCTAAACCCTAAAAGAGACCATTCATTCTTTTTTCATCTCATATCTGAACATAAATGTATATGATATCGCATTTGAATATTTCTCAGATATCTTGATCAATGGTGAAGTATCATACTATCAAATGATTAAATTTTGTATATTTATTGCATTTCTTTGAATATATATATAAAGTTAAACACATCCAAAACCCCCCCAAAAAAAACTTTGCACATCTGCGAATTCAATTCTCACACCTGAATCCGCATCGGCAACTTAGTAGAGAAGGAAAAATAAAACTAATAACAATATAAGGCTTCCCCAAGTATTCAAACAACAGACAATTCAATATTTAGAAAAAAATCTCCCTTTGCGTCATGACTAAAATGTACATTCTTGGCCATGTGGCGAATCAATGGCAAAAATTACATATCAACAAATAGAAAATAATGAAATGAATTGTACTCAAGAAATAAAAGTTCTGAAAAACTTCCTGCAAATGTATTGAAGTTTGAACAGACAGAAATTCACGTTAATGTTGCAGTAAAAGCATCCCAATTTGATCAACTTAAAAATCATAAAAGAGAGAAGATTACAGGAAAAGTCTTCTGCATATGGCATCTACATAAAGTACGCAATAGTATTTGAGTATTCAAACTTGATAATACAGTAGACATGAAGAAAACATACCTTAACATGAAATGCAACAATTTGTGTCACAAGATCCATAAGATCATCAGTAGGTGCCTCTTCGAGCTGAAGTCAATACAAATTATGTTGTCAATCAGTTACATGTATAAGAGCATCTAGGATCCACCTATTACCTTCACTCCATTCATAATCCCAACCAAGTGATCAATATATTATCTTGTTCTGAAAATATTATCACACATGCCACTCAGCATTGTCCATCTCCAAGGACATCCATGCCTTATTAACCACAAATGAAATGTAAAATACAAAACTGTAGATTTGTTCCATTTAAATGAGAGAAGCATGTGCTTGATTCTAAACTCTATTCTGTTTTTAAAGTATGAAAAAATATCCAAATACATTGATGCAGGTACACATAGAAAAGGGTTGACATCAGTATCTTGTTCTGACATTTAGAACAGGTAAGAAAAGAAGCGAAATTTGGTCGCAGAAATGAAACAAGGAAAAAGATTACAGAAGAATACAAGTTAGAAATTTGAAAACCAGATGACAAATGCATGAAAGTGAATTACCAGCTTGAAACAGATCTCAAGCATAAACAAGGAAATCAAGCCAGTAGTTGATATCAAAAAAATTAGTAAATTAGGAATAATAAAAAATTCATTCAACTGCAAACTAAATTTGGATATCTGAAAGCAAATGGAAAAATAAACAAGGAGCCAAGCATTGAGAAAGCATACAAGCAAATTAGTGGATTTGAATATGCAAGTTAGAAATTTGAAAACCAGATGACAAATGCATGAAAGAGAATTACCAGCTCGAAACAGATCTCGTGCATAAGCAAGGAAATCAAGCCAGTTGTTGATATCATAAAAATTAGTAAAATTAGGAATAATAAAAAATCCATTCAACTGCAAACTAAATTTGGATATCTGAAAGCAAATGGAAAGTTAAACAAGGAGCCAAGCATTGAAAAAGCATACAAACAAATTAGTGGATTTGAATATGTCAACCACAGTTAGACAGCACCAAGCATGGTAAGAAAAGTGAAAATCATGCATGCTTGTAAGTTCACAAGTTTGAACTTGATGCGGTCATAGGCAAATTAAGTAGAAAGAGTCATCTATGTTCATGGCACATCAAACATTTTTTGATACAATATAACAAATGTTCCACCAATTAATGTAAATTGAACACATCCTAAGGATTAGCTTACTAAGCATCAATTACAAGCTTAGTCACCGGGTTCATGTTCATATTCAAATTCAGCAAAGTTAAAATTTGAAATGAGTTCATAAACTAATAAAATTTGATGAAAACCTGTTAATGGGACTTGTGGGTGAAGCCAAGGTAAACTGCATACTGCATAGCAATGTCAATTGGATCACACCCCAAATGGGATTTTCAAGCTGACTTTTGACCGTGTGGCTATGAAACTTTGTGTAGTTCAAAAACTGGCTGTGTTATAAGCGACTGGAAAGGAAAAATAGTGTTGGTTGCTTCCAAAAGGCTTGTTTCAGGGACTAACAAAAGTGGGGGCACAAGTGCTTCTGCTGGGACTACAAGTCTGCATAAGAAATAAAATTCAGGAAATTATCATAGAGGATGGCTCCATAGTCATCATAAATGACTTAAAGTATAATAAAACTGCTGGCTAGAAATCAAAAACAATGTGAAACAAGTTTTAGCAGAATCTAATATTGTTAAATCATTAACCAATGCATCATTGTTATAGACAAGGGACAATTTCCCAATGACTTGGGAAGTTATGGCATAGATCATACGAAACAATGAGATCATTAACCAAAGGTTTCCACATGGACGGTTCTGTGTGAATAGACAATTTAATGAATAACATGATCAAAGTAGAATGTGAAGGTTGAATGCAAGATCTCTCCCTTGTTCGCGCTGATGTAGATTGTGTTGTCATCACACAAATTTTTCCATAGAATCCATTCATAACCTTCATCATTGTCAGGTAATTTTATTTCTCTAGGACTTCAAGCAAGGATTGAAATAAGGATATGTGATATCCCACCCTTAAATTTGGATCAAACAGTAGTGATGGCCAGATCTGCACCACACACTGTGTACAAGGACTGAAAGACATATACACTACAAGCAAGCAATATACTCAACACTCGAGGAGTTCTATGTATGCAAATTTCAGCAAACAATTTCATAATTTACCTTGAACCAGGCAAACAGATGGTACCAAACATAGCAAAACATGCTCTGTAATGATTGGGACTAAATCATGCACCACATACAAGGTGTTTGGGACTAAACTGTTAATGGAGTTTCCAGTTTCCACAGCAACTTAATGGCAATGTGACATCTTATTTCCTATCAAATCTTATGGAAATATTTATTGAGAGAGGGAGGTGATGCAAACATTTGCTTAATGATATATACAGGGCATTTGCATCCTGGGTTCCAAGTTGGGCAACACAATTAGCAGCTGTGATATACAAGCAGAGGAGGCAAATGTAGGTGGACTACTCTGATTAAAGCTTCTTGCATTTTCAAGGGAAGCAAAACATGCATTGTGTGTAGCCAAGGCCAGTCTAATCGATGGATCTCTGAAAGACTTCAATTATTTTCTGAACTGCCAAGAAAAAGTTACTTTTTGAAGTGCAGGTAAAAGGGTGACCAATACCATTTCATTTATGTCACACAACACCAACATTAAGCACAATGGAGGAAGGGAAGGGCAATAATGAACATGAACAATGCACATGTATCAGTTCAAACATCAAAAATTAGTATTATTGGTATAGGTGCTATATAAAGATATACATGGTGATGTATATTGAGTTACTCAATTGAAGTCATACGTTGTAGCTTTTATATATATGTGTGTGTGTGTGTGTGTGTGTGCATGGAGCGGCCCTCATGGCCACATTTATGTATCAGAAATAGATAAATATAATATGTTTAGTTTAAAATATTAAACTTTGAACAAATTAAAATGCACTTACATTTGAATAAATATTAATTTATTTAAATTTAAATAACTTAAAATCTACGTTACCAGATTCTTCCTTGGCAGCCCAGAGTCCCAGTCCGGTCCAACCGAAATTCAAGTCCGAATGCAGTCCAGCCCAAATTCGGCCAAGGTCTTGCATTTTCACTGTGGGTTCGCAATGAAGGACCGGGCAGAATTTAGAAGAATTTCCAGCAAATTTATGCGTGAGTGGCAGAACCCGGAAAGAATTTGCCATTTTCAGTCATTTTTTTTTTCTTTCAAAAAAAATTGTCTATTTTGGTCAATTCAACCCTCCAACCCTAAAAAGACCACTTAAAAGGCCAAAAAGGTATAACACATATCTCATTTGTGCGTTTGTGAATGAAAAAGAAAACTTCTTGCCTCCATTGCTAAACTTTCTTGTTTGGTTACCATTGCCCAAGAAGTGTTGAAAGGTGATTGTTGCATGCTCTAAGCTAGTTTATGAGCTATTCCTACGTGATTGCAAGTGTTGAAAACTCCTCAATATTATGGTAAAATAATGAATGTGTTTACTAAACAAAGATCATAAATGATCTATATATATATAAGTATACACAAAAATGTTTCTATAACGAACAAGGAGAGAGAAATTAAAACATTCTGAAGAGAGAAACAGAAATAGAAAGTTTCCATATTGAACAAAGAGAAAATATGGAAACATAGAAGAGGAGTGACCATTAGAAATAGAAATAAATCTACGGGAGAGAGAAAAACAAAATTAGAGAGATTTAACTCTAATACCCTCCCTTAATGGTCAATCTAACTTCAAAACAAAAGTCTGCAAGTGAATCCTCACAAGGTATAAAAGGTAGACTCCTGTTGGTAGGACGAATTTCGGTACCCAAAACAAGCACCTCAAGGCTACAGTATACAAAGATCGTCATTAATCTTTGCTTCCAAGTGTTGTCGATTGTTCTGTTGAATCATTGACTACCTTCCAATAGAAGATTGGTGAGAGATGCAATGACACGTTCGATGCAAAAAAAATGTGAATATCTATAATTATAAAAAAAAAAAGCACGATCTTTGAGGTAGATTGACAGAAGACCCAAAAAAAATGAGAAGATACCCAAAAGAGAGCACGAAAAACCCAGAAGGAATCTGTTGCCAACTTCTGAATTCGCTGGCTCGAAAAATTGAGGCACGAAAAATGATGCACCCAAAAAAAATGAAGGCAACCCAGTTGAGATCTACAAAAACCCGTCAAGAATCTACAAGTAGATTTTCAAAACAACAAAGAATCTGAGAATTTTGAAGGAAACCCTAGCCGTCAAAAAAACCTCAAAAATTTGCAGATGGTTGTTAAAAGAATGGATGAAATCCTAGCCGCAAAAGACAAAGGGCACTAAAAAAACCCTAGACGGCCTGAAAGCAACAAAAATCGACCTAGGAGCCGAATGAGTTGTAAAAATAGAGAATGTGAATGAGTTGTAGAATAAACGACCACTCAAGGTCAAAAATGGTGTTTGCAGATCACAAAAGGTGTCTATAAAGAAGTCACGTCACAAGGACAAAAACAAGCACAATAAGCCTAAGATAAGGACAGGAGCTGCAATGTTGAATAGCAAAGAAATCATGATGGGTTTTTTTTGAAAAACGAGCCGCGCGCGAGTATATTTCCTGAAACAAAAAATGGCAGAAGGTACCAAAGACGTGGTCGACAGCAGAAGAATAGACGTCAAAGCCACAAAAGGTCACCATTTGCAGAAGAAAACTCTACCAAAACTGATGACGACTGAGCAAAAATTGCAAAAAATGGATGCCAAAAAACCCCAGTCGAGTTTGGAAGGAAGTCTGCAAATAAAAAATAATGAATATGTTATTAAACAAAGATCATAAATGATCTATATATACAAGTATACACAAGAATGTTTCTATAATGAACAAAGAGAAAAGTAGAAACATTCTGAAGAGAGAAACAAAAAGAAAAAGTTTCCATATTGAATAGAGAGAGAATACGGAAACATAGAAGAGGAGTGATTAAAAATAAAAATAAATCTATGGAAGAGAAAAACAAAAATGAGAGATTTAACTCTAATACCCTCCCTTAATGGTCAATCTAACCTCAAAACAGAAGTCTGCAAGTGAATCCTCAGAAGGCATAAAAGGTAGACTCGGGTTGGTAGGATGAGTCTCGGTACCCAAAACAAGCACCTCAAGGCGACGGTATACGAAGATCGTCATTATTCTCTACTTCCAGGTGTTGAAGTTCGTTCCATTGAATCACTGCCTACCTTCCAATAGAAGATTGGTGAGAGATGCCATGACACGTTTGATGCAAAAAAAAACGTGAATATTTGAAAAGGCACGATCTTAGAGGTAGATTGACGTAAGACCAAAAAAAAATTAAAAGACACCCAAAAGAGAGCTCGAAAAACCTAGAAGAAATCTGTTGTCAGATTTTGAATCCGCTACCTCAAAAATTGAGGCACAAAAAATGATGCACCTAGAAAAAACGAAGGCAACCCAATTGAGATCTGCAAAAACCCACCAAGAATCTACAAGTAGATGTTCAAAACAGCAAAGAATCTGAGAGTTTCGAAGGAAACCCTAGCCGTATAAAAAACTTCCAAAATTTGCAAACGGTTGTTAAAAAAAGGATGAAATCCTGGCCGTAGAAGACAAAGGGCACTATAAAAACCCTTGAAGGTGTGAAAGCCTAGTTACCAGATTCGCGTATCGAGGCCACGAATCAAATTCAGATTCGCAAACCGATTCGTGCCGGATTCATGTAGAGTCCAGATTTGACCTTGTAATTCAATGTGATCATTTTCTTTTGAATCCTAATGTTTATTTTTGACATTTGGCATTGATCAATGATCAAGCATCATAGATTCATACTATGAAATGATTTAGTTTCACAATTATGTATATTTCTCTTATTTTTTTGAATATATAATGCATATATTTATTTATATATATATACACACATACGAATCATAATGGGAAAAAAAATTTCACAAATCCATAAATTGGTTTCTCGTACCCAAATCTGTCCCCGAATCCGAATCAGCAACTTAAGTGCAAAAGCAGCAAAAATCGTACACACCCAAGCAAAGGATTTTGAAAATCTTACGAGTCTAAAAATTTCATGAAGAAATTGAAAATTTTCAAAACCTATTTCAAAAAATAACTCAAGAAATTTCAATAATGAAATTATTATTTTTCGAAAAAAATAGCACTAATACCATCTTATGGTAAAATAATGAATGTGTTATTAAACAAAGATCATAAATGATCTATATACATTATATAAGTATACACAAGAATGTTTCTGTAATGAACAAAGAGAGAAATAGAAACATTCTGAAGAGAAACAAAAAGAGGAAGTTTCCATATTGAACAGAGAGAATATGGAAACATAAAAGAGGAGTGACCATTAGAAATAGAAATAAATCTATGGAAGAGAGAAAAACAAAAATAGAGAGATTTAACTCTAATACTCAAAGACATTGAAGAGGAAGATTTCAACAAACAAGGTAGGTTTTTGTTGAATTTTTTTATTTCTTTGCATTTTTTTACAAAATGAAAATGAACTCTCTAATTTTGTTTTATTTTTTCATTTTTGTTTGTGGTTGTATGTTTTTATAGATTTATAGAATGGCAAGTGCTTCTAGCACTAGGAAGTCCCAGTTCAAAACAAACCCAGGCTCTCCACTATGGAAACATGTGAAAATGGTTCAAAAAGTACTAGGTGGAGGAGGTTTCCTTTGGATTTGCAAAGAGGAATATAAGAGCTCTTATAGTAGAATGAAAACACATTTGAGCTTTATCCCTCAAAAAGGCATCAAGTTTTGTATAGGCAAGCCAAGAGTTGAAGTGGCAGCCTCCACCTAAAACCCTTCTTGCAAACCATTTTGTACTGAAATATATTGAAGAGCAAAGACAAGCAGATGAAGCAGTTGGGAATGCAATTTTGTTCATCCTTTGGAAAGGTTTAGAAGTAAAAAACATCAAAAGCCTTTGGCTATATGGCTTCAATTTCCAATGAACAACTCGTAGAGAGCCATGATCCGTCCATTCTTGTGTGTTCCTCAAGAACCAGTTGCAAATAAGAGAGCAAAAGGGTCCTTGGAAATGTTATTTCACAATGAGGCTAAATACATTGTCAAGCAAGACATAGCGAGATGCATTTATGTAATTGAATTGGCATTTAATGTTGTTTGCTCACCATAATGGCAAAAAATCATGAGATCAATTAATGAGACTCCAAGGGGATTCAAGGGCCCCAGTTATGAGAAGGTGTGCACCACTTCATTACAAACATTCTCATCCAAGCCATTGAGCAAGTTGGCCCTCAAAATGTTGTTCAAGTGATAACAGACAATGCCAAAAATTCTAGGGTTGTCGTGTTATTGGTTGAGGAACTCTATAAACATATTTTTTGGACATGTTGTGTTGTCCACTCTCTCAACCTAATGCTGCAAAAAAATGGCAAGAAAATTGAGTGGATCAAACAAATATATGAAGATGCCTAGGAAATCCAAATGTTCATAAACAAACCACCATATGTGGCAAGCCATATTTAGACAATTCTCAAGATTGGAGCTCTTGAAGGTAAGTTGATTTATTTAAAATTTAAATATGTTGTAGACCTTAATTTAGTAAACTTTTTATGTTTTTAATTTTAATTTTGATTTTAATTTATTATTGTTTTGATTTTGAAATAGGTTGTTGACACCCGTTTTGCCTCCAAAACTATTGTTTTGAGACACCTTGTAAAGGTTAAAAAGGCATTGTCTAGAATGGTAACTAGTGCTAATTAGAGCGTAAGGAGGCAATCTAGTAGCACAAGGGCAGCTGCCATAAGACAATGATACTAGATGCTCTTGGTGAGATCAAGCTAAGTACCTCTTGAGATTCACTAAGCCTATATTGAGCATGATCTGACACACTGACATGGATAGGCCTTGCTTGGGTGAGGTATATGATGGTATTGACTCCATGATTGAGGTGATGAAAAAAATTAAAAATCATAAATGAGAAAAAGCAAGATCCTAAAGAAACATTCATCAAGGAACTACAAAAAACCATGGTGGAGAGATGGAACAAAATGACTACGCCTTTGCATCTCCTTGCCTTTGCATTGAGCCCCAGGTACTATAGTCAAGCGGTCCTTAATGAGAGTAGCACTAGAGTTGCCCATATAGAGATCCTAAAGTTGCAGGTACAAGGCAAACCTTCATAGACTCTTTCCTAATCCCATACAGCCTATGGTGAGGTTTGAATTCTTGAGTATGGCAAGCACCAATGATTGTGGTCCTAACGCTCTTGAAGACAAGAAAGATGTTGAAGCTCATACATGGTGGTACTTCCATGGAGAAATATACCAGCACCTACAACCTGTTGCCATCAAAGTTTTATCACAAGCAAGTTCTTCTCTCTTAAGATTTTAATTTCTAAATTCTTGTTGATGAACATTGAATTTATATTTAAAATTTTTATTCATAACTCTTTAACTCTCTAATTTCAAAATTGAAAATCTTATAGGTTGCTAGTTCATCATCATCCCAGTGGAATTGGAGCACATAATACTTCATCCACTCAATAAAACGCAATAGGTTACATTCCAAGAAGACAGAAGACTTGGTCTATGCGCATTCAAACTTGAGACTCCTAACACACAATGACAATACCTAAAAAAGGGGGATGCAACGCATTGGGATGTTGAACAAGAGCGCGCAGAGTTGGGTGATTCAATTGTCTGCCTTGAAGCACTTGTAGTTAATGATGATGATCACAAGCTACCTAGTGATAATGAGGCTGCTCTTGAGGCTGAGACTGCTAGTACCGTTTGTGATTCTAATTTGGAACAACAGGAGGATGATGATATTTGGTCAGTGATGGTTGATTGTTATTGTTCACCTTTATTATTTTTGAACTAAAACATTCATAAGGTGGTGTATTTTGCTATGGTGCTTTACTATTAGCATAGCGGTGTATTATGAACATTATATATATATATATATATATATATATATATATATATATATATATATATATAAAACATGTTTTTGTACGGATGAACCCAAAGCAAACCCGAACCCACCCCAAAAAAAATTTGAACGAATCTTGACCCCGATTTCAAATCCGAACCGGAACCAGCAATTTAGCTTAAAATACTAAATAAAAGTCGTAATATTTCTGTAGTGCATGATAATGTAAGATAGTGCTTTTGGATTTAGCTGCATATATATTTTTAGCATCAACATTGAATCACACTCTTAGATCTTTCATCAAGAAGAGGAACTAAATGATGATTGCAAAATCAACTACTTAAAAGAGGGGAAAGAAGGGGGAGAGGAAACCAACAGAGCAGCTTAATGACCAATACATACCACAAATAAAGAAAATCAAAAACACAAAGGTGCCACAAAATAAAGAATTGAACAGATCACACTTATTAAAATTATAATAAAATATAAAGGATTATGAACATATAAAAGAAACCCACGCAAATACAACAAACAAAAACAAAACAAACAAAAATAATGATAATAAAGTTTGTACAATTGTATAAATAAAAAACCCCATAAGAGGACACACACTGGAAATATTAATATTATAGTGTTCAAATTAAAAATTATTATATAATACAACTCTATAACTACAAAAAAGACAATTTTGACAAAGAGAACCAAGTAACATGATCACCATCTAAAATAAACTGGAAAGATAATAATACCACTATTCAGAGCAAAAGGGATAAAGATCAAAAAACAATAAAATCTGCGGATAAGAAGCAAGAGGAAGTTCTAAAAGAAGAAAATATGACACAAACTAAAATAAGATTAAAAAAGGGGGAAATGAAATAAATGAAAAGGAAAAAAATTAAAAGAAGGAAAAGGAAACATAATAAACATTAACACACTTCAAATACAGTAATACTTGAATAAAATTAGCACATAAAAGATAACCAAAATTTAAAAATACAGGACGTGATAGGAAAAAAGCTAAAGTAGGAAACAAAAGCACAAAGGGAGGAGACAAAGGAACAACAAAGAGGGGGAAAGAAATCAAAAGAGAACACCTAACAGTGGGAAAGAACAAAGATGAAGGAAGAAGGAATAAGGAAAAGTCAAAAGGCATAAGAGGAGCTCTGGAGAGATTTTAACAACAGATGCCAAGCCAAGTTTAAGCTTCTTTTACTTATAGTCATTATTATAGCTGCACGTTTCTCTTTGATTTGTTCATCATCCTTTTTATTTTATTATTATTTTAACAATCTTGCTTCAATACCTTTACTTTTGAGGCACCCTTATATATTTGCTTTTCTTTGTTTGTGGTAGTTTTGTTCACTAATTTAGTCTCTTGGTTTCTCTTCCCCCTTCCTTCACCTCCTTTTTAAGGAACTCAATCTGCAATGATCATTTAGTTCTTCCTCATCCTGAAGAAAGATCACAAAATGTGATCTGAAACCATGATGCTATGAATAAATACACAGTTTCCAGAAGTACTATCATACATTAAAACACTAAGACTTAAGAAAATTTAAAAATACTTAAATTTGAATAATTTACAAATCAAAATTCAACCTAAAAATAAATATATTAAATAGCAAAAATCATTCAACTTTAAACTTGACTAACTATAATAATAGCCATAATTTAAACTTAATTAAATCATAAATATTAATTTTGTGACCGTTATTTCAATTTTGCTATTCTGTCACCATTTACCATAGCATATAATGGTACCCTTTAAATGTCAAACAATACAAATTACATAAACACTTTAAATGTGCAAAAGTGTGAATGAGTATGTTCCTTCGACTTTGGTAAGTAGAATAGCTACTCTAATTTAAAGATTAATTAAAAATGAATTTCAAACATAAACCTAAAACTAATTAAGGAAAAAAAAAACTAAAACAATAAAGCTAAAACAAAAAATAATGTGCACGATGATGTCAATGCCACAGCTGCAGACCCTACAAACATCATTGTAGATCTTCACTGTCACCTCCAGCAAGCACACATGCTACTGCAAATCTTTAGAGTTGCCTCCAGAGAAAAGAGGCAACTGCTGAAGATTAATTCACAAACAGAACAGAGACACTGCAGGCACTAGAAATCTTTACTCATAAACAATGGTCTTTGAAAGTAAATGAGTTTTTATTTGCAGAGACTGGATCAAGTTTTACAGAAAGAAAAAAATTAAAATAAAACCCACTAATTTGAAACAGGTTTTGTATACAAACTTTATAACTCTTTCCTTCAAAATTTCGTACAAACGTGTATCTACAAATTTATTGACATTTTAGAACAGATTTTTGGTCTTTATCTGCCAGATTCAAATTTCTGTAATTGAATCCAGCAAACTCTGGGACACAGATTAAAGGTACACAGAGCATCAGCACCTAAGTTTTAGCTCATATTTGGTCTTAGATTTGGCTTCATTGCACTAAGATCTAAAACACTCAAATCTATATCTGAATAACCCATTTTGACCAATACTAAGCACATATAAGATTCAGTAAAACCAAAGTTATACAACTGCCACTACTGCAAAGATCCATATAGTTTCACTGCAGAGGTCATTAAAAAAGGCACAGGTAAAGAAAAATAGATTAACCTATGAATGTCAGCTTAACCTATAGTTTCTATGAATGTCAAGTTAACCTATTGATTAGCATCTTGACTGCCCCTCTCAAAAATTGTAAATGCACTTGACTACAATTGTTTCCAATCAGGGTGCACTAAATACAACAAGTGAAAGCTATATATATCTTTCCAAGTTTGCACTGTCTCATGGAATACGAAAAAAACACCCAGATTCAAATCCTTTAACCTCACTACAAAACAACAAGATAGTATAAACTAACCTGCCGTTTCTGGTATTCTTGTGAAATTTCTCCAGCAAGATTTCTGGAATAACATTCAAACATAGCATAGAATTGCAGTGGTCAATTCTCCACCAAGGGCATATAACATTAAGGACAAAAAAGCTCCCTGATTTAACCAAAGCCTAGAGAACTTATGGCTGACAAAAAAGGAGACAAAACTGAAAAGAAACATTTAAATTAACAGTTAAATCAAAACATGATTTAAAGGAATATGGGTAGAAGAATGAGCTGCAGTTTGTGCCTACTTACCGAACATACTCATGACCCCAAGAACCAATGTCTCCCTTTGATCCAAGTAATCTGTATTTTAAACTTTCCTGTTGTTGCAATCAGTTAAGATATAAGACACATATATTCTTCTAAAAGTGACAAGTTAAACACAGAGAAAAGTGTGCACAGCTGAAATTAATGCAAAATAGAGAAATTAGACATGGAAATACAGTACCCTTTCACCCTCCACAGACATAGTCAAAGCTAATACAGATAATATATCTGCAAGGTACATCTGAAATCCAGAAAAAAAAACTTAGAATATTAGTATATTAAAATGATAATGAACATGTACAGAATCAAATCATAAACAAAACAAAAAAAATCACTGCAGACAAGATTTTTCAATACCTTTATATCTGATTCTATCATCGTCTCATAGTATGCCTTTAAAGTGCCATAATGAGGTCGTAGAAATTTCAGAGGTTTAGGCACTGATGTCATAGAGCTAGTTGCAGTTCGAATTTCTTGCCTGTAAAATCATCCACATGCAGCCAATTCATTATTTTTTGGTTACATACTTCCTGACATCCTCATGAAAAATAAGCATTCACATAAACAATTTGATTGTAGCTCATAAATAAAAGACAGAATGGGCATAAAATTGTACCCCGTAGTCATTGCAGATCAAACTAATTGATTACTAGAATACAAAGCTGAACATAGACAAGTTCTGATATAAATGACTCAACAGCATAATAAAACAAACAAATTTTACAATCAAAGCTAGCAACCAAACAAAACTCTTCAAAAATAGCAAACTTTTGGCAACATACCAATTATCACTGCCAACCATATTAACACTACTCATTGATTCAAAGAGACAAGATATAGCAAGATTTGTTACAGTCCCAAAGACTAGCATGCATTCATACACATTTGTTTAGAACACTTAAAAGCAGTAAACCACGTGGCCATGTTCCCACCACACCCAAAATCCCCAAGTTCCCAAGATGGGGACATTTCGGGGATGCAGAAGAACCCGCCAACGCCATAGCTACCGCCAATGCGCCACTGAGACATCAGGGACAGCGGGGATGGCTGGACATTGCGGGGACTAGGAGTCTCCCATAGCCCCAAGATAGAAACTCCAACCATAAACAAAAACTGGTGAAAACATTGTGAAAATGACATTTGTAATGAAGGTTTTTGAGGTTTTGGAGGCCTTATTTATGCTTGTTGACAAGGGCTCTGCCCCTCATCCCCGCCCTATATTGCGATAGGGAGCACATAAAGGGTGTTGACCCTAGTCCCCACAAGGGACTGCCCCTTGACCCCACTTGGAGCTCTATCCCCAAACCAGACCCCCCCAAGAGGCACTGCCCCATGGCACCACATTGAGGGCTCTACCCCTAGACTCCAAACTGCCACCCACCATTCTTATTGTTAATGGAAATGCAATCATTTCCTTGTTTTTTATATTTAATACTTTAGATTTACCTAGTATGCCAACGTTCCATTTGTGATTCTTATACTTATTCTTCATTTGCTCCCAAAGTTCCAACTCTGCCATATATTGTTGATGTTCAAATTTCAATGCAATCATTTTAATTTATTAGTATAACTTTATATAGTGTGGCAAAGCTTCATTTACAGTTCTTATACTTATTCCTTACACATCTTTTTACGGCTAATATTTCAAGTGCTATAACAAGAGAACAATAATAGCGCATTTTTTTATGCAATCAAGGGCTAATATATTTCACCTCACATGTGTATCAAAAATAAAGGCTTCTGGAAAATATTGAGAGTGTTCCTTCTAATAATGAGCTTTTCCAACTTTCTCAATCTTAAGAATTGGCTGTTTGGAAGGGGGAGAATTAAAAAAGAAAAAAGACAAACAAAAAAAATTCTGTGAAATGCTGTATTTGGGTTGTATCATGGATTTAAATATTAAGGTGTTCTTCCCCATTATAATTATCTTCTTGAAACTTAAAAACAAGGGCTGTCTCTGGGCTGAAACCCTCAAAAAGGGAGGACAAAAGAGCCTTGTCTGGGAGAAGAAACTGAACAAAATGATTCCTCATAAGTTTGTGATACAGATAAAAATTAACAAGAAAGAGAATACACCAGAAAAAGTAATTCTTCACATAATAGACAAAATTTGGCATGCACAAGTTGGAAACAAAATGCACCAACAAAAGTAATTCTTCGTATAATAGCCAAAAATTGGCATGCATATAGGAATTAACAAGTTGAGATAGACGCCATGTTAAGTATTTAACAATAATTAGTTAATTATTGTATAGATATTAAAATAAGCTAATAACTCGCTAGTAATTGCATTTGACATGCCTAGGGAGTTTGACAGGGCAATTGACTTGGCAAATGGCACAGTGGTCAAACCTGATTATTACTCAGTGAAAGTATTTAACAATAATTAACTAATTATTGTATAGATATTAAAATAAGCTAATAACTCGCTAGTAATTGCATTTGACATGCCTAGGGAGTTTGACAGGGCAATTGACTTGACAAATGGCACAGTGATCAAACCTGATTATTACTCGATGAAAAATGTGCCTAAATTTTTTTTTTTAAAAGACTAAGCAATTAAAAAAGTTAACAAGTTGAATGCAGTTTACCCAAAACTAGTGAGGGAAATAAAATCAACACAGCATTTTCATTCATGAGATGGGTAAAAAAATATTTTTGGCACATTTTGTCATTTGTCAATTAGAAAATCCAGAGCATGAGCAAACAGAAATTTCGATTTATCAGTCAAAGGTTGATTACTTGATTCCAACATGTCAAACCTGTTATTGTTTGATCAGATTTGAGTATGTAATTCCTTTTAAAATTTGAGGTATATAATAGATAATTTCTCACTAGAATATTACCTAATCAATGTTGATCTCCAATTGATATATAACATTTATACATAATTTCTCACTATAACATTATCTAATCTATATTGATCTCCAATTGATGTATAATATTAAATCTCAATATTTAATATATATATATATCAATATCAATATAATTTATATTGCTGTCTTCTAATTCTTCACAAAATATAAAGAAGACTTGAATGTGTATATCACCGATATGCAAAAAAACTGAATGTGTATTGCTGCAATTATCAAAATGAAGTGGATTTGATAATACTTATATCTTGTATGTTTCAACCTCTTCGTGAGACCTAGAACATAGGTCTCACGAGTTATGTCTCTTCCTGAGACATCCCATTAATGTTAATCATAAAACAAGTCGATGTTATCAACTTAACCATTGTTAATGATCATCGTTACCTTATGACAGCTGATATCAATATCGGACCACAGCAATGTGAATATTGAACAGAATGAAGTTTGGAAATTAGTTGATATCGGTCGATGATGTCATTATCAATAATGATAATCACAGTCGACATTATCATTATTGATAATGATCTCAGTCACAGTTGTTAGTAATCGGCAAAATCATTTGATAATGATCTCAAACATAGTTGATATCATTATCGATAATGATAATGACGGACAATAGTTGATATCATTATCAATAATGATAATTACAGTCAGTAACATAATTCAGATTCATTTTCAGTTGATACCATAATCGACTTTAGGTAATATCATTCATGGTTTTGATTGATATCATAATCGACTATATTATCAACTTAGTAATATTAAGTTGGTATTGTTATCAACTTCATTAATAATTAAAGTTGATAACAATATCAACTTAATAATATTAAGTTGATATCAACTTTGTCAACAATTTATAGTTGATAATAATATCAACTATGATATCGATATTATCTTAATAGTATTAGCCATCATTAATGATAACTTTGATAGTTATCAATAATAACTATCATAGTTATCAGTAATGATAATAATGATAACTATTATCAATATACTAAGGAATCTTGATGAATTCTACCAATGGTAAGATCATCATATTATGAAATATATAATCACATTATATCTAAAGAAGGAGAGATATCCAATGCTTAAGGCCAATAGGCCAATTAAGCATTTGATTTCATCGGTTAGAATAATCTGACCAAAGCTACAAACATTAACACTCCCTCTTAGCTAGGGAAGATTAATTCTATCCTTCAATAGATCTATTAAAAAGAAAATATCACCTCATTGTGATATTAGAAGATATGGCATATCCACGAATATTAAATCACATGATATTCACCAATACTCTCAAATATGTATCTATATGATATGTGCACTGGCATCATCTCACATGATGCCTATCATAGAGATATCAAATCATGGCATATCCATGGATATTAAACCACATAATATCCACCATGATAGTTCCAAATATCATGGCTTATCCATAGCTATTAAGTCTCGTGATATCTACCATAATGTCTATAAGTCATCAAGATATGTCCACGGATATCAAGTCACATGATATCCATCATAATACTAGGGTTCATCTTTTGAAAAGTCATACCTTTCAAAAGATGTTCCCAAGGCCCATAAAGTCATGGAGTCACACACATGACAAACAGAGTTTACACATTAAACATCTTTGATAATATAAGTACAAATGGATGAACCTTAATCTCAAAATTAAGTTACATTTCAACCATACCAAGTTTATCTCGAAAGTGTGCAACTTTTGCCTTAGATAGTGGTTTGGTGAAAATGTCTACACTCTATTCATATGTACTTACATATAGAATCACATTCCTTTCTACCATGTCTCTAAAATAGTGATAAGGAATCTCAACGTGTTTCGACCTGTTAAGGAATACTGGATTCATTGAGAATTTTATACAACTCTAGTTGTCACAATGTATAAAGGTAGGATCCATAGATTTCGCAAACAATCCCACAAGAAGTTTACATAGCCATACTGCTTCTTTTGCTCCCATGGATGCTGCAATATACTCGACTTCGATAGAACTCTGTGCAACTGAGGATTGTTTCTTATTGATCCAGGAGATCATAGCTGATCCTAAACGAAAGCAACACCTTGAAGTGCTCTTTCTGTCTACCACACAACTAGCCCAATCTGAAACACTATATCCATGAAGGTTTAGGTCGTCTACATTGGTGTACTTGAGACCATACCTAATTGTGCCTCGAAGATATCTCAGATTATGCTTTGCTGCAACTATATGTATCCGTTTTGGTTCATACATGAATTGACTCAACATATTTACAAAATAACAAATATCTGGACTTGTGTTAACCAAATGCATCAAGGATCCAATAATCTGCCTGTATAGGGTGGGATCTGCATTTTTTGAGTCTATTGCAACTGCCTTCAATTTGTGCAAATTTGTTTCCATGGGTGTTGTCATGGGCTTGCATTCCATCATTCCAAACCTCTTTAGAATGTCTATAGTGTACTTCCCTTGATTTAGAATGATGCCATCAGCTTGCTGCCACACTTCTAAATCAAGGAAGTAATGAAAAGGTCTCAAATCCTTCATATCAAACTCTAATTAATGCCATATCTTTCTTACATTTGATAATTAGGTGATCTTCTCCTATGATTAACAAATCATCAACATAAAGGACAAGAATCAACATTTCACCATTAATTACCTTGTAGTATAAGTTAGGATCTGTATCATTCTTGGAGAAGTTTAAGCCCAGAAGGTATTTGTCTATCCTTTCATACCAGGCTCGGGGAGCCTCCTTAAGCCCATATAACGCCTTCCTCAATTTGCACACGTGACTTGTTGCTAAGTATAACGAACCCTTCAGGTTGTTCCATGTATACTTCTTCTATTATGCCATTTGGAAAGACAGTCTTCACGTCCACATAGTGAATCTTTCATCCTTTGGATGCAACAATGGCAATAATCGCTCTAACAGAATCAACTGGGGAAAATGTTTCTTCATAATTCATGCCTTCCTTAGAGAGAAGCCTTTAGCCACAAATTGAGCTTAATATTTCTCAATGTTGTTGTCTGCAACATTTTTGAAAAGTCATTTTGAAGATACCACTGACTTGTCTATTGATTTGTGAGGTCTCTTGCTTTCTTTGATGGTTCCTTTTGGTGCAACATATTTTTCTGCTTCTTGAATCATCTTTCTCGTCCAAAGTGGCCTCTTTCTATTTTCATTAGAGTCTTTAGGTTCATCTTCAGGATCCATTAATTTTATCTGATATTCATCTTCAAGAGTCTCTCTTTGAATCTCAGGAACATGATCCTCTTCCATATTTGAGGTGGTTCTGGATTGAACGCTTTTGGATTTTCTGAAGTAACATCTTGCTTAGCTGGTGCAGGAGCACCTAAGGTACTAGTCAAGTGCCTTAACCAATTTTGGCTTGTACTGACTCTAGCCAAGTCAGTTAGTTAGTCTTACTGTGTTGTAGCATCAGTGTATAATGGATTAGCTTCGCATTTTTGCTGTGAAATCTTGTTGGAATAAGGGTTTCCTTTCATTTCTGTACAATTTTGTGAGTTTGTAATTAAGTTTGTTTGTTCCGTTTTATTTTCTTTGTTCTAGCCAATTCACTGGCCTATATATAGGTAACAGTCTTAAAATGGCTCCCACATAAAATCCCACCGTGTGTTCATCGTGACCTTTTGGGACATGGAAGTGGAGCCAATGTATAGTGTACATAGCCAAGGAGGAGACAAAAAGATGAGTCTTGTTCATTTTAAGACTTTTCCCTAGGCAGGCCCTGTCAATGCCCGACTAGGAACAAGGAAGTTGAACTTGAGTTTACTTGCTGGGGTGGCTAGAAATTGTGATTTTGAAAATTTGAAGATGTGCATTGGGACTAGATAGAGCTCTAGTGAAGAGGTAGAGACTTGGGCAATCCATTTGGCAACCATTTCCAAGAAACCCTTAAAACCCTCATCAAACCCTCATTATGTGGATAGGGTATTGTACGGATGCAAGGAGATCCAAGACCCCCAAAATCTCTTAGGGTTTCATACTTGATTGAAGAATCCAAGATTAGTTGGGAAGGTCCTTAAGAAGAAATTAGGACAAAAGCCTAAAATCTCAAGGTAGGAGGCCTAATTGGGGCTCAAGGGCTACAAGGCCAAAATTGATAGTTCGGTGAAATTGGTTAAGAAGGAATTGAAAGAAGTGTAAACATGAACCAAGAACCTTGTAAGAAGGTTAATCTGAGAACCTCCACACCCCTACAAGATTCTAAACTTGCATACGAGGTTGAACCTACTTGGTATGGTGAAAAGAGCTAGAGAAGGAAAGGTATGTTTTGAACCTTGATAGGTCACCTACAGAGAGTAGTTTATTCTGATTGAGGACATTGGGAATGGTCCTTAGGAGACAAGGGAACACCTTGTGAGACCATGATCAAGAGATTGGGAAGTTAGTGAGTTAGGAACCTAGGTTGGTCCTAACCAAGAAGAGTGAAAACTAGTGCGACCCTATCATTAGCTCATTTTGTCTTTGTCCAAGTATATAGACCCTATAGACTTTAGATACCTATTCCAGTTTAAGGGTTAAGTTTAGAACTCTCTCTTAATCATAGCATTTATACAAATTTTAGAAGAGAATTCCCCTTATTTTAGTACTAAGAATCTTTATTTCTCTTCCTAAATATATTTTCTACTAGAGTCTTGAAGTTCCCTTTCTTGTGAGAATTAGTATTTAGCACATGAATGTCTTCATTAGTAGAGTTGTGACCAATACCCCTAGTGATTAGTTTGGGTTCCTCTTGAATGCAGTCTATCGTCAATTGATCAAATTTAGGGAATTTTGAACAAGCATTGATTCCTTGAATAAACACTTCCCATGAAGTTTAAGTCCATTCAAGGCCAACATATTTAACTCTTTGCTATCAATAATGTGCCAATGGTGGAAAGATGGTCCCTTAATTTTGTAATCCTCATAAAATATGATGTAATAGATTCTCCTTTATTCATCCTTATATGATGAAGATTTTGTTTAAGCAATAATGCCTTGCTAGTGTTATTAATTTCATACATATTTTCTAATGTTGAAAACATTTTGTTTGCAGTGTCCAATTTGGAGATAATGGGAACTATATGGTCTTTGTCTGCATCTACCAATAGTTTCATAGCTTTATCGTTGTTCTTTATCCATTGGCGTTTATCTCCTTCATCATTAGGTATTGCTATCTCATTTTCTACAAATGCTTCCAATTCATGTTCTTTAAGAGTGAGCATAATTTAAGAGTGAGCATAATTCTGAACTTCCATGAGACAAAATTTGAGGCTCCTTCAAGACGATCTTCAAATCTAACCCCATTTGCCATTTTAACTTTAGTATGAAGAATGGTACAAATGAGAGCTAGGTTGTCTTTTGATTTGAAAACTGATCCGATCCTCCTTAGACTAGCTCTAATACCATGTTATTGTTTGATCAGATTTGAGTATGTAATTCCTTTTAAAATTTGAGGTATACAATAGATAATTTCTCACTAGAATATTATCTAATCAATGTTGATCTCCAATTGATATATAACATTTATACATAATTTCTCACTAGAATATTATCTGATCTATATTGATCTCCAATTGATATATAATATTAAATCTCACTACTTAATATATATATCAATATCAATATAATTTATATTGCTGTCTTCTAATTCTTCACAAATATATAAAGAAGACTTGAATATGTATATCACCAATATGCATAAAAACTGAATGTGTATTGCTGCGATTATCAAAATGAAGTGGATTTGATAATACTTATATCTTGTATGTCTCATGGAGAGGCATACCTCACGAAGAGTTATGTCTCTTCGTGAGACATCCCATTAATGTTAATCATAACACAAGTCCATGTTATCGACTTAACCATTGTTAATGATCATCATTACCTTATAACAGCTGATATCAGTATCGGACCACAGCAATGTGAATATTGAACAGAATGAAGTTTGGAGATTAGTTGATATCGGTCGATGAAGTCATTAGCAATAATGATAATCACAGTCGACATTATCATTATTGATAATGATCTCAGTCACAGTTGTTAGTAATCGGCAATATCATTTGATAATGATCTCAAACATAGTCGATATAATTATCAATAATGATAATCACGGACAATAGGTGATATCATTATCGATAATGATAATCACAGTCAATACCAATTCAGATTCAGATTCATTCAATACCATAATCGACTTTAGGTAATATCATTCATGGTTTTGATCAATACCATAATCGACTATATTATAAACTTAGTAATATTAAGTTGGTATTGTTATCAACTTCATTAATAATTAAAGTTAATAACAATATCAACTTTATAATATTAAGTCTATCAACTTTGTCAATAATGTATAGTTGATAATAATATCAACTCTCATATTGACATTACCTTAATAGTATTAGGCATCATTAATGATAACTATGATAGTTATCAATAATAACTATCATAGTTATCAGTAATGATAACTATTATTAGTATACTAATGAATATTGATGAATTCTACAAATGGTGAGATCACCATATTATGAAATATATAATCACATTATATCTAAAGGAGAGATATCAAATGCTTAAGGCCAATTAAGCATTTAATTTCATCGGTTAGAATAATCTGACCGAAGCTACAAATGTTAACAATACCTACTAGAGTGTTGCTCATTGGTTTTCCTGAGTGTCTCAATAAGTCAAGTGTTTCTGATTCAACCATCAAGACCTACATAATGTTTTGAGTTCCTATTGAAATAATTTTAGGATTAATGGACATTGTAAAGCTTAAATTTAATACCAAGGTTTCTATTAAGGCAAAATAAAGTTGGGATCAGGATTTAGAATCTTGATGTTTAAACCTCAACAATGACCTTTTTTTCCTTTTACAAAGCCATGTAAGGCTAGATACTAGAACCTAGAATTTGGAATTGTTCTAGTTTTAACTCTTGTATTTTAAGATTTGTGTAAAGACTAAAGGACAGGGCCCATAGTACTAAAAATCATGAAAAGCTCACAAGTAATTGTTAGCCATAGCAGTTTTTGGAATCAAGCATTTAACTAAGTGTCATGAAATAGCAAATTTGCCTGGACCTAATACAAACCTGCACCCTGCTCAAACAAGCTGTAGTGCATTTTTTGTAGACATAAGTCAGACAGAAACATAAACCATATCAAATAACACATCACAAGCCTGTCAGGGCATTATTTGAGGTCTTGTACAGAAAAACAACCCCAACAACAAAATTTCTCAAGCACTAATTAGTCTCAAGCTAAGTAGCCGAATCAGGTACAAGGACAGGTACAGGTACGTGGGTATAAAATACCGGTATGACAGATAAAATTTTAGGGGTGTTCAGTACGTTTTGGGTATGTCCATACAATATATATATATATATATAGCTAAAAAACAAATCAAGTTTAGAATGTCACATACCAATTACATATGCTAAACAAAAGTTAAAACCATTACAAATTTGAAAATATCAAATAACAAAATATCTCCTTAGTTTCACAGAGACAAATTAGTTTTAGCCTTAGGTTTACAATTTAAATTTAAATTTTAAACTAATTTTATTTATCAATTTATAATAATATATAATTAATATTTAAAATTTGCAATAAAATTAAAAATTATATAATTAATTATTATTATTAATAGAAATACTATAACAGTTTCATAAAAACATTGGAAAGAAAATTATATAAACAAAATAAATTATATTATTATAAAAAATTAATATTAGGGTTTTGTTTTAATTTATTAATGTTTTAACATTTAAGTTTAACTTAGATCTCACAGCACAATGTGTGCCTACCTTGTTTGTTGCACGCTTGCAGCTCGCGCAAACAGTCATGCACATGGTCGCAACACGATTGTTTGTTCTGTTCGCACCTTCGTAACATAGAAGACCCTGCTCACACCTTTGACTTTGATCATGCCGTCGTCGCCATCGCTAATATGAGCCACATGAGCTATAAAGCAGCCGCATGAAATGTAAAACTTGCATGCGCGTGAAATATAAAGCACTAAAGTTGTAGATTTTTGGGGGTTTTAGAAGTCAAACCTATCAGAATCAGTCAAGAATCAATTTGGATTCACCACATCACTAGCAGAATCAACTGGAATCAATTTCATTTTTTCTGAAACGATTTGATGGCAAGAAAATCAAACCCTGTGCATGTGCACAGAGATTCAAGCTAGATTCCGATTCAGGTACGATCCATGCCAGGAGTAAATGGGAAAAATGGACCGATTCAGCTACTTAGGTCTCAAGGCCTTGAAAAAAGTATAATTAAAAAGGCTAGGAATATTACTACAATTGAAACACTCATACAACTGTGCATTATCCTCTTTTACAACTGGAACTGAGGAGGACAAGAGGAAGAGGAAGAAGTATTGTCATTCAATCCCATCCTACAAAGATCTCTGCCTTCAAATGACAGCATTTTTTTGCATAAAAAACCAAATATTAGGTGGGCGGTGTCAATGCCTTCTTTGCATCCCATATTACAACTATTGCTCAAAGAAACTTGGAGAATACCAGACGGAAAATAAGATGTCATGCATAGACTAGAAAGACTGTCGCCAATTTTGGGCACTATTCCAGAATTCCATTCCATTTTACGAGGTGCCCCCTATGGCCAGCCTATACCTTATACAAACAATGGTGTTGGTCTCATCTTTCAAGCCTCTTTATCATAAAGCCCTTGTGGTGGTTCAATGTAAGAGGTGTATAATGTTGATGCTAATCACCATGAAGAATGGACGAATATAGATTGGTGGACCATAAACAAATACAAGGAATAAAACATTGATTGACTTCCTAGTGGCTTCATATAAAGGATTAGTCTTTCATAAAATTCGTTGATACTTAAACCAGATAATATCAGTTCTTACACTTTTGCAGCATTTTTAATGAAGTCGTAAAGGAAGTTTGGACAAACAATTTAGTGCAATTTATTACATATAATAATGCACATGGTGCAGCTTCTAGCAAGATTCTAATGGAGAGGTTCTTCACCTTATTTTGAAGACTGTGTTAATCATTGCATTGATTTAATCCTTAAGGATATTGACAAACATAAATGGACTAAATCTGATCTAAAGAAGTTGGAAATATAACAAATTACATTTACAATCACCAATGGGTTCTCAATATGATTATTAATCTTACTAACAAAGAGGAAAGAGCTTGTTTTCCAGGGTATGACCAAATTTACAATCAGCTTTATTGCCTTTCAATAATAGTGTTTACAAAAACAAAACTTAAAAATAATGTCAACCCTCTAGTCCAGTTTTTCCATTCAGTATTCACTACAATAGAATATAAGGTTTTTAACGTCCACAAGTCAAAGACAGCCCAGACAGCTGACCCAAACATTTTATCTTTCAGCAATGTTATTATACTATTTATCTTGATGATGTATTCCCCTATTTTCTCAACCTTCCACTTTTGAACAGATCCTATAATGAAACCACAACTAGAGTATCTGCATATTTGGCTCACATGTTGCCAATGGGTTCACACTTCTAAATAGAATGTCTCAACTGCCCCAGCTGTGCAAAAGCAACATGCCCTCTCCTCCCATCCTTCTTTTGGCCTCTCCCATTTGTTTGTTTCACATCGAAGATGATGTGAGTTAGTCCTCAATTGGTCTATGAACATCTTTGCTCTCCAAGTGATATTTGTCTCTATAGGCCTTTTAGTGGCAATCATAAGTAGGGTTAAACTCACCAAGATAATAGTTCCTCTTTCTCTCCAATGCCTTTTCACACGTAGCCATGCAAAATTTAACCATGAAGATTGTAATAATGTCTTTTTTATTATTTGGACATGCATTCAAGTTGCTATTCCACTTGTTCATCCATTTGTTGTTTTGGTTCATCTAAGTCTTCTTTCTTTCGTTCAAGATGTCTTTGGTACCTTAACTATTTATCTGCCTCCACCTGCTTAATTTTTTTCCAAATATCCTGAGAGGCAAACCTGACAGCTGACTCAATAAAGAGTACCTGTTTCTGCTAGAAGAACAACATAAGGACCAAAACTTTTGCCTCATAATCAAGTGTTTTCTAATTCTTTCTATCTGTCTGCATTTATTTTTAATGGACTGCTAGCCCACTCTTCATACCCATATAGCACAATGACAATTACTAATAGCCCAAATACCCAAAAAGTTTCAATTCCATAACTCAGCCTCTCTACTTCTATTTTGTAGTGCATTAAGTGCTCTCCAACCTCCCAAAATTCCCTTATGCAATTCTCTCTACTAAGCTTAGTGTTGAAGTCCATCCCAAGATATTTTTATTCTAATACTTATTATCGAAGCCATTCAAAAGAATAGTCAAGCTGATATTTTTTGTTTCAGATGGCGGAGATCAAAATCTTGGCCTTGATAGTATTTACTTGAACAGACCTTGCATTCAAAAGAAGTTTCGCAACACCTTCCCAAAACTAAACCATTCCTTTCTTACAAATTTAGCTATTTGTCTAATTTGTCAATTTATAAGACAAATAGGATAGCAGATAGTGGACCACCTTGCTTAACTCCCATGTTACTCCTAAAACATTCCAAAAAGGCCGCTTGTGTTATGACTTTTACTCAAAACTTCTTATGGGTCAATGAACTACTTCAAAATGCTCTCATAGGCCTAGATCGTCCATTCTGCTCCATAATTTACTTCTAAGAATTGTTTCCTAGAAGCGTATCAAGCTCCCTTGAAGTCCACAAAACAAAAATCAGCTCCCTTTTTTGTTCCATTTTTTTAATCATGTCTTAAACTAATGCCATGATTTATTGTTAAATGTTTTGGTCTGAAACATGCTTTTCCTTTTGTTCTCTTATCGTTTCTTTCTACCCACTTACTGATTTTAAGCTCACTGACCATGATGGCCCTATAGTTGGATGGATTCTTTACATCTCCACTCTTGAGGATAAGTGTTGCTCTACTAGTTGTCCAGTCTCTTTGAAGGCCACATTCAATGATGTTGTTGAACATCTTCTTAATGTGAGGGGATAGGTTTTATATCCTCCATTGAGCAATCCATGATGCACACCTTACTTATACCCATCCAAACAGCTTTGCAAGCATGGGATTGATGGTTGCAGTCTTATAGTTAGAAGGATTATTTACATCTCCACTCTTGAAGAAAAGCACCACAAGATGGATTGTCCATTCTATTTGAAGGTTGTGTTGAATGATGTTGTTGAACATCTTAATGTGAGGGAACAGGTTTTTTCTACTGTGTTAAATATTTTGCTTGTAACCCATCCACGTTAGAAACCTTACCTGTACCCAGCTTCTTAATACATTTGTTAACCTCCAGCAAAGTGAACATTTTTGTAGTTGTGTTGACTGTGGAAGGAACTTCTTCCTCTGTCTAATTTCCAAAAAAATGGATTCAATTGCGTAGCTCTAATGTTATACCTCTTCTCTTCTTGTGCTCACAAACTCCTCTTCTTTTCTTTTACTATCTTTTTGTACAAATTTTTGTTTGCCTCCTTTTTAACTGCCCCTTTCATACCAACCATTTGCTGGAGCACTGCCTATTTTTTTCTTCCTGTTTTTTGCCCTGTAAGATATTTTTAGTTTATCTTGACTTATGCTTGTTAACATGCAGCTTTCAAAACCTTTTACTTTTGTTCCTTTTTCCTTCTTCTCAGTTATTTGCTTTATTGCTTCCTTGAAAAATTAACAGTTATCTTGGGTTATTAAGTGTGTTTCATTTGTTAAAGGTTGTTAATTGGGCTGCATTTTATACTGTTTACTGATTTCTTTCCTGTCATGACAGCTATATACACACTGAGTGATAGTCTGATTTTAGCTCATTTGGAGAATATTTAATCACTACCTCCATCATCTTCTCTATCAAATTTTGTGAGCAAACGACATAAACAACATTGGTTACCCCATTCTAAGTTTTGCATGTATAATATTCAGACTTCTTCCACATACCCAAAGCATTGCATATAATCAAACCATACATGTAATGTCCCCTTTTCTCAGGTTCTCTCACAGTGTAGCTGGTGCTGACTTTCAAGGTTTTTTCAGCCACTTCAAAGGAGTATTTCAATGTCAACAGTGTACACAGCGGATTTATTGGAGTTTGTCTGACACTTTGAAGAGGTCAGACAAATTGTTTGTACTTACTATATATCGTGTCAATCTGGACAATGATCTGGTCAATTGGAAAAGTTACTATTTCTGGATAGTCAGTGATTGCTAAAATTGATGTGTGTTTTGAGAAATTATTTTTAAATAACATTAAGAATGCTGAAGTTAAATTAAATATTTAACTATGTTAGCCCAGGTTTCCAGGACAATGGGACAGGGGGACAGGGAAACAGGTTTCCGGGACGGATTTTTCTTTCTCGGAGCAGTGGACAGCAAGGGACGGCAGTGGGAACAGCTATTATAAAAAATAGGGAAAATTTTAAATATATAAGGAAATTTTAAATATTCATATGAAAACATGGATAAAGCATGCTTATATAGATTATAGAACCTTAACATATAATGTTTGTGTTAAATAATTTAAATTTAGAGTTCACATGAGAGTGGAAGTCAAGCAAATTATCAAAACTGAAACATTAATTTTATGGGACAGCCAAGGGACAGGTTTCCAAAAGTTTCCAAGTTTCTGGGATGGGTCATTTTTTGCCGGAAACGTGTCCCCAGGTAACACAGATATTTAACTAACATTATTTATTTTGATCAAAGCGACTTTATATTGGTGTCTAAGGTTTTAAACTTTTAAATAATCAAATAAAGTGCTTTATGGTAAGCACCAACTTAGGGAGACATAAGATGATATAAAATTAAATTAAAAGGTTGCACAACCCTAATTAGGGCACAGAGCTTGAAATTTATTAAAAAAGGGGGGGGTGGTAATTTTGGGAGATATCTTACAGGTATTCGGATTCCAATTAGATAGCAAACTCTTGGTGTTGGATGCATCGCATGGAGTTTTATTTTGAGTTTGCTAGTGTTTTGAAGTTTTGAATGGTTTATTTATGTTGGTCAATTTCGAGATTGAAGTATATATTTAATTGTGGATTAACGGCATGGAATGGCATGACCATCTTGTGCCCCAGGAGCTGGGGTTTCTAGCTTCAAATGTTTGCAGATTTGTGTTTTGAATGTGAGGTTTTCTGAAAGCTTTGATTGTGGTTTTCTTTGTCTAGTTGCTGCTGATTAAATTCTGAGACTTTTCCTTAAGCTGAGCATAATATTAGTGTTTGATGGACTGCTGCAAACTCAGAGTTCATTACTGCTATTCATATTCTGTTCATACACTGGAGACTGGGTTTCTTGTTGGGTGTGGCATTCTATAGCGGAAGAACCTACTAAATGTGCACATAATGTTTATTTTTGAAAAGTGCGCTCTGACTTTGTAATATGTTTGTAAACTTTGAGTTCTTTAATAGCAAAATATGGTGTTATTTGCAGATCAAATCAGGTCCTTGTATTCCTGTGATCATTGAAAAAATATTTACTTCAGTTGCATGTTCAATTCTGAAATTCTGAGCAATTCTTGCAACTTCCAAGTCTCAAACAAATTGCAAATAAAGAATCAAGCAAATTGTTTGTTAAAATAACAAGGTAAAGAATGCAAATCAGTAAGAATGCCAACTGTTCAACAAAAGAAGTTCAAAAAAATTGGGTAGCAAACAGGGCCGCATATTATAGTGATATCAGAGTGCAGAACTTGCTGCCAGCCTGTTGGGTAACACTGAAATTGATTTTCAGACTAAAACATGGCATCGAAGTACAGAAAGTGGTTGGCCCAAATACTTTATGAGACAGGTAGAAAGCTCATCTCAGAGTCTCAAACAAGCAAAGTTTTCTCAACATTCTGATCCAATTAGAAGGGTGTTTGAACATTGTAGAACAGATGCCTTCTGATTTGTTGCAGATAACTCTTGTTCCTACAACAACTGCTTTGAGTCAACACAGGTGGATGAGACACTCAGATGGTGAGATAACGTTGTTGATTACTGCTTGTTTGATGAAGATTATAAGAATTTCAACACCTCAGGGACCTATTGAAGATAACACATTGAAGGAGGTAATCCCACGAATTGTTGATATTTTCCAGAATCTTGGAAACATCCAAAGTCATCACTTCTCAAGAAGGACTACCATACTAAAAATATTTCTTGGTCACAATGAGGAAAGAACACAATGACGAGGTTATTATAGCAATGAAGACTATTATAGTCTTATCGATTAATGGGAGTGATACTATTTCCTAGCCCCTTATGTCTATGTTGTTAACTATATTGAGGAAAAAACAAGTTGTTTCTAAAGCTTCTTATGAGTTGGTTGACAGGGTGCTCAAACGATGTTGGATGTTGAGGAGGCTAACGCAGTAAAAATTGATGGAGAGGTTGCCTTGAAGCATGAGGTATATGTTACAGGACTTCAAGATGATTCTTTGATTGTGGATGCAACCACTAAATATGAGGATGTATGCAACAAAAATGACAGAAACAGCAGCCTTGAATAACAAATTTAGAGTTATCCAATGACACTAAATAACACTAATAAAGATGTTGGGATAGTTGAGATCATTGACGACACAGGTTGTTTTTGGATTTTCAAACCAAGCCCTTGGAGAGGATTGACTATGATGGTGCCAGTACTAGGGAGTTGAAGAATGATTTATTCATTTTAGTAACCATTCATGAGGAGCACGATGAGGACAATTTTTCTGAACAAAATGATCAGCACTTTACCACTTGGGATCCGGCTTTGTTAGCACCTAAGTATGAAAAGGATCCTATTTGGGATTAATTACTTTTGACTATAGTGTTGTTCTAACTTCATCTTCACAGTCACGCATAGAGGATGGCATTGATGGTGTTGTTTATGATTTTGAAAAGAAATCTAATTCGCATTGCATGTAGCTGATCTTGAGCATAGACCTAGTGACTAAGTTGATTTGATTTCACAGTTCACTGTTGAGGATGATAAGGGAGAGGCACAAGTGATCTGGGACAGCCTTGGAGACTTGATGACAGATATGAAAGTTTTGGTATGCAACATAATAGCAGTTCACTATCCTTGACTGACCAAGATTGGAAAAATCAGTTTTTGGTGCCTATGGAAAATGAAGTGCACACTTTATCTACATTAAATGACATTGAAGCCTTGTTGAAAATTTATCCTTATGACACCAAGAGACCAATATGAGCAAAATATTCCCCTTGCTGATTTGCACGTGATAAAAAGTACTCTGGAGGGAGTTAAATCAGTTTTCTTAGACATGATGCATATAGAAATGTGGCTACCAAGTTTGCAAATGAGAATTTGTCTATGACTAGGCAATTAAAAGGAGAGGCTAGCGAGCTCGCCATTGAGCTTGATTACACAAGGCTTGCTTTGAAAAGTGTCCAAGAGGCACTTCTTGAAGCAAATGGACAGCTCTATTAGACCAAACAGTTCATAGAGTAGGAGAACACATAAATGGCCATGGAGATCAACCAAGTTCTAGAGGAGCTTCATTCATTCAAGAGAAGTATGATCTTGCATATTGTCCACGAAATCAGAAAATCAGAGTTTGGATCGGCAGGAAGATTTGTCTGGTTTTAAAGTTGAGGATAATCTTCCGTTTATTGATAATCCTTTTGTTTGACTTGGATTCTGATTTGACATATGATAATCCACTCTTTGAGTTGACTGATGGAGATCTTACAGATTGCAATGATGAGATCGGAACAAATTACAAGATTTGGGACCTGGGTGCAATTTCCAACAATGAGGTGTTGTTACAGGTTTGGAGTGGTGGGTCAAATCCCAGTGTTAGTACCTTTGTCCATTTTCTGGTCAGCCTATACATGACTTCAATTCTTGGTTCGCAAATGAGTTGGATGGTTTCTTCAGACCAACAATTGAATACTTTATAGTTGAGGCTAGGTGGTAGAGGTGATTTGATGGTAGGAGATGACTCTGCAACAACTACCATACTCATCTCTCCTATGTTTTTAATAGAATTTCAGATTGGTTACCGTTGTCCTTACATTTCCATAGTGATGTTGACATCTATTTACAAGCAATTTGATTTTGGGCCTTGACAAACTTAAAAGCAGCTGGTTATGAGAGTTTTTCTGGACACAATTCATTTATTAATTGCTTCCACTCTAGCGAGTGACAGTCACTGTAGATACTTCATGTAGTTGGTATGCATATTTTCAGATGATGTCTTAATGATTGCAGTAACCATTCCTTGGACACTTGTAGGTTAAGTATCGATGTTATAATTTCAGTTGACAATAGCAAAGCCATTCCCTGATCGGCAGATTTTAAAGTTGTGACAGTGCATGGTCTGCTTCATTTTTGGAACCTCATGAGGGGATATGCTAAGTTTGGTTCTTTATGGCAGAGCAAACTCTATTTCCTATATGAGATTGGGGATGTGGTCTTCTTTGAGATGCCTTGGCAAGATATATTTCATGCCATTGATTTCAACCCTCTTAGGTATTTCAATATGGGTGTTGATGATGTTTACTTTTTAGGTTCCAAGAGATGAAAGTACAATTTGGGCATGATGGTTTGTCAAATGTGATCAAAGAGGCACAATGTCAGCATGGGGGTTCCTTTCTAAGATTAATGTGTAGCCCTACGATCACATGGGTTTGCAATTCAACAGTTGAGGATGAGGGAGTCAATGTTAGCTTGTCGGAGTTTAATACTATGGTGCATCAGATTGGTTCTTTCGAAGAGCAATTCTCTAAAGGGGTTGACTGAGTTTATGCAGTATTTGATTGCTCCCCTTACAGGAGGTTTTCAGGAGCTCTCTTGTGTTGGTACCTTTGAGGACAGTACACTTAGCAAATGATATTACAGATCTCCTAGGTTGATTTGGGACCCATGAATCATTCTCTGTTTCAATTTGGATCAATCTGTTATTGGGGGTTGTATTGGCATTGCTTGAGGACAAGCAATCTTTGGGAAGGGAGGATTGTAATGCCCCCTTTTATAGGGTTCTCTTGTAGTGTAGCTGGTGTTGACTTTCAAGGTTCATGTCAACCAATTCTGAGAAGTGTTTTTATGTTGTCAGTGAACTCAGAGGATTTATTGGAATTGTATGGCACTTTTCAAGAGCACAGAAAAAATACTGAGAGGAGGGGTGAATCAGTATTTTAAAATTTTAAAACATGACACCACATAAAACATAGAGAGAGCAACCATCAAGACACAAACACCGAATTTCATGTGGAAAACCCTTTCAGGTTAAAAACCACAGCACACAATAGCTTTCATTAACAAAATGGGCACCAACCCTGATTATATAAGTGAGCACAACCTCATAGAGAGCACCAACCTTGATTACATAAGTGAGCAGCAACACATAGAGAGCACCAACCTCCTCAAAGCATCAACTCTGTTCAGCTGAAGCGCCAACTTCAATTTGAGCACCAACCCAAATGCAAAATTTAAATTTTAGAGCACCCACGGCTCCTTCATAATCTACAACAAATCTTACTTTAACTCTGCTATGAAAATGACTATAAGTTTCCCACAGAATTTACATCACAGGTCTGCAATGATCTTCGTGTCTCTGTATATCTGTTATTACCTCCCTTGAGACACTTCATTTGAATCACTATCTTAAACATATATATAGTCCAAGACTTATAGGCGCAGATACAAAATAAACTTCAAATGAGCAACAGCACTCCAAAAAGGACCCATGCAATTCTCAAAATACCCAGACCAGAAAAATAAACCTCTTGCTTGACTCCTAAAACCCAATTCAATAACATCATTCCATAAGTAAGAATGCATCAACACGAAAATTCGCACAAGAAAAACTAATCCACCACTATATTTAGTCACTTCACATAAATGATAAATCGCACCTTCAACGATATCAATTTTCTTATTTCATTCAAATCTGAAGCACAAAATCGTCTCTGCAAATGCCCATGATTTCAACAGCATGCTTCCTTAACACCTTGGCCTGCTATCTTCAAAACGTTGCTCGGACCATCAATTCAAAGACATCTTCACACAAAATGCAAAACAACTATAGAAGACCATAACTATACTTTCTCAAGAGAAAAACTCCACACTTTCTAAAATCATTTTGTTCCATAAAATCTTTTCAAGAACAAATCACACATACAATAATCTCCTTTATGCACCTGACAATAACAAAAGTCTCTCCTCAAAGTTACGATACTGGAATTAATCATCCGGCCTCATGGGAATAAGCCAGTTACTACTTACGTACAATGAAAGCCCATAATATTGTGCCGATAAAATTTTGAATAATCGCACCACCTCAATTTTTAATCATAGTCGGCTGAAAGAATATTTTCTTCTTTTTTTCAATATGAAACAAGGTATCATGTCCACTAATACCAGCAATTTCGTCCAATAAATGTTTCTTCAATGCATAATACAAAAAATCCATCGACTCTATTAAAGGCAAGCCACTACCTCTATAGACACAGGACTGAAGGATCATTTGATTTCTTCAGAAATGACTCATTGAAGCATAGGAAAAGGTGTTACTTCAAGCCACCCAACTCCATACACTACACACTCATCATAAATCTCCAAAATAAATAAAAAACAATTCCCCTTATTTAATTTGGCTGCCACATTCAAAACTAATGAAGCCCCCAAATAAAGAAATCAAGCCTCCTGACTATTCAACCGATGACATGGCACATGATCTGACTTGGCACAAGCAATCAGCTGACAAGCAGCTGAAGTAGACAAGCAGCCAGCAACCAAGTAGCTCAACCAAACACCCAAGCACCTCAACCAAGTATCCAAGTAGCACAAGCAGACAACTAAGCAGCTCAACCATACAACCAGGTAGCTCAAGCAGACAACTAACCGACTGATGAATAATCAGCAGCTTGATAAACATTTCATTCCAACTCTCTATTACTTTGAGTAGTCCTCCAAAAATTGTACGACCTTTATCATCAACCTTCGACATCAATGACAAAATACTCAACAACTTTATGGAGGATTTTTTAAAAAATTGTCCATAAGTACCATTTATGGTAATGGTCTGGACACCTATCTAGTCATTTGGCAATGTAACTATTTCTAGATAATTGATGAGTGTTAAAATTGATGATATCTTGGTAACATAAGGTTCTTAGATATATTATTTTTAAATAACGTCAAAATGCTAAAGTTAAATTAAACATTTAACTAACATTATTTAATTTAATCAAAGTGACTATATTGGCACCTAAAATTTTAAATAATTAAATAAAGTGCTTTTAAGGTGGAAACCAACTTAGGGAGACATAAGGTGAAAATAAAATTTAATTTAAAAGGTTGCACAACCCTAAATAGGGCATTGAGCTTGGAATTTATAAAAAAGGCATTTGGAGCTTTTGCGAGATATTGAGTTTTATTTATGATATTTCCCTATGAGAAAACCTTGCATGGTTCTTGAGATTTGAACTTGGTCCATCTCAGCCTTCCTGAGGGCAAAAACCCTCTTGAAGAAGACTAGCTGCGGTAGTGAAAGATCTAACTCTGGCTGGTAATTGTTGAAGATATCTTACAGGTATTTCACAGTGCATTCATAATTGCATTCAACAAATTTGTAAAAGTCTCTTAGAGACAAATTTGCAGGTATTTCGATTAGATTGCAAACTCTTGGTGCTGGACGCCTTGCCTGGAATTTTGATTGGAGTTTGTTGGTGTTATGAAGTTTTAATGTTTAAATGATTTATTTATGTTGGTAGTTTTGGAGATTCAAATATATATTTAATTGTGGAGTAATGGTGTGAAATGGCAAGACCATCCTGAGCCCTAGGCGCTGGGATTTCTAGCTTCATTGTTTGCAGATTTGTGTCTTGGATGTGAGGTTTTCTGAAAGCTTAGATTGTGGTTTTCTTTGTCTAGTTACTGCTGATTAAATTCTGAAACTTGTCCTTAAACTAAGCATATTATTTCAGTGTTTGTTGGACTGCTGCAAACTCAGAGTTCATTGCTGCTGTTCATACATTGGATATTGGGTTTTCTTGCTGGGCATGGGATTCTATAATAGAAGAACCTACTAAAGGTGCATGTTATGTTTATTTCTGAAGAGCACATTCAGATTTTGTAATCGCTAAGCTCTCAATGGCAAAATGAAGTGTTATTTGCAAATTAGATCAGGTCTTCGTATTCCTGTGATTATTGAAAGAATATTTACTTAAGTAATCTTTATTTTGAGTTGCATGTTCAATTCTGCAAGTCTGAGAAATGCTTGCAAGTCTGAAACAAAACATCAAAACCATCAAGCTAACTGTTTGTTAAAATGACATGGTAAATGCAAATCGGTAAGGTTGCCAACTGTTTGACAAAATAGCTTCATAGGTGAGTGGGTCAAAGAACTGCAAAAAAAATTGGGTGGCAAACAGTGCTACATATTACAATACATGGCACATAAAATCAATAATTCTTCACCAAAATGATCAATAGCTCCTTTATCCTCTTAACATCCTGACCATTGACAGCTTTCTTTTTAAGCTAGCCACAACGGATTTTTATCTCCCTTACTGCACAAAATTCTAGTTTGCTTGGTTGCTATCTTCGCATTGAGATCCCCTAAGACTCAAGAGAAGTACCTCTCTAATGTCTTTCTTTAAAGCTGCAAATGGCATAAGTCTTTCATGCTTACCTTTTATGTAAATTTGGTTCAGGCAATGAGAGTGATTGATGAGGATAAGCAGACATACCTTTTCTATGCAGACCCATTAATAGGGCTAAGGAGGTAATGGAAGTGACTTAAATTAGATGAGAATAAATACATACTATTGCATTGTATTGTCACTTAATGTACTAATATACGATTTCAACAACCTTGGTCTATAAGGAAAATTCAAGAAAGATTAAAGGATCATTTGCATGCATTGAGATACTTTAGTCTTTTCCCCACCCTGAAGAAACATAAGAACCTACCACCTTGGTTTCAGCCTGGAAATGTTTCAAATCCTAGTATGTGTACTTCATGAAGGCACCAACATTAACATGTCATTTACACAAGGATTACACAGCCTTAAGTGACTAAAGACAAAAGTAATTTTATTTCTTAAGCTAAATCTATCTAACAATACACTCCTAATCTCACCAAACTAGCACAAAATATGATAAACATATTGTATCATCAAGAATGAGATCTTTTTTGTCAAAGGGGTTCATGAAAGATTAGAGGATCGTTTGTATGCATTGAGTTACTTTTCCCCACATTGCAAGAAACATAAGAACCTACAACCTTGGCTTCTGCCTGGAAATGTTTCAAATCCTAGTATGTATACAGGTTCTGCAACAATGTAGGGGCAAAAACATTGACAAAATTTCCAAACAATTTTCATGAAGAGACCAACATTAACAAATCATCTCCACAAAGATTACACAGCAATGAGTGACTAAAGACAAAAGTAATTTTATTTCTTAAACTAAACCTAACTATCAACACACTCCTAATCTACCCAAACTAGCACAAAATAAGATAAATATATGATATTATCAATAATGAGGTGTTTTTGTAAAAAGTAAAGTATTATGGTTAACTGGTAGGACTGCTTGGTTCTAATGTTGGAGACCAAGGTTCAACTTTCCCCAAGGCCATCTAAGCGCCAATGAAGCTTGCTAGAACATTAATTCCACTGCAATGACACATGCAGTAGACCCACAAGTGATCGATGAAGAAAGCAAAGAGGAATATGGAGTAGATTCCTTGCAGAAGGAGAAGGAGAAAGCATCCAAGGTATAGGAGCAATGAATGGAGAAGATCAAAATGAATTCCCTATAGGAGGATAAAGCAGGCGAGAAGAAGCTGAGACATTCAAGCCATTGGAGCATCATAGTAAGAGGAGCTTGAAACATAACTGCAGTGGTAACCCTACTAGTGGAGTGTTAGTTAAAACAGAATCCCCATAAATAAACTATATGGGATACAGGCCCCCTGAATAAACCACCATAATTCAAGGTTGAGGACCCCTAGATCCCCTGGTAATTAATCTAAAAAATTAACAAAGTGTATCATTTATTAATATTAAAATTCTATGTCAATTTTAAAAAAACATTGATCTTATGTTTCATATATTTTATGAGTTAAACATTCCCATTCATACAATATTTAGAATCCCTGAAAAAGATAGACATTTCTCACAATTGAACCTGTATCTATTTTTGTGTCATAGCAAAGTAAAAGCAGTGAAACACTTAACTTTTACAAAGAATAACATTGCTGATGATATTGAAATTTTGAAAATTGAAAAACTAGTGGTAAAAATTTTGGGATTAGTGTCTAATGGTTTTGAAAATCTTGACCTATCTACCAGAATTTTCAGCATAGCTTTTATCATTTTCATATCTAACATGTATTCTTCATTTTATTTTGAAGTCTATGAACCATATTTGGCATGCAATATCAATTTTTTTGTTGTCATTTTATGTCAACAAAGTATAAGCATCGGTATTATGTCTTTGCAAATAGTTGGTTTTTAATGGGAAAGGTACACACGACAGTCACAAGAATATATCCATTATCAAGATCAACAACACATGTTTTAAACTTATCCTTACTCTTCTGAATTGTCATTACAATATTTTGAGACAATTCCTGGTACTCCTCCCTATATTCTTCAAATAGATAAGAACCTAAGAGCACTTTGTGATATATTGTGAAATTCATTCCTTGAACTGTAGCAATGTATCCATGACTCTGCAATTACTTCAAACTGGGAATTCAAAGTACAGTGTTCTAAAATCTGTGATTTGCAGTGTCGCATCTACATCCCTGTAGTCTACTGTTCCCATTCTTCTCCTCCTACCCCATCCCTTCAAATATCAATTATACAATTTGCAATCCCTTTTGCTTGTCATTGATATATTCAGAAGGGTACATGACAGAAAGTGGATTGAAAATAATTGCGCCTTCATAGCCAGTTTATAATACTTAAAGTTCAGATCATAATGCAAACATTAATTCGGAAGCAAGAAATTCTGAAGCTCGACAACACCTCTGTGAAGCAATAATTGCTACAGACTAGTCCCGAATGTTGTGGTCTGAAGGTAATGCGCTGCACTTGTTGCTAGAGTAACCTAAGTTTCAACCTCAAAGGGCATGCCTTCTCCGCTAAAAACTCGTAATATAAAGGACGTATCGACCTTAGTTAATACATCTGAATTTACTAGATTTTCTCTCGGCTACTGAATACTTATTTTTGTTATTTAGAGGAAGCGTACCTTTTACCGTATTAAGAGAATCAAAGGAAGAAAAAATACTGCCTCAAAACCTACTTAACTTTAACACAACGGTCGGAATAATATAAAAGTCAAAACAACAGAGTACCGTACCTCATGCTCTCGAGAGCTGTCTTCTGCAGTCCCGGATCCGAATCCTGAACTCTTTCGACATATAGTTCTAACTGATGTTTCAATGCTAAATCTTCCTCCGACTATTTCCACAGAAGGTGCATAAAACGAAAATGAATCAAAACCCTAACCCTAGTGTAAGAAGAACAATTAGAACAAAAACTAATCAAATCAATACCAGGTCTTCTTCCTTCTTCTCATCTTTGATTTTCTTAGCGTCCTTGGAAGGAGGAGGAGGTGCTTCCACGTTGCCATTGCCGGTGTGTGCTGGAGCAGGAGCCATTTGCACTAACCTTTACTGAGCGGCAACTGCAGACGAGAGAATTGAAATGAATAAAAACACCCAAAAAACAGAGTAATGGGCAAGGGTTTCTGCCTGCTTTGAGTTAGCAAACCTTTTGCTTTTACTTTTATTACCACCGCTGTTCGTTATGGTCTTTGCGTGTAGTTGTGTATAATCTTTATAAAGCTAACTATATTAGAGGGGTCAAGCTTAGTGAGGGAACCTCGATGGCCATTTTATGTTTTTTAAAATTTGTTTTATGTTTATTTTAGTAGTGTTTTGAGATAATTTGTTGAGTGGTATTTATCTGAAATTAGAATATATATTTTTATATGTTCATTTTAACATGCTTTTACGGAATATGAGTGTTGATATAATTTTATTGTCTACATAAAATTGTTAATATGATTGTATTCAATTTAATCTAAATTTAATGTTTATTTATTTTTTAACATTCTTCTATAAAATATGATTGTTGATACAATTTTATTTTTTAGATAAAATTAGTATGATTGTATTCAATTTAATTTAAATTTAATATTTACTTATTTTGAAGTATAATTTGAAAGAAAATGTTGTCTATTAACATATGTCAAGATGTCTAGATTGATATCTAGGTTGTCATATATATAAAGACAACCTAGATCTCTAGTTTGAGATAACTACATCATCATCTTGAGAACTTATTTAATTCAAGAGGAAGGAGTCAAAGCATTATTGAAAATGAGATTATATTGATATTCAAGAATAGATACTACATTGATCTTCATTGTAGGTAAACTACATCATCATGTCTTTGATCATGTGAACAATTACAATAAAATAGAGTCTTAAGTAAGATGTAAGGCAGTGTCAGGCTTTAACTCTCCCACAACAAACTTTTAAAGGTTTTCTTCAATATGATATTTCCTATTCAAATAGCTAGTAAAGGAAAAATAAAGTTGTAGGTTTTATAGCTACAAAGAACGTGATTGTGGAAAAAAGATGGAATCATGGGAATTAGTTGGAATGCACACACAATTTTTTATAATCTAACATAAAATGGTATAGTTTAATCAATCACTAGCATTTTTTATTTTGAAAAGTTTTCAAATATAGCTTAAAGAAAGCACAACCAATTATGAATTGGAGAAAAGATATTAGACACTAGAACCAACACCTTGGTACAAAATGAAAATTTGAGTAAACAAAAGACTTCGTGGAAGAAACAATTTATAGCAAGATCGTAGAATATTTTACAAAAACAACAATTGGCTAAATTCATTCTTACTTTAAGCCCATTAACAATCCTTGGAAGCTTTATTCTTGCTAAAACTATAAATAAGATGTTCAACATACCTCCTTAGAGTGTTGACTCTAAAATCAACACAATCTTTAAGCTACTTATATGGTTACAAACTAATCATAATAATTGGGTATGGCTTGAGTAGAGCTTGTCACTGCTACCAAAAGAAATATTAAGATCAATGGAGTCAATTATAGGAATAAAAACATATATTGCCATTGTTTTACCTTTATCTTCTAGAGGACAAGAAATCATTGGATCCTCAAAAGTGAATTGTTATCATTTTTACATTATTCATCTCTAGTACATTATGTATTCGTCATTAAACACAATTTATCAATTAAGAGGAGATGGTTATTCATTTTCTTATCCCTTCTCTTTTAGTCACGCTTTTACATCTACTACCACCATATCACCTTTATCCACTAAAGAACAAGGAGACACTAAATTATAGAAACCAAATTATCTTTTTACATTATTCCAGTCCTTAGTATAGTTTGTAGCCACCATTAACATAACATATTAATCATTGGGATAGGATAAGATAGTTACTCGGTGTCATAGTTTAATTCCTTATATCTAGTAAGCATTGTTAATCATATCTATTTGATGTATTTATCTTGTTAGTATTTTTATCATCCTAAACATATTTGAAGGGTCATTTTATTTCCTTTTATTTTGGTGAGCTTTTACAATCCTATGGCTTCTATTGTTTATCTTAGTTTTTGTCCTTCCTTTCCAAATTTCTAATATGATAGTTTTCATAGTGTATTCATTTCACTTAATTTTTTAAATTTTATCTCTACTTCCTCTCATTGTCATTGATATTTTTCTATTCTCAAATAGTGTTCTCGTGTCAAAATGGTTAGAATTGGTAAACAATAAGAGATAATCAACTCAAGTTCCCTTTTTATGCTCCTATCACTCCTTATATTTTTATGATCCTTATTTGTGGCCCACTATATTACTAATTGATTTGACATTTTTTCATGGTTATATTCAATGTCCATGTGCCTTGGTTCTTCTATTTTTATGTTAATTTATATTTCTACATGTCACAATTGAGCTTTGTGTTTGTATCCATATCAACCCTATTTTTTGTTCTAACCATGGTGAAATGTTGTGTTTATAATGGTCTCAACATACACTATTTATTAGATTGCTTTATTGAATTGTACATGGGATGTTTAAGTCATTTTAATACTCTTAGTTCCTTTACTTTTTCCAATCACACATCTCCTTGATTTGACAAACAATAGGAGTCATGAAATATTTATAGGAGAAAGGAAGTGAGATCCTACCATTTGTTATAAGATATCACAAGGCATTTTGGTTGATTCACAAAGGTTCTTTGGTGAAAATGTTAGTCTCAAAGTCTATGACCCATTAGTTCATGTCGTCAAGGAGAACATATGAGCTATCAAATCTTTTCTTACATGTTTCAAGTGTGTATGTAGTTGACTTGTTATCGGTTAAAATAATACAATAGGTCATTATCACTTGATTAGTATGAGGACATATTTTTGTGTGTCTCATTGGTCCACACTACCAAACAAAAATGATATATAGTTTGTATTGATCCTTTGAACCTATTAATGAATCATTACGAGATGTCATGTATTTGTTTATGAATGAGAAACAATCATGAATATCCATGATCATGTAGCTCCCAAGGCTTTATAGTGGTAATTTAGAAAATCTATGGTCTAAGTTGCACAACTGGTTTACTTGAGTGACGTGGGTGTCTTAGCAAGATGGTTTTTATTTAAATGACTCGTGTAGTAGTTTGATTGGCTAGCATGAGGTAAAGAGATGTAAAAGTACGAGTACATTGCACACTCCACTAATCATTAGTTCTAATTAAATGACCAAAAATAGACAATAGAAAAAACCATGATAAAGTATTATAAATATTTATCAACTACCCATTGGATGTAATCAACAATATACAATACAATGAAAGCTAGTTTCTATCCCACTGGCATTGTCATATGGAATTATATTCTCACCAAAAACTCATGATAAATTAATATAAATATTTATCAACCCTCCAATTGGATATTATCAATAATATATAATATATTGAAAGCTAGTGTCTAGCCCCCTAGATTTGTCATCTAGAACTAGATGTTTTCCATGAATAATAAAGTATATTTATCCATATAGTAGTCTATAACTCTCCACATAAATATGTTGTGGGTTTAGATGTTGTTTACGTAAAAAGCTACTAATTTACAACATGGTTGTTCTATTAAATATGGTGACACAAATATTGACTAAGAAGTGTTGGCAAGTGATGTTTTGGGGCACTAGGGATCACTTAAGGGTTGTCATTTGTGGAAATACTTATGCTGGAGTGATCGCATGCAGAGAGTTTTTGTACTATAGTTACAGTCATAAAACTAAGTACAGAATCAGGTTAACAGTGTATTGTGAACAGTTTTGGTTAGCGATGACCCTGTATAATGTATTATAGCTTGCGAAGTTAATAGAAGGTAGTTTGGGATATGTATATGCTTCAATTAAGATCGCATGTATTTTGGTGATCATATCAGTGAGATTCAATGATCTGAAGGTATGCGAAGATAGAGAATCAGTATAACAGGGCATATGAACAGTTGTAAAGATTAAGGAAAGGATAGTGGATATGGTAATGTGCCAAGTAAGATGGATGAAGTATATTGCTGACACTTTGGTAATATAAGATTGTCAACTCCATATTTATCATTTACATAATTTATTATTAGGTTTTGTATGGTATTTGTGAAGCCAAATGGATGGCAGATTTTGTATTAGTATAGAGTGTTTTATGAAAGCGATTAGAGTATGGATGTGATGATGATGTGATACATGTGAATCTGAGATCAGAGAGCGAATGCGAGATCAATGTTTGACAAAGCTACAACTAGAACTATCTAAGCAAAGGAAGTACTTGTATTGTTCATTTTTTAGAACTCTTTTGAGACAATATTTTATTTGTAAGAGTTGTATTCTCACCACCTTTAACCAAGTGTTTTGTATTCCCCTAACAGGGTTTTTGTATTCCTTTAACAAGGAAATGTATCATGTAACAATCATCTCCTAACAGGGATATAGTATTTCAGTACATAGTTGTGGGTACCATCCCCGCTGGGGTTTTCCCTTAGCCAGGGTTTCCTCGAGAACAAATCATGGTGTCATGAGTTATGTGTTGTGCTTGTATGCTCTTTTCATTTCAATATTATTATGGTTTATTTATAATTGGTTGAAGTTTAAATTAAAGTGCAATAATACTAATTCACCCCCCCCCAGCAGTATTACCTAATCCTAACAATTGGTATCAGAGCTATTGGTCCTTGGAGAGAAAGCCTAAAAACTTAAGGGAGATCAAAATGGATTCAAAAAGTTTCCAAGAGAACTTTGAAGCAGCACTTGAAGATCTGGACAGAAAGAAGGCTGAGAATGGTGTATTGAAATTCAAATTGAGAAGAGCAGAAGGTTTCATCAAGAAACTAAAAGAACAGCTTGAAACTTTAAGATGTCAGAAACAAGACCTTATGGACAAGATCGAAGAGGATTCAGACAATGACACATCAGACCAAGTGAAAAAGTTGGAGCAAGAAAAAGAGCAAATCAATCTTTTGATGATTAAAGAGATTCAATATGAAATGATGTAAGGAACAAAGTTGAAGAGTCACTAAAAGAAGAAAATGAACGGATAGGACAAATGAAGACTGAACTTGACCATTACAAAGATAAATATCAAGAATTAGAGAAGTACAATCAGATCATTAAAGGTGAACTCACTCGAGCCAAATTACACATTGAGAAGTTACACATGAGGAGTGATAAGATTGATGAACAAAGTGTTGGAAACTACAATTGAAGCAATTGGTGTATTATCATTGATGTCAAACCTTAACTGGTAAGTCAATTGCTATCTAAGAAAGTACTATATCTATTGATTGATGAGAAGGATTAGGGCAAGGGTGATAACAATAGAACCTAGAGAAAGGTTGATTTATTTGACACTTCAATGCATACTTGATTATGTGGCACAATGATAAGACAATGTATTGTGTATCTAACTAAGAAGCAAGACTGAACAAGTAGGCTTAACCAAGCAAAAGTGAAGAAATCAAGTTTAAGCTGAGTGATGTCAGTGTCGATCGAGAGCCAATATATGCCAAGGAAATTCAATGTTGACCGAACATCAGTTTATTGCTGAGTGACAACATTAGCAGAGGGAGACAGTTTGAAGAGATGACCGAGTTACACAGTGACGACCGAGGAGTTGAACACAGTATTAACTAAGCATCAGTAATTTACATTTGAGGAAGAGTTCAAATTCCTAGCTAACTTAGTTGAATTCTTGGATTATGTAAACCATGTTGACTTTATTAATTGAATGTATGGAGCATTTAATGCACGGTAAACCATTTTATTATGATTTCAATATAGAGATTAAAGATGTTTCTAGAAGGATGGATGAAGAACATGAATGATGGAAGGATTCAATGAATCTGACCTAAACCTAAGATCTACGAAGAAGATTAAGCGATAAAAGATGGATCTACCTATTGAAGAGGTATAAAGGAAAACCTAAGTGTGAGGTTAAATAGGATGTTGGAGTTGTTGATATTATTGACTGATAAGTCTAAGCAAAAAGGCTGAAGGTGAAGGAGTTGATCAAAGTTGTGATTGCTTGAAGGGATTTTTGAGTAGATCAGTGATGGAGATGGAAATGGTACTCAGTTCGTAAGTCAGCATACATGTGTGAATTGGATTTGTTATTTGTAAAGTGAGTTGTATGTTTTTCAGATCAGATACTACTGCTACTTTCTAACCATTGTATCAGTCTAAATCATTTAATCAAGGTTGACCTAACAGTCTATGTCTAAATCCTTTAATCAAGGTTGACCTAATAGTCATTGTTTAAATCCTTTAGTCAAGGTTTCATTATGATGGAATGTACTTAAGTCCTCTAATAAGGCTCACTCCTAATAGGGTGGTTGAAATCCTTTAATAGGGTCACACCTAGTAGTGTGTTTTGTAAATCTTTGACAGGGTTGGTTTTTCACAGAGCTCACTTTAGAAGAGTGAAAATATCAGTAACATGTTACAAAGTGGTTTTTCCCAAATTGGGTTTCCACTATAAATTCTGGTGTCATACTTGTGTGAATGTTTTGGTGTGAACATTTCTATGTTTTTCAAGTTAAATATTGTTGGATAGTGGATTGCATTGTTATATGTTTCTGACATACATTATGTAATGACCAAGTAGTATTGGTTATTAGATTTCAGATTGTTGAAGTGTTTAAAAGTTTAATTGATACATCTAGACCTGAGAACAACTGATTCACCCCCCCCCCCCCCCTCTATGTTGTTCTAAATCATATTAACAATTGGTATCAAAGTTGTTGGTGCGTACACATAACAAGTTTAAAGGTACTTGAAGCAAATGATCAGGAGGTACTGAAGTTGAATAAGGAGAACTTCCTTGCATGGAAAAGTCAAATGAAACTGCATCTAGCTGGTATTGGTGATTTAGCGAAATGTTATGTTGAAAATGACTATGTTACACCTGCTGCACCTTTGACTACAGAGGAGATGAGAGCTAAACATGAACACAACAAAGCAATGTTGGAGATTGCATCTACCTTAAGCTATCCTGAATTTGAAGACATTAAAGATTACACAAATGTAAAGCAAATGTGGGACACTCTTGCAAATATCTATGGTGGTGATGCAAATGTACTGAGGGCAAAAGCTGAAAGCCTGAGAGGTAAGTTTGATGAAATGAAAAAGCAAGAAGGTGAAAATATTGCTCAATATTGTGGTAGAATCAAGGAGGTAGTAAATGCTATTAGAGGAGCTAATGGAACTATTGATGATGAGACTGTTATTGGAAAAGTATTGAGAACTTTGCTTCCTACGTATGCCATCAGAATTTCAGCAATTCAAGAATCTAGATGTAACCCTGGTAATGTTCTAACACTAGAAAGTCTTGTTGGTAAGCTTATTGCTTTTGAGCTTTCTAACTATGATAACTACACTATTGCTAATGTTGAATATTCATTCAAGTCACAAATGGTTTTGCATAATTCTAAGAAGGAGAAAGAAAAATGTATAAGTGATAGTGAAAGTGATAGTGACACTTCTAATGAGGAACTAGAGGATCTTGAAGCTCTCATGGCTAGAAGATTGAAAAGAGGAAAAGGCAAATATAAAGGTAAACTTCCTATCATATGTTTTTCATGTAACAAAGTTGGCCATATAGCTGCAAGATGTCCTTACAGGAATGACAAGGATGAGGAAAGAGAAAGCAAGTACAAGGATAAGAGAGAAAATAGAGGTTACCAAAGGTAGAAGGACTACAAGGATAAAGGTAAGAAATCTTGTTATATTGTTGAAGAAGAAACTGACACATATAATGATGATTTTGAAATTGAAGTAGTTTATGTTTCTATGAAAGATGATTCTAATGAAGATGAGAAAACTACACTTGTTTCTTATGCGAGCAAAAGTGATAAAATGGATTATTGATAGTGGTTGCTCACATCGCATGACTGGTGACAAAAGTAAATTTGAAACCCTAGATCATTACAAAGGTAGAAGTGTTAAGTTTGGTAATGATGCACCATGTCATGCAAAGGGTAAAGGATTAATTAAGCTAACTGATAAGATCACTTATGAAAATGCTTATTGGGTTGAAGGTCTTAACTATAATTTGCTAAGTGTTGCACAACTTAATAACACTGGTTATCGAGTGGAGTTTCATCACAGAAAGGCTAAAATATTTGATGCCATTGGTGAACTAATTGGAAGTGGAGAATAGACTAGAGGTAATTTGTTCTATCTAGACCTATCTGAAGAGACATGCTTGATTGCACAATTTGATGATGTATGGTTATGGCATAAGAGGTTATGTCATGTTAACTTTGACAATCTGGTAAATATTAGTAAAAAGAAGAAAGTTAGAGGTTTTGCGAGATTGAAGAAACCTAATAATGTAATGTGCAAACAATGTCAGTTGGGTAAAATGACAAAGTCTAGTTTCAAGAGCAAGAATTTTACTTTTGAAAATGCTTTAGATCTGGTTCATATTGACCTTTGTGGACCTATGGGTGTACAAAGCTATTGTGGTGCAAAATACTTTATTCTTTCTTTTTTTTTTATGATTACACTAGGATGATGACTGTAATGTTTTTAAAAGAAAAATTTGATGCATTTCAGTTGTTTAAGTGGTATTTGGCTTAAGGTTGAAAAAGAAACAGGTAGAAACCTGAAATGTCTAAGATCTGACCAAGGTGGAGAGTTTATATCAAATGAGTTCAATCTATTCTATAATGATAGAGGAATCAAGAGATAGATGTCTGCACCTAGAACACCTCCACAAAATGGTATAGCTGAGAGAAGAAACATATCTATCATGGATTGTGCAACAACACTAATGATTGAGAAAAATGTTGCACAAAAGTACTGGAAAGAAGCTGTAAGTACAACTATTTATACCTTAAACCGAGTACAAATAAAAAAGGTACAAATGTTACACCTTATGAATTATGGCACGATTATGCATGTAATGGAAAATACTTTAGAATCTTCGGGAGCAAATGTTATATATTAAAAGATAACAGGAATGGAAAGTTTGATGCAAAAAGTGATGAGGGCATATTCCTAGGTTATTCCACAAAGAGTAAAGCTTACAAGTGTTTGAATTCTAACACTAACTAAATTGTGGAATGTGTAAATGTGAAAGTGGATGAATATGCAGAGAAAAATGAACAGGAAAGCAAAAGAGAGCCTAAAGATTATAGATCTTTTGTCTATATAGAAGAAAGAAAGGCAAGTAACACACTTGCACTTGATGTTGAGTCATGGGTAAGAAATGTTGAGCATCAGGAAGGCAATGCCAAGCATTAGGAAGATAATACCAAGCATCAGGAGGATGCTACCGAGCATCAGGGGGATGTTGTTGAACATCAAGAAGAGATTGTCGAGCAATTAGAGGTTGAATCTAATAATCTTATCGATGAACCTCAAGAGCAAGGAGAAAATAAATCTAAACCTACTTTGGCACTATATGTAAGAATACATCACAAGCCAGAGTAAATCATTGGAGATAAAGATACTGGAGTTCTGACTAGAAGCAAGTTGAAAGATCCTACATGTTTGTTGTTTGAATTTGAGCCTAAGACAACAAGGGATGCATTAGAAAATGAAGACTAGATTCAAGGTATGAATGAGGAAATAGACCAAATAGAAAAGAATGATACCTGGACTCTAGAGCCAAGACCAGAAAGAAAAAATGTCATTGGAACAAAATGGGTATTTAGAAACAAGCTTAATGAACATGGACAAATCACAAGGAACAAAGCAAGGCTGGTATGCAAGGGTTATGCACAAGAAGAAGGAATAGACTATGGGGAAACATTTGCCCCTGTAGCAAGATTAGAAGGAGTGAGAACTCTACTTGCATATGCTGCTTACGAAGATTTCAAAGTATACCAAATGGATGTCAAGTCTGCATTTTTGAATGGTATATTAGAAGAGGAAGTGTACATTGAGCAACCTGAAGGATTTTTTGATCTAAATAAGAGAAATATGGTTTGCAAGCTGAACAAAGTGTTGTATGGATTAAAGCAAGCCCCTAGAGCATGGTATGAGAGGTTGCACAATTACTTGATACAGATTGGATTTTCAAGGACAAATGAGAACAATAATCTGTATATGAAAGATGAAGAAGGTAAAGGGATTTTGTTAGCTAAATTTTTTGTAGATGATATCATATTTGGAGGACAAGATGCCTTGTGTAAGAAATTTTCAAATAAGATGCAAACTGAGCTTGAAATATCTATGTTTGGTGAGATAAAATTCTTTGTTGGTTTACAAGTCTATCAGATGGAAAAAGGTATTTTTTTCACTCAATCTAAATATGTCAAAGAGATACTAAAAACCTTTGGTATGGAGGATTCAAGGCCAGTACATACTCCCATGGCTATTGGACCGAAACTGTCTAAAAATTATGATACTGCTGAAGTAAACCAAACTCTATATAGATCCATGATTAGAAAGTTGCAATACATTGTTCACAACAGACCAGATATAGCTCTAGTAGTTGGGATTGTGGAAAGATTCTCTGCCAATCCTAAGGAAACTCATATGATGGCTGTGAAGAGAATATTGAGATATTTGAAAGGGAAATTGGGTAGGAAATGTTGATGATAGGAAAAGTACTAGTGGTGGAGCTTCCTTTCTTGGACAGAGATTAGTTTCCTAGACAAGCAAGAAACAAAATTGCATTTTCCAATCTACAGCTGAAGCTGAGTATGTAACAGCTGCAATGAAATGTTCAAATCTGGTATGGATTAAGCAATTATTGAAAGGCATGAAAGAGGAAATCACTAAACCAGTTGTCATATACTATGACAACATAAGTGCTATCAACATATCAAAGAATCCAATGATGCACACAAAGACCAAACATATTGCTATCAAGTATCATTACTTGAGGGAATTGGTACAAGATAAAGAGGTGAGAATAGAATATGTGAATACAAAGGAACAACTAGAAGACATATTCACAAAAGCTTTACCTAAGGATGCTCATGAATATCTTAGAGGTAAATTAGGGGTGCTTCCCCTAATTGAGGCTGCCTAGTCAAGCTAGGAGCACTGCATCAAATGTGCTGCACAGAGTATCTGACAAATTGATGCAGAAAGGGTCACACTTTAGGAGTGGCCTAGAGTTGTGAAAAGTAACAAAGCTAATAATTAGTCATAAGCAAGATGACAGAGGGAGAAATATTATTACTGAACTGACAAGATGACATCTACATCTGAAAGATGCAAGTTTTAGATACTTCTTTGGCATTATAGTTAAAGAGAGAGAGATTCAGATGAAAACACATAAAAGAGGAAGTAATTCAAAGAATCAGAGGAAAAGAGACAAAAAGATTCAAAGGGAGTAACTGTGTGGACGGTCAAGAAAGCTAGGCTAGGTGATTTAGAATTAGAGTGAAGCTAAGGATATTACAAATACTTATGATAAAATGACAAGGTTTTGGATTGGTTGGTGAATCATGTGTTATTTATATGGTGTTGTCATCAATGCCAAAGAGGGAGATTATTGGAAACTGTAATTGAAGCAATTGTTGTATTGTCATTGATGTCAAACCTTAACTGGTAAGACAATTGCTATCTAAGAAAGTACTATATCTATTGATTGATGAGATGGATTAGGGCAAGGGTGATAACAATAGAACCTAGAGAAAGGTTGAGTTATTTGATACTTCAATGCATACTTGATTATGTGGCACAATGATAAGACAATGTATTCTTTATCTAAGTAAGAAGCAAGACTGAACAAGTAGGCTTAACCGAGCAAAAGTGAAGAAATCTAGTTTAAGCCAAGTGATGTTAGTGTCGATCAAGAGCCACTATATGCTGAGGAAATTCAATGTTGACCAAACATCAATTTATTGCCGAGTGACAGCATTAGCCGAGGGAGACAGTTTGAATAGATGACTGAGTTACGCAGTGATGACTGAGGAGTTGAAGACAGTATTGACTAAGCGTTAGTAATTTACATTTGAGGAAGAATTCAAATTCCTAGCTGACTTAGTTGAATTCTTGGATTATGTAAATCATGTTGACTTTATTATTTGAATGTATGGAGCATTTAATGCACGGTAAACCATTTTATTATGATTTCAATATAGAGATTGAAGATGTTTCTAAAATGATGGATAAAGAACATGAATGATGGAAGGATTCAATGAATCTGACCTAAACCTAAGATCTACAGAGAAGATTAAGCGACAAAAGATGGATCTACCTATTGAAGAGGTATAAAGGAAAACCTAAGTGTGAGGTTAAACAAGATGATGGAGTTGTTGATATTATTGATTGATAAGTCTAAGCAGAAAGGCTGAAGGTGAAGGAGTTGATCAGAGTTATGATTTCTTGAAGGGATTTCTGAGCAGATCAGTGATGGAGATGGAAATAGTACTTAGTCAGTAAGCCAACATATATGTGTGAATTGGATTTGTTATTTGCAAAGTGAGTTGTATATTTTTCAAATCAAATACTACTGCTACTTTTTAACCATTGTATCAGTCTAAATCCTTTAATCAAGGTTGACCTAACAGTCATTGTCTAAATCCTTTAACCAAGGTTGACCTAACAGTCATTGTTTAAATCCTTTAGTCAAGGTTGCATTTTGATGGAATGTACTTAAGTCCTCTAACAAGGCTCACTCCTAACAGGGTGGTTGAAATCTTTTAACAAGGTCACACCTAACAATGTGTTTTGTAAACCTTTGACATGGTTGGCTTTTCACAGAGCTCACTTTAGAAGAGTGAAAATATCAATAACATGTTACAAAGTGGTTTTTCCCAAATTGGGTTTCCACTATAAATCCTGGTGTCATACTTGTGTGAATGTTTTGGTGTGAACATTTCGATGTTTTTCAAGTTAAATACTGTTGGATAGTAGACTGCATTGTTATATGTTTCTGGCATACATTCTGTAATGACCAAGTAGTATTGGTTATTAGATATGAGATTGTTGAAGTGTTTTAAAGTTTAATTGATACATCTAGACTTGAGAACAATTGATTCACCACCCCCCCCCCCCCCCCCCCCCCCCCGCCCTCTGTTGTTCTAAATCATATTAACACAAAGAGCAAGATAGAAGACTAAAGGAGATATGACTGGAGTTGGATTCAATGAAGCAAAATGTTTTAAGACCAATGAAGCAAAGACTAAAGAAAGACCTACTCATGAAGAACCTAAAGAACAAATTAGACCTTTCAGAAGTAGATGCTTTGGATGTAATAAAGTTGGACACATGAAAAGAGATTGCAGAAATAAAGGTGCCTCTAAACCCTTTACCATCTACTATTATAATTGTTATGATTATGGACACAAGAAAGAAGATTGTAGAAAACCATATCAGTCTAGGTATAAACAAGATTATGTTAGAGAATAATTAGTAGTCGAGCTCAGATGTCAAAAATGCAATAACTTTGGGCACACTACAAGGTATTGTAAACTACAAGTAAATTGGGATAGAAGGAGACCTCCTACATGTTACAAATGCAACAACCTTGGACACATAGCGAAGTTTTGTAGATATAATGGAGAGGATAATAGAAGAGGACCAAGAAGATCAAGTGAACCAAGAGGACCACCTCCTGTGGTTATAAGGAAGAATGTTGGTGACAATGGTAAGAGTCTTAATGAGTACATGAATGAGTTTGAGAATCATTTCAAGAAATCAGAGGATGACAAGATATGGAAGGTGAAATATTTCAGCAAGACATCGGTTTAGGGAGAGACAATAGATGATACTATGTCTTTGCATGATGAGTTCTTTGAGACATCGACCCAGAAGGTCGCACGACCTTAGGGGGAGTATTGGATGTAGAGAATAGAATATATCCAGCCCCTATTTATGTGGAGTAAGCTCAAGAAAGCTTAGGTATTATGTGTATAGACACTGTGGAGTATGTGGATGAGAGTGCAACACTTGGAGATTCATTTTCCTTGTTCGTGAGTTTTGTGTTGATAGGACAATATGCGAAGTTCAGCTAACTTGATTAATACACTTACTCAACTTGTGAAGGATAAAAGGGCTTGAAGGATATCGTTTCTACACTGTTTATTGATCAATGACTAAGGAGAGCAAAGTTGTGAAGCATTTCAAGTCATCTAGCAGAGAGATTGTGTGATCGCGTGAAGCAAAGTTCCAAATTTTAGCACATTAAAGGTATTTAGACTTATACTCATTGAGAAGTTATGGATGCACCAGTTATCTTTGATGTTGTGGATAGATCTAGGTATAGGTTTAAAAGACATCCATTTAAGTCTTGTGAGGATGATCCGGAAGGAGCATTTTCATAAAGCCCTGTCGATGTATTGCACGTAGAAGACATTAGGGCATATATACATTGCAAGTATGAAATCATAGGAGATGTGAACATTTATAGTGAATTGGATGCAATGATAGAAGTAGATGGATCTATGGTAGAAGATTTCAAACACTTAGAGGATCAATCTATCATTAAGCTAACCCTACTCACAAAATTCATGAAAATAGAATGGTTTAAGATAATCCTTAGCAGAATCCATGATCAGTTCATATGGATTGGAGAAAAACCAGTAAAGGTATGTGCACAGATGATTCATGATATAATAGGTCTAGATAACGAAGGAGCCCTTCCATTAGCATAAAATAATATAAGGAAACAGGTGGAAACCCTAACCCATTTAAAGTGGGATAAGAGGGAAATGACAGTCAATGACATCTTTTAGTAAGATGTTAGGTTGGTGGCAGTGACATTAGGTTACAAACTATTCTATAGCAGTAGACCTAACTCAGTTTTTGTTAGAGTTATCATGATGGCCTATAGGATGGTCAAGGAAAATAAGAAGTATAATCTTTGTGAAATTCTTGCACAATAGTTCCTAGAGAATGTGAAAGTTATTAAGAAAGATAGGACTAAAGCATTTAGGTTTGGATCATTATTGGTTCATATGCACATCCATATTATACATAAGTTCCCTGGCATGCACCTATGTGCATGGAAGGATAATGTACCTACTATAATTCGGATTTCAAAGAGTTATAGGAGACAAGATAAGAATTGGGTTGACGGTGAACTATTTTCTTGGACCAAGATACTACAAAGGCAGATGAAGGAAAGGTATAGGATACTTGAAAATATAGTTAAGAAGTATGAGGACACTATTTGTTTCATGATTGAAACTGATTATGCTTGTTTTGAGGTAGTAGAACCTAGAATGAAGTGGTGTTACCCTATGGGGTATGAAGTCAGTTATGAGATTTGCAAGTAGAGCATATACTGGCAGCTAAAATAGACACTACTCGAGAAAGATGGGGAACATATAGGGAGAAGTCTGAAAAAGTTAAAGAAGAACAAGAGAAAGTGACAAGGAAGAGAAAGATGAATAAAATTATTAAAGATATCATTGCGAAGGTAGGAATCACAAGGGAATAGTTAATAAACATAAGGATAAGGATTGAAGGATCATCTTCAAGCATGTTTATTAACATAGCTATTCCTTCAGAGGTAGAGAAAACAATTAGTCCTACACTAGACATAACTGACCTATCACCTACACAAGAGGAGATAACATAAGAAACTATACCTGTGAACATGCCTAGTGTTGGCTTGGAGAGATAGGGTACTTAGAGGGTAGAGATGAATCAGTGTCCACAAAAACTTTCAACTCATAAACCTTTCAAACCTTGAACAACAAATAGTAGTAACCTTCAATTGTAACCTGAATCCATTGCATGCATCATTCATTCATTTAACTATCAAAGTAAATAACATGAAATCAACAAGATAATCATCACATAACACAAGTATTTTGGTAACACATAAACCCTTGTTAGAAGGTAAAAACTGTGGTGGGGATGACACAAATTCTTTACTAGTGCAGATAGAAAAGGTTTGCATGTTAGGGTTACAAGTGGTGATCACTTCTAGTGATCTTACCCTGTTAGGAGTAACATATTAGATCGATTAGATCTACCTAGTTATAGGATTTTAACAACACTACTTGAGTGTGCACTCGGTTAAGAGATTTACATAAAGACTGTTAGGTCTACTTTGTTAGGAGATTTTACCAAAACTCTATTACAATGATTAGAAAATAACAGGTATCTATCTGCTAATGACAACTCAACTTGTCTGATATAGATCAATGAAATACTGAATAAATATCACCTTTCTATGTGAAGATCCCCACTCTGAATTGCTCGGTAGCCTGATCTGATTCTGCTCAATCTGATTATCCCTTAATACTATTTTACTCTGTCTAATAACTAATAATATTGAAGTTAGCTAATGCTTCAAGAACTTCTTCGCTCATACATCTCCACGGTTACATCAAAATGATGCAAAATACAATTATATAGTATACTGATTTATGTTGCTTACAAAATTAGGTTACAATATCTTAGAGAAAAACCCTAAGATCTACGGTGTACAAAAATAACCTAGATCAAAAAATTACTTAAGATCTTCATCGCATTTAATGAATATCTCAACAATAAATTATCCTTGATCTTGGTAAAACATTTTGTGATTTTGTTGTAACCATTTGCATAGATAAATGTGTCATTCTTGATTCCTATGCCATTTTCTGTGATCCTCAGTAAACACTGTATATACTGCTTGGTAATTACACTGGTGCTCGGTATCCAGTTTGCTCAGTGTTTACTGCGCTCGGTATCGGTGTCTAATGCTCGATAAAACTATTTTATGCTTAGTGTAAAGACTTAACCAACTAGCTTGAGATGCTTTGTTTTACTGACTAGGTTGACAAAGGTAACCAACCAATGTCTTTGATACTAATGACAATCATTAATGCTTAATTAGAGATAACAATCTCCCCCTTTGGCATTAGTATCAAAACTCAAAATGTATATAGACCAAATATCTCAAAAATTATATCTCCGCCATATACATAACCAAAAATATCTATACTCCCGCTCGGTGCATGCTCCCAGTAATGTGTAGTATACTTAACATCTATTTACATATTTGGCATATACATTATTATCCCCCTTTTTGATATTAATGCCAAATACAAAAATGTATACTTACAGCTTGTCAAAAATGTGCTTATGAGGTTTTCCCATTCCTCTTTCAAGTTGGTGAGAGCAAGATGCTCAAGACCGACATGCATATCAAAAATGTTGTCCAACACAAAAATTTCTGGTGTTGCAACAAGCATTTGTGCCTTCACAATGTGCTTCTCAAAGATTTTTAGGTACGGAAGCAACTCGGTCTGAACTTCTGTGACTTGATCACTTATTATTTCTTCCTATTTTCTAAGGTCTACTCTTAACTGCCGGAGTTCTTGAACTTTCAAGATGTGCTTTGCAAAAGCTTGAGGCTCGGTTAAGGCTGCTTGTGCACTAATCTAAATTTCTTGTTCAAGTTGTTTGATCTTTTCACTAACCTCGGTAGTGAAATTTTCTACAATGCATAACTTGATCAAGATTTGACTTATTAATTGAGTAATAGATTGAATTTTAGTTATTACCTCTGATAGCTTGACCTTATTAATTGCCACTTCTTGGCTAATCCTTTCTGCCAATTTATGCTGTATTTTTTATTCTGCCCACTCTTATATCCTCTTTTCTGCTTCAATATCTGGGGCATTTATTTCTTTGGTAAGTGCAACAAGTTGGTCCATGATGGGAGTATCCTCATCTATTTTTACCTCAGGTACTACTTGTTATAAGATATCCCAGACATTCTCAAGTATCTCCTTGCTCTTACACTCTTGCCTCAATTTTTCTTGTGCGGCCTTCCTTGTACACAATTCCCCATATTTCCTTAATTATTCAGGGCTAAGGGTCCTGGGGTCACATTCTGGTATGGCAATAATTTCATCTAACGTGACCGACCCCTTTCCTTTGTTCTTTTTCTTCTTTTTCTTCTCAAGTTCAGTAGATGAACTTTTAACAAAAGGTAAAAGTGCCTTTACCTCTGTACTTTATGTAACCTTCCTGGTTGACACTATGTCATCCTTCTGCTACTCCTTGATAGTCTTTGTATCGATTGATTGTGTTGGAGCTTCTGATATAGTGTTTGGTGGGGTGGCCTCGGTTACAGTAGGATTCACCTGATCCTTTGATTTTGTGTCTGTTGCCTCTTTTTCTTCAGGCTTGTTTGTCTCTACTAGTATTTTTGTTGCTTGTTCCCCTATTGTATCTTGTGGTTGCTTGGGGTCTGATCCTTCAGGTTTCTCTTGAGATAAGATTTATACTACTTCAACAAGAATAGGAAGCTCGCCAGATAATGATGTGAATGCACACTTGATAACTTAACCTTCATCCTGTGCATTGTCTGGTGCAATGTTCCCATATTCATCATCCTCTCTATCATCATGATCACTGTTAGTGATGTCCTCAATGAGTACATCATTGTCATCTTTCTCCTTTATTTGGATCTTTGTTGGATCTGGTGCATCTTGTGAACTATCCTTAATTTATTTAGCAAGTGTTGTATCAGTCACCTTGATAAATGATACATCTGACTCTTTTATCTTCTTTGCTATATTATCATCAATAAATATACCTTTTCCTTTTGACCTTTGTCTCTTCTTAGACAGATTTTGAAATGCATTTTTCTCAGCTTGCTCTTTAGCTACAAAAATTGATGTCCACATGAGTTGACCAGTCTCATCAACATCTACCATATTCTCATCTAAGATTTGCATTTCTCGGCCTTTTACTTTGAATCTCTTGTATTAAGTGTTCATATAGTCATTAATTTCATCAAGAGTTAGATTTGGTGTAGCTTTAACTAGGGATTGTTCCCTCATCTTCTTCTCGGTATCCAAGGCGTATGAACACTTCTGGTTTATTCTATCTTCAAGTGCCTTGGGCAGTGGTTTTCCAAACTCTAATGGAACTCATTTAAAGCTTATCATCATCTGGATGATTACTTCCTTAATTTTATTCTGATCCTCATTTGACATACTATCAAACCAACTAAGCTCAAGATCTGTGAGTTCCCCATTCTCTATGATGTCAGTAGCAATATCATCAATAGTTTTGTCCTTGTTACTTACAACCTTGAATTGACTTGTGTCATTTTCATTTTCTTCTTCCTCAAGGTCTTCCTTACATCTTACTAGTCTTCTTCTTTTCTTTGATGCCTCAGTTATAACCTTGGGTCCTCTCTTTACATAAGTTTTAGTTGATGTAGCTGCCTTTGGTTTTGCTACCTTCATAGCTCCCTTTTTCTATGGTGGTGAAGCTCTAGTTACTAACCTTGTTCATACACCTATTTGCACTGGCAACTACTTCTTCTTTGGAGTAGGAGTGGGAGAAACTAATATAGAATCTTTTTCTTTCTTGGACTCAGTTTCCTCACTATCATTTGGTTTATCAACCAACATTAACTAACCTTCAGTTGTAGGTTCAATTGGTTACTCCTCAAATGAGTCAGATACATCTCCAAACTATTATGTTAAAAATTTCTTCATTTTCTTTGCTTTTCTTGTTATTTTGTCTATGGCAAGACCTGTTTTTATTCTTGATTTTGCTTCTTCAAAGGTTACAAACCTCTATGCCTTCTTGTCCTTCGGTAATGCTAGTAAAGCCTTGATTGATTTCAAACTAAAATTATGATCCATTTCATATCCCATGGGTGCTAACCATTTTTTTCTTAGCTCTACAGTTTTAATCATTGTATGGTCGGTGTCCACTAGGAAACATATATCCATCTCATACTTCTCAACTAGTGAACTTGGAATCCTTCTTCTCATATTCATCTTAATCTTAAACTCCTCAAAATAACTATCTATAACATTATTCACATTATCTCCCAGACTTTTCATTATATCAAAAATTTGTGAAATGATCGGTGTGTTGGTAGGCCAATCTATGTGACCGACAGAAGGAAAAAATTTCTGGAGATAGAAAAACAAACATACTAACAGTGAGCCAAACTTATAGGTGTTCAACTTTTGTGACTAGATGGTTTTCATATTCTCTTCAACCTATTTTAGGAGTAGCTCGAAAAGGTCTATCTAATGACCCTTCTTTATCATTTTATGAGCCATATCCACAACACTACAAGGTACACTGTTCAATCTACTCAACTGAAAGAACTTATAACCTATCACATGAGCTGGAAACTTAACTTCTAGATCCACAATAGATGTTATCTTCAATGCACGACTGTCCCATGCTCCACCAATGATCTTCTCAACTTCGGCTCGAGATGAACTTCATAATGCTTTGGCCTTGTCGGTTGTAGGGTAACATGTAACCCTGTTAATCATTCTCTTTGTTACTTTGATCAAACTATCCAGCCAAAATGTGCCTTCATGATATCAAGTTAACACAACCCTAATCCATTTTGTTTTGAAGTTCTTCAAAAAAATTAGGGCATTTGTCAATCCAATCATTTCTACCTATTTATGCTCTGGTTTCAACTTTATATCTTCACTGCAGAGTGCCTGGTATGCAACATACATCTCAAAATCTCCTATTTCTCCTATTTTGTAGTGAATGTACGATCAGATATCTTCGACTAGTAAAACCCTAGGTGGGATGCTCAAAAAAGTGCCTGCTAAATCCATTTTTGATGCAACTTCAGGGTGTGACTTGTAATTAGGTTCACTATAGTTTGTTGACACTATAAGATTAACTTCCTCTTCAACAACTTTAGAAGTACTTGCAGTGGATGCCATCTCAACAAACTAGGTTTTCGGTAAGTGCGAAGAATATGCTTGGTAGGGGTTTCAACTTACTCGGAGTATGTCAAAGAATGTGCTTGGTTCGATCTGCAACTACTTTGGATTAGCTTAAAAGATTCTTTGCTCGAACTCACTTTGTGAAATTTTCACTCTTCAAAATCACTTTGTGAAAAATGAACTCAGACTTCCGTGTATTTATAACATTTTTTGAATTCCCACTCAAAACATTATGTCATTAATGCCTGACCTACTTTCCAGTTTGTGACAACTGTTAGCTTGGCGACTACTGTAAACTTCCATCAGCTCGGTTAACACATGATTTCTTGCTCGATTGATACTTATACTCGGTTAACCTCAAATAGTGATTACTGACGAGCAACCATTTGCTTGGTCTAACTTTTACCGACTGTGTGACTTTGTTAGCTCATAACATATAAACCATAATGCATCTTTATTCATGCAGATTTGGTATGTGCTCATCATATATAAGGAACTGTATGTAAAATATGATCATTTTGAAATTTTAGTTCCATACATACCTATATCACCTTAAGTCGAGGTACCAATGTCACCCAATCCAGTGGATGAGGTTTCATCGATAGCATTACTTGACTCAACATTATCATTAGATGCCTTTCTCCACATGGTGTTTCTGATTATCATGATATCTGCAATAGTGTTTCCACTCTCAAATACATTTCCTTCTTCTGGTGCTCGGTCTCTACAGTCGTTGCTTAGATGATTGACCTTATGACAATGCAAACATGCCATTCCAGTGCTTGTCCAGCTTTGTGATTTTCTAGCCCTTCTTTTCCTATTATAGTTTGTTGTAATGTGCCCATATCTACCACATGTAATATAGTTAGCCCATGTGTTGTAATCCCAAACATAAGATTTACCTTGTCTTTGTGGTTGATAATGTTGGAGTTGATGAAAAATAACCCACAGCTCCCAAGAACACCTGCATGTAAACACCTGTCACAGAAAGAGAGAGAAGCAAACAGCTATGGAGGCCTAAACATATTGATCCATGAGAGAGGAGAAATCCTTGATGTGAAAAAATAAAAGTTGCAATCAATAATGAAATGTCAAAAAAGGTTACAAAGTGTTATGAGATCAATCCTTATAAAAGGAGATCAGAAAACCTAAAAAGGTAAAACCCTAGGTTGCATAATAATAATTAATAAAGTAATTAATTATTATATGCCTAAAGTTTAGCTTAAGTAGAAAGAGGTAATAAGTGATTGAATAATTAAATCAATATGATAGAATTAATCAGTAAACACTTTATAACTCTAACACCCCCCCTTAAGATAAACTTTGGGAGAAGCTAAAAACCTAGAAAGAACAACTGAAAACAAATGGGTCCTGGCAACAAAAGCCTGATCAGGTACCCAAGTACAAAAGAGAGTCTCTACAAAATGGAGAAATAGAGACAACCACATGGGAAAAACTCTACTCCAAAAAGAGACAAAGACTAGTCTGAAGGACTGAAGAAGCCCCCAAAACTAAGAATGTTCTAGAAAATAGGAACAAAGATGAACATGTACAACATCATTGAAGCATGAAACTACAAACTCTGTCAAGAAGAAACTGATGATATGAAGATCCTCCATAGAAATATGACCAGGTAGAGAAGACTGTAATCTGCATGAGTGCCCTCAAATAACACTACTCAAATTAGGAGGCAAACAAAGGCAAACACCTGAACTCAAAGATATAGATGGCATAAACACCAAAATCCTGAAGAGCTGATCAATCAAAGCTGGAAGAGTGCATCCAAAAATAGGATAGAAAAGAGTGTCCATATGGTAAATGATCCATCTCACCGGAATGCATAGGTACCCAGCCACTGCAACTGCCTAGTACATAGGATCAAATACTGAATACATTGCTCACACTATCAAACCAAGGAAGCAGTAGAACCAATAGTAGAAACCCCCCCCATACTGCTGACAAGGGAGTAATGATAGGTACACTGAAAAGATCATCCAATATGAATTGCTTGATGAAGATGAATCTGAAACATTGAATGTGTAGGGAGAGTACAAACACAAATAAAGATACCCGAGGCTAATGTCATTGGAGGAATGCTCACATGACAAAAGAAGATGGAAAACAAAGGAAAACATCAAACCCCTTGACAATTTATAATGGAGTGCGAGTACAAAGAGCATGAACATGTGCAAGATCCCATCAAAGCAATAGAATGGCACTTTATCTCGGTGCATGTGCATAAAATAATGCTACAAAATTGAAGTTTACACTACTCAAAGATGATCAAAAGCTTCTAAAACAAAAGAACAACCTAAGACGAGCCATCCCTCAAAGGGAAGAGATCCTAGGACCTGAAACAACCAAGATATCCACCAGACTGCAAAAAAGAAAGAATCTGAATAAAATGAACCTAGAGTAGAATCTAGAAAAATGACTCATAGCACTGAAAAATCTCTCTCAAAAGCTTTCCAATGATATATCATTTTTTGAAAATGGAGTCCAGATGTGCAAGATAGAGCTCCCAGAGTGCAGAACTGAAGATCTGGCTTTGACAGAGAAAAAAACCATCAGAAAAATATAACCAAAAAAATAACCTCTAGATCTAAAAAGAGCTCAGAATCAACTTTCTAATGATATCTCATTTGCCAAAATTTGACACCGTATGCTCAAGATATGAGCAAAAAACCAACAACTGTGCTAGAGGGCCCAAAGAAGGTGTCTGCAAGGATCTAAGGATGGGTGACGTCAAAAAAAGGACAAAAAACCACATGAAACTATTAGATCTAATAAAATCTCAGAAAGAGCTTTATGACAATATCTTGTTTGCCAAAAACGGAGCCCAGATGCATGAGAAATGGATCCCGAAATGCAGGAGGTCTGAAACGTCACGATCACAAAGAACATCTAACTTTGACAGAGGAAAATGGCATCAAAATGGCAAAATCAAAAAACCATACTAGCAAAAATGGATCGGGCTCAAAACTAGCTTTTCGGCGATATCTTGTTTGTCGAAAAATGATACCTGGAGCTCCTAGAACACCAATTTTAGTAAAAACCCTTCAGAAGAGAAAAAAAATTCTCCAAGAAATTTTTTTAAGGGACCAAGGCTAGCCCTTGGCCGTAGTGGCTGGTCACATGGGGGCGCAATCTGCTGGAGCTAGTGGTTAGTATCTGGTGGTTAACGCTGGCGGCTAGCGCTAGAGGTCCGTCGGTGCCCCACCGGTGGTGGAGGCACGCTGGTTGAGCACTGGCTAAGCACGAGTGGTGCGTGGGCTGAGCGCAGCCGCACAATTTTTTTAAAAATTTTAAATTGTCATACTTTCCTTGTAATGCGTGCCCAAAATTTTTTTGTCTTGATTTGTGTGTTAGACAGCCCTGAATGCAAGATAAATAGATCCTGGAATGTATGGAGGCTTGAACGCATTGATCCATGAGAGAGGAGAAATCCTTGATGTGCAAAAACAAAAGTTGCAATCAATTATGAAATGTCAGAAAAGGTTACAAAGTGTTATGAGATCAATCCTTATAAAAGGAGATCAGAAAACCTAAAAAGGTAAAACCCTAGGTTGCATAATAATAATTAATAAAGTAATTAATTATTATATGCCTAAAGTTTAGCTTAAGTAGAAAGAGGCAATAAGTGACTGAATAATTAAATCAATATGATAGAATTAATCCACGACATTAGCCTTAGGGTATCTTTATTTGTGCTTGTGCTTTCTATGCACCTTCGATGTTCCTGGTTCTTCATGATGCAGTTCTTATTGACACCTCTTTTCAGTGTACCTGTCACCTCTCTCTTGTCAGCATTATGGGGGGGTTCTATTGATTGTTCTTCTGCTTCCTTGGTTTGATAGTGTGAGCTATGTATTCAGTATTTGTTCCTATGTACTAGGCGGATGCAGTGGCTAGGTACCTATGCATTTCGATGAGATGCATCATTTACCATATAGACACTCTTTCTTTCCTATTTTTAGAGGCACTCTTCCATCTTTGATTGATCATCTCTTCAGGATTTGGTGTTTTATACCATCTGTATCTTCGAGTTCAGTTGTTTGCCTTTGTTTGCCTCCTGATTCGAGTAGTGTTATTTGAGGGCACTCATGCAGATTACAATATTCTCTACCTAGTCATATTTCTGTGGAGGATCTTTAGATCATCAATTTCTTCTTGACAAAGTTTGCAATTTCATGCTTTAGTGATGTTGTACATGTTCATCCTTGTTCCTATTTTCTGGAACATTCCTAGTTTTGGGGGCTTCTTTAGTCCTTCAAACTAGTCTTTGTCTCTTTTTGGAGTAGAGTTTTTCCCATGTGATTTTCTCTATTTCTCCACTTTATAGAGACTCTCTTTTGTGCTGGGTACCTCATCAGGCCATGTTGCCAGGACTCATTTTTTGCTTCCTTCTTGCATTGTTTGTAGCTGCATCATTGCTCATCTTAAGGGGGGGTGTTAGAGTAAAGTATTAATTATGTTAATTAATCTTTACTCCCTTCTTAAGATGTCAACTCTTTTTCTTTAGTTGTTTATATTTAAACACACATGCACGAGTTGTTTTAAACTCATGCGCTAGTTGTTTTAAATATAAACTTGCATGCATTAGTCATGTAATAGTTAAACTAATTATTACATGCACTAGGGTTTTCCTTTCAAGGCTTTCAATCTCCTTTATAAGGATGATCTATTGTACATTTAATTCATTCATTATTTGAGGATATTTTCTTCTTCATATTTTTGAGTCAAACCCTTTCCCTCTTCTTGTCTCTACTTCCTTGTAATAGGTTTTTGTATGCAGGTGATCTTTGGGTTTTGTGGATTTGTATTGCTCAAATCCTACAGATAAGGCTTGGGCTTGCTTTTCTATTTTGGCATCTATACTTGCTTCATCTTAGCCTCACACTCTTGTGTAGTGTGTCCATGTTCATTACAAGTATAACATACTTTCTCCATGGTAGGATTGTTAGCATTCTTATTTAGTTTAGCTCTACACTCATAAGCTTGATGACCATATTTGCCACAATAATAACAGTAACCATTAAACTTAGGAGTGACTAGAGGTTTACCTTGTGTTTTGATTCTATAGACATTAGAAGTGTGTCCCAGTTTGCCACAGTGATAGCATGACAACATTTTTGGCCTTTGACTTTGATTGTTGTTCACTTGTTCTGCTTGCTTGGATGACTCTCCTTCACCGGTATATCCTAAAGCTTTGCTTCCAAATCTTCTTTGATTAGTCAGAAAATCATCAATCTTTTTGGAACTATCCTCAGCCAATTTCATCATTTCATTATATTGTTGTTGAGTTTTCACTTCATTTCTCAACTTCTCATTTTCTTCTCTAAGTATTGCTACATCTTCAAGTCTTCTTGACAGTTCACCATTTACTTGATTGACCTCTTGATTCATAGTTATCATCTGATTGGAAATTTCAAAATGGTGCATAATGAGTCTTTGTATCTCACTTTCTTTTGCTTGAAGTTGTTCAGTTATCTGTCTTCGGTCTTCAATAGCTAGGTTCCTTTCTTGCTCAGCCTATCTAGCATTGCTCATTACTTCTGCCATTAACACCATTTGAGATTCCTGACTGATTTGCAGTGCTTTCACTTGTTCGATTAAGTGAAGATTCTTTTCAGATAGATCAGAGATTATGCTTTTAGATCCATAAAAAATACTTCCTGAAGTAGATCCAATGTGATCAAATAAATCATCAATCTCTTCTTCGTGGTAAACAATCTCATTTTGCATAATAGATAGGTTCTTCCTTTCAACCAGTAATTTCTTCAATCCATCCTTAGCTTGATTATACTTCTCAACAAACATCTACATTTGAATCTTTTGATTCTCTATTGTTTTATCTGACTTATACCTCTCCATGACTAGATCTTTACCCTTCAGTGGTTAAACTGTCCAATAAGAGAACTGAGCTCTGATACCAATTGTTGGATTGGAGAGATAGGGTACTGAGAGGGGAGGGGTGAATCAGTGTCCACAAAAACTTTCAACTCATAAACCTTTCAAACCTTGAACATCAAATAGTAGTAACCTTCAACTATAACTTGAATCCATTGCATGCATCATTCATTCATTTAACTATCAAAGTAAATAACATGAAATCAAAAAGATAATCATCACATAACACAAGTATTTTGGTAACACAGAAACCCTTGTTAGAAGGTAAAAATTGTGGTGGGGATCATACCCACAAATTCTTTACTACTGTAGATAGAAAAGGTTTTCCTCTCAAGGCTATAAGTGGTGATCACTTCTAGTGATCTCACCCTATTAGGAGTAACATATTAGATCGATTAGATCTACCTAGTTATAGGATTTTAACAACACTACTTGAGTGTGCACTCAGTTAAGATATTTACATAAAGACTGTTAGGTCTACTATGTTAGGAGATTTTACCAAAACTCTATTACAATGATTAGAAAATAAAAAGTATCTATTTGCTAATGACAACTCAACTTGTCTGATATAGATCAATGAAATACTGAATAGATATCACCTTTCTATGTGAAGATCTCTACTCTGAACTACTCGGTAGCCTAATCTGATTCTACTCAATCTGATTATCCCTTAATACTGTTATGCTCTATCTAATAACTAATAATCTTGAAGTTGGCTAATGCTTCAAGAACTTCTTCACTCATACATCTCTACAGTTACATCAAAATGATGCAAAATATAATTATATAGCATACTGCTTTATGCCACTTACAAAATTAGGTTACAATATCTTAGAGAAAAACCCTAAGATCTACGGTGTACAAAAATAACCTAGATCAAACAATTACATAAGATCTTCATCACATTTAATGAATATCTCAACAATAAATTATCCTCAATCTTGGTAAAACATTTTGTGATTCTGTTGTAACCATTTGCATAAATAAATGTGCCATTCCAGATTCCTATGCCATTTTTTATGATCCTCAGTAAACACTGTATATATTGCTCGATAATTACACTAGTGCTCGGTATCCAACTTGCTCGGTGTTTACTGTGCTTGGTATCGGTGTCTAATGTTCAGTAAAACTGTTCTGTGCTCACTGTAAAGACTTAACCGACTAGCTTGAGATGCTTGCTTTTACCGACTAGGTTAACAAAGGTAACCGACTGATGTCTTTGATACTAATGACAATCATTAATGCTTAATTAGAGATAACAACCTAGAAGATCTACAAGATTCACTAAGCAGAGCAATCCTAAGGAAAAAGAGGTAGAAGTGAAAAAAAAGAAGAAAGAAGAAAAGGTAATTGAGAAAGAGGAAGAAAAAGTAGCACAGAAGGATCCACAAACTCTATGGAAACCAGACCTTAAATCATTGTAGAAGATAGTGATAAAAGATGGTAACTTGAAGACAGTGGACAAATATTATGAGAACCAAGCAATCATTGAAGATACTAGCATTGAGTATCTATTAGTTTTTAAGAAAAATCTATTAGAAATAGAAGGGAGTATTCATAAGGAATTGTATAGTAAACTAGAGATTAGAAAGTAGTTGGCATAGTCAAAAGATGAGAACATAAGGAACAAAGCTATTGAGGACATATTACCTATTGTCTCAATACAAGAAAGGGAGAAGATAATAAATGTATTGAAATCTCTGTTGAGGAAAAAGGCTAGACATGAAAATCATGGCTAGAAAATATGATAAAGTAATTGAGGACACTCAAAAGGTACTAGATCAAATCCTAATGATTGGTATGCCAAAGAAGACCTCACCTCCGAAGGTTACCAATCCTACATCTTTGGGATTGGGAGAAAGCTCCAAGGTAGCATATGAAAATGAACAAGCTAGCATGTAACCAAACTTCTTTGTCTCTGGTGTGCCTATGACCCTTGACACTTTGAATGATGTAAATGATCCATTTCTAGATAATTTGGACAGTGCGATGGAAGTTGAAGTACAAGGACATATAGATGAAGAGAAAACAAAGGACAAACAAGAAGAGAAGATACATCAAAAGGAAATACATCAAAATGAAAGGAAGGAAGAAGAGACTAAAATAAAGAAAGTCATTGAGGTTAGAATGGAGCTAAAGCAAGAAACTGGCACCTCTTCTACTTTATTGTCAGCAAGTATAGCCAAACTAGTGAGTGTTGATGTAGATAGCATGGATGAGGATGAGATTATGAGGCTATCCTTCATGGCCTTCACTAACGCTAAGGAAAGGTCAGTGCAGAAAGGGGATAAAAGAGTAAAAATAATGTCTAGGGCTTTAGAGATAGTAAATAAACTACTTCCTACACTGATTATCTTTCAAGAAAAGGATGAAGCATAAAACCTAGGCATGGCACTGGATAGCTTTGATAGTCACTTTGACTAATTTCTGAATATTGTGGAAGATCAGGTAGGGAAGAGGTTCTTGGAGAAGAAACTGAGAGAAGTCTATCAGTCCATCTCATGGGACTTGGACATTCTCAAGGCTACTACTCTTAAGGCTAAGAGTTGTGCAGCACAAGGCAAAAAGATTTACAATTACTGCATAAGTCCTTGCAGACATGTAAAGAATATTGTAGACATTATAGCCATAGATAGGGCTGCACTTGACAATCTAATGGAAAATTGTGAAACATCTTCACTAACTATGATTGAAATGGATAAACAAGCATCCAAGCTTTTGGATAAGATTAGTACACTGGAAATAGAGAAAGGGATAGTAGTAGACATATTTGGCTTGTTGAAGAGCCTAATAACCCCTAAGCTTTCAATGCTTGAGACACATCTACCAGAGATGGAAAAGGTTGAGTGATCAATATCTATGTCTATACCTACTGAACTTAAGGTAGCAGAGACAACATCATATGCACTGAATGGATTGATCCATGTCAATGAGCTTTTGATAAAATCATGGGCTAAGGAAGTGAAGACCTTGGAAAACTCTTTCCAAGATATCTTAAAACTGGTGAGTAAGCACTAAGTCTTTTTGTGCTTAGAAGTTTTGAAATTTTGTAAGTACCTTTACCATTGATGTCAAAGGGAGAAGAAGAGAAAGATAATAATGAGAAGAGTGAAATGAAGACAAGAAGAAAAGAGAGGAAGAGAAGAGAAATAATAATAAGAAGAAAAATATGTAAAAAAAAAAGTAGAAAAGAGAAAAAGAGATATGTGTAGATAGTGCTTTCAACACTTAGTCATTTTTCACTAAGTGTTGCCATCAATGACAAAGGGAGAGATTATTGGCAAGTGATGTTTTGGAGCACTAGGGATCACTTAAGGGTTGTCATTTATGGAAACACTTATGCTGGAGTGATCACATGCAAAGAGTTTTTGTATTGGAGTTATAGTCATAAAAATGAGTAAGTATAGAATCAAGTTAATAGTGTATTGTGAACAGTTTTCATTAGCGATGACCTTGTATAATGTATTATAGCTTGTGAAGTTAATAGAAGGTAGTTTGGGATATGTATATGCTTCAGTTAAGATGGCATGTTTTTTGGTGATCAGATCAATGAGATTCAGTGATCTGAAGGTATGCGAAGACAAAGAAACATTATAATAGGGCATATGAGCAGTTGTGAAGATTAAGAAAAGGATAGTGGATATGGTAACATGATAAGTCAAATGGATGAAGTATATTTTCAACACTTTGGTAATATAAGATTGTTGAATCCATATTTATCATTTACATAATTTATTATTATGTTTTGTATGGTATTTGTGAAGTCGACTGGATGGTAGATTTTGTATAAGTATAGAGTGCTTTATGAAAGCGATTAGAGTATGGATGTGATGATGATGTGATAGATGGGAATCTGAGATCAGAGAGAAAATGTGAGATCAATGTTTGATAGAGCTACAACTGGAACTATCTAAGCAAAGGAAGTGCTTGTATTGTTCATTTTTTAGAACTCTTTTGAGACAATATTTTATTTGTAAGAGTTGTATGCTCACCACCTTTAACCAGGTGTTTTGTATTCCTGTAACAGGGTTTTTGTATTCTTTTAACAAGGAAATGTACTATGTAACAATCAACTCCTAACAGGTCTAGATCTCCTAACAGGGATATAATATTTTAGTACATAGTTGTGGGTACCATCCCCACTAGGGTTTTCCCTTGGTCAAGATTTCCTCGAGAACAAATCATGGTGTCATGAGTTATATGTTGTACTTATATGTTCTTTTCATTTCAAAATTATTATGGTTTATTTATAATTATTTTTAATTTTAAATTAAAGTGCAGTAATACTGATTCACCTCCCCTCTCAGTATTACCTAATCCTAACAAGAAGATTCTCCAATAATCTGTAATTACGAGAAGAAATTTATATATCAAGAAAAATACTAATTCTAAATTATTTGAATCTCAAATAATTATTATTAAGTTATTTATAATAGAAACACCTACCTAGAATACAATTCAAAACCTTCCTTTTTAAACCTTGGCCTTGATCGCAACCCCTTTGAGTTCCTTCCCTCTGATGATCCCTTCAATACTTACTAACCTCTTCCCTCTCTCATCCTTTTTATTTAAAGATTTATTTTCCTATTATTCCATAAATGAGTCTATAAATTATTTAGCTCGTCTATCTTAGTCCTTGTCAACACTATTGGATAATAGTTAATCTAAAGTTAATTAACCCTCATTCTTCAGTAAATCCACACTCATCTAGATCTTCTACGCCAACAATTTTATATTTAAGTAGCAATTCATGATTGATGGATATGCTTGCCAAGAAAGTCAATCTATAACTTCTACTCACCCTAAAATAATATGAAAGGGGTAAGGAGAAAAAAAAGTCAAAATAAAAGGCCTAAAAGATCTACAATGATAAAAAAAATTCCTCCAAGAGCCAATATTGAGGGAAAAACTAAATCTCAATTAGAATTAGAAGTTGGAAAGAAAGAATAATTGGTTAGTTATGAGCTTGGTAGGTGGATTACATTTTAAAATTTTATAGTTTTGAACAAAACCTTTTAAGATATGGGGCATATATGAGTCTAGGTTGCATAATAAAACTAGAAAACAAAAAAAAAACTCTATAAAGTACGAGAAAAATGGATAACTCAATAGTAGTTTTTTACTAATGAAGGGCTACTTTACCCAACATTCACACTTATAATTGTTAGCATTATTTGTGATGCCATTTGTATCAACCTTTTGTATGGCATTGATGTAATCTTGTTGAGGATAAGACATTGATTGATGAAGAAGATTTGAAGATTGGTTGCTAAGGCTAAAATATTGATTGATGAAGAAGATTTAAAGATTGGTTGTTGAGGCTGAGACATTGATTGGTGAAGAAGATTTGAAATATGATGATTAAATTTTGGAATTTAATGTTTAGAGATTCTACTAACTATACTAAGGAAGTTTATGGTATTTCTAGAAGATAAAAGTATGACAAGCAAGAACAATGTACGAAAAAGTATTTGAAGATCTCGTGGAAGAATGTTTTGCATTCCTCTACATGAAATAATGATAACTTGAGGCTCTAGTTATAATTATTGAGTTACGTAAATGTTTTACTATAATATTTTTAGGTCCCCAACTAATTATTTGATAAAGATTTGATGTGTTGTTTGGCTGACAATAAGGTTGGTTATTAGGAAGGATTGGGCAGGCATGGAGAATGGCTTGTATTGCTCCACAATAGGATTTTAGGGTATAAAGTTTGGTGGACATGGTCATATGGTTCATATAGTGGTTCGTTTCAAATATCTTTTGTTGGTTTGCTCTGCAAGTTAAGATTTGATGTCACAAGTGCTTCTTGTTATCTGTGTTGGCCTGTGACCGACTCAACTACTTTTCAGTGACTTGATTTGAGTATTATTGGTCCAGATATAGATTGAGAGAAAATTTAAGAGGTTTGAGATGATTTTATAGTGGTTTTTCAAGCTTTATATTGTGCTATGTGATTTGGAATGTGTTTTTGGGCCGATCGGTAACCTATTTTTAATGCCTTTTTACACGTAACCTTTGGGTCCAACTTTGGATGAAGTTGTAATGTGTGTGGATGAATTATGTTATTTGAGAGAGAGGTTTAGTGATGGATTTAGGTTCTCTTTATCCCTTGGGGGGGGATCACATTAATAATTTGTGTTCAATATGGTTGATTTCATGTTAATAATGCTTATATGTTTATGGATGGCCTTATTGATATTTTTTATGGAAAAATCTTTGTGTTTGAGGGAAAAGGGATGAATTGAGCAAGAGTGAGTGTGAGGTTATTATGAAGACTATAGAAATCAAGTGTGAAGGTGATATTATGTGATTAAGGTAGAACTAAGGTGGATATAGCTCAATATGATAGAAATGTCATTATTGCATATTAGGAGATTTTATTTTTCATGAAAGCAATGAGTTTGCTTTAACTCTTTGTAAAGGTCTACATTTATTATTTTCTTGAGGATTAGTGAGATCCTTAGTAGCATGCCTAGAATGGTAGGAATGTGTTGGAAATATTCAGGAATTAACCGAGTTACTGAGAGGGGAGGGGTGAATCAGTAACTCCAAATTTTCTTTCAATTACAGATGTATTAACATGTGATTTACTTTAACCTTTGCATATAGAAAGCATGAAACTTAAAAGCATTCACAATAATGACACATAGATTTGGTTACCCAGAAACCTTCCAAAAAGAAAGTAAAACTGGGGTGGGGATGAAACCCACAAAGCTTTAATACTGTAGAATAAAGTTGGCTGGTTAAGGCTTACAATTTGATCACTTCTGATGATCTGCCCTGTTAGGAGCAATAAGGATTGCTAAATCCACCTTGTTAAAGGATTTACAAACATACAATGAAGTATGCACTCGGTAAAGAGATTTTACAAAAGACTGTTAAGTCTACCCGATTAAAGGATTTAGTACTGATTCACCTGTTAGGATGAAACAATAGATCTCTTGTTTTGCAACTGGATTGCTGATTGAGATTCGCTGATGTACTGATCACCTTCTGTGATGAATTTGTCTTTGTTGTTCCTTATACTGCTGAAACCCTTTGTAATTCGCTTATCTCTGCCTTTCTTTCTTTTTCACATATATGCTTATTTCATACATCTTGACATTTTTACAATATTGTTTATATACAAGTCTTAAACAATTAATTACAATTACAATTACAAAGTCGGCTTGACAAATAAACATAAGTGCTACTAAGTCGGCCCAAGTATGGTTACACAGTTCCTGCAAACTAACTCGGTGACTTTCTGATACTCGGTGTCCACTGCATTACTCGGCATCGTCATGCACTCGGTAGAAGTGAAGGCACGGTTCATACTGATCACTCGGTAGGTTTTGAACTCGGTAAATACTGGTGACTCGGTAGACATGATGTTACTCGGTTTACACTGTCCTGCTCGGTTTGTACTAACTTGCTCAGTTTGCACTATTTGCTCGGTTTGCACTGTCTGCTCGGTTTGCACTGTCTGCTCGGTTTGCACTGTCTGCTCAGTTTGCACTGTCTGCTCGGTTTGCACCCAGAATGCAAATAAGTGTTGTCACTAGTGGTAATTCTGCTTAATGCCAACAATCTCCCCCTTTGGCATTAGTGACAAAAACACTTATTGGCCAAAACTTATATACATGAATCATGCTGAGTTTTATTTTGATTTTTCAAAATTTGTCTTTGTTATAGGGCTTTATACATTGTCTCCCCCTTTCAATGTGCTAACTTTTTCTATACAAATCTTCTTCTATACATATATCTCCCTCTATACATATCTCCCCCTTTTTGGCAATAATGCCAAAGGTGCATATACAAGTGATTTACAGAGAGAATCCAAAATTTGATAGAAAATCAGAATGTACCTTCATTATTAGTGCCAGGGTTCTGTCCCAACTTTCTTGCAGAATCTTGCATGTTTGGATTGCAATTTGGACTTTTGCAGAGAGTTCAATCATGTGATTTGCTATAGAGAACTGATTGTCATGAATCAATGTTTTGGAATGTTCAATGTGCTTATACATTGTATTCATGATGGGAAGGATCATGTGTTGGATGTCTAGCAGTGTGGACCAGATCCTTGTGTCTTCTTTCAGTAGATCTGACTGCATATTTGATAGGTATGAGATTTTCATGTGATGAGCAGAGCTTGAACTTGGTTCAAGTTGCAGCTTCTGTATGCTAATCTTCATATCCTCATCCATTTTATTCATTTTATCCGTGACATCCTTTGTGAACTCGGCAATGTTGCACAATCTGGCCAAAAGAGAGGTAGCATTCGAATAGGTAGATTCAATGTTTGACAAAACTGAAGACAATTCTACTTGGTTAATAGCTATGTGCTGAGCAATGTGCTCAAGCACTTTATTGTTGAATCTCTTCTCGGCTCTTTCAACTAACTTGTCTATCCCAGATGAGTCCTCATTGTATTTATTAACTACTTCTGCTAATTGTAGCAAAACATGTTGGGAGGAGTCTACTTTAATACCTAATGCATCAAACAAAATGTCCTTAGCATCCTTGATGATTTTATATTCCTTGTCTCTCTCCTCTTTAAGCTTCTTTTGTTTTGCTTTCCTTTGGAGGATCTCACCTATATTTTGCATTTGGTCCGCTGATAGATTTGCAAAATCTAATGTTGGAATCTCTATCTCTTCATCTAGGTCTATATCCTCTACTATATTTTTACCCAAAAATTTTATACTCGGTAGAGCCTTAGGCTTATCTGTACTTAATGCCTTAGTAGTAGTGACAATAGATATAGTAGGGCTGGCTATAGAGACTGGCACACTGTCTACTGGAGAGCTTAAAATATTTACACTTGTAGATTCAAAAACTGGAAAACTTACTGCTGGAAAACTTGATGATGTGGGAGACTGAAACTCGGTAGAAGAGATGGTAGTTGCTTCTGTTGTTGCTATAGATGATTGGACAAATGTTGAAGTTGTCACAACCATGCTTGAAGGTGTCTTCGGGCTGGATGTAGAAACTTTTACTAAAGAGGTAGGAAGGGATGCAATGACTTCTGCTGCTATCCTCACAGTATCATCTACCTCAGTGGCTTCTTCTTGTTCATCACTGTCATCTTCAATATCTTTTATTATGACTGTTTCAATACTCGGTTGGTGAAGGTGGTATATGTTCTTCCATGTGGCATTTGCAGCCTTCACAACCGATTCAATATTGTTGATCAGAATCAAACAAGTATTGAACCTTAGTGTCATCTTATTTTCATTTTCTTTTAATGCCTTCTTTACTTCATCATTTTTCAAGCTCGACATTAACTGTCTCAGGGTTTGATCAAATATGTCTATCACAGTTTGCTTTGCATTGCTCCATCTCATTTTTATTGGATTTAATAAGACAGCTGGAACCTGTGGGGCTATTTCATCAGGAGAGTATTTCCACTGTCCCATTTTTTCAATAACAGCATCTTCTATTTCCTTCTGTTCTATTTTCGATCTGGTTTCATATTTAAAAGATTTTATGTTACTTACTCCAGATCCTGATCCGTCTCTAAAGAGTTTGATTCTTTCTTGAAAGTTTAGAGGAGGCCTTTTGAATACTATGTCTTTATCTGCCTTGTCTGCCTTGTCTGCCTTACCTCTTGCATTTCTCCTTGTAAATACAGCAGTGGGAGGCTTAGGTGCCTTAGTGATGAATACCTTTCCTTTCTTCTTTGCAGGTTCTGGTTCCTCTATTTTCTCATCCTTTTCCTCTTCTTCTTCATCTTTTTCTTCTTTGTCCTCGGTTATCATTTGTATTTTGGCTATCCTCTTCTTTCCTTTGTTTACCGCCTGTGGAAGCTTTATGCTTAGTTCAATTCTCACCTTAGCTTCATCATATGTTCCAAAATATGGAGCTTTAGGATTGACAGGCTGATTAAGAAGAGCTTCAATAATATTCTTGGTTTCATCAATATTTACCTCATAAGGAAGAGGTTTTACATATACAGTCCTCGGTTTAGCTGCTTGAATATATACATTGTCACAATCCACCATAAAACAAATGTCATCCTTGTAATCTTCCACCAACTTCTGTGGAATCTGGAATCTGTCATTCATTTTCTCTTTGAAAGACTCAAAATAATTATCCATGATGCTTTCAAAATTTTCACCCATTTCTGAGATGTATTCATTTATTTCATAAAGGACTGGCACATCTTTTCTCCATACAACTTTTCCTTTAGAAGGGAAGAATTTCTGAGCATAGAAGAATAAACAAACCAATAAGGATCCAAACTTACATGGATTGTTTTTGGAAGTTTGAATGCTTTCCATGTTTTTGTTAAACTGCTTTAACAATAAGTCTTCTAGGTCAAATGTTAAGTTATTCTTGACCACTTTGTATGCTAGGTCAATAGCTTCACAGGAGACACTATTCTGTCGACTCGAACTATAAATCTTATGGGCAATAATGTGTGTACCAAACTTCAGTTCAGCATCGGTAATGCTGCTAACTTTCATGCCTCTACCGTCCCACTCGGCTAGGGTTTTCTTCTCTAGTTCCGTCCGACCTAGGGTTTTGGTAGTTTTTGCTTTGTTCAACATGGGAAGACCGGTGATTTGATGAATCATCTTCTTTGTGATCTCTATGGGTTGCTCAAGCCAAATCTTGCCATCATGTACACGGCTGAGAATGTATCTAACCCATTTATCTCAAAAGTTTCGAGGTAGATGTGCAATGTGAACTAAACCTTTATCTTCCAGATGTTTGTGCTCAGGTTTTAGAATACCATCCACACACAGTTCCTCACGCACAATATCTAGTTCTAGGTTCCCCATTTCATGAATTGAACAGTTGAAATGATTGCGGATATCGTTAATAAGTAGTACCTTAGGAGGAATCTGAGATTGAGCTCCGTTCGGATCTAGGGCTGCTGCTATTGCGGGCACGATCTTGAAATCTGGTGCTTTCCATTCCCCTTGGACTAACATATCAGATCCTTTCTTCGCTGAGGTGCTGGATGATGCCATGGTAGCTCACAGAAAATTCCTTTTGCAAAAGTATTGAATCGTTGGGTTGCTCTTGAAATTTTCTGCTCTCAAAGTGCTAAAGGTTCGCGGTGAAGAATGAGTTCGATTACTTGCCTTTTGTTTACAACTCTGTCATTAATGCTCAGTACAAATTAGGGTATGAATTCTGACAGACTATCACCCACTAAGAATTAATTTCTCGGTAAGGACTTCGCAACTCAGTGAACTCGAGAATTCATATTGCTCCGACCTCACTCGGTAAAGACGGGTACCGACCTTGCTCGGTAAAGACTGATACCGACCTTCCTGTGATCTTACTGCATCTTGTATGCTGATTTAGATCTTTCTTTTAATTCGGTTCTGAAACTATTTGAGATTGGTCTATGAGAATACAGTTCCAGTGCTTTCTTGGAAATTTAGTTTGAGTCGGTAGAGCCACCCATTCCATTACTTGGACTGGTTTGCTCGGTAGATTTAGGAATCCATTTTTGTCTCACCTGTTTCCTGACCTTAGTTGCTTCATTCTTCTTTCCATCTTCAACTTCACTAGCATTCATGTAGTTTCTGGCTATGTGACCAAGTTTAGTGCATTTGAAGCATCTTACGGTAGTATCTCTTTTCCTTAGATGATGTTTTATGCAATTCATGCCAATGTGTCCATATTCTCCACAGTAATGACATCTACACCAGGTGTTGTAGTCCCATCCAAACATTGCTTTCATAATTTGTTCTGCTGGATTGAATGTCTTGGATCTGCACTCGGATGCTTTGTGACCTTGTTTGTTGCACTTGTGACAATTACCTCTGAATCTTGGTTTTTCCCTGCATTCATTTGCTTTGTGACCATGTTGATTGCAGTTGTAGCATTTTCCATTGAATTCTGCTTTTTCATTATTCCAACATTTATTTGAAGTATGTCCTATTTTACCACAGTGATTACAAGTAGGTTTCTGATTCCTTTGAGTACCTTGCTTAGAAGATTCACCTTCTCCTTTGTATCCAAGTCCTGCTTTTCCTTTTTGCCTATGAAGATTTCGCTTATACAGCTGATTCAAGTCTTCTTGGCTTTTCAACATTCCTTCATTGATTTGTTTTTCAGTGTTTAGGTCATCCACCAATCTTAGATTGATTTCCTTTTCAGATCTTAGTTCTTCTCTTGTGCTTTCTATTTCTGATCTTAGATTCAGAATTTCCTCATTTGTATGAGAGATCTGATCAATTAGGTTTTCTAGCTGAAGGGTTTTATTTTGGACTTCAATGTTCCTTCCATCTAATTCATCTTTCAACTTGTTTCTTTGTTCCAAGATCTCACAAAATCTTGTAGAGTGTAGCTCTTGTTCTCTTTTTAATTTTCTCACTTCTTCCTGCAGAGACCCATTCTTTTCTAGGAGTTCTTTGATAGCATTGTTTGCTTCATCTGAGCTATTTGAGGGAAAAAGATCTTCAATCTTTTCTTCAATGTAATTCTGATCATTCATCTGATTTGCAAGTTCCTTCCTTCTTCTTAGGGATTGGGAAAGATGTTCTTTTGCTTCTTTAAGTTTAGCTATGGCCATTTCCAGATCTAGCTTTTCATTTTCAATCACCTTGTTCAGTTTGAATACCTCCATTGTCCTGGATCTTCGCTCAAGCTAGTTAAGCTTTGTCTTGAGAACTAATGCTGCTCTGATACCAATTGTTGGAAATATTTAGGAATTAACCGAGTTACTGAGAGGGGAGGGGTGAATCAGTAACTCCAAATTTTCTTTCAATTACAGATGTATTAACATGTGATTTACTTTAACCTTTGCATATAGAAAGCATGAAACTTAAAAGCATTCACAATAATGACACATAGATTTGGTTACCCAGAAACCTTCCAAAAAGAAAGTAAAACTGGGGTGGGGATGAAACCCACAAAGCTTTAATACTGCAGAATAAAGTTGGCCGGTTAAGGCTTACAATTTGATCACTTCTGATGATCTGCCCTGTTAGGAGCAATAAGGATTGCTAAATCCACCTTGTTAAAGGATTTACAAACATACAATGAAGTATGCACTCGGTAAAGAGATTTTACAAAAGACTGTTAAGTCTACCCGATTAAAGGATTTAGTACTGATTCACCTGTTAGGATGAAACAGTAAATCTCTTATTTTGCAACTGGATTGCTGATTGAGATTCGTTGATGTACTGATCACCTTCTGTGATGAATTTGTCTTTGCTGTTCCTTATACTGCTGAAGCCCTTTGTAATTCGCTTATCTCTGCCTTTCTTTCTTTTTCACATATATGCTTATTTCATACATCTTGACATTTTTACAACATTGTTTATATACAAGTCTTAAACAATTAATTACAATTACAATTACAAAGTCGGCTTGACAAATAAACATAAGTGCTACTAAGTCGGCCCAAGTATGGTTACACGGTTCCTGCAAACTAACTCGGTGACTTTCTGATACTCGGCATCCACTGCATTACTCGGCATCGTCATGCACTCGGTAGAAGTGAAGGCACGGTTCATATTGATCACTTGGTAGGTTTTGAACTCAGTAAATACTGGTGACTCGGTAGACATGATGTTACTCGGTTTACACTGTCCTGCTCGGTTTGTACTAACTTGCTCGGTTTGCACTGTTTGCTCAGTTTGCACTGTCTGTTCGGTTTGCACTGTTTGCTCGGTTTGCACTGTCTGCTCGGTTTGCACTGTCTGCTCGGTTTGCACCCAGAATGCAAATAAGTGTTGTCACTAGTGGCAATTCTGCTTAATGCCAATAGGAATGATGTCTTCTTTGGATTCTAGGCTAAAACCTTGTAATCATATATTTACATATTTTGAGTGAATTTCTCATTGTGGTTTTCCCCATCTTGGGTTTTCCATGAAAATGTGTTGTTCATGTGTATGTTCTATTGATTTATCTTCTTGATAATGCTTAATTGAAATAAGACATAATCACTAAGATTTATGGCAAAATTGTATTTGTGTTTATTCCCCCCCCAACCCTCTCTCAACACCTTATAGTGTCTACCACGCATAACAACATATATTAACACAAAATATGTGGGAAGGAAAACAACTTGCTTGTATTTTCTTCAATAAAAAGGAATATTGAGTCAAAAATTATAATGTTATAGCCATGTGGTTTGAAATCACTGGAAAGAAGATCAAATCTCTTAGAAAAATCCATAATTCTAAACCACAATTGGTACTTGGTGTTGTATTATGTAACATTTGTTCACCTCTTTATTTGGCACCAATAACCACCTTAGAATGTTCTGAAAAGTGTAACTCCCCTTTTTGGGCTCCCAGATGTCCACCTATTCATTTACCCACCCCAAGAATATTTTTTATTTTACTTTTAAATTTTGGTAGCACAGATATTTAGAGATATAACTTTAGACTATGGTGTTTTCTTTACTATTATAATACATTGTTTCAAAACTCACAAAAACATTTGCAATGTTAAAACCATCTAAAGATCATTTCATCCACTTTTTGAGCTTGTACAAGGATTCTAAGGGCTTCAAATCTTAGTCTAAAATTTGTTAGGATTCAGGTGTCATCAACCTTGTAAATATTTTAATTATTTATTCTTTTTTTTTGTAATTTATCCATAAAGTATGAAACCATTTAACTAGTAGTGATAAAAGATCTCTTATAAGGATATAATTATAGCCATTGTTTGGACTTTGGGAAAAAAAGAATAAATTAGCTTGACGACCCATCCGAAATCTTCTAGTTTTAGGTTGTTGAACACATGTAAGGTTTTGTAAGTGTCTGCATGACAATTATGATAGATTTCATAGATTATCATGAGTCACTATCAGTGTGTTTATGACAGATGATTACTATATTGGTCTAGCTTGGTGAGATGCCTAGTGATAGTTGTAAGAGCATATGTAACTATCTTTTTGGGATGCATGCATGATTCCAAGATGGTGAGTTGTAAGGATTTTCGTCATACTAGCTTGGAACCTTCTTTTGACCCATATTAATATTCTATAGTGGTATTTTGGGCCTCCATAAGTTTATATATTAGAGGCATGAGATGGAGATATTACATAAGTTCTTTTTTATACATGGGTATTATTGGATTGAAGGTTTTTTAGGTGAATATTTTGTAATCAATCGATTGATCAAAAAATGGTTATATCAACCACAATATGATGAAATTAAATCCATCCTCTTTGAAAAGGGGAGGCTTCCTTCTCATAGCTACTAATAACAACTAATACCTAACTAAGCTTATCTACACTAAAATATTCAAGGGTTGTTACATTCATCTTATTCTCTTTTTTCAAAATATATGTTTTCTTTTTACAACATATCTCAATTACAATCTTATGATAATTATCAAATGTAATCTATTACAAAATACCAAAGGGAGGAATACTATCTACTATATAATATAATTAGACAAAAGAATAACTATAGGGATACCAACAAGTTTTGATAACTAAGAAGTCCATGAAAGCAATGTAAAGTCTTCCATTATTTCTTATGTATACAAAGGAACAAAGATATAGTATATGAGTAGCCCAAAGTCTCCAACATATTCCATAATCTAATGAACTAAATATAACCAATAATATGCAGCTTAAAGACTACAAAATCAAATTTAGAGTACCTCTTAATCAAATGATTCAACAACACACTACAATTCAATCATGATCAAGAGAATGTAAAAGGAAGGATGCAAGAATAATCCTAGTACAACAATCTAATCCAAGATAGATATTGGATGCAAACTTGCTTCTTTTTCATGATTGAATTTTGATTTACACTTTAAAAAAAAATGTTCTTCAAATTAGGATAGTTTTATTGCATAAGCTGAAAGATAATATTTACAATAGAGCTCCCTCTCTCTCTCTCTCTCTCTCTCTCTCACACACACACACACACACACACACACACATATATATATATATATATATATATAAAGAGATAGAGAATTTATAACTAACCTGATTTATTCAACAACAGAGTCCTGTTTGAATTTAGACTTTGTGTTTTTTTACATTAATTACATTTTTACAATATAAAATGTCATAAGAAAACTACAAAATGCATAAAGGGAAAGCATAGAAAATAAACTAAGTTTGTAGGGATGCATTATCATCATCGAAATCCTTCTCCATAAAGCCTTCATATCTTTGCAAGGTGGATTTCACTTCAAAGTCATTAGGTCTTGGTGTATAACTAGAAATAGTTTGGACTTGTGTGATGGAGTCATTTATGTTGATGAATACCCTTTATCTTTACTAGGACCTTCAAGTTATCTAGAGGCACTAACTCATCACTAGAAGATATTGAAAAATCTTTTGATTCTACTTCTATTTGAATTAGTAATGTGAACCCCTAGATAGCTCTATCCATGGGAATTATTTTTGGGTTCTCATCAAATAATTTACATGGAAGCTCATAGACTTTGGCAATGATGTCTACCCCTTTATCAATACTTATTTCTTGAGTATCTTGAAAATCTTTTATTAGTTCCTCCATAACCTCATTTATATGTTTCACTGTTTCCCAATACTCAATATATTTCCTCTTGGTGGGAACTACCCCATTCTCAACCAATATTTCTATCTTGAAATCCTTTAGCATTGAATAATCATCAAGATTCTTCTCTAACAACTAAAAATATTGTGATAACATGTTAAGTGTTTGGTCTAACTTAGACTTGACATTGTTTATATTGTCTAACATCTTTATGGAAGATTTCAAAAGATGAGTACCTTAGGAAATCAATCTATCAACCCATACATTTATGTCTCTTCCTTGAGCACTAATTCTTTCATCCTTTTTTATGATATCATTATTGATCGTTGTTGTCACTAGTTCAATCACTTTAGAAGACAAACATATCTTCAATAGTATTGCAGTGATTTGTTTCACGATAAGCTTTAGTTGATCCTTGACAACTTTATTTTCTCATACCTTTCAACTAAGACATCCATTGTTCTCTATAAATCCTCTTTGACACTTCCATGCATATGTTGATCGAGCTCAATCCTTTTAACTACATAATATAAACCCCAAACTTTTTTGTTAGTTTTTTCTAGAGGTGGCATAACCAATTCCAAATTATTTTTTCTTGATTGATCAACCCCTATCCTTGAAATTGTTGATTTTTTTTGCAACCTTTGTCTTTATTGGAAGAAGTTTTCTCTAGAGAGATGTATTATTTCTTTCTCTTGGGTATTATTTACCCTGGCCAAGGAGGAAGAGAAGAAGAATCTCCAACAATACTTATATACATAGATTATATAAATGTGGCTTGTCCTTCAATAATGGTAGTTATGTTTGGTGGAGTATGAGTCATAAGTACAAATGGTATTTCCAAAGTTGACACATTTAGTAATGACTCAGTCATAAACTTGTCAAATTCTATAATTTTGGTATCAATCATGGATGTGGACACCTCTGACAAGTTGGGGAAAGAAGAAAATATGTCAAACACATTATCAATGTTGTCATGAGGAGTGTCAAATATAGAATCACTAGAAATTGAGGAATAGATAGACTAGATTGATACAATACATGCAAAAGAAGCAAAATAATACAATAGGTAAAGTGTCTATATTTGTGATCAGATAAGATACCATAGTAGAGATAGGAGTGGAAACCTCTCGAGAAATCTCTCGTGTAGACTCACCCTTAGAAGTGATTAGAGTTTCTTATAGTTATTCTTCTAGATGTTATTATCCTTGCTTCTAACCTTGAGTTTACATTCCTTCTTGATCTTTGATCTTATATCTACCTATTTTAAACTTATGCCTAGTTTCCTTCTTGGTAGCAGGGGGACCTTCTTTGTTCTTTGTTCTCAATTTAGTCTTCTTACCAATAAGTTATGTACTATCCTCTTCTAAGCCCGTGTTGAAGGTTTTCAACTTTATTCCCTTTTTTTGTAGCCAAGTATTGGTATTGGGTTGAAATCTCCCTCTTATAGAAAAAAATTCCTTTTGTGACCAGTAAATTGGAGGAAGAGGGTATGTTATGCTCTTCATAAGCAAGATCTTAGATATCTTCTTTGTCTTTCATGTCCTTAGAAATATCAACAATGTCAAAATTTTCAGTCTATTCCAAGGTAATCCAATCATGTCCAACTTCCTTACACCTTCTATTCTATAGTCAACCCATATATCTTCAATCTGTGCACATGAGTGTAGCTCTTTTTGAGCTTATCCTTAATACTCATATAGTCAAAATCTTCCCCCTTTTGAATTTGTGATGAATAGTAACCCATAACATTCTCGACAACCTTATATTTGCGGGATGTGGTTACTAGATACCTACCAATGGTTAGAGTGAATTATAAATCTAGACTTATATGCCTCTGATTGCTTTCCATGTATAATCATGATTTCTCAACATAATTCTATTAGTACAATCTTATCACTAGGACTTCCTTTGAAGAAACCTACCCTGATATATGTGAAGGTGGTCAATTGTAAAAACATGTAGCCTAAGTTATTGACAAGATTCCATGCATCATCTAGAACTCTTTTATTTTCAAGTTTCTTGTCAAACTTGCACATTTATAATTAGAAGGCATCATTAACTCTCATAAAGTGTTTTATATTATATTTCATAGTTAACTGAGAATAATGATCATACAGTAAGGCTTGCCTTCTATCATCCTCTGAAGTCAAACCTAGGAAATGTCTCATTGATGACCCAACATACACCAAGTATGAGACCATGTATAATTTCAAGGTAGTTGACACCTTTGAAAATTGATCACATATTGCATCATTAATATACTTTCCCCAAAAGATTTTCTGATTGAACTTCCTAATAAGATGAATGTATTAATACATCTATTCCTAAAATAATATTAGATTTAGGAAGACCTTTAACCCTACTAAGAAGAGTCACTAGATCATTAACATCTTCCTTGAATTTACCGTGGTAGATAATCTTTGGCCAACTTGAAATCATAGGCTTGGATGTGTTGAACCACTTCACATTTATATGCTCTTACATTTCTCAAAGCACTTTTCATAATAATCTTGTGCTAACTATTTAGTTATATCAACATAATCATCAATGTTTGGGCATCTAAAAATGTTATCAAATAAATCCTCATCTAATTTATCTGTCAAAGTGTGATGTCACTACTAAGATAAACTTAGGATCATGGGAAAATATTAGAAATGAAGGGACTAGATGAATGTTGTTATCTAGGATTGGTTGTATGTTAGACGGTAATAGTTGTTGGTCGATCATCTTCAAGAATTTTTACATATCCATGTGAGGTTGATTTTAATGTCCTTGAAGTGGTCAATATAGGTTGTCATGAATGACATTAAGAATACATTTTGGTACTTTTACTTCACGGTCTTCTTGCTTGGAGAAGGATTTGACATCTCAAATGAAGCTGCAACATTAAATTTGATAATTTTCCAATGTTAGATTTTTTTTGCATTTTCCATGTAGTTGAGAAAAAATTATCTGCTTCTACATCTAGAGTTGATATAGTGAAGATTGGATAAAATTCCCTAATGTACATGAAGATTTCATTTTATAGTGCAAAGATGGAGAAATTATTCATCCCTATACAAGGTAGATCAAAACTTGTAGTTTGGAGATAATTTTCTAAACTACATGAATAGAACATAGTGTAGTTTGAGTTTTAAAACCCAAACTACAAAATGCAAGAGGGACAAGTATCATTCGGGTTGTAAAAAAATACACTTGTATCACATAGATGTAGTGCAGATAAAATTCTCCACCCTACATAATAAAGAGGATGTAGTTTAGAGAACAAACTCCAAAGTACTTGAGGTGAATGAATCAAAGTTTAAAACCTGAGTTACATAGTGGTTAACTATTCATTACCATGTTGTTCAAAGTTATTCTAAAGTGATGAAGTTTCATTTAGAGAATATACTAAAAAATACATGATGATTGCAAATTTAGGGTGATGTTCTTCAAAGTTTTTTCTCTAAACTACATAAAGGTTGTGTGACAATGTATTGTAGTTCAAAGAATTAACTCTAAACTACATTGTGAAACAATGCTAATGGGACCATGGAGGGGATGTTGTTGGTTCTTCAAAATGGACTTTATGCTTATGACAACAACCAATACATCCACAAATAGATTTTAAGGAATGGTTAGCTCCAAGTATGAATATCTAGATGACTAGACCAACTATAGGGACAAGATTGCCCTCTACACTTTTGGCTTTGCAAAGCCAAGCTCCTAATCCAGTAAAATAAAGCTTACTCTACAACTTCAAATTGGATTCAATATAACAGATAAATAATAAGAAAATACTAAGGGCCCGTTTGTTTGCTGGAATTAACCTGGAATAAGGAAACGGGAATAGGAAAATTGGAATAAATTTATTCCAATTTTGGTCCAATGCAAGAATAAATCTAATTCCAGGTTTTTTTAGGAATTAGATTTATTCTTGCATTGGACCAAAATTGGAATAAATTTATTCCAATTTTCCTATTCCTGTTTCCTTATTCTAGGTTAATTCCAAGCACCAAATGGGCCCTAAATGATGACTAGTCATTTATTGATTCTCTACTACCATTGATGGGATACAACTTGTAGGTCACGGTACCTTAAAGATCTTTTGACAAATTTATATCAATCTTAGGAATACAACCAAACCCTATTAAGCAAATATTATTGCAAAATGAACTCATTTATGGCTAGTGCCTTATCCATTGGACAATATTTTACTGTAAAGTAAGATATAGAGAAACCAACCAAAATTATTGACTCAGGATCCCTCAAATATTACCACCTTATGACAATATTGATCAATGTATCTCTAGATTCACACTACTTATAGAAATCCTTGTATAAACTAGAATAAATCTATTTTCTATCCAAAGCTATTTAATTTGATCCTAGATCAAAGCAGAGGAATAGCAACACATACATAGAAGAACTCCATGCAATGAATTTGAAAATTCATAACTCAAAGGGATATACACAAAGGAGAGATGTAAACCCTAGATTTTTTGTATTCATATATGTTGAAACATGTTTCATGTATACACTATGATTTCAAGATATAAACCACTTCAAACCAAAGAACTTGCTATTTTATGTAATAACATAAACCGATATAATCTACTATATTCTTGACTCAGAACTTGCAAGCAAAAAATATCCAAGTTCTGGTCCTTCTAAATGATCTTGGAAATCCTTTTATAGAAAAATAAGGATTACAACAATCTAAGGATCACTTATGAAAAAAAGAAAAAAGTCACATCATATAGGACAAAAGATAATAAGTACAAAATAGCTATTATGTTGCAACTTTACAAAATTGTCCTCTGATTTGTGCACCGAGCTTCTACAACAGTTTCCAAAAATAGTTCTATCTTTGCCAAGTGTTTCCCTTGTACTTACTCTTACATACAAAAATTTTCCTTGCAGTTTGCTTCCTTAAGGAGCTAGGGAAGTGCCATTTGTTGTAGTCTCAGTGGGTGTTTCCTCTATCTTTGCTTCTTCCGAAGTGTATGTATCTTCCCAAGATTTGTAGACTTTTTTAGTGGGCCAAGGGAAAGCAACCACCTCATCTCTCTTTTCTACCAATACATCCCAATCAATCTTTATCTATTGAACTTATTTATTTAGGGACCCAAAATGTACCCTAGCATTCTCCAAAATTTCAATTGTTTGGACAAAAAGGATGTTACTATCTGCATTCAAAATACTACTTACTCTTATTGACAACTCATAATCTAATTGTCCAAGCCATATCCATTTGTCCTTTAGTTCTCCATTCTTTTTGAAAACACCAAGAAATAATTCAAAACAATCTTGATAATACTTCCCCCTCAATACTGATGCCTTTCTTTTTACATTTTCTCTCTTAACTGCAAACTCAAACAAGCTCTTAACTAACTTGTGAGTATTCTTTATTTGTGCATCAACAACCTGTTGATCCTTTATTAAAGAATAAAATAATTTTATTCTATCCTACCTAGCAATCCATTTATCTAAAATTCGGTCTACAGTGGCCATTTCCTCCTTAAAAGAATTCAAATTTTTTATCAATTTTTCTCCACTCTGGTAAATCCCTTGGGCTCAATGCCCTTAGCAAACTACAAAATTGTGTCCCTTACTTTATCCTCATACTTCATATGAACTTCCAGCTTTCTCTCATTAAATAATTGTCTTTCACTTTTTGTTCTTTTACCCTTTTAAATAAGGGCCCTTCTTGCCTCCTCTAGCATTTCTCTTTCTATCAGTAACTCCTCACGAGTAAATGGAGGCAAAGGGGAAGAAGGGTATTCTATTATAGGACTAGATGGAGGAGGCCTGGTAGGGGATGAAGCAATCTATATCTATACATGCATCTTAATTTGACCTTGTTCTCCCAACTGTCTTATCAATTCTGCTATTATCCTATCCTTCTCACTGATCTCCTTTTTCATCTCACCATAAGCTTTCAAAACTGTTTCAAGTTTTACTTTCAACTCTTCCTTTTCCTTGGCTTCTCTTTCTGCCACCTTCATGCTAAGCTTGGTAGTTTCTAGGGCTAATCCTGAGGCTTCAACCCCTGAAGTCTCACTGACTCTTCACTAATAGACTGCCAGAAAGATCACTCCTAAAAACTTATTTTCCTTTGTTTCCTTCATCCTTCCTCAAAGACCACATGATCAAAGCCTGGTGAATATCACTAAATGTGACACCTTTAATGGCATGTTCTACTTCTTCTTTTGTCTTATGTATTGGTGTGACATGCTTTCTAACAACATCTAGGATAATTGCATCAACAATATCCCATTCAGGAAGGATGATCACCCCTACATTTCTTACCAACTCTCTTCTTTGTTCTAGGGTAATACTTTCAAACCTCTCCATCATTTCTTTCCTTATCTCATCCTCAATGATAGTAAGGTCCTTTTCTGGATTTTCCTCTTGTCTTTTCTCACAGGTTTCTTTGAATTGACCTATGTGAGTTCACCATAAGAATTGCATAAAATCCCTAACCTTAACAAAGGCACCATCTGCAAGAAATTCATCACAAGCTTGCTTGGTGATGGGATCTAGTTCCTTGCCAACTAATTCTCCCATAGTTAAATCCATTTCCGCATCCTTAGGAGGCTCAGGAACTCCTTCATTAATTTCCTCATAGGTCATGAAGATTTGACCTAGGATCCCTAATCTTTGTAACTTCCTTGCCACCTCCTATTGATCAACAATGTTGAGTGGTGATTGAGTGGGAGAGTAAACATCCTTAATTTGTTGTGGCCTTTCCTCTACTCTTTGTCTTTTTTTGGGAGGTGGGGAATTAGAGTCAATATCAATGGGTCTATTCTATGGTGATATAGGAGGATCCCTTATTTTCTCTTGCACTTCTACTCCTCTAGAAGAGGAAGGGATATCTTTTTCCCTTTGAATCTTCTAATGTACACTTGGCTCTGGCACCACCACACTATATCCAGTCCTCTTCTACATAATATATCTGCTCGGAGGCACCATCCTTGCAAATGTTGGCTTGCTTAGCATAAATTTAGCCCTTTCTGGCTCTGTTTGCTCACTATGTCCTAATTCTCATTTAGGGTTTGCATTATACCCTCAAAGTGGCTCATAAGAGCTTCAAATTTTTTCTCAAAAGGTTTGAATTCTTTCAAGGGATCATAATACCTGACAAAGTGTTGCACAAAATCCAGTGTCTTCTTATACACTAGCCATTTTTCTTTTCTGATTTCCCGCTCTTGTAAATAAAAAATATTCCTGATTATGTCTTTAGGGAAATTAAAAACATGATCCATAGATGCACATCTGGTTCTCTTTTTAAACATATCATTATAAAATCTCTCTAGATTTGTAGACCTTGCAATTGAAGTAGCCATGTGGTATAGTTCCAAAATTTTATCCATGTGTGACCAACCACCCTTTGTAATCACAAATTGGTATGCTATAATGACTGTTGGAAATATTGTTCCCCTTCCTTTTCATGTGAGGGAGACATCTTGTGGTCCTCCAATTTGCCTCAAAATTTTTGCTATTCCAACCTTCAAAGGAACTTGGTATGGTAGGATAAATGGAGTCTCCCTAAAGCCATAGACTCTAAAAATAGTAGAAACAAGATATAGAATGATGTCACCCCAATTGTGCACAATCTTGATGTCAGTAGAAAACTATTTTGGCCTAGGAAAATCCCAAAGTATTCTTGGGACTCTAGGGTTTTCTAAAAATAATAAGGCCTTGAGCCTGGATGCAAAACATTTGTCAAAAGCTACAAAAATGGCTTCATTTTGGCCCCGTGTCATGTTTAGATTCCACAATTGAACTTGCATTTCTTCACCATCCTTCTCTTTCATTAGGTCCATCTCCTTTTCAAAATAGTCTGCACCTTTGTATAGGAACATGCACATCATTAGGGAGTACTAACCAAAAGGTCTATCAACCTTAACCCTCTGAATTCCAATTAGCCCATTATGTATTAATTCAACTAAAAAGGGAGAAAAATCAAAAGTTATTGCGAGGAAACGAAGCAAAATTTGTGTCATCATAAACATATAATGAACTGGCATGTTCTTCATAATCTTCAACAAAAATATGACACAATGACCAATACATACCCTTTGCTTTTAGATTAAAATAATCTAACTTGATGGGATCTGGTGTATTAGGTCCCACAATAATCAATCCACCTACCTTATCAAAGAATTCCCTTAAAGGACAATTTATGAGATAATCCCTCTGGGCATTATAAACCTATTTTAGCTCATCAAAATCTATTCTTTCTAGGTCATTGGTACGCTCACTCAGTCAAAACACCTCTCTAATTTCCTTAGCTAAAATACTAATTAGAGGGTTTCCATTTATATCCCTAACAACCCTTGCTACATGGTCATATTTTTTTGCAACCTGAAGTAAATTATCACCATCCATAAAAACATTTGGAACCACTAGTTTCCCCACATCAAACTGCCACACATTATTGCTGGGAGCAAAAGCATACCTTTGTCCAAAACCTACCCTAAACAACACCAAACCAAAGACCTTAATGTTTTCATCTCTTGTATAGTTTCCCTTGTTGTACAAAGCATCTACAACCCCAAGCCTAGGGTTTTTGGGCACTAACTCCTTTATCTTTGATGCATCATTGGTGGAATGGTTGAGTTATTCCAGGAGGTCATCACACATAATCCTCTCATGATATTCTACCTTCCCCTTAAATTCTCTTCTTAGTGCCATCTTTGTAAGTAGGGTTTTATCAACAATTCTAAATAAAAAACACACTGAAACTCTTCCCCCAAGCCCTTATGATAGAAAATGGAAACAAACAATCAACAGGAGCACAATAGTTCACATAAACACTTGCCGGTTTAATAATTTGCTAGAAAATATCAAACGCTTTGTAATTTCGCTCTGCCAAAGTATTGCGCAAATTTTGTAGCTTTGATTCTAAAAATGAAACGTTGAGAGATATACTGTGTATGCAACAATCATTAATTCTTGACAACCATGCCACATGTTCCTGCCATTATTCTTTGAAATTTTGAAATTCTATAGTTCAACGGGTAGGAAACCTTTCACACCAAATAGAGAAAGTTTAAAATAGAACCATCAATCTTCACTTAAAACATATCAGATGTTTGTCGCGATCTCTTGATCAATATTTATCGATCAACTTTTCATTGAGGCTTCATGCCCTTCATTCGATCAAAACAAATCTAAAGGTGATCAAATGTATATCCTTTCAAACCCACTTACCATTTAGGTCTCATGATCATTGTTGGATCAAGATCATCCAACCGTTGTCTTTATTTCACTATAATCAGACCCACTGGCTTACTTTGTATTAAACTGGATGATCAGACGATAGGTGTGATCCCGTGATCACTAATCTTCCTTCATCTTTCCATTAAGGCATTGCAACAACCGTCCAATGAAAAGAGACTTGTCAAAACTTTTATGAAACTTTATCCCTCGGTCCCACTAATGTCATTCTTTGCTAACTAGAAGATCTAACAATCGACGTGATCCTGTGATCAGTAATCCTTGGTTATTTTTTCATTATGGGATTACGCCGACTTTTAGATTAAAATAGATCTAATGGTATCTTAATTCCTTTATGACTAGGCCCAGTAAATATGTACCGTTAGATTAAATTGATTGATCGATAGATATAAAACTTAAAAAGGCTGGTCCCACTTGCTTTGATCTTTACATTACTGAAGCATCTAATGGCTGGCATAATCTCGCGATCTATAAACTTCAATCATATTTTCATTGCGAGATCACGTGCACCGTTAGATCAAAAAGGGTTTTAACAAGCTTGATAAAATGTTGAGGCTTAGGGAAAATAACAATTAGAATTTAGGAAAAAATTAAAGACTATCGGGATTTAAAACTTAGGAAATATTAAAGTGTCCACTAGGTAAAACAACTTTAAAACATTTTGGCCTTGCCCGACAATAAAGTAAGACATGTGCTTAATGAAGAACTTAAGTGTTTGAAAAGTAATGAATGATTATAAACTTTAACAACAACCTAGGGTTTATTTTCAAAACAAATTCTTAGGGTTTAAACAACAAGACTTCACCTAGGGTTTTAGGAACAAAATGAAACAATTCATTTGCAATACTAAGGAAATGGATGAGAAACCCTAAAAGACAGCCATAACCAGACAATAAAAGCACTTGTTAAAATATGAAAAATTTAAAATATAGAGTCTTGTGTTGGGAAAATAAGCAGTGCTAACAGATGTAATGTGGGAAAAACTTCTAGACGTACAATGGTGAAGGTGGCAATGCACAAAGAATACAACATGAGAAATAACCCCTGTGTTTCCATGAGGTAAGAGTAATAACCATAAAAAAATATATGATCACCAAGGGAATAACCCTAAGTGCTAAAAACTAATGGAAAGACACAAAAGAAATTAAAGGGCAAGCAAAAATGAAATAAATTAAAAGAATCAACAAAAAAGAAAAAGAATCAACCAAAAATACTTGAAAATTTGCATAGTTGAGGTTATGTAAAATACTAAAATTCACCACCAAGAAGGCAAAGGCAACATAATAAATTGAAAATATGGAAATAAAATAAATAAAAATGATTTTTAAACCCATTTTGTAAATGACACTTAAGTGGCATTAAAAAATGCCACATACGTGAAGGTCCACATATAGTTTGGGTTTTAAAATAGTAACTACATAGCACATGGAGGAATAGGGGTAGTTGCACTAAAAATCTTATCTACTACACTGTAAGTGTAGTTGTGCTAAAATTTCTTGACATTGCACTTTGAAGTAAATAAATAACTCCAAAGACTTTCATCAAATTTTGAAAAATACAAATGAGGATCAAATCAAAACTAAGCAATTTGGGAAAAGCGTACTACACATATGACAAGGAAAATACTTTTGAGATTAGGAAACTAAGCAAATTGGAAAAATGGTACTACACATATGAGAAGGAAATATCAAAAATTACACATTCACTTGACAAGTTTAGGAATATATATTGAATGTAGAAAGTACATGGTTAATATTTCTCACAAATTTTGAGCTCTGCTAGGGTTTCATGCGTACGACTTTATGTCTATGTCTTTTGTCTGAGTTTCCCATCTATCACACCGCATTTACTATGGGATTTTTGCACTAGCGTTAGCTTTTATTATGGCTCCGGCCAACTTAATCCCAGCAGTTGATGCTAGTGCTTGAGTTGAAGCTTCAGAAAGCCATGGTGCCTCCTTTGAATAAACGTCCTCGCAAGTTCATCCAGGTCTTTCAGAAGGTAACCCTGACATTGTTCTTAATATGTAAGAGTTTGATGTTGCTTGTGAATGGTTAGAGAAGCATACTTTGATAGGATATTTTGTGGGTCACACTCCCCTTGAAATTATTCTCAAAGAATGGGTAAACAAGAGCTGGACTCCTCATGGAGTCCGTCTTCACGGTGCGCAAAACCTTACCAAAGGTTTTTTCTTGTTTCATTTTGCTAACCCTTCCCAAACGAAGGTTATTTTTAGCCATGGTCCCTGGATGATTAGGTCGTCCTTGCTTGTGTTTTAGAGGTGGTCTCGACACTTCACTATCTCAGACGATAAGAAACTTAGGGTTCCCATTTGGGTTGAGTTTCTTGATCTCCCATTTCCATGCTGGCCTTTTATTGAGTCTATTGCCAAAACCCTTGGCAAGGTTATTGTCATGGAGCATGACAAGTTTTTTAATGCTTGCCCTCATAAGCATGTCTGTATTGAGGTTGACCTTTCTAGGGACCTCAAAGACTCTGTTGAGATCTAGGCCGGTTCCCTCACCATTTCTCAAAAAGTGCTTTATTTGAACCTACCAAACACCTGTTATAGGTGTCAATCAGTGGAACGCAAGATCAAGGACTTCCCTTTGGTCACCCCTCAGGTGAAGCCGCCACCAAAGGAAGCGCCTGTTAAAAATTTTGAAGCTGGGAAAAAGGAAGAATGGACTACAGTTACATGAAAAGGCAAGAATGCCTCAAGCTCTAAGCTGGTGCAAGTCACTTCTACAACTGTTTTACCTCTGGAGCCTCTTGTTGGAGAGAACCCTCTTACCGCTGAAGCACCACCGGTTGCTACACTTATTTCACACCCTGCTCCTCAGGGGAAAACTTCAGCTATGAGGCCTACCACCTTAGGGGTGGTGCTCATGCCACAAGCTATATCTCTTATATCTTCTCAGTCTTTGCGTCGATCTTGCAGCCCAGATGGTCATGCAGAAGACCCAAAAAAATGACAGTTTATCTCCTCTAGAGAATTACCCAATAGCTTTGGTTCAATACCAACTTTCTTGTAGAATAGTTTCTCCTCTCTTGGGGACAAGGAAAGCATGCAAGAGTTTTTATGATTTTTTTGTCCTGGAATGTGAGAGGTCTAACTAACCTCTCTAGAAAGTACTATGTTTGTGATACCCACCACATACTTCATAGTCTGGATGTTTTGTGTTTGTAGGAAGTTAAAATTTCTAGTTTCCTACTTACTTCTTCTTGTCATGTCATTTGGCCAGATGGCATTGTTTTTTCTTCACAGCATGAAGCTAGTAAGGGTGGTGTCATTACTATTCTGTCACCTCACCTTCATTCTATTGTTATTGTGCATGGATTTGACCTAATGCAATGTGTCACTTGGATCTTGTTGTCTTTCCATAATCATTCTTTTGGTATCATTAATGTTTATGCTCCTAACGATGCTATGAAAAGATCTCAGCTTTGGTGTTGGCTGGCGGATAACTTGCCTCCAACAACTTGGGTGATGTATGGGGACTTTAATATGGTTGAGCTAGCCTTTGACAAGGAAGGGATTTTGCCTTTTTGATGGACAACTAGGGAGAGAGAAGCATGGTACCATATGCACAATAAATTGGGCCTTTTTTTATCCCAATGCTAACTGTCGCCAACAGAGTGGGGTTTGGCATACTTGGTCTAATTTCAAAGCTGGTTCTGACCGTATATTCAAGAGATTAGATTGTGCTATGATAACTGCTCAATCTTTTTTCTCTTTCTCTAAAGATCAGGACTTACCTGTCATTCCTTTGACAGATGTGACCTTGTTAGATCATTTCCCCATTTTCTTTTCCATCACTTGGCATTCCTCTACCAAACAGGCTACTTGTACTCAATTTTTTCTCAACACATCTGTATTGACGCATGCTTCCACTATTGCTAACATTCTACGGGTCTAGAATTTAGAGCCTCGACCCCACAACCACCTCAGTTGGATACAGTGGTGGAATGATGCCATCACCTGTACTGTGATATTTCTCTACATTTACAACTGTCATTTGGCTTGCTATAGGAAACGTCCCTATGAAGCCAACACCTAGGCTCTATGTAGTACTTCTAATGCCCTTGTGTTGAACCCCTTTGATGCTAAGCTGCAGCTTAAGCTTGCCCAGCTTTGCCATGAGAAGTAGATTGCAAACACCTATGCTACTCGGGGAGCTCAAATCAAAGCTCGCCTCCACTGGTTGGAGGTGGGCGATAAAGCCTCTATGGAGTTTTTTCATGCTCTCGGAGCCCATCATACCAATATTGGTATTCAAAAGATCAAACAAGGACTTGAAACCCTTATTGAGCTTCCTGCCATTCTTCAAGCTTTTGTTCAACACTATGAAAAAGTGTTTGCTTCACAGGGAAATTCTGTTGCTCGGGAGGAGGCTCTCAAGACGTGTATTGTTGTTACTCCAAACCGTGTGGCGGTTGAGCAATGAGCCTTTTACGAGAAACTTCTTACCATAAGTGACCTTAAAGAGGCTATCTTTTTTATGGCTGATGACAAATCGCTAGGTGTGATGGCTTTCCCTGTGAATTCTACAAACACTTATGGGATGCTATAGGGCCTGACCTGCATAAAGTATACCTCAAGGCCTTTCATAATAAAAGTTTCGGTGCTATTATAAATAAAGGGAACATCAAATTCATACCTAAAGCTGGTGATCCTGAGGATATCTACAATTGGAGGCCCATCACTTCACTGAATGTCTCCTACAAGATAATTGCTAAGGCTTTAGCTCTCAAACTTAGACATCTCCTTCCGCTTATTGTTCACACTGAGCAAACCAGCTTCATTAAGTCTAGGTATATCCTTGAATATTATTGATGTCTGGGAAGGGATGGAATGGGTTCGTCAGTCCAAGTAGCCCACTTTATTTCTTAAGATTGATTTTGCCAAAGCTTATGACCGCATTGAATGGCCTTTCATTCTTGCCATGCTGCAAACTCTTAGTTTTGGTCCTAATTTCTTGTAGTTTGTGGAGATGCTTTTTGGTGATGCCTCTACATGCATTACTATCAACGGGTCTCAATCTGATACATTTGGGCTTTTTAGATCCATTCTAAAAGGTTTCCTGCTAGCTCCTGCGTTATATGTGCTTGCTACTGAAGTCTTTGACTACTTGCTTGCCAATTCTGTTTCCTCTGGTTTAGTTCGTGGCATTTATCTTCCCGATTCTTCCTCTCAGCTTGTCAATGGTCACTTTGATGATGATTCCTTTCTCACTCTTATTGAGGATGAGGAGAAAATTTCTAATGCCTTACAATGTCTGGACATCTTTTTTCAAGCCTCTGGATCTGCTATATAGTGGCATAAGACCCTCTTCTTTAGACAATCTTTTCTGCCAGCCCCTCCCTGGCTTCCTAGTTTTGATTGGAAGTGGGTCTAGCATGGTGAAGTCTTCCACTTCCAGGGAATTACCTTTGCCTTCCATTAATCCTTTGTGGACTTATGGAATGTTGCGATTGCCAATATTGAGAAAAAGCTTCAATATTGGATTTGCAAGCCCCTCTCTCTTGCGGGGAAGTTCCAGATTTGCTCCAAAGTTCTAGCTGCTACTCATGTTTACTACTCTTCTTGCTGGGCTCCTTCTAAAGCATCGTATCGCAAGCTGGAATGCCTTCTCAAAGAATTTCTCTAGGTTTTTGGAGCCAACAACCATGGGTTCCATAGAGTGGCTTAGGAATATTGTTGTCTTCCCAGAGACTCTGGCAGCCTTGGCCTTCTCTCCACTTAGAAGCAAGGGCTTTCTCTTTGTGCCAAGTGGATTATTCATGCTCTCACTAGTGATGAGGCCTGGAAGATCCTAGTCAGGCACTGTATTTCTTCAGGGTTCCCTAAATTCACATGCCTACTTGGAAGGGCATCGGCCTTCAGACTCTTCTCATTATGAAGGAGCATGTTTAGATTCAGGGTACTTTCATCATTAAGAGCATTTAGAAATCCTGGGAAGCTATTAAGCTCTAGATTTTGTGGGATGGTGATGGATTTCACAATGGGCTTTCTTTCAATCAATAGAACCTCTGGTGGTCTTTGTTGTTTTCTATTCAAGGCATCCCTCTAGACAAGACTCAAGGGGCCAGTGCTCTACATTTTTTTAAACATGGCATTCAGACTCCCAAGGACCTCTTCTCTAGGGTCACTATGAGTCACTACTCTTGGGAAGATATGTAGGTGCAATACCTCTTGGCTCATACAGATTATCAAACTTTTGATCTGTTGGTTTCCGATTCCAGATAATTTGCTTCATAAGCTTGGTATCCAAACTGTTCAACCCTGGTGGAAGGATTGGAAATGGTATCCTACCACTCCTTTTAGCAATTACAAGTCGAGGCTGGGCTATAGATGGTTGTCTCCTCATCTTCCCATGGTTGACATTCTTAATCAGAGATGGCATTTGCAATCTTCTACTTATCGCTGGAGCTCTCACTTCCAAACTATCTACGCTGCCATTATGGAGCCCAAGATGGCTCTCTTTTCTTGGTGTCTGCTCTTCCAAGGGCTTCCTATGGGACCTAGGCTCAAGCACTTGGGTTTTCATGACCCTCGGTGTCCCTTTTGTGGTCACCTTGAGACTTTCTTACACATCTCCTGGTTTTGTAGGAAAGCTCAACAGTATTGGTAGTAGATCCATGATTTTTTCAAACCCTTCAGGCCCGAGCCTTTTTCCTAGCATATGATTGTCTTGGGAGATTCTCCTAGGATTCCTTCCAAGTTTACCCAGATTTGGCATATTTCAAGATGGAGATTTTGTTCACTTTATGGAAGGATAAGAATGTTGTTCTCTTTTCTCATAGCTTTCTTGATATGAATGTTGCTATGTATAATAAAGCTTGCATATGTAATAATGTTATGATGGAAATTTAGGTTCAAGCCAATAAAGTGGCTTTGGAGGTGGCTTACCTTCAGGATCTGCTCAATCATTGGGGAAATACTCCCTGCATGGTTTCTCAGGTTCCTACTAATGCCATTTCTATAAAAGGTACCCCTCCCAGAAGTCACCATTGTGGGTGCAGTTCCTTGGCTCGCCACTCCTGTACCCCGTAGTTGCAAGCTCCCCACCACCACTCTCCTAGAGGTGGTGATGATGGTTGGCAGTGCAGCTTAGCTTCTCTGCCTCACTGTACCTCTGGGTGGTCTCTAGCTTTGGTTTAGTCTGCCCCTCCTAATGCTTCTATTGCTCATCATGGCTTTGTTTGGCCTCCTACCACCTCCTCCAAGTTTCCCCATCTAGCTCTGGCTATTTCTCTACCCTGGGTGAAAGAGAAAGATAAAAATACTAAAAATGATGGTTGGTCAATTCTCGACCCTCCTATCAATCCCAATGATGTTTGGGGTTCTGATGATAAAGATCCCCTCCTTCTGGCACCACTCTTACATCTTGACGGCTTTAAGCCCTTCTTTTTGATGAATAGTTGATGTTGTTTCTGGCTTCGGCCATGTGAACTCTCGAGGGGTGATTTTTTTGTCATCCGACCCCTTTTTTGTGAATATGTAACTTTTATATTATTTTAATAGAGAAGGCACTTGTAAAGGATAAAATATGGATGAAGTCCTAGGGCAATGGCTTACACATAAAAGAGACCCCAAAACCAATATTTTACACTCACATTTGAATTGTATTGATATGGAAAGTAAATATAAATGACTAATGTTGAAGTGAAGAGATAAAGATACTTACCTCTGAAAAAGAACTTGCTAAAAACCATGTCAAACGATCTCAAAAATTGTTGATTTCCATAGTCTTGGACTGAAACTGCGAGATCTACAAAACCTAGAAATCTTTTTCTGAGATTGAATCAGGTCAATGTTGGGTCAAAATTGAGGTTGTACTTGACCAGGTCAGGATCGAGGTTGTACCTGACTAGGTCAGGATCAAGGTTGTAACTGACTAGGTCAAGGGCTACATTTTTATTTTGAAGGTCAATTCTGACTTTGCTCGCGGATCTTGGAAGTTCACCGAAAAGGGTATCCAAATCTAATCTCAGATCTAAAATTCCACACCTATACCTACAAGAAAAATGGTTTTGTTTGTTGGGGGGAAGGGGTTTGCCTTAGTCAAACCCCAATTTAGGAATTAACCTTGAAATTGAATTGAATTTGCTGGAATAAACAAAGTAAATGGAACAATTCACCTTGCTTGAGTTGAAACCCTTGTGGAGGATTCAAATCCTTGAATCCACAAGAATGTATGAATGTAGAATTGAATGTAGGATGTCTCCAATCAATTGCCTTTAGATCTTCAACACCAATCTTGAATGGATCTTGGAATAGGAAGAGGCTTGGATGGATGGATCTTCAACAAGAGGGCTCCATAGAGCTTGAATCCTTCAATGGCTTCTAATGGATCTCCTTGATGAATTGGATGCTTGAATACTTGAAGGCTTGAATGCTTGAATGCTTGATCTTCTTGCTTGAGAGCTTGAGAGATGGATTGCAAAACTTGATTACTTGATGGAGAAAATGAGAGAGGAAGGCTCCCTTTTATAGTGATCTAGGGCACAAGATGGGCCTCGTAGAAAATAATAATTAAGGGCCCATGGCACAAAACTCTAGAGAGGTGCACATGGAAAGGAAATTAAATTAAAGTCTTGACACAAAAATCTAGGAGGGGACCACCCTTAATATAGAAATAAAATAATTATTTAAGAGCCTTGTCACAAAATTCGAGGTAAGGCCAACCCCAAAGTTAATTTGAGCATTAGGCACAAAACTCAAGAAAGGCTAATCTCCAATAATAAATTAGGAATCCTATACAAATATCAAGAAAGGTCCACCTCAAATATTAATTTGAGAATTTGACACTTAATCCGAGAAATAGTGGCCATGAAGAGGGAAAATGCAAGATTTTGATGAAATCCCGAAACCGGAAGCTAACACCGAAGATCCCAGACCCTAGGGTCAAGGTCGAGCTCGAACCTGACTAGGTCAAGGTTGAGGTCAGTCCTAACCTAGTCAAGATTGAGGTTGAATTTGACTCCATAAGGTCAACTTTGACCTTATGGTCAAAAACCTCAGGTTCATAGTCCAAAATGCTAGGAAAATGCTAGGAAGAAGTGGAAAATGGGGTAGAACAGGGGGAAAAGCCATATGCAAGTCAAATATCCATTCTAGGTATTCAACATGACCCCAAACCACTTACTCAGAGGGCTAAATGCTCTTATCATGGAAGTGCTTCCATTTTAAGACAATACAACACTATTCATCAAAAAATATTTATCACAATAGTCTCATATAATTCCTAAACCAAAGGGATTTGAATGAGTGTCAATAGAAATGGACAAGTAAGTTGCAAGCATATGATTTTGAGATTAAATATATTAAAGTGAGGAAAAATGTACCTGTTATTCTCTTTCTAGAAATCATACTTTGCGCTCTCTTTCCACCATCATGACTTATTGGAGAATTTCCACAATCTATGAGTATGCTAAAGATTTTTTCTTCTTCTAGCATTTTGGAAGAAAAAGTGGAAGATAATAGGCACACTATTATTGACAGGTTGATCTACTATAAGAATATAATATTCTTATCTAGTTTCAAAGTCAAGAAAATTATATTGTGAGCTTTATATGATACATCCTTGGTTGGTCATGAGGGGTATTATAAAACATATTGGCAGACCTAAGAGAGGTTTTCATGGAAATAGATGAAAGAAGATGTAATGTAGGGAATAAGGTTTAGTAGCTTATGCATGAAAACTACAAAACTAGACATATTTCCACTTTAATTACTTTGAAGGAGAGTGGATCCACAAGGCTCAACCTCTGAAAATGATTGAGCATGAGGTGGGTCTAGCATTCCTTGTGGGATAGTTAAAAATGATACGAAAAATATGGAAATGTTGGCTTGTGGTGACTGATCAGGGAAGTACTGTACACTTTTCATCACCCCAAATTTTTTTTTTTTGGGTTAACTCATCAAGCATTTTTGAGTTGACACGTAAAATATTTCCCTAGGTTGACTTGTCAAGTTTTTCCCTCAGTTGACTCGTCAAGTATTTTAGGGTTAACTTGTTAACCAACATAAGTCTTGTTATAATGGCTTAAGATTAGCGATTTCAGTATGATGTATGTTTTTAGTAGCTTCTTGCGATGGTATTGAGATGTAAGGGATTGTAGATTGTAATCAGGTTGCAATCACTGGATAATAATAATATTGGACTCGTTGTTGGTGGACGTAGCCCAAGGATTGGGTTAACCACGTTAAATCTTTGTGTCTTGTGTTCTCTATTGTGTGATTTATTATTTTTTTGATATTGGTTATATTTGCATGTAACTGTTATTTTTTGGCTTATTAATCCTAACAAGTGGTATCAGACCGAGGTTGTTTTTTATTTATCCTCTGCATGAAGATCTTCCAGTTTAGTGGGAGTCTCACGATTGAGTGGGAGAAATGGAAAACAATGGTAAGTTGAAGGTTGACAAGTTTAATGGGTAGAACTTTCAGTTATGGAAAATGCAAATGGAGGACTATCTCTATCAGAAGGATCTATGGTGGTCATTGGGGGGAAAATCCAAGAAACCGTCAATAATGACTGATGAGGACTGAGATATTCTTGATAGAAAGGCACTTGGAAGTATTTGATTATGTCTGGCACAATCGATGGCTTTTAATATTATGAAAGCAAAGATAACTAAAGAGTTGATGGAAACCCTAGCAAGGTTCTATGAAAATCCCTCCACTTCAAACAAGGTATTTCTCATGAAGCGTTTGTTTAATATGAAAATAGTGGAAGGTGGGTCATTTGTTGATCATTTAAATGAGTTTAATATAGTTACCAGTCAATTATCTTCTATTAATGTTATTTTTGATGAAGAATTCAGGGCTCTCTTGATTTTGTGTTCTTTGCCTAAAAGCTGGAATGGCTATTAGTAACTATGTTTCTGGTTATAATACCCAAAAATTTGATGATGTTGTTGGTGTTATTCTAAGTGAGGAAATTCATAGGAAAAGCTTAGGTGGATCCACATTAGGTAGTGTCTTAAACACACAAAACAAAGGCAGAATGAATGAGAGAGGAAACAATTCTAGAAATCATGGAAAATCAAGAGGAAAATCAAAGGGAAAGAGGTCTGAATCCAAAGGACCAAATGATTGTTGGTACCTGTGGAAAACTAGGTCATATGAAGAGAGATTGTTGGTCTCGAAAGAATAAAGAAGGAGACAAACAAGAAGGTAACAAGGAGGAAAATGTGGTAAGTAATAAATTTGAAGAGGATGCTTTGCTTCTTTCTTTATAAAGTGTTCAATGATTCATGGGTTTTAGATTAAGGGGATTCATTTCATGCTACACCCCATAGAGGTTATTTTCTTGATTATGTCCAAGGGGATTTTGTGCTATTTTATTTGGGAGATAATGAACCCTATTAGAAAGTTGGAAAAGGAAAAATTAAGATTAAGTTGCAGAATGAGAATCATTAACTACTGCAAGAGGTAAGACATGTTCCAAGGTTGAGTAGGAATTTAATTTCAGCAGGGCAACTGGGTGATGAGGGTTGCATAGTTACTTTTAATGATAGAAATTGGAAGGTTTAAAAAAGTTCCTTAGTAGTAGAAAAAGGTGTGAAAGTAGGCACCTTATATATTTGTACTGGTCATACTGTTCCTTCTACTTTGATTATTTCAAAGGAATATGAATGTTCAGGAACAGTTGCTACAGTTGAGAAAGAAGAACATCAAATAGTTGTTGTAGATTCTGACACAACACTTTGGTACAATAGACTCAGGCACATGAGTGAAAAAGGTATGAAATTACTTCATCCAAAGAAATTTTTACCTGGTCTGAAATATGTCAATATGGATTTTTGTGAAAGTTGTGTGTATGAAAAACAAAAGAGAGTTAGTTTTGTGAAGAGTGGGAAGGAAAAAAAAAATGAGAAATTAGAGCTTGTGCATACAGATGTATAGGGACCATCTCACGTATCTTCCCTTGGTGGCTCTCTGTATTATGTTACATTTATAGATGATGCAACAAGAAAAGTATGGATCTATTTCCTTAGACAGAAATCTGATGTATTTCAAACTTTTAAGAAATAGAAATGCTTGGTTGAGAATGAGACTGGTAAAAGGCTAAAATGTCTCAGATCTGATAATGGTGGTGAGTATTGTAGCATAAAATTTGAAGATTATTTTTCCTCTAATGGTATTCGCAGGCAAAAAACTGTACCAAGGACTCCACAAGAAAATGGAGTGGCTGAACGCATGAACATGACAATAATGGAGTTTGTAAAGGAGTATGAGGCTGCATGTTGGGCTGCCCTTAAACATGTGGGTAGAGGATATTAATACAACAATATATTTAATCAATAGAGGTCCCTCTACTCCTTTGGTTTGTGGTATTCTAGAGGAAGGATGGACTGGTAAGAAGGTGAGTTATTCTTTTCTCAAAACCTTTGGCCATGAAGCATTTGTACATATAGATTTTGAAAATAGAACCAAGCTGGAATCTAAGTCAAAGAAATGTGTATTTGTTGGATATTAAATTGATGAATTTTTTTATAGTCTTTGGGATTTTTAAAATCATAAAATTTTAAGAAGCAGGGATGTCATATTCAATGAGAAGTGTTGCACAAAGATCTATTGCAACAACATGAGAAGAAAGAAAATGATTATGTAGTACTAGATGATACTCCAAACGATGATGATCTAGTAGTTCCTTATTCTTTGCAATAACAACAACAAATACCACAAACCCCAGTGAATGTTAGACTGTCAACAAGGCTAAGTAGACCTCCAGAAAGATTTTCTCCCTCTTTGTATTCTATTTTATTAATAGATGCTGGTGAACCTGAATGTTATAATGAAGTTGTGTAGGTGGATACAAAGCTTCGGTGGGAGTCTAAAATGAAAAATGAAATGGACTCCTTGCTAAAAAATCAAACTTGGGATTTATGTAAGTTACTTGCAGGTAAAAGGGATTTACAAAATAAATGCGTTTACAGGCTAAAAGAAGAGGATAGAGGTAAGAAAAGATTTAAAGCTAGATTAGTCGTATAAGGATTTTCACAGAAAAAGGGTATTGATTTTGATGAGATATTTTCTCTGGTTGTTAAAATGACTTCTATTCATACTGTTTTAAGTATTGTGGCTACTGAAGATTTGCATTTAGAGTAGCTTGATGTTAAAATAGCTTTTCTTCATGGTGATTTGGATAAAGAAATATATATGGTACAACCACAAGGATTTGAGGTCAAGGGTAAGGATCATTTGTGTGCAGATTGCAAAAAATTTTATATGGCTTGAAGCAAGCACCTCGGCAATGGTATATTAAATTTGACACTTTTATGAATGACCATGGATACACTCGGTGTCATTCTGACCATTGTGTTTATTTTAAGAGGTTGGATGATGATAGCTACATTATTTTATGTTTATATGTTGATGATATGCTTGTAGTTGGGTCTAACATGGATCACATTAAGGGGTTGAAACAACAATTAGCACACTCTTTTTCTATGAAGGATTTGGGGAAACAAAATAAATCTTTGGTATGAAAATTTATAGAGATAGGAAAAATAAGAAATTGACTTTATCTCAAGTTGATTACATTGAGAAGGTGTTGCAACATTTCTCTACGGAGAATGCCAAAGCTGTCAACACATCTTTGCCTGATCATTTGAAATTGACTAAGGAAATGTATCCAAAGACACTAGAAGAAGAGGCTAAAATGTCCACGGTACCTTATGATTCAGCTACAGGGAGCTTGATGTATGTTATGGTATGTACTAGGCTAGATATTGCACATGTAGTGGGAGTCATTAGCCGGTATATGAGTCACCCTGAGATTGAGCATTGGAATGCAGTTAAATAGATTCTTAGATATTTGAGAGGTACATCCAGTAAGTGTTTATAGTTTGGGGGATCTACTACTACTGTACAAGGCTATGTTGACTCAGATTTGGTAGGAGATATAGATAGTAGGTGGAGTACTACATGCCATGTATTTATTGTTGGTGTGATAATAGTGAGTTGGGTTTCTCGACTACAAAAGGTGGTTGCTTTATCCACTACAGAGGCAGAGTATATTGTTACTACAAAGGAAACTAAGGAGATGATATGGATTCAATTTGTCATGGAAGAATTGGGACATCCACAGATGTATAATTATCTATATATAAATATCCAAAGTGCCATTCATCTTGCAAATAATTCTACTTTGCACTCAAAGACAAAACACATACAGTTGCAATACCATTTCATTTGGCCATTTTTTGATGATGGGCAATTAAAGATGGAAAATATACATACAAATGATAATCAAACATATATGTTTACAAAGTTAGTAACAAGGGAGAAGTGGAACTCATGTTCAACTTTGATTGGTCTACTAAACTGAATAGAATAAAGGAACAACAAAGTCTATGGTGGTTGGATCCAGTGGGAGCTTCACATGGCAATGGTTTAGCTACAAGATTAGTCTCCAAGTAGGAGATTTTTGCTTTGTGTGGAGCTTGATCAGTCCCCAAGTGGGAGATTGTTGGCTTGTGGTGACTGATCAAGGAACTACTATACACTTTTCATCACCCCAATTTTTTTTTTTGGGGTTAACTTGTTAAGCATTTTTGAGTTGACACGTCAAACATTTCCCTAGGTTGACTCGTCAAGTTTTTCCCTTATTTGACTTGTCAAGTATTTTTGGGTTAACTTGTTAACTGACATAAGTCTTGTTATAATGGCCTAGGATTAGGGATTTCAGTATGATGTATGTTTTTAGTAGCTTCTTGCAACGATATTGAGGTGTAAGGGATTGTGGATTGTAATCAGGTTGTAATCACTAGATAATAATAATATTGGACTCATTGTTGGTGGACGTAGCCCAGGGATTGGGTGAACCATGTTAAATCTTTGTGTCTTGTGTTCTCTACTATGTGATTTATTATTTTTTTGATATTGGTTATATTTGCATGTAACTGTTATTTTCCGTCTTGTAAATCCTAACAGGAAATTAGGTGTTCGATCTAGGGCCAAATATGTAAAATTGAGGGTTTTTATACCTATACAAAAATCCATAGAATTGATATGAAATCTAGGTTTATTTATCTATAAAGAGAAGGCATAAATGGACTTGTGTTTCAAATATGGTATAAAATTAGAAGCACTACATAACTTAGGGAAATCTTGATCTAAGGCTACATTACTTGGGGCAATATCGTCCCTACTTTTTTAGATCCAAAAAATATTGATCTATAGGTCTATACATGCTTGATCTAATTGAAAATTGATTCCTCCCGATCCTATCACCTACACATGCAAATGAAAAAAATTGTTAAGTTGATGGTGGTTTGCCTTAACAAGCCTCACTTGTGTCAAAGTCTTGTGAATATGTTGATGTTGAATTCTAGAGTTGACTTCATAATAGGTTGATCATGGATGCCATTATGAATGCTTGAGATTTGAAACTTTACTTATTGATTCAATTCCTTCACGATGCTTGATTGCTTTCTCAATTGAATTCCATGGAGGACTTGATAATTATTTTCATGATCTATGTTTCAAATGACAACATTAGACTTGCTTTTATACATCTCATTAAACATGTTCAATTTTTCTAAGCAAGCCATGTGGAGGAGGAATTATGTCTCATGTAATCTGGTCATTAGAGGGTCCAAATTGGGTCCTTTTGGTGGTACAAGGACACCCTAGGTCAAGGTTGTCCTAGGTGACCTTGACCTACCAATTAGGGCTAGACCAAGAACTAACAACCAAGAAGGTGGTAAAGATGCTATATTTGAGTTGGAATGAGTAGAATCAAATATGATTGATCATGGAAGGATATAAGTGCTAAAACAAGGCCTGGATGAGCATGAAATTATATAGTGATACCATTTATGATGGTATATTTAGCCTATAATTTAGTGAGAGTATGAACCTGCACTCATACTTTTTAGTAAAGTGGAGTACAGTATTGAAAAAATCTCATCAAACTATTAAAGAGAAAAGAAACACAAAGCCCCTTGGGGGACTTAGGATTTTATCAATCTAATATCAAGATAAAAGGGGCAAAAAATGAATAGAAAAGAGAGAGAGCATGACTATACTGGCTTTACAAGGTTATTCTTACTATTAGTCATGTATAGAATTAGTGGAAGGAGATTCAAATAGTTTAGGAAGTTGTGTTATGCTACTTGACTCATCCTAAAAAATTGATAGAAAATATTACAAAGTGAAAGGTATAATTTTCTAAGTACCCTAAATAAAAATTTGACTACAAAAATGGATCGTGGTGTGTGCACTAAGTGTAACAAAGAGTAGAGTGTATACCTCACATTAAAGTAATTATGAACACCTTTTTGGGAGAAATTTCTTTAAGGTAGCATAAATACATCCAAAATACAAGTACATTACCACACTAAGATACCCCAAAGAAAGGACAAAATCAAGGGTTATGGAGTAAAAGTCAAAAAGAGTGTGCGTAGGGGATCCATTAATTGGGTTCATCATGTGCATTTTATAATTGATGTATATCAAGTATTGTTGCAATGAATTAACCTCATCCCACAAAGGTAGTGGAACTATGAGCACAATGGAAGAAGATCATATAAGATGAAAAAATAAAAGTCTTTTCAAGTTAACATGGTAGAGACCAAAAAGAGAGATGTAAGTTCTCTATATTATCCCCAAGTAGACAACACAAAAGTAAATTTTTTATGATAACACATGTGACATATATAGATATGACATATAGAAGAATTGAGATACAAATAAAGGGATGTTACAATAGGTTCGATCCCTTTATTACCTTGCATCAATGGAGAAACACAAGTTAAGAATATACTACACAAGTGAAGCTAGTCAAGTTGGTCATCCATTTTTCAATCTTGCTTAACATCACTTAGGGATGGGGAAAGGGATGAAAGAGGAGAAACAAAAAGAATATAATATGGGGATACAATGATTTCCAAACAAGGAAAATGTTCTAATGATGATTCATGTTGTTTGTCAATAGGAGCTAGGACTAATACTTTTAAAAAACTTTAAAAAACTCGTTATTGGTTTTCAATAACATCATACACATGACCAAAACTACTAGAATCAACAATGATCATCAATATTATTAGCATCTATATAATTATCATATATATCATCATACAAATTAATCACAATAGGCTCTTTTATACCAAATGAACAATAATTATGTTTAGACAATTTTAACTTTTTAAGGTGTTCTCTTGTTGTGCTATGTAAAGGTTTGTCAAATGGTTTCAAGTCAACATTTGACATCTTACAGGATGAAATGATCTAGGAATCAAGTTCATGTGTCTGGGCATGACAACTTTTTTTATGATATCTCGCACTAAATTTAACTTGGTTTGACTAGAGACTTGCAAAAATTTGGGATCAATTAATATAGGCTCATTTTCTCCTTTTTTTAGGAGATGGAATATCCTTACATTTACTCAACATTTTCAAGGATTCAAAGGTTCAAGTTTTGGAGGAGAAAAGAAGTCAAGGAAGTTCATTTTTTGCATCTTGATAATGGCTTACAAAGACCATGATCTATTTGTGATAAATTCTCATTACGAGGGAAATTCAAACACTTACTAATTGCAGAAGATATAACTTTCATGGATTTGATCCAAGGATGTCATGTAATGCCCAAAATTTCTAGGAAATTTTTGGGCGCAAGACCACACATCATTGTTTTAAATTGATAGTAAGCACCCTGACACACTAGTGAGTCTAGAGTCCATCTCTAGTTCTACACCAAAGGTAATCTAGTAGAGGATGCAATCTCTTTGTAAGTCCACATTTTACCATAAGTAAGACTAACATTGCATAAAAAATGTGCTACTATATTGCTAATTTATTCTTTTATCTATGGGAGGCATTCATAATGTACCCAAAAGATGCCCTGATGTTTGCTGATTTTAACCAAAATAGTAGGTAATACTTGCAATGCTCTAATATATCATGCTATTGTGGGTTCCTATGAAGGTTTTTAGATAATCCTAAGAGGGTTATCTTCCTCTTTATTATAGGAGTTGTCTTCTTTTCCTTATGGCCACATGGGATGTTAAGATGTGAATTCTTTTAATGTATTGGTCCTTAGATAACAAGTAGTTGATATAACTAAGTCGATTTATGAAAATACAATATTCATGTATCAATTTAGACATGCACAACATTTCTTTCACTAGATGTTGAATATGGTGAGCCTCTACTTTAAACTTTCTTTGACTAATTATAGATGAATAGTTCATTAATGTTACTCATTAGCTCAACTATAATTATAAAAAAATATTAATTATTCTTTATTGTAGTACTTATCCATTATTACTATGTATTCATTCTTGATGTGTCTCATTTCAAGACTATTGATAAGGCAACGACTCTAAGAGATAGCCTTTAATTTTTATTTATTTATTTATTTTGTCAATGTACATTCAAACTTTCTAATACATGGTTCTAGTTCACCAAGGTAATTACTATGTTTATCTATTTTCAGAGGTAGGATCATGATGTCTAATTTAGCCATCTTCTGTCCATTTAGTATGTGATAATACAATAACTTGGAAAACTTATTCTTGTATACAACTCATTCCTTAATGTAGTGTGTGCTTTCCTTACTCAAGGTTGATACACTTTGACTAACTAGTTACATGATCATTATTTATGCATATACAAATATTAGATATTTATGCAAGTTATGCATCTTCATATATTGAGCTTCTTTCATTTCTCTTCTCTCTTTCTTATTATATACGTACAATTTAGTTGTAGAAATAAATCTAGTGAGTAATAAGTTCATGTGGCAATATTGTATAAGAGAATGGTTTAAAACATGAGACTTAAGGTTACAAGTAATGTTCAATCTTTAAGAATAAAAGGGAAATGACACAAAAATTTCTTTAATTTTTTTTGTACTACAATGTTATGCCCTTTTTGTGTTAAGTTCTTATTGCATCCCTTATTTTGAAGATAAGAGAGCTTCAAAATATATTATATAAACTTCCAATACACATGAATGGATTTCAACAATACATCTTCAATGATCACGAGATTATAGGAAATAACAATATTGGAACAAAATATTACTTTTGACACGAATAAAGATATTTGCATAGATTTATAAATTACCATACAAATAATACTTTCAACACAAAATACATGTAAGAACTACCATCTTGAATTTCTCATTAGAGCTCTATAAGAGTTCTACGAATGGAATATGAACCAAAATTTTCCCTTCTAAAGCACCTAAAACAAATCATAATAAAGTATCTCTGGAACCTCCCTAACTAACACATATATAATCTTTAGTGGAAGCATTACGTTAGAAAATAATTAAACCAAGCTTGCTCTTAATTTACCATCTTCATCAATGGAATAAGAATACCAATGGTTTTCTCTTAGCACCATTATAGAATCATACTTAGCTTGTCCTCTCATCAAACAATGAAACTTTTAAGATCCTTTATTCAAATAATCATACGAACATAGAAGAAGTATGTGATTGGAAAAAAATACAAAAGAAAGACTTGATCTCCTCCCATCCAAATGGCATCATGAGGCCTTGATAAATCCTAGCCAACCCTCAAGCAAGAAGACTTTATATACCATAGAGATTAATGGTAAAAGTTTCCAATTCATGCACAATACTCATTATACCTATACCTCTCTAATATTTACACTTCAATCCTCTCAAAGTCAATTCATAAAACATCTTAACCAAACTAAGTGGTTTGAGAGAAGAATAACTTATCTCTCTCTTCAAGCTCTTGTGTTGTTCACAAACTCCATGTGTGAGATCTTCCTTGTTCATCCATTATCTCCTCCTCTTATTTTATCAACATAAGCTCTTCAAAATGAGAAGTGGGTAACACCCCACTTTCCCTTCACAAACCCAATATAACTTAGTTTCAACCTGTAATACATGGATGGAGAGGTTAAAATTGTCACCTTCCCATCCACTCCTCCATGAGGTCTTTTCTTTATTTAATAGGGTACAAAAACTAAGACACTCTATCCCCCAAGTTTTCCTCCATAGTGAGGTATGAAGTTGGTACCATCAACCAATCTAACCCCACTAATCCTCCAAACTCGTCACTCATATTAATGAGGAATTTTGGAGGGGTAAGTTAAGTCATGAGACTTTTATTGTGTGTTAATTGGGCCCTATCTCAAGGGTATAGACCCCAAGGGTCTATTTTTAAAATTTAAACATGTAAATTGACCCAAATAATCTAATCAAAGACCCTTTAATAATAAATCTCATAAACACATTTCTATTGAATAATAAAACCTCATTCGATGGTTAAAATTTTAATTTATCAAGGAGGAAAATGATTTGGAATATATTTTTCTCTCTTCTTGTGTAGACCTTGTTACTTTTCGGTCTTTATAATCCTATAATAAATTGAAATAATCTTCAAGGCACTTAAAGGAAGAGAGAACACACATAATAATTTATTCAAATGAAATAATCTCATAACCACTTGTTTATCTTAGATATATTTGGAATTCATTATTACATTAATACTTAATAAGATGGGGTCTTATATGTCCCAACTTCACATGGAATTGGGTGGAGGTATGAATAATGACAAAGGTAATGCTATAAATTTTTCCAAAGAAATTTTATGAGCACAATTTTGAAGGATTTCAAGGCTTTGAAATGGCCTAAGAGTTCACATAACTGCATAGTGGGTTAAAATATGATAAATAACATCACAAGCATTGTGATGCTCTAAAAAATTTGTCAATCAAACGCTTGGTTCAAAAGTTATGGCCTCTGAAAGCTAGGTCTCCTAAATGAGAAATCTAAAAACATGTTGAACACATAAATGAACTATAAAAATGAGTTACATGTGTTAGTGTGTGTTTTGACACACCACAGGGCATATTTTATTAGAGATAAGATGGTACTAGTACATTTGGGCCTTTTTTTTAATGCTCATTTCTGACGGAGGGGCACATTTTTTGAAATTGGTGTTTTTTTTGCAATACTGCCCGATAGCATCACAATTCTGACTATTGCAAACACACATTAAAAAAAAGACAAAGCCCTATTTCATTTTCATTTTTTCATGTGATATCAGTGAGCCAGAAGCCGCATAGCGATAACAGTGAGCCAAAAGTTGTGAAGATAGCAGTGGATATCAGTCTCTATCAGATTGTTTTTACAAATCTTAAATTCTTGAAATATTCAATTAAGCACTTCATTTCAACTACAACTCTATAAAAATAGGTAATAGATGCTAACTATAAGCACTATTCTATGACTCCTAACTCTGCTAAAATATTTGTAGTTCCCTTTGGGAAGAGGGTCCCTTCTGTGATCAAAATCTATATCTCATGTCTTTTTATCTCATGTGTATGCTTGGCATTCTCCAATTGTTGCATGGTGTAATATCAGTAGTCTTTAATATTAAACATTATCATCAAATATTTGGTTTGTTTTCCTTCCTTGATCCATATGGGTTCTCAGGTTTTTCAATAAAAGTGTTGCACATGTATGTTTAGAAATAGAATCAAGTGACACAAATTATTTGAATAATTCCAGTTTGTTACCAACCACAATGCATTGGGGACATATTATCCATGATATTACCTTATCTCATGATCAAAATCAAGGAAGGAACACCAAGTTTTCATATCCTTTTCACAAAACCCTTCATTCCAAGTGTACCCACCTAGGGCTTCTTCAAGCAAACACCTACAAACACTTCTGGGCCTTACCAAGGGTTGTAACACCATTAGGGTGACCTATTATGACTATCCATGTAATAAAATAGGGTTCTTAAATGGACAGATAACCCAGACCTTGACTGATCCCACCCTTCATAACCCTTCAATCAACATTCCATGCAATCAGCACTTTGAATCTTCTTTCCTTGTTTAACCCTGCAACCAAACACAATGTAAAATACATCTACCATGGATTTAAACCTTTCTATATTTCTTCCCATCCATGGGAGTATCAGATGCTTGTGGATTCACTATTAATACAAAGTAAATTGTTGTTGCCAGGGACATAGTCCCGGTACTGTTAGTTACCGATCAGGATTCTTTACCTTTTAAAGACTTCAAACTTTGCAAATTAGCATAAATGTGAACAAAAATCAAATAAATATTATGGAAATATATTTATAACCATATTTGCATTGACTCATGGCATAGACATTTAAAGAAACTGACACTGTGTCTTACGACTAGTGAATAGGTATTTTATAATCAAATTACATTTTATTGATCAAAATGGATTTTTACATTGCTCTTATTGATCCTAATACATCTACCAATATTCCCCAACTCTCTCTCTCAAAAACACATTCACACTAATCTAAATACCTTTTCAAAAGGACAGTTCAACTGCACACAGTTAGTTATGATTGTTCACAGCCTTGTTTATGTTGTCAAAATGACAACAAAGTTATCATTTCAATAACTCTTAACCTTATTATGTTTTCTATCTAAAACTTAAGTGCCTATTAAGATTCCATCCTAATTCTAAGGCCTTCAAACCCTTGATAACCCTCTAATGAGCCTTTTTGGCCATATGTGCATATAATGCATCTTTTACATCTTTTGCACTTTGAGTGCAATTTACATGTTTTTAATGGTATTAATGGCCATATTACAAACATAGATGACCTTATAGGTATTTGACTAATTAATTTGACCTTGGATCAACCAGTGACCCCAAGGTTACATTACTAACCCCTATGCCATTCAATGGCTTACATAGCATGAAATTGCCAAATGATTAAAGACATTACAAAACATAATTAAATCAATAAGAAATGACCATCCATGGTATATCACAATGCCAAATGACCTTTTATGGTCATGTCCCATCTCCTTAGGATCCATAGTGACCTTGGTGTATTCCTTAGGTTATATCTGTGACCTTGGTGCTTGAAAACTGTTCCAAGTCCCCTTGGAAACCTGCAATAAAAATATGTCAGAAAAGAAAAGGACTTGATCTTCACCCTTGGATTGAAGAGATCATTAGTTAGGATCCATGGCATCTTCACATTCTGCAACCTCATCATGAAACTTTGCATCCTTATTATCATTTTGCCTCCCATGGGCAAAAAATAGACCATATTCTAATCACCATCCTTTATGTCATCCTTAGTCTCTATTGGAAACTACAATTGAAGCAATTGTTGTATTTTCATTGATGTCAAACCTTAACTATTAAGATAGTTGCTATCTAAGAAAGTACTATATCTATTGATTGACGAGAAGGATTAGGGCAAGGGTGATAATAATAGAACCTAGAGAAAGGTTGAGTTATTTGATACTTCAATGAGTACTTGATTATGTGGCACAATGATAAGACAATGTATTGTTTATCTAAGTAAGAAGCATGAATGAACAAGTAGGCTTAATCAAGCAAAAGTGAAGAAATATAGTTTAAGCCGAGTGATGTTAGTGTCGACTAAGAGGTAGTATATGTTGATGAAATTCAGTGTTGATAGAACATTAGTTTATTGCCTAGTGACAACATTAGTCAAGGGAGATAGTTTGAAGAGATGACCGAGCTACGTAGTGATGATCAAGGAGTTGAACATAGTATTGACCGAGCGATAGTAATTTACATTTGAGGAAGACTTCAGATTCCTAGCTGGCTTAGTTGAATTCTTGGATTATGTAAATCATGTTGACTTTATTAATTGAATGTATGGAGCATTTAATGAATGGTAAATCATTTTATTATGATTTCAATATAGAGATTAAAGATGTTTTTAGAAGGATGGATGAAGAACATGAATGATGGAATGATTCAATGAATCTGACCTAAACCTAAGATCTACGGAGAAGATTAAGTGACAAAAGATGGATCTACCTATTGAAGAGGTATAAAAGAAAACCTAAGTGTGAGGTTAAAGAGTATGCTGGAGTTGTTGATATTATTGACTGATAAGTCTAAGCAAAAAGGCTGAAGGTGAAGGAGTTGATCAGAGTTGTGATTACTTGAAGGGATTTCTGAGCAGATCAGTGATGGAGATGGAAATGGCACTCTGTGTGAATTGGATTTGTTATTTGCAAAGTGAGTTGTATATTTTTCAGATCAGATACTACTGCTACTTTCTAGTCATTGTATCAGTCTAAATCCTTTAATCAAGGTTGACCTAACATTTATTATTTAAATCCTTTAATCAAGGTTGACCTAACATTCATTATTTAAATCCTTTAATCAAGGTTGCATTCTGATGGAATATACTTAAGTCCTCTAACAAGGCTCACTCCTAACAGGGTGGTTGAAATCCTTTAATAGGGTCACACCTAGCAGTGTGTTTTTAAACCTTTGATAGGGTTGGCTTTTCACAAAGCTCACTTCAAAAGAGTGAAAATATCAGTAACATGTTACAAAGTGGTTTTTCCCAAATTGGGTTTCCACTATAAATCCTGGTGTCATACTTGTGTGAATGTTTTGGTGTGAACATTTCTATGTTTTGCAAGTTAAATAATGTTGGATAGTGGACTGCATTGTTATATGTTTCTGGCATACATTCTGTAATGACTGAGTAGTGGTGGTTATTAAATTTGAGATTGTTGAAGTGTTTAAAAGTTTAATTGATACATCTGGACTTGAGAATAACTGATTCACCCCCCCCTCTCTGTTGTTCTAAATCATATTAACAATTGGTATCAGAGCTATTAATGCTTACACATAACAAGTTTAAAGGTACTTGAAGCAAATGATCAAGATGTATAAAAAGGAGGTACCAAAGTTGAATAAGGAGAACTTACCTGCATGGCAGAGTCTAATGAAACTACATTTAGCTGGTATTGGTGATTCAATGAAATATTATGTTGAAAATGACTATGTTACACCTGATGCACCTTTGACTACCAAGGAGATGAGAGCTAAATAGGAAGACAACCAAGCAATGTTGGAGATTGCATCTACCTTAAGCTATCCTAAATTTGAAGACATTAAAGATTGCACAAATGGAAAGAAAATGTGGGATGCTCTTGAAAATATCTATGGTGGTGATGCAAATGTACTAAGGGAAAAAGCTGAAAGCCTAAGAGGTAAGTTTGATGAAATGAAAATGCAAGAAGGTGAAAATATTGCTCAATATTGTGGTAGAATCAAGGAGGTAGTGAATGCTATTAGAGGAGCTAATGGAACTATTGATGATGAGAATGTTATTGGAAAAATATTGATAACTTTTCTTCCTATATATTCCATCAAAATTTTAGCAATTCAAGAATCTAGATGTAACCCTGGTAATGTTCTAACACTGGAAAGTCATGTTGGTAAGTTTACTACTTTTGAGCTTTCTAACTATGATAACTACACTGTTGCTAATGTTGAATCTTCATTCAAGTCACAAATGGTTTTGCATAAGTCTAATAAGGATAAAGAAACATGTATAAGTAATAGAGACACTTTTGATGAGGAACTAGAGGATCTTGAAGCTCTTATGGCCAGAAGATTGAAAAGAGGAAAAGGCAAATATAAAGGTAAAATTCCTATCATATGTTTTTCATGTAACAAAGTTGGCCATATAGTTGTAAGATGTCTTGACAGGAATGACAAGGATGCGGAAAGAGAAAGCAAGTACAAGGATAAGAGAGAAAATAGAGGTGACTGAAGGTACAAGGACCACAAGGATAAAGGTAAGAAATCCTATTATATTGCTGAAGAAGAAACTGACACTGATAATGATGATTTTGAAATTGAAGTAGTTTATGTTGCTATATGTAATCATCAAAAAGTGGACAAGATCAATTTATTGAGAAATCAAATCAAATCAAAGAAAATCAAGGAAAAGATCAAGGCAATTGAATCAAATCAAACATTTAGCCAATCAAAATTAAAATCAAGTTTTAATTCAAGATAAATCAAAATCAAGAGCATTTTAATCAAGTTAAATCAAATCAATGTGCTATTAATTCTATTAGTTGTATAGTTTGGAATTAAATCAAATCCAATGCATTCAAGGGGTACATGGCTAAATAAATCAATTAAAATCAATTAATAAATCTTAATTTCCCTCAACAACCAAAAGGGGAGGAAAATCAATCAACCAATAGGATTTAAGATTGAAACTCACATGGATCAAGCCAAATTCAATCTCAATCACTCAAATTGAAAGAGCATCTTGTCCACTCATATTGTCTTCTTGTCCCAAGCTTTGAGGACACAATATTTAAATTGTCTTCAAAGGGTGGAACCAAAGACTCAACTCAAGCTTAATCATCATCAACACAACTACACCCATTACCCTTGCATAAATCTATAAAAGGAAGACCAAAATCAATCAATATTCATAACCACACATCTGAGAATTGCATAGAACCTCTTGCATTTTATAGCTAGAAAGGCAATTTAGGAGCAATTTAGCATTTCAATTTGAATTAATTGTTAGCATTTGCTTTATCATAATAATTTCTCATTCTAGGACTGTCATTAATGGTAGCTTGCTGAGAGCTTCACATTAACACTCTTAGATAGAGAGCCATAGGATGCTTAATTGTGCTTTATTTGCTAAATAGAGTATTAATTATGGTTTATTTAGTCTCTATTTCATTTATTGTTCAATACTAATTCTATAAAGGTACATCTCCTTGTACACGCTATGAAAGATGATTCTAATGAAGATGAGAAAACTGCACTTGTTTCTTATGTGAGAAAAGGTGATAAATGGATTATTGATAGTGGTTGCTCACATCACATGATCGGTGACAAAAGTAAATTTGAAACCCTAGATCATTACAAAGGTAGAAGTGTTATGTTTGGTAATGATGCACAATGTCCTGTAAAGGGTAAAGGATTAATTAAGCTAACCGATAAGATCACTAGTGAAAATGCTTATTGGGTTGAAGGTCTTAACTATAATTTGCTAAGTGTTGCACAACTTAATAGCACTGGTTACCGAGTAGAGTTTCATCACAGAAAGGCTAAAATATTTGATGCCATTGGTGAATTGATTGGAAGTGGAGAACATACTAGAGGTAATTTGTTCTATCTAGACCCATCTGAAGAGACATGCTTGATTGCACAATTTGATGATGTATGGTTATAGCATAAGAGGTTATGTCATGTTAACTTTAACAATCTGGTAAATATTAGTAAAAAGAAGAAAGTTAGAGGTTTGCAAGATTGAAGAAACCTGATAATGTAATGTGCAAACAATGCCAGTTGGGTAAAATGACAACTTCTAGTTTCAAGAGCAAGACTTTTACTTTTGAAAATGCTTTAGATCTAGTTCATACTGACCTTTGTGGACCTATGGGTGTACAAAGCTATTGTGGTGCAAAATACTTTATTATTTTTGTTGATGATTACACTAGGATGATGACTGTAATGTTTTTAAAATAAAAATATGATGCATTTCAATTATTTAAGTGGTATTTGGCTAAGGTTGAAAAAGAAACAGGTAGAAACTTGAAATGTCTAAGATTTGACCGAGGTGGAGAGTTTATATCAAATGAGTTAAATATGTTTTGCAATGATAGAGGAATCAAGAGATAGATGTTTGCACCTAGAACACCTCCATAAAATGGTATATTAGAAGAGGAAGTGTACATTGAGCAACCTAAAGGATTTGTTGATCCAAAAAAGAGAAATATGGCTTGCAAGCTAAACAAGACGCTATGTGGATTGAAGCAAGCCCCCAGAGCATGGTATGAGAGGTTGCATAATTACTTGATACATATTGGATTTTCAAGGACAAATGACAACAACAATCTCTACATGAAAGATGAAGAAGGTAAAGGGATTTTGTTAGCTAAATTTTTTGTAGATGATATCGTATTTGGAGGACAATATGTCATGTGTAAGAAATTTTCAAATGAGATGCAAATTGAGTTTGAAATGTTTATGTTTGGCGAGATAAAATTCTTTGTTGGTTTACAAGTCTATCAGATGGAAAAAGGTATTTTTATCACTCAATCTAAATATGTCAAAGAGATACTGAAAAACTTTGGTATGGAGGATTCAAGGCCAGTAAGTACTCCCATGGCTACTGGATAGAAACTATCTAAAAATGATGATACTACTGAAGTAAACCAAACTCTATATAGATCCATGATTGGAAAGCTCGGATATGTTGTTCACAGCAGACCAGATATAGCTCTAGCAGTTGGGATTGTGGCAAGATTCTCTGGCAATCCTAAGGAAAATCAAATTCTAGTTTCAAGAGCAAGACTTTTACTTTTGAAAATGCTTTAGCTCTGAAAGTGTAGTCTTCTGTCCCTATCAAATATTGAGATATTTGAAAGGGATAGAAGACTATGGACTATATTACAAGAAGCATGAGAGATTTGAACCGAGAGTCTACACTGATGCAGATTGGGCAGGAAATGTTGATGACAGGAAAAGTACTAGTGGTGGAGCTTTCTTTCTTGGACAGAGATGAGTTTTTTGGACAAGCAAGAAACAAAATTGCATTTCCCAATCCACAGCTAAAGCTAAGTATGTAGCAGCTGCAGTGAACTATTCAAATCTGGTATGGATTAAGCAATTGTTGAAAGGCATGAAAGAGGAAATCACTGAACTAGTTGTCATATACTATGACAACACAAGTGCTATCAACATATCAAAGAATCCAATGATGCACACAAAGACCAAACATATTGCTATCAAGTATCATTACTTGAGGGAATTGGTACACAATAAAGAGGTGAGAATGAAATATGTGAATACAAAGGAACAACTACTAGACATATTCACAAAAGCTTTACCCAAGGATGCTCATGAATATCTTAGAGGTAAACTAGGGGTGCTTCCCCTAATTGAGGCTGCCTAATCAAGCTAGGAGCACTGCATCAAATGTGCAGCACAGAGTATCTAACAAATTGATGCAAAAAAGGTCACACTTTAGGAGTGGCCTATAGTTGTGAAAAGTACAACAAAGATGATAATCAGTCATAAGCAAGATGACAGAGGGAGAAATATTGTTATTGAACTAACAAGATGACATCTACATCTGAAAGATGCAAGTTCTAGATACTTCTTTGGCATTACTATTAAAGAGGGAGAGATTCAGAGATGAAAACACATAAAAGAGGAAGTAATTTAGAGAATCAAAGGAAAAGAGACACATAAAATATTCAGAGGGAGTAACTGTGTGAATGGTCAAGCAAGATAGGCTAAGTGATTTAGAATAAGAATGAAGCTAAGGATATTACAAATACTTCTAATAAAATGACAAGGTTTTGGATTGGTTGGTGAATCATGTGTTATTCATATGGTGTTTCCATCAATGCCAAAGAGGGAGATTGTTGGAAACTACAATTGAAGCAATTGTTGTATTATCATTGATGTCAAACCTTAACTAGTAAGACAGTTGCTATCTAAGAAAGTACTATATCTATTGATTGATGAGAAGGATTAGGGAAAGGGTGATAACAATAGAACCTAGAGAAAAGTTGAATTATTTGATACTTCAATGAGTACTTGATTATGTGGCACAATGATAAGATAATGTATTGTTTATCTAAGTAAGAATCAAGATTGAACAAGTAGGATTAACTAAGCAAAAGTGAAGAAATCTAGTTTAAGCCGAGTGATGTTAGTGTCGACCGAGAGCTAGTATATGCCGAGGAAATTTAGTGTTGATCGAACATTAGTTTATTGCTGAGTAACAACATTAGTCGAGGGAGACAATTTGAAGAGATGACTGAATTATGTAGTGATGACTGAGGAGTTGAATACAGTATTGATCGAGCATTAGTAATTTACATTTGAGGAAGAACTCAGATTCCTAGCTGACTTAGTTGAATTCTTGGATTATGTAAGCCATGTTGACTTTATTAACTAAATTTATGGAGCATTTAATGTATGGTAAACCATTTTATTATGATTTCAATATAGAGATTAAATATGTTTCTAGAAGGATGGATGAAGAACATGAATGATAGAAGGATTCAATGAATTCGACGTAAACCTAAGATCTACAGAGAATATTAGAGACAAAAGATGGATCTACCTATTGAAGAGGTATAAAGGAAAACCTAAGTGTGAGGTTAAAGAGTATGCTGGAGTTATTGATATTATTGAATGATAAGTCTAAGCAGAAAGGTTGAAGGTGAAGGATTTGATCAGAGTTGTTTTTGCTTGAAGGGATTTCTGAGCAGACTAGTGATGGAGATGGAAATGGTACTCAGTCAGTAAGGCAACATATATGTGTGAATTAGATCTGTTATTTTCAAAGTGAGTTGTATGTTTTTCATCAGATACTACTACTACTTTCTAACCATTGTATTAGTCTAAATCCTTTAATCAAGGTTGACCTAACATTCATTGTTTAAATCCTTTAATCAAGGTTGCATTATGATGGAATGTACTTAAGTCCTCTAACAAGGCTCACTCCTAACAAGGTGGTTGAAATCCTTTAATAGGGTCACACCTAGCAGTGTGTTTGTAAACCTTTGACATGGTTGGCTTTTCACAGAGCTCACTTCAGAAGAGTGAAAATATCAGTAACATGTTACAAAGTGGTTTTTCCCAAATTGGGTTTCCACTATAAATCCTGGTGTCATACTTGTGTGAATGTTTTGGTGCGAACATTTCAATTTTTTGCAAGTTAAATACTGTTGGATAGTGAACTGCATTGCTATATGTTTCAGGCATACATTTTGTAATGACCGAGTAGTGTTGGTTATTAGATCTGAAATTGTTGAAGTGTTTAAAAGTTTAATTGATACATTTGGACCTAGGAACAACTGATTCACCCCCCCTCTCTGTTGTTCTAAATCATATTTACAAGTCTCATGCCATGAGACCACTGCTACAACTTGCAACTCTCCATTGTCTTCAAAGTCAATCTTTTGTCCCCTTGAGACCACATGCCTTACCTCTTGGTATTCCACATCCATGCTTCCTTTTTGTTTGTATTCTTCCACCATCAAAGGACACAATATTGTCCCCTCTTGAAAATTTTCATCAAATTTAAGGCTCTCAAGATTTGATTTGTTGTTGCATTCATCAATAACTCCCTCTTTGATTTCTGAATCAGAATTTGGAACCTCTTTGCTCATAGGTTCTTCCACTTTCTCATGTGCAATCTATTGCACTTTCTCCTCCTCTTCATCTACTACTTGCTCAAGAAGTGATGCTATCCATTCCCACTTCTTCTAACTTTTAGCTAATGCCTCTTCAAGACTGTTCATTCTTTCCTCTACTTTCCTTCTCTTACCTTCTTGTCTTTCCTTATTTGATTGGTTTCTCTTCCTCTCTTCATCTTTGTAGGTATTTCTCTTAGATATTTTCAAGTACATCTTTGCTCTATCCAAGAATCCTTTTGATAACTCCAATACACTTTTCAACTTTGGAACACACAAGGAGGGAATGGGCACTCCAAGGTTTCAACAAAGGAACTAGTATACCAAAGAATCTCAAAAGTCTTCTTCACTACTTCAACCTAGGATGCTTCCTAGGATCTGATACCAATTGATGTAGAGATCATAGCGGTAGACTAAGACTAAGGCCTAGCACCCACAACTCTTCACATATTGGTTATAAGTAATGACCAATTATTCCAACCTTTGAATATGGTAGATATCAATCAATTAGGGATATCTAAGCCCCCTCCAATCTAGACCCCAACTCCTATAGTCAATTCCTAACTTCTCCAATTTAAGGTTTTAGGAACACTTTCCCTATTTTGGACCTAATAAGGGGAATCTTCACTAGAGATGTTACTTACCTAATCTAATGATTAAAACACCTTGTTTACCTTCTAAGTATAAATAATCAATCACTGAGTTATTCTCCCAACTCCCACAAATATCTATTCACAACTTCACCAACAAATCCTAATAGGTCTCCAAACTTGCTTATGGGTGTGCAATCTCCATCTCCCAATGGATCTTGGAAAAATAATACCAAATTCTGATACCCTTTTTAGTGTTTCAAAGTTCCCCAAAACCACAAACCTTGATCCTACTCTGAAAATAGCTAACCACTACTAGGTACTCAGGCCTAATTGGCTAGATTAGCCCTGGTTTAATCTAGAGATGGTTAAGGATGGGTTCAGAAGAACAATGTAGGGTTTTAGGAACTTCTAATATCCCTCAAATACTTTGAATCCAATCCTACATCAATAAAACCAAACATATTTTGGGACTGCACACCATTTCTTCCACCTTGCTGACTGAACACATTGAGATGTTCAATCTAGGGCTCGATGCTAATGACCCTTCTTGACCAGTTCCTGATGAATACATTTGGATTCATATATATTACACATCTAAATTGCAATTCTAGAGTGGTTAAGGAATTCCACCTGTGGGACTGCAAGTTAGATCCCCATTTATGAAACAACCTTGTAGAAACCCTCCTTCCTGACTGGTTTCACCAATTAAATGATAACTTTACACACACTAAATGAAATGAAATTAAACCAATTGCATTAGAACATAGATTCAATTTAGTTTTCAACCATGTTAGTTTGAGTTAGTAAATCTTTTGTACATGGCCTATCCGACAAGAACTTCACAGGAAATTGATTGGTTTTCATTCAAAATTACACTAGAAATTGGTTTACAAGATCTAACCTCTTGCAGAGGTCTTGAAATGATTAAATACCACCAAAAATGGGTTCCAACTGATCCCTTAATAGTTGTGACCATTGGCAACCACATTTGAACTTCTCAAACAACTTTTGAAAAGTTGTTCAAGCAAGTTTTGTGCAAGTTTTGCAACTTTTACAAAATGGACAAATTGCCACCAAATGACTCACAAAGTGATCATGAATAATGATCCAAGTCATAGACCCCCTAAATGATTGAAAAACATCAAAATCATGCCTAAAAAAACATAAACACTTAAAATCTCTTGACCACAAAAAAGGATCCCTTGACCACAAAAAAGGATTCAAACATGTAAGGGATGATCTCTAAGATCCATCCACCTTATTACAAAGCCAAAACAAACAAAAACATGAGAAACATCTTAGATGATGCCTCAAGTGAATCATTATGGGTTCTAATAGCTTGTAATTGATATTAGCTCTTCCTTTCCATTTTCTCATAAATTTCATCATTTGGAAGATGATAAACATCATTTTGTTTGATGAATTGTGTATCACTTCTAGAAATTTATGAGTATGGGTTTTTTGTCTCTTGACTTGGGTGTAGGATATAATGTTTTTATCTGAAAATCCTCATTCTTTTTAGCTTTAAATTCTAAGACTTCATATATTTATATTGGAGGCTAAGGCCACAAAATAAAACCCCTTGTATATTCTCTAAAGCACTATGACTCTTGATAGCTTCAAGCTGCCCATTATTAAAAGAATAATGAAACTACCTTATTTTCTATTTGGAATTTATTGTTTCAAACTCTCTTTGTTCTTATGGATTTGCAACCATGCCCCCTCACCATATATTGTTGTATCCTCAATTAAATATGATATTATTGTCACTGTTCCATTTTTATTCTCAGTTATGAACCATGGCTACTCTATTTTATTATCCTGTGCCAATGCATTATGATGTAACTCTTCTCATGCTACCTTTCTATGGTCTAGATCATAGAGAAACTGACATAGTTAAAGGCCAGAGGATCCAATAAAGGACTGTCCAAACTTGTAGCCAAACACCAACAATGCAGAATAACACAACACGATAAGCTTCAAACAAAATTTTCATTCAACAAGCCCGATTGTAAGGCCTTCTGGGTTAGGGCCAAATACAATTACTTACAAAAGTAATTGTGCAACTCCTAGCTAGTCCAATTTTGAAATACACCAGCAACTGATGGAAACACTAAGGCATATCTAAACTTGAGCTCGCAAGCTGCAAACAATCTCCTTGTCTCCAAGAATGCAAACCACTAGCTTTGCTATTACAACATATCATAAAACAATCCAATCTTCAAGATCTCGCAAGATCCAATTGCTATCCTTCTCAGACTACCTTCCTTATGTTTGACTCCGACCTCCCTAAAATAACTACCCAAACACTCCTTAAATACATTTCCTTAATCACAAGTTAGTTGAAAGAAAAAATTAACTCCTAAGCCAAGTTAGCTTCTACTACAAACAAATATTAAATGCAACAACAGTCAGCTCTCAAATAGCCTTATAATTATTTAATACTCCATGTCACCTCTAGATCTACATAGGAGAATGCAAAAAAAGATACCAACACTAAATACATCAAGTTGGCCAACTAAAATTCCAAGAACTCTTGTTGGCAAGCCAAAACTACCGAGCAATAGTAAAACAATCGAGCATGCTAGGCATCACCGAGCAAGTATGTCGACCGAGAATCACAAGCATCGCCGAGCACAAGTTCCATCGAGAACCAGAGTTTACTGAGTTCCTTCAATGACTGAGCTTATTCAATAACCGAGATCATCAGTTAAAGCTGCAACTGAGCAACACAAAACCACTTCTACACTCCACCATGTAGATTTTCTGAAGACCCAAGAATGCCCCTGCATCAGAAACTCACCTCAAGTAATAAATAAAACCCTTGAAAAATGATTAAAGGTATGTCTACATAGGGACATGACCCTACATGGCATAATCCATGTATGGTCATGTATATACATAGACATAACCTTTCAATATATTACTTACATATATATCATCGTATGCTTGCTATGGGAAATCATCAATAACAGTGTATATGTAATTACCACAACAAACATACGATTTCAATAATCTTTGCAATTATAACAATTGATGATCTATGTAAATGTTATAGTAAATACTAGTCTGAAATAAATTTTGTAAACAACAAATTAAAGATTGTAAATGTTAATGCCTCTGCATTGACTATCACACACTCAACTAGATCATAGTGAAATTAGAAATATAGGTACCCCCTATATTTAAGGACAGTATTTACTATAACCATGTTGCAAGGACTGTATTTACTATTGGGTGACCCGACACTTATCCATGATGCATAACAAATAACATTGATATCGTTAATGATCAGTATCACTGATAGTTGGCATGAATAATGATTAATAATATTGTTAAATATCAACATCACTGATAGTTAAGTATGAACAATGATTAAAGGTGACATGAAGTAGATCATGGTGAAATCAGAGAAATAGGTAACAACCTCCACCACCATTTTTACTTGGGAATTCCCACTAGTGGTCAACAAATAATTTTGCTTCTTTTTCTTCTTTGAATTGCCAATGTCACTCTCTTCCACAAAAATATGACTTATATGTTTTTGTTTGTATTTATTGAAGTATTATTTGTTTTCAAGCATGAAAACATTTTATACTTCATTCCCTTCAGAGTTGCTAGTGCTTGAAGATTTCACAGTGACAAACAATTGTGCCCCCATCCAACCATCCTTGGAAGCTTGTTCCCAAAATATTCCACAAGGTATGTCTTTTGTTGTGTCGCTTGATGTTGCACTGCATGTTCTAGAGTTGGATAATGCTTATTAGTGCGGATGATTATCATCAATGCTGGTGTAGATCGGTCCATAAATGTTGGTTTGATTCACTCCATAATGCTAAACTAATTCACTCCATAATATGCTAACTGAATCTGCATATTAATTTTCTCCAAGCATTGATGAAGAGGACATGCACATGTTATGTTTTTTATATGTTTTTCCTTCATAAAAAACTCTAATATATATGAGCATCATTGGATAAAATCTACTACCTCAAGGTGGCCGACTTGGGCCCTCCCAAGTAATTTTATTTTATTTATAATGATGCAGGAGCATCCTAGGATTCTTGGCAATCCTGTATCAACCAAAAATATGTTTTTTTTGAAAGGCAAATTGGTAGTTTTGATCTTAGCTAGTGAAGAAGTTTCTTGGTCTTGGAGTATGGTTGCTCAGTTACAGTGTTTTATGGGGTGCTTAGTCTCTGAAGAACACTCGGTAAATGAAGGCATTAGTTTCTCCTGGAACTCGATGATAACTGTGTTTCTTGGTAATGCTTGACGTGGTTAGTTCACTAGCGCTCGATTATTTCTCAGCTGCTCGGTGTTGCTTACTGGTGCTCAGTGTTCTTGTAGACCGACTTGGTTGTTTGGATGAATCAGCTTGGCCAATTGGTGCATTTAATTTGGGTCACGTTCCTCATGCTATGGATTGACCATTAGACGTATGAGGACCTAGATCTGGTGTGTTGCATTCTCCTATGTGGATCTGGAGGCCTACCTTGTTTGCATTTAATATTTGTATATTTGGAAGCCGACTAGGATTTGAGATTTAATTTTTTTGTAAAGCTGACCTGTGGCTGGGAATTAGTATTTAAGAAGATGTTTGGGTAGTTGTTTAGGGAGATCAGTGAGAGTTGGATTAAAGATCTGGAGTTAGATTTAGAAAATAGCAGAGTTAGTAGCTTGTGAGCTTAGGCACAAGAAGATTGCTTAGTGTCCTAGGTGCACAAGTTTAGATCTTTCTTGGAGTGCTTACCAGTGTCCTATTGTGTTACAGACCTAGACTAGCTGTGAGATGTATTGGATCCTACGTGATCTTGTAGAACTATTTCTTTCTTTGTAACTGACCATAACTAGGAAGGCCTTATAGCCCGACACATTGCATGTAATCAGTTGTTGATGAATAAAGATACTTATTTTCTCTTAGATCTGGTGTTATTATTGTGTAATCCCACTATGTCATGGTTTTGCCTACAAGTTTGGATAGTCCTTAATTGGATCCTCCATCTTTGGCTGCATCAAGTGGTATTAGAGCCAAGTTGATCTTGAATGTGTGGACAAATCGCCGAAGGAGAAGTAGTTTGCGACCTTGGATTGAAGATGCCTCTGAGGAGAGCTCGTGAGATCTTAGAAGATGAAGCTGCTAGAGAATTCATTCTTGATGATTTTAGAGCTTTGCAGAAACAAGTGCAATATCTACAAGAGGAATTGAGAAAGAAGACTACATTGAAAGAAGATAGTGATGATGAATCTGAGGAAGAAGATCATTTTGAAGAAGTTGTAGAAGAAGCTAGGGATCCAAAAGAAAATAGAATCCCAAAGGCTATGTCTAAAATTGGGAAAAGATCTAAGATTGAAGTTTCTACTTTTTATGGAAGCCTAAGACTCGAAGAGTTGATTGATTGGATTAATGAGATAGATGAATACTTTGAGTATGAAGAAATAGAAGATCCTGATAGAGTTAGATTTGTAAAGACTAAGCTGAAGGGTCATGCAAATATTTGGTGGAGGGAAGTTCAGTTGGAAAGAAGTAGGAGAGGAAAGGAAAATATCACTAGATGGAACTGAATGGTTGACAAGTTGAAGAAGCAATTCATTCCAGTGGATTATGAGTTGGATATGTTTAAGAAGATGCAAGCCTTGAAGTAGACTAACAAATCAATACAGGAGTATACTAAGGACTTTTATAAAATCCTGATTAGGACTGGTCATTCTGAAACTGATAAATAGAAGGTTGCTAGGTATGTTTATGGTTTGAGACCTATTATTCAAGAAGAGTTACTTACTATTCGGATGACAACAATAGGAGATGCTTATCAGATGGCATTAAAGATTGAAGAGAAGCTGAATAAGAAGTTTGAATGAAGACAAAATAATAGGCATAAAGGTGGTAAGACTGGTGAGATAGTTGCTGAAGAGAATCCTAAGAATACTGATGTAGGATTTAGCAGTGGTCAAGTCACTAAGAATTTCAATACTGGACACCAAGGAAGGTGGAAGAATGAGTTCACTAGTACTTGTTATCAATGTGGTGAAGCAGGTCATAGAAGTTTTCAATGTCCTAAGAAAAGAGTTTCACTAACTACCGAAGAAGACATTGTGAATGTTGTATAAAAAGGTGAGTTTCTTATCACTAGGAGGTTGGCTACATGTGTCTAGGAACCAATGCAAAGAAGAAATTTTTTTAGAACCAGATGTAAGTGCAAGGATAAGGTATGTAATGTCATAGTTGATGGTGGCAGTTCTAAAAACTTTGTTTCAGAAGAGATGGTTAGTAAGTTGAATTTGGAAAGAAGGAAACACCCTAACCCTTATCAGATTAGTTGGATACAAGATGTTTCTAAGGTTAGGATTGAAGAACAATTCTTGGTTAATTTTAAAATTGGATCTTATCATGATGAAATATTATATGATATATTGCCTATGGATGCTTGTCATCTATTGCTCAGTAGGCCTTGGTAATTTGATAGAAATGTTTTGTTTGATGGTTGTGCAAACACCTATGTGGTTAGGCATGAAGGATCTAGACATAAGTTGTTACCTTTATAGGAGACATGGACTAAGGGATGTGGAATTATTAGGTGTTGTCTGTGTGACAAACCTAAGGAGCACAAGGTTGATGAAACTATTTCTACAAAGTCTAGTTTGAAAGAGAAGGATAATTATATATTTGAAGAGTTTATTGAGATTAAGAGGTAGATGGTCTTTCTGACAGAGATAGTACAATAGATAATGACATTGATGACACAAAGAGATGCAGATGATACTGAGTTGATTGAGTCTGAAGAGGATGGGATCTACCTAGGTACTAATGTGATTGACAGTAGAAGGGATGGTCAGAGTCAGTTGTTATCAGTTGCAGATAGGAAAGATAAGAAAAGTGGGAAGTAGGAAAACTTGCTGCAGGGGATAATGGATGAAGTAAAGACAACTTGGAATGAATGACAAGAGGAGATATGGGTTAAGAACATATATGGCATACCTATTCTGATTCCCTTAAGACATTCATGATTTCCTTATAAGAAAATCTTCTTTACCTGGGATGTCTGATGCAGGAGCATCCTAGGATTCTTGGCAATCCTGTATCAACCAAAAATATGTTTGTTTTGAAAGGCAGATTGGTAGTTTTTATCTTAGTTGGTGAAGTAGTTGCTCAGTCTTGGAGTATGGTTGCTCGGTTATAGTGTTTGCCGAGGTGCTCGATCTTTGAAGAACACTCGGTACCTGAAGGCATCAGTTTCTCCTGGCACTCAGTGATAACTGCATTGCTTGGTAATGCTTGATGTGGTCAGTTCACTAGCGCTCAGTTATTTCTTAGTTGCTTGGTGTTGCTTACTGGTGCTCGGTGTTCTTGCAGACTGACTTGGTTGTTTGGATGAATCGGCTTGGCCGATTGGTGCATTTAATTTGGGTCACGTTCCTCATGTTATGGATTGACCGTTGGATGTATGAGGACCTAGATCTAGCATGTTGCATTCTCCTATGTGGCTGTGGAGGTTGACCTTGTTTGCATTTAATATTTGTATATTTGGAAGTCGACTAGGCTTTGAGATTTATTTTTTTGTAAGGATGACTTGTGGCTGGGAATTAGTATTTAAGAAGATGTTTGTGTAGTTGTTTAGGGAGATCAGTGAGAGTTGGATTAGAGATCTGGAGTTAGATCTGGAAAATAGCAGAGTTAGTAGCTTGCGAGCTTGGGCACAAGAAGATTTCTTAGTGGCCTGCGTGCACAAGTTTAGATCTTTCTTGGAGTACTTACTAGTGTCCTATTGTGTTATAGACCTGGACTAGCTGTGAGATGTATTGGATCCTACATGATATTGTAGAACTATTTCTTGCTTTGTAACTGGTCGTAACCGGGAAGGCCTTACAGCCTGACACATTGCATGTAATCAGTTGTTGATGAATAAAGATACTTATTTTCTCTTAGATCTAGTGTTATTATTGTGTAATCCTTTTGTGTTGTGGTTTGGCTACAAGTTTGGACAGTCCTTAATTGGATCCTCCATCCTTGACTGCATCATATAATAAAAATAATAAATGCCTTATTATTTATTATTATTAAATCGCACTTCCACATATATATATTAATTAACCAAAGGTGTGATAATAAAAATATATTTCCATAATTTATTATTATCAACTTACTTGTCCTAATTGATCTTAGCCGAAAAGGCCATAATATTAACATGTATAATATATATGATATTTTGTTTTGTTTTGCAAACTAGTATATTATATGAATATCTTTCTTTCTTGCCACAATAGGACTGAGTTTGAGGTCGAAGACTACAATAATAGAAGTATTTCAATTTGGTATACTATACTAAAACATCATTTCATAACTAAATTTTTAATTTCTATATATAATTAGGTCTTAAGAAGATTTGTGTACTTTTGGCATCGTTTTGCTTAGTTTGTGAAGGTTATAGACCGAAGTTTCCATGACCCAATTTTTTTCTTGTGAAGAAGGATCATGTCAAACAATCTAAGTGAAGAACAAAATGGGGAGACAATCACTAGATTGTGGTCTAACTTCAAAAGAAAAGGTGATGAAAAGTGTTATTGTCCTTGCAAAATTTGTAAGGGCTTAAACATTAGAAGATTGCTAATCAAAATAGCTAAGAGACATTGTAGGGAGAATAGTCACATTGAAGGGGGGTTTGATGATCATCCATTGGTAATTTTTCATTATATTTTTTAAACAATTAATATACATATGAAAATGCACTTGATGATGAGATCATTATTATGGTTTATTTGTGTTCATGTAATGTCCCCGCTAGGGAACCCATAAGGAATCAAGTCTTTTGACCTAAAATTATAACTAACACATTTTTTTTAACATTATAACATTTCATTATTACATTCAACAAGTACATTCCTTAAGGTTCCCTTATTAATTTCATTTACCAACATAAAAGAATTGCATTTCATTACTAACCAAATTGAATTCCATTTCCTTTTCCTTTACTTTGCATTTCAGTTTATAAGAGAAAGGTAAGAGAGTAATATTTCTTTCATAACTAAATCTTTCACTTCCTATTTTAGTTTTCATTCCTTACCTACACATTGAATAACTATCCTTTTCAATTTCAATTAAACCTTTACATTAAGACATTGCTTTTCATTCCACATAGGAGAGATAAAGAAAAGAAAAATCATATAAATTTCCTTATCAATCCATAGTTTATCTACCATATACAAATCATTATATATATCAAAAACATACAAAAACACACAGGGAGGAAAAGAGATTCATCCCGGTTCCATACCCTACTTGGAGTCCTATGGAGAATCCTCTCAAAGGCTAGAACACACCACAACAAATCCTCTAAGATTTGAAAATTGGTGAGATGGTGGCCTCCTAGATAGATTCTCCTCCAACAATAAATATTTCCCCCTTCCTTAAACAAATCCTAAACTAATCTCATAGAATGGTGATGAAGTATTCAAACACACAGAGAACCCCCAAAATGTTTTTTGTATCGAATCTTGTAAAAATCTCACAATTTCTCTGCCAACCTCCAATCTCCCCAAAAATCTCCCTAAAACCAAATAATTTAACCTCCAACTATATGGTTGGAGGAGTTTCTTTACGGGAAGAAACTTCTCCAACTTCCATAGTTGGTTGAAAAATTAACCAAAAACTTCTCGGACCACATAATAAAGATTTTTAATAATTTTAATTAAAATATCCTCCTAAAAACACTATAACAAAAAAAATAGACACAAAGCTCTCAAGTAAAACACATAGCTCACTTGGAATCAAACTAGCCTAACTTCTAGGAGGTCTCGAGTTCAAATCTCCTAGATAGCTAGTTCTACTAAAAGAGCTACCTATTTTATTATTTCTTATTATTATTATTTTTACTTTTATTTAATATACTTTATTTAAATGTTAAAGATACCATTAACACAAGCAATTAAAAACACATAAATAATAATATGTATATATGAATGGGTATATATGTGTGCACCCACATATACACATACATATATAATGTACCACCATTTATAATACAGATATAAAATAAATATATATACATACAAGAAAATCCATCCAACATCAAAACATAAATCTCAAAAAAATATCAATACACTGCACTCAAATCCCCCAACTAGGTTTACCTCCTAACATAAATCTAACTCCATGGGTTTCCTTGAGAGTAGCTTGGTAAAATCTCCACACAACAACAGTTTGAGGATTTTGAAGGCATGCTCAGACTTGTGTAGCCAGGTGGAGTCGATGTCTGGTACCTACATCCTACAATCCTACATCACCAATTGACATTTATACATATATATATGAACAAACAATGACAAATAAGGAGGGAGAGTGTGACATCATGTGGATCTCTCGTAGGAGTAACTACGACTACCTCTCCTGATCCTACACTCACATCAAATAGTGTAATCATCCAAACATAATGGGATTAGTAGGGTTAGATCCATCATAAACATCATAATAAAAATTAAGGATGAAATATTTCACAAATAGCTCATTTCCAAACATTCATCATTTAATGCCAAATATCTCCATAATAAATTCTATTAACCAAATATATAGATATTCTCACATGTCCTATCATAAAATGAAATAGTCCAAATATTTAATCCAAATAACAAAGTAACAGTCTTGTCAATCAAAATATGCAGATACTAGGGTGGGAATTATAGTTCATCATTTTTATATAGGTCGACCTCCCCAGGGAAGTATGTGATATGGACCATGGAGGTGCGAATATGGAGAATATGGTTTTGGAAGTGGAGGATCATGGAGGTGCGAATATTAAAGTTGAAGATTATGATCCCATGGAAGATGACACTCATGCACTGGATAACACATTTAAAGATGATGGTACTAATACATTGATCCGTGACATAGTTGGTACTGGCGCAACTTATGATGATGATTAGGATAACGTTGATGTCATCCATGATATACTTCTACTTGAGAAGGCAGACACAACCCTTTACAAAGGCTCCCAAACAACTCTTCTCTCTGTTGTATTGTTATTGTTGAACTTGAAGGTTATGAATGGTTTATCCAACATAACAATGTCACGTATGCTAAGGTATGTCATATATGTCATTATAGTCAATAAAGGGTGAAACGTGTACCATAAATATTGTTAATATTAAGAACTTATATTTTTTGTTGTAGATTGATAGGTGAGTTTTTTTTACCACCATCAAATATTCTCTCTCACTCATACCGAGAATTACTTGCCACTATGAAATATATTGGAATGGAGTATCAAGCAATAGATTCATGTCCAAATGATCATATTATTTATCATAAATACATGAATTTTCAACATAATGCTCTAAATTTCATACGAGTAGGTATCGACCAGATCAAATAACAAAAAAGGTGCCTCACAAGGCTCTTTGTTACATCCCCATTATACCACATTTGCAAATATTTTTTAGGTGTACTAGCTTGGCACAATTTATGGATTACCATGAACATAATAGGAGTCAAGATGACATTATTCAAATGTTTGCAGATGGTTTGACATTTAAGGACATAGAGGAAAAGTGGTTGCACTTTATCGAAGAACTTCAAAATCTCAAGCTTTCATTGGCAGCAGATGATGTCAATCCATTTGGAGAGCTGAGATTTGTTTACTCTGTTTGGCCTATTTTTCTCATCAATAATAATATTCCTCCATGGATGTTAATAAAGAGGGAGAACATTATATTGGTAATGGCTGTTCCAGGTATTTTATCATTTAACAGTTATCTGCATTTAATTTTAAATCTTGCAGTAAAATGGTCACAATAATTATGTAATATTATTGTTCATTCAACTAGGTAAGTACCAAGTTAAAGATATGAATGCATATATTGAGCCTCTTATCAATGAGTTGCTGGAGTTATGGAATGGTGTCACTATGTATGACATTTCTAGACCAATAGGATAAAGACAATTTCAATTCCATGCAATGCTTGTATGGACAATACACGATGCCCTAGGGCTAACACATTTTTTTGGTATGTTATGGTGAATTCAAGTTGCACATGATTATTCTAATTATAAAAATTAACATATTTAATCCAATTATATCATTATCTTGTAGGTCTTCAAACATAGGGAAAATTTGCATGTCCATTTTGTGGTCCAAAGACAAAATCTCGTCATTCAAAAAGTTTAGGAAAGTAGGTGTTTGATGAGTATAGGAACTTCCTCCATAGAAATCATAAGTATTGAACTACTGAAAAACATCTTTTCAATGGGAAAGAAGAGACTACATCAAAGCCACAGAGAATGACAACTTGCATATGGAAGTTGGCATATAATAGAATTAATCATCAAGGAAATACTACTGAACACCTTCCAAAGGGACTAAAAAGTTATTGCAGATAATTTAGTAGGTTTCCCTACTACGAGAAGCTACAAATTGTGCATTTGTTTGATACTATGCATATTGTAAATAATGTAACAAAGACATTGTAAAAAATATTGGATAGAAGGCGTGACAAAGAAAAAATTGTCAAAATTTGTAGTGACATTCATGAATCTAATCATGCAATGAAAAATTTCATTGAATCAAATAGAAATGGAGATCAGATTGATATAAGTGCCCTTCCTTGGTTATTAACAGAGTAGTAGAGTCATGGCATAAAAGAAGTCATACGAAAAATTTAATTTCTCATAGGATTTGTTGCGAACATAAGCAATCTCATATCAAAGAAAATTGAATTTGGGCTAGGTTTGAAAACACATGATTGGCATACCTTCATCAAGGTAAGTCATGTTCTTTTGTATTTACAATATATTTGTAAACCACATGCACTTTTCATTGTATTATGTGAGAAAAGAATGACATGATTACTTTATAATTATTGCAGTACGTGCTACCCCTATCTCTCCCAGAGAACTTTGACAATAAAATCAAACAGGTGATATATGATCTTGGAAAATACATGAGGTAAGCAGTGATATCTATTCAATTTGTTGTATATATTTATTATATTCACAATTTGTTTTTCTGGTTATGTAATATATTGTAAAGTATCATATTTATATATTTTTGTGTCTTGAGTGTCTTGTAGGTGGTTGTCATCTAAAGAAATCCATAAAGAAGATATAAAATATTGGAAGAGAATAATTCCTCATCTAATGTGTGAAATGCAAAAGTGTCTACCTTCAACTTTTTTCAATGCACAAGAACACTACCTCATACACCAAGTTGAGGAGATTGAGTTGTGTGGACCTGTACACACTCGGTCAATGTGGATGGTTGAGAGGTACTTGAAATTTTTGAAGGCTTTGGTTTGACAAAGAGAATGTCCTAAGGGTTATATTGTGGAGGGATATATGGTATACTATACTATGGTGTATGTTATTGAATATCTTCCTAAACTTGCAACAAAGATCCATATAGATCTATTTTTTATGTGAAGGAGAGAAGTGAAAGAAAAAAAGGAAATACACCACCAAACAACAAAAGAAGGTATGTGATTCTGTTAAGAATGTAATTATGTACTAAATACTCTTTATATGTATATGAACTAACAATTTCAATCTTTTCATAGATTGCCTGACACATCAAAGGCAACAAAGGAAAGACTAGAAAAGCACAGGCAACATAAGATCAGATCTGGTGGTTATTCAAAACTTGCTGCACAAGTTGTAAGTCTTAGTAAATGAAAAACCTTATGTAAATATTTATAATTTGCAATCAATTTTGTTTTGATGAAATAATGAAAAAAAATTCACGATACTAAGCAAAAATGCAGGGTGCGGAGTTTAATAGAGGTCTCTCAGAAGAGGACAAGAGAATTGGCTTCCAACAAGGTTATAAAGTCGTGGTTGAAAGAATATGAGAAATAAGTGGACAAGGTTCTACTGATGGATCCGTCATGGTAAGTAAGCTAAATGATAATTTTTTCAAATTAAATAATTTACCAATTAGTTTATTTGATGTTAAGTTCCAACATGAAGTGAGTATATTTGTTTTAAGTAAGCAAACAATGATAACATGAATGCATATGAAAGTGGAATGCAGCCTGCCAATTTTGATACACCACCTATGCATGACGAAGCTGGTTCAGGTGAGCATCACAGTGATCAAGGTATACATTTTCTATTCAATTTTTTCTATTTAATCATTAATACAAGTAAACATCTTAAATTTATTGGTGTAGTAATATAAATTTAATTGCAATAGGTGTTGGATTAATGTCACATTTTGTATTGTAGTTGCAAAGGATGTAGAGGCTGGTGTTCATGAGTACATTGAGGTTGAGGCCAAACAACCTAATCTTGATGTTGATGACGTGAGTAGATCAGGTAAAGAGCACCACAGTTATGTCCTTTAAAGTACTAAAATAATTGAAAGTTAGTATCATATCTAATTAATATCAGTCTTAAAATTTAGTAAATCTCTTTAGCTATGCAATTAAATTAGTATTATGATTTCTATTGATAATCCTACCTTATTTAAGCATCCAATCGATTAGGATCATATAAGAAAACTAAGATTTGTACACTGATAAATACATGAAGAGTGAATGCTCTTAACCTTCCAGAATTCTATCTAAGAAATGACATAATAAAGTCTAATACCTTAGTTTATGCATATTATGATTTAAAAAATGGAAATAGGGTTTGAAAGAGAACATATATATTTCGGTATTAATCCATTTATGTATGTATATACCTCCATATCTATCTCCATGTGAATGAAACTCTAAATAAATCCATATGTATAAACATATCCCTTATATGAAAATTTATCCATGTGTCTATGGGTGTATATCCATAGATATCTGAATCCATATCCAAACATATATACCCATGTACTAGTGAGTTCATTTCTTTAAAAAAATTACTAGCTACTCATAAAATTACAGATTAAAGCAAAAATCAAAAGAGTAATGTTTATTTGTGTACTATAAACATGCATATGGTTCCAAATGGCAAGGATTTGAGGGACATACCTCCTGTTTCAAGAACGCGCAGAGTGAATTTTTTTCCATTTCTTTTCTTCTGTTGTGTATTGTTTATATGCTTCATTTTTCATATTAAAAGTGAAAGAAAAATGTGATTGAATAGAGACCCTATTATTTGTTATTGCAGAGGACCCCTCTTTGCATCAATAGAGAACTAGATGTGCATTGAGATCTGATGAGAGGGGAGATGATCATGATGACACCGATGCTTCGATTAACAATTTCTTAAAATCGAGAAGATAAAAAATAAATCATGAAATGATTGTCATCTATGCACTTTAATTGATAATGACTATTTTTTATGTGTCAATGAATTTAATTATGTGCTATTGAATTTTCATAAATTATATAATGTATTAATGAATATTGATGAATGTTGCATGCTAATGAATGTTAATGAATGTTATCGTGTGATAATGATTATGCAGAGAAGACAATGTTGATAGTGATTATGCCGAATTCAAAGATTATGTGCATGATATTCATATTACTAGCCGTGCTAAACTTGAGGCGAGTGCTATGAAACTTTACTTTTCCCTGTTATGAAATTAGGTTTTAAGCAAATATATTTAAAAACTTGAAATTAAAAACTCAAAATAGTCCATCTTATCTTGAAAATAGATTTCAATGATTGCACTAAATTTGTCCTTCTACTTTAGGTTTGAATTCCATGTTAACTATTGACAAAATGTTGTGATTGTTATTTTAATATTAAGGCAAGATATTGTTTAAAGTTATTTCATTTCCTTCTTGTATTATAGTGAAACATTATAGCAAGTAGGATCTTAAATTGTTGGTTTAGTTAAAATGGTATGTTATTTAAAAATATATATAACAAAATAGTTAAGTTTGGCGTAGGATAAGTATGTTGTGTAATGTCCAATATAGTATCTTAAATGTGGGCATTGCAGTTACAAAATCACTGATTGTAGCTAAATATTGTAATCATGAAGTAGTATGTTGTCCTGTAGCAAAAATTATCCTGTAGTTGCCTCGTGGTGTCCCTGACTACTCCATCTGTGTCATTTGACAACATACTTATGGTTCTGGAATTAGCTTTTCCCTTCACCTCATTTCACTGTTATTGTCCTTTTTTTTCATTTGTATGATAATTTTTATCATCTGAGAACCTTGTTAACCATGATAGGGTGACTACATCACCCATGTCATCATATTCCAATTGAGGAGATACATGTTTGTAACAGTGAATCATGATGATTCACTATTATGAATGATACGTGTCTCCCTGAGCTATACATATCTTGACTCTCATTTCTATGTCTACATTCAGACCTCTGTTAAAGTATCATGGAACAAGGCTTCTCTATCTTTGCTAAAAAGAAGCGACCTCTCCATTGTTATATAATCATCTTTTGATCACATTGATCACAGTCCCTATTTATTGCTTTGTAAGAACTACATTTTCCTCTTCATGACTTTGAATCTTTACCTTATAAGAACCTGCTTTATTTGTGCCTATGTCAGTTGCACCATGTGGACTACACATTGGTCTATCCTTTGATATATATCTCTCACTAGAAGATGAGCTAAAATGATCAAGCCTCAAAGGTTTGATGATTTGGTTATTTCATTATATAGAATAGTCAATAGACTGGTGGGATAGTGAATATTCTTGAAAAGTAATGATTTTCATTGTATTATTATATGGTATCACTGCTTTTCTTCACATATGATCTTTCTCATTACAAATAACAGTGTTCTTTTAACTTTTGTCAACCACTATGTACTAAGATACATCACTGTCATAATATAATAGCACACTCTTTCATTGTTTACTTGTTCATTGTACCCCCTGGTGTATACAATTTTTGTTAATGTTTTCAAATTATAGCAAGGAAAATACAATCTATAGAGGTCTTTCAAGTGCTAAGACACAAGATATAATAAATATTCACAATTAAGGAAATATAATACCCAGATTTGAAGGTCTAAATTTATCCTTTGGTTGGCTTCAAATCTGCACTTTGTATTCATCAAATTTGTCCTTCAATGTTGCCTTTGAGGACTAATATGAATCTATTCTTGAAGGTCTTCAATGAGTTGTCAAATTCAATCTTCTAGGGCTACTTTGATTCTACTCTAGTTTGTCATTATTGTCTGCCCTAATTCGCTCTTCTAGGGCTACACAATCTGCCCTTATATGTTTGCTATGATCTATACAATTGGCCTTTCTAGGGATGCTTAATCTGTACAATTCACCCTTTTAGGGATGTTTAATTCACCACAATAGAAAATGTAATTTCTTCTTGGTCCACCCCCTTTTATGCTTCTTATTCACTCTTGAATCTTTTACTTAAGGATTCAATTTGATACTCTAATTTACTTCTCAAGTTCACCTAAAGAAGTTTGATATAAATCGCTCAATATGCAATGTAAATCTGCTCAAGTATTTTTGCTCATCCAAGATTGAATTTGTTGCTCCAAGAATCAATGACAAGTAGAAGACAATGCTATTTTTTTTTATTGCTTCTAGCATTCATCAAATTTCCTTAATATACGAGTTCATCCATGCCAAAATGTGGACCTCCAAGTTAGCTGACTTGGGGCCACAATTTTGAGCCTCTTGGATTAATAAATAAAATAAAATAATCCCTTATTATATTATTATTATTATTTAACTCATTATTTAATTATATTATATGTTTAAAAATCAAACTTAGTGATAAATATAACCACTTATATTATCATTTATCACATCGATTTTAGGCATAATTAAATATATAATAATAAAATATATTTCCAATATATTATTATTATTATTACATTATTTGTCCAATGCATTGATCTTTGTTGTAAAGGCCTAGCCCCTAGGACTTATTTTTGTTTGAATTTAAATAAAAATTGATTACTCGTTCTCAATTTCATGTGTTATTGTATTGTTTAGTCATTCCCATGACTTATTTTTTGACGATAATCATTTAACAGAAGATGATTGTAGAATACTAGGATGATGAATGCTGAAGAAGAATTGAAAATGTTCATTTAATGATGATTATGAAGAAGATTTGAAAATGTTGCACCAATCTGAATTGGATCAATCATCATTTTTAAATCTTCTTCATCAATCACCATCAACCATTTTCCAAGAGCAACTACACCTTTCTCTATATGAATCTTGGTTTACATTTCCCTATAATCCTAATGCAAAATGTTTCCATGAAGTACGTCAGGGGGTATAATGAATTCAAGAAAAATTCCCTAAACTTACAATCCTAAACAATTAGTATACCATTGATGAGTTCATAATTATTAAGTGAGAGGGAGTTTTCTGATCCGAAACTCCCTTTGGTGGCGATCCTACATAGTTCCACATAGACATGACATGTTCCTTAGAATACTTTTAATCTCACAACAGATGAAAAATGAAAAATGTAGGCACCATGGTCACAATTCTTTGGGGACACAACATAATTGATTTGTATACCTAGATGATGCAATGCAACCACTACTCCTTTGGTTCTAAGTTGACACTGTAGGATCCAAAAACTATAGATAACAATGGCTAAGTTGAATACAATAGAGAGGGAGAGGAATGAATTGAGAGAGAGGAGGCCATAGGGCCACAAGGACCCTTCAATCTCTCAAATTATTCCTTATATATAGTTTTTGGACCCTATAGTGTCAACTTTGAACTAGAGGAGTAGTGGTTGCATTGCATCATCTAGGTATACCACTCAATTATGTTGTGTCTCCAAAGAATTGTGACCATGATGCCTACATTTTTGTTTCTCAACTGTTGTGTCTTAGGACCCCTTATGACCCCTTATGACCCTTTACGATCCCTAAGAATACATCTTAGAAGTCTTAAAGTGTTGTAAGGGGTCATAAGAGGCTCCTACACTAATAAATTTGGCATCGATTTGCGACGGCTATGTGTCACAATTGTGACAACCATGTGTTGCAATTGTGATAGTCATAGACGTCGCTATTTTTTAGTCGCAAAATATGACGTCTTTCCTCTGCCGTCATAATTACGACTTCAACTGCGACGGCTTGTCGCATGGTCGCATGCGCTTGGGAAGCTGCATGCGATCATGTGACAACCGTTGCAATTGCGACGAACACCGGCGCAACTGCAATGACTTGTCACATGGTCGCATGCGCTTGGGAAGCCGCATGCGATCATGAGACAACCGTCGCAATTGTGATGAACATCGGTGCAACTACGACGACTTGTCACATGGTTGCATGCTCTTGGGAAGCCACATGTGATCATGCGACAACCGTCGCAATGGCAATGGGAGTGGGCATCACCTATACAGTGCCCCCATTGCAATTTGCTGTGTGTGTGTCGCAATTGTGATGAATACAAAATAATAAAAAAAAAAAAAATTCTGGGACAAATTACCCTGTTCTGGGTACAAATTACCCCCATCACAATTACCCTATTCTTCTTTAAAGATACATCAATCATCACATGGTAGTGTATGCTTATAGCAACATACACATTGAAACTAAAACTTATATGAATTTCAAATGAGACTCTTGCAACTTCCACATGAGAGAGAGAGAGAGAGAGAGAGAGAGAGAGAGAGAGAGAGAGAGAGAGAGAGAGAGAGAGAGAGAGAGAGAGCAGAACACTTCAAACATACTATAAGTATATTATCTAAAATGTTTATATGCCTTATATGAACCTCAGTTGACCAAAAGCAGGAGGCATTAAGACTAAAACATATTCAATTTTCAATTTTTTGGAAACAATTTAATATCAAACTGCCCTAGTCTTAACACAAAAACATAATTTTGTATGTAAGAAAGGGTTGGTTATTAACAAATAAGATTTACAGAAAATTCTTACCTGTAATAATTCTGTACATGATTTTCTTTGTTAAGAAAGAATTGATTACTAAGTAATAGGATCCAAAAAAAATTACCTGTCGTAATAATGTTAGAAGATCCCCCCCCAACACAGTACTCGAGCACAAGCCATAGATGTGCAAAAGTCTCGTACCTTAAAAGGTAAACCTATCAGATGCAAATATAGAGTATATTTGTGCACCATGTTACACTTATGCTCAAATTATGTTTCAAAATCTTTCCTTTTCTATATGAACAATCTGTATTTCCTTCACTTTAATTAATGTGGAAAAGAACATCTCTTTCCACCTGTCTCACTCTATTTATCTCTCTCTGTCTCTATCTCATTATCTCTCCTCTCTGCCCCTGTCCCCCTCTCTCTCTCACATCCCATTGGTATCCCTCAAAGACTTGAACATATCAGTCCCTGTGTTGAAGAACTACAAGACGTCGGGCTTGGATTCAAACTCAATCAAGAGAACAAAGATAGGATAAACCATAAAATCAGCCTTCAAAAGCAGACAAACCACTACCAAAAAAAGAAAGCAAGGCAAAAAAAAATGTAAAAGATGAAATACATCTAGTCAACAAGAAAAGGAAGTAGACATTGATGAATAAAGTAGATGCATGATTTTCATGTGATGATGGGGATCTAGAATATGGGATTGGCAATGGTCAAATATAACCTACCATTTGCCACACATTCTTTAAATTTGTAAAAAATTATCGCAATCAAATGTAAATTATAATTAACATATGGTAATTCACTTCACATGCTTAAAAATTGTAATTATGAATCGTACTAAAATTAAATGCATAAGAGACATATTGCAACTCACTAGACATATTTAAATATCTTAACATTAAGAACATGGTATATCTGGCTAACAATAGAGCCTCTCTATATATATATAACAACCAAATCACTGTCTATCTATCTAAGAAAGGCTAGCAATAATATTACACATGTAATCTGTAGTAAATTCTTTTTCAATTGTTGACAGGAATTACCATATAGGAAAATTATTGATTTGTATAACTCCATGTATCTACAGTGTATGTAGAAGTTATAATTACTGACACATGCGCTCTTTACCAAGAACGCCTCATTGAAGAGTTTCCTCTTGGGACACAAAGATTGAAGATTAAGCACACAAATTGTGAGAAAGGATGTATATAAAATATGATCAAATGCATTTGGAAGGCATGAAGCCGAATTCCAAAATCTCCCTCAATATCCTTAATTCCAGCTTGTGCAAAATGGGGGTTTTGGAATAGAGTTTGACAGTCCATCAAAACATAACAGAGAGGTAATCTACGAGATGTTGTAGTCACACTACCTTGGTATACATTTGTGGATTATGATCAGATTGTCAGCAAGACCTGTAGAGAAATTGGGTTTATTTCAGACAATGTGGATCTTGATGCAGACAAATGCACTGTGTGTAGTGTAGTGACAGTGACATTTTTGCTTGGTATCGTGAATTTTACTTGCATTGTTTCATCAAAAAAAAATTCCTTGCAATATATAAAAAATTTGATACAATTTTTCATTTACTAATACTTACAACTCATGCTTGAAGTTTTGAAAAACCACCAGAGCCGAGCTTGTGTGTCTCATGCTTTTCTAGTACCTGCAGTACCCTCATCATGGGAATGAATTTCAAAATTACGCAAATAACTCTGTAAAGACAATGCATCCATATTTTAATTAATGCCATAAAAGAGCATAACATAAAAACCATTATTGAACTCTTGTTATAATTAAAAATTTCATTAATACTTACTTTTAAGTTTTCAGAAGTGCACAACAAGTTAGATCCCCTCTTTTTTATTTCCTGACTCTAAGGCTGTATGGATGGAAAATGTAAAAGTTCTTTTCCAATTTTCTTTAGCAGCTTTTTAATGGAACCGATCGGGTCATCGGTCTCTGCTAAATCAATAAAAAGAGGGTCCTCCTCAAGGGGGGACTCCTGAGGGACTGCAGGTTGCTTTCCCTCTCTCCGACCATGAGCCCTCTGTGACAACAACAGTATTAGTATTATCAAAATTACTCCAAAACAATGAAGAAAACAACATTAAAAAAATAACATTTTGCTTCTATCTAGTTTGCGCAATTACAATGAGTTTTACCTGTCGTGTAGATAAGCTGGGAATATCATCACCATCCCCTCCAAGCGGTTGCTCCATATTGTGCCCCTGTGTCAAAGATCAAGTATAAAAATGTTAGCCAAAAATTTAATAACTAAATGGTATGTTGGGGTCATTGATTAGAAGTTGGTTTAATAGTATGTACCACCCCATGATAGTAGCCTCGTTTGTATCTATGTGGTTCAAATTGTAATCAATAAGCAGCTCTTCCCCTACATGTATTGATTTTATCACACAGATGAATACATGATTTCCCTCGCGCACCTCAAATAAGCAATTGGGTTGCTTTATAGTTGACCCAGGTCGTGTACTATTTATAAAACCCACAATATTCCCTGTTGCTTTTGGCCTTCCATCAATGTATATAGCCACACTTTTACTTTGATTATTGTCTTGCTGTTGTATATAATTTTCCGAGAGTGCATACCTACGCATACTTTTTTTATATTGAACAATACGCATCCAACTTTTGTAATCGTAACATGGTCCAACATACTCCATCAATTCAAAAACTTTGTTGTAAGACACCTTTATGCCGTCCATATAAATGAAATGGTCATATAGATTTCATATAGGATTTTGAAGATGATAGTGTTCTAAGGCAAAGAATCCATTCATATAACCATAATGACATTAAATGTTTAAGCATGGACAATCATCAAATACCAAAATAGAGCAGCAATAAATCATTAGCAATAGTATTTGCTTGAAAGTTTCTTAAGCCTTTTCAAAAAATCCATTTTGTACATATCATGCAATCATGGCATTCCATGATTCTACATTTCTTAGATGAATTTGTTCAAAGAGTTCATGTGCCTCGTCTATATTTCCACATTTTGCATACATGTCGCAATTGGTTTTGGTTCTATGATGACTACTAAGGGGATGTTGGTCTTAACACAAGAACTAGAGGTACCATAAAGAAAAATGATAAGTGTGGTGATAAACAATGTCAAGACCATTAGGAACTTTAACAAAACTTCTTCCAAGTTGAATTGGAAGCTAGTAGTACCCTCAATAGAGTTAATATGTGCTTAGTTTAAAGCTTTTATTTCTATCTATGCTCTATGTTTTTTGTCTTTTTGGTGTGTCCTTGCTGATGTTTTATCTACTGAAAAGAGTTTTTTAAGTATTATCAAAATATGTTATTTACTACTTTAATAAAAAACTATAATGTTACTATGAAAAATATTGTTTAATATTAAAATTTTATTTGTCAAGACTTATTGTAACCATTTTCTCATATTTGCAAGTAATTAACCATAGTGATAAATTATGATACATTTTTTTTAATATATCCATCAAAATCTCTTGAATTACTATTTCTATAACATTGTTATAATGTACTAAAAACACCTAGAGGTTCTATTGGATAGCCAATAGACACATATATAAATAGTCTTATTGACCAAGCACTATAGAATACATCTTTGATGAATAAAACTATTGACAAACATGACTATTTATACATGTTTATAGACCATCCAATAACACGTGTACATATTTTTACTAATTTTATATTTTTACTAATTTGAATGGGGAATAATTTGGAAATAAAAAGTGCATTTCCGAGATAAATAAGAAGTGCAGATTTGATTGTGAAAGGTTGTGTCCCTTTCAAAGGGCATAAATAATGAAGAGTTGCATTCTTTCAAGGGTGCTAATAGTGAAATGGTGTGTCTCTTGCCAAAGGGCATACATGATGAAGAGGTGTGACCTCTTTCTCACATTAAGAGATATAAAGGGAAGGAATCAAAAGCATCTAGTAACATCACCATGAGTGAGATCAGATCAAAATTGTTATTTATGAAGTCTGATAATATTCTTAAGTAGAATTTAATAGTAATATTAATATAGACTGCAATATGTATGAAAGTCACACTTAATTTCATATATATTCATAATACATGAGAAGTTAGTATACTTATAGTCTAAATCATGTTATCATTGTCAGTCACCATCTATGAAAAGTCACAGTGGCTTTTTTAAAGTAAATAGATTAACTTAATACACAATCTAATAAAAAATCTAGAAACATACTAACTATGAGTTGTAGAAATATGATATCATCTACTTCTTTAGGTATCATCCGCGAGACCAATGATCACAGGCTACCAGAATTCTAGGTTGATATCCCTAGCTCGCGGGCCTTGAAAGCAGAGATACATAATCAGCAAGCATAAGGCCACATGAAAGTGTTATAGGATAGATGCTATCTCAGTATGCACGAATACAGAGAAAATGGGAAGAAATCCATTAAGCAGTGAAATCAGATGCCCTAGCTCAAAATATCAACACATATTCATCAAAACATCTATTCAACAAGGATGCTCTCAGGCTCTCATAAATTCAACAGTGGAGAAATGAATGAATGAAGTGTAGATAGAGGAATATATAACAGTGAAATAATATCAAGTTTAAATCATCAAACATAGTGGACCCCTCATAAAATATGAAACAACGAAAGGATCGCAAGCTCCAAGACATGAATGTAAAAGTTACCACAGTATACCAAGTTTCCAGCGCTCGGGCCCTCAATTTCAATAGAAGCCAAGATGATGCCTATGCTATTGATATTTTTCATTGATGTCATTGTTTGGTCTGACACTCTTATCTCCAACCTATCCTCTGGTTTGACAGTGTTGTTACAGGTACAAGTTTTGGTCTAGTCCTATTTGGTATAGCGTGAGATATCCTTTTTAAGATTGTTGACATCTCTAACTTTTGGGGTAATGTGCTCACATGATTCCATCTCTGTTTCAAGTTGACTTGTGGAATGTAGGTCTGGTGTATATATAGAAAGTGGCATCAACACATAATAGACGACAATGATATTGATGTGATTTATGATATATGATATATGATAGTGATATATTGATGTGTATAGTGAACTGATATATCTACAATTTAGTAATTATATAGAATAAATTTGTACTTTAGCATGAACTATATTTCATGCATATGTAGATGCAATTGTAACTCATTCAAATTTGTATTTTACGCTCCAATAGTAAGTTGCCTCTCAGATATAATAGCTGGCTTTTGCATTTTGGGTAGTGAGCCCCTTCAAAAATGAGCCACCTAACAATGAGTCATCCCAATAGTGAGCCACCTATGCATTCTTGTTGCCTAGATTTTTGAAATGTCAAAATTTAAAAATTCTAAGGCATTTCCATTTTATTCGCAAAAATATATTGGAAACATTAACTTTTTGCAAAAAAAATTCTCAAACCTTAACTTTTTGCGAGTCTCAACTCCCAATCATGAACTTTTGGTGAGAATAATTCCCAAATCCCAACTTTTTGTGAGAATCTTTCCAAAATCTTAACTTTTCCCATTTCTTAACCCCGAACTTTTCGCATCCACTTAACCATTTTGGTTTTGAATGTTCAATTTCAAGAAATCAACAAGGACGCAAATTTGAATGCTGAGTTTTAACATGGCAATGATGTATCCCTAGCTTGTGGGCTATGCAGTCAAAACACACAACTCACTGACCTTGGTGCTTGGCCATGAGTTGGCTTAGTTCATCACTTCTTGCAACCATGAGCTAGGGCACGACATAATAAATGGACTCAATAGCACCTCTGCACATATGGAATAGTTTCAACAGTAGCATGAATGCCGCGAGCCACAATCTATAGCAGTAGATTCAAACCGGCTCCCAACTAAGCACAGACCACATGCATTATAGAGGTAATCAAAGAAGAGAATGAAGCATAAGTAAATAAAGATAAAGATGTCATTCTCGAGTTGCACAATACAGAAGCAACGCTTGAAGTACCTAAGTGCATGATAAAGGGAAGAGAGGGCAACACAAAATGAGGAGGAAGTGAAGTTTAAAATCATACCTTTCTCAGCCTTTTGGATTCTGAATGTACAATCCAGTAGATCCCTTTCACCGCAAAGATGCCTAGGCGTAGAGATCTCCTCGTCCAACGGCTGCAAAAAACCCTCTCGCCACAGAGATGCCTAGCCGCAGAGATCTCCTCGTCCAACGGCTGCAAAAAACCCTCTCAGCGCTATTATAGAAATGACCAACATTTTCTTTTCTTTTTTTTTCTTATATCCCGTTAACGTCACAATTGCGACACTGTCGGGGTATAATTGAAAAAAAAAGCCAAAAAGACATAACATTTGCCCGCTATTGCAAATTGCCGTCGCAATTTCACCCCAAATGTATTAGTGCTAGGAGGGGCCAGATGAGCTTCCACCTTCACGTGGTTGGCCCCATTAAGTAGAGAATGTTAAACTATTCTCGAAACAAAGAGAAGCTCAATATTTCAGGGTCCCAGGCACAAAAATAGTTGTTCGTAGTTTTTTGTTCATGAAACTGTCAAAACCTATTACGCTTTTGTAGCTCATCAACACTGGAGGTATGAAGGAATAAATTATTTGGTCAATTATGAGAAGGTAAACAATAAGATAATATTATTGTATCTTTCATTTCTTTTATCCATTCATATTTTTTACCTTCTCTTCACCATTAAAAATATATTTGATACTATGTAGTGTACATAAAGGCAAGGCAATGATTATGAACAAGGATCAAGAGGTATAAGTCTTCTAGACCTTACCTAGTAGCTAGAACTAAAGATAGCAAAGCTCAAGAGACTATAACAATTGGTCTCCGTCTTTGGTCCATAATACTGACAAAATGGTTTATATTTCATTAGCTCATCAAATGCGGGGATTTAAAAGATTTTAATAGAATATTTTCAAGATAACTTATATTATTTAAGTTGATGTTGCACGAATTTATCTACTTCGTGCACTTGTAGACTATGAGGATAGCGATAAAGAAGCATCCCCTCCTGTGGCCTGCATTATTCACTCAACCTCAAACATAATAACACACTTTATTACGTTCGAGGCTAAGTGAATAATGTAGGCCACAAGAGGGGATGCTTCTTTATCACTTTCCTCGTAGTCCTCAAGTGCGCAAAGTAGATAAATTCATACAATATCAACTTAAATAATATATGTTATCATGAAAATATTCTATTAAAATCTTTTAAATCCCCACATTTGATGAACTAATGAAACGTAAACCATTTTGTCACTAATATGAACCAAAGACAAAGACCAACTGTTATGGTCTCTTGAGCTCTGTTATCTTTAGTGTCCATATCTGTCACAATTTTGATGCTTTTGAGGATTGTTTCATTGCAAAGTCCATACATCTAACGAATTTACCGTAGATAATATCACCGGACAACCATTGGAGATGCTCAATTGTGATGCCCATTTTTGACACATATGTTATACTATCGACGGACTAATCGTCGTAAATGTCACTACATAACCATTACATATTGTACATTTTCGATGCCAATTTGTGATGGGGATGCTATACTATTGAAAAATTAACCGTCACAAATGTCGTTGCACAACCATTGAAGATGCTATGTTTTTGACGCCCGTTTGCGATGGGGATGCTATAAAACTGACTGATAGACCATTGCAAAAAGTCATCACGTAACTGTTGGAGATGCTCTATTTTTGTCACAACTTTGTGACAGTGATACTATACTACCAATGGTTTGACCGTCGCAAAACTCACCGCACAAATGTTGGTTAATTGTCAAAAATGCTATACTTCCAACAAATGTGCCGTGAAAACTTTCATGGTGAGTCATGTAGTTGTGTTCTCCTTTCTGACAGATATTGACGTCGAAAAGGTGATAGTTACTATTTTTGTTGCAATTTTTGATGTAATAACTTTGATGTCTCATTCTATCAAATATTTGACAAATGGTCGTTGAATATCCAACAGATAGTCGTCATAATTAGGCCTCAAATGTACTAGTGTGGGCAATGCTTTATAAGTGGTTTTTATCCCATGGTTTTGTAATACCATTTGATACTTTCATATTTTGTATCTCCTATATATTAGATGTGTGAGATGGAGGGTGAGTGTAAGAGTCTTACATATATTCAATTACCTTTGGATATGTAGTTGGTGATACCTTTGGGAGAAGCTTTATCTACAAGTATTTTATAAATTTTTATTGGTTTTTGAATAGTATATTTGGCAGCTTTTAGAGTGTGGGGTTTTCTCCTAAATGGGTTTTCCCTATGTAAATCAAAATTTTATAGGGTGCATGTTATTTTTCTTAAGTCTTTGTAATGGTTGTAAAGATCTCAAAAATTATATACATTACCCTCTCATTAAGGTTAGTGTAAGAAATTGTTCACTACTTAACTTCCTTACAAGTGGTATTAGAGCCCGATCACCTTTGGTTTTTGTCATGGGTTGTTGAATTTTTTGAACTAATTTAGATTTGAGTGGGAGCTTGTGTAAAATGCTTTGTGATCTTGTTGCAAGAATTTACAAATGATGAGTTCTTCAAGGAAAATAGAGGTAGAGATTTTTTTTGGAAATAATTTTGAAATGCAGAATATCAAGATGGAGGATCTATTAATAGATCAATTTTTGTACGATATTGTTGATGAGAAGGTCATGACACCTATAGATCTGGATAAGCCTTCTAAACATGTTGTTATGGACCATAAAGAAAAGGGTATAATTAAATTGTATCTTTCACACCCTATTTTAATCACTACCCACAAGAAATCCTCTACAAAAAGTCTACGGAAGTGTTGTGCCTTCACAACTCACACTGCATTTTGGCCAATTGGCGTAATGGGGACCCCCTTTTTTCTCTTATTTTTTTCTTTGCTTGTGCCCCTAGGTCATATTTAGTGTGGTGCTAGGTAAGTAAGATTGTGGTCTCTTTATTCTCTTGATAACTTGATAGTCAAGTGATAGAGGTTAAGGTCTTTTGGCTTTCCCCCTCTCTTTTTCTCCTTTGTGTTTTTTGTTTGTTTTTGTTCTTAGTTTGGTGTCTTAGTGTTTAGGTCAAGTCTAGAAAGCCATTTTTGAGGTTTTGAGGTTTCAGGGTTATGGGGCTTTGAGGTTTTATAGTTTCGAGGTTCTAGGGTTTTGAGGTTTTAGGATACCGATTGGGTATCGAGGTCTCAGTACCCTGAAACCTCAAAAGGGGAATTAGGATCCCACAACCCCAAAAGATTTTTTCCTTTTACCTTTTGCTCTCACACTATCCAAATCAAGGAGTCAAGGTTTTCAGACCTTGAAACCCTGAAAGGGGAAGCAGGGCCCAAAACCCTGTGACCCCGAAGGTTGACTTGCAACAAGCTTTTCCTCTGTCTTTGGGTCTTTTTTATTTTAGTTTTTAGTTTTTATTTCTCATCTTTGGTCTTTTAGAATTAGTGTTAACTTATTCTTTCAGTTTCTGCTAGTTATATGTTAATTTTTCTTTTGTAGTTAATTAGTTTAAGTTTTCAATGAAAATAAGTTGATAAAGTTTTTGTCTAATTATGGAATTGTGAGGAACACTTACTATTCTCCCAATAAGTACAAGTTCCTTGGTTATGGTCCACCTTCCAAGCTAGGTAATCTCTATAGTGAGATTATTGACACTGACATCGACCATATGGATTTCAATGAGTTCTTGAAAAGGATTTCCAACCTTGCTGGACATAACACCTAATGCACTTGGAAAGGACAGAGAGCTACTACAGGGATGAAGCAAATATCAAGCATAAACTAAAAAGTGGGTGTGGAGTGGATGTATACAGAGAAAGAGAACATGAGAGAGATCACAGAGGAGATTGAACAAATTCAAATAGCAGGGTCTCAATTGAAAAGCTTTTGAAAGAATAAAAAAACCCGCCTCGAGTTTGTGAAGTTGCCCAATTTTGAGGAAGTGAATGCTTTGTTATCGAGCTTTTCCAGATGATTTTCTGCAACATTGACATTATTTGATCATTCAAATTGCTTTATGTTATTTCATTCTTTCATTCATTTACATCCTTGTCAGAGAAAAGGAAAAGGGAAGAAAATTTGAGAAATCCCATTTTTCTTCAAAATGCTGAAATTTTGAAGGTTGAATCTTCCGCAAGTGGCATTTTTTAGTGTTTCCAAGGTTGTCCATGGTTGACCAATGGAAGGGGAATTTGTTTCATGTAGCTACATACATTTATTTTGTGAAGAGGAAGTTGTATGCCCTCCCCATCTTATTCTAAGATATTAGGGAAAGGTGAGAAATTCCCGAGAGGAACAACATCCAACACAGTAGGAACTACCACTAGATCCAAGCAAGGACTTTGGGGGGAGTCACTGTGATCTTCACTAGGAGTGAGTGTTAGTTGTGTAGAAATCATGTTAGGAAAATCATAATCCATCTCAATATTTTCATATTCATCATCACTAACATGTGCATTAGAAACATCATCATCAAGAGTGTCTTCCATATCAAGATTAATAGAATCTAAAATACGAACAAAATCATCATGTTTATCCATTTGCATATTATTGATTTGAATCACTTCCTTTAAAGGCTCAAGCATGGTTTGATCGAAGGAAGACAAGGATTGAGATGAAGAAGCAATTTGAGAAGCAAGAGTGTGAGCCTTAGCCTTAGCTTGAAGTTTCTTGTGACGCTGACGAGCATGTTGGTTACGAATGGTTTTACGAGATAAACTTGAAGGATTAGGCTAAAAAATCATAGGTTTTGAGAAGGGAACAACTATAGGTTGAGGAATGATAGGCATAGGTGTGTGATACAAAGTGTGACACACTTCTATGAACCATTACACTTGAGATAATCCATGGAAGAGATCTCAAGAAGCAGCTCATTGCTTCCTAGTTGAAGTGAGTTTAATCCTTCTCATGATGCTCATCAAATTGATAGAAGATTACTGACTTGACTACTCCAAAATGGAAGATTCAAAGCTAGAGAATGAAGCTAAGAATGCAAGATTTCAAACTAGAATGAGAGATTAAGCTAGAAGGAATGCAAACAACTAGTATTCTAGAATGAAGATGCAAGAGCTATTCTATGAAACAATGCAAGAAAGTAAACTAGATTAATAATGTAAGATTAAGCTAGAAATGAAGTAAATAATGAGCAACTAAGAATTAAAATTAGAAAAGGTACTCTAAGAATGAAAGAAATCTGAATTCACCAAAATCAAAGATGGAAAATGATCAAGATTGGGACCCTTGAGCAAGGGGAGAGCTTCTTTTTAAAGGAATTGCCTCAAGAATGAAGGGCTAAGATTAAGAGGCAATAGAATGAGTGATTAAGATGAAGAGGAAAAAGGAGATGCAAGGAGATGCAAGGTTAGGTAGAGATGAGTGGTAAGGATTAAGAGGCAAAAGGGAAATGTTAGGTAAAATAAGACAAAATAGAAATTTTGAAAGCATGAATCCCCTTTAATTGCTAATTAATCAAGATTAAGTGTGTGCACACATGTGAATGTTTTCTTTTAATAAAATTGTAGGAAATTTATATTAAAAGCAATATTATAGAAATTAAATAAATATGCAAGTTCTAGAAATAAGACCATAGTATAAGATTGATATAAGATTTTTCATTTTTTGATTTAATTATGCAAAGGGGATTTAAGGGTTACTTTGCACAATTGTGTCTAGTAAATATGCCTTTGAGATATAGGATTTTATTTAAGGAAATTTGATCAAAATTGGGGGCTTAGGTTCTACTACACAAATTTTAGGTGATTATATTTGCCCCTTTTTGACTAATGTGTGAGCGATCTGGGAACACATTGAGTCAAAGATTGATGATGTCAGGGTAGATGATAGAGATATGACTCTAAACTTGATTAAATGAAGGCCAACAAGCAAGACAAGAGTATCCAACCTAATATGAAGTGATGAGGGTAGATATCTATCCAAGGAGATTGAGATAGCTAAACATTCAAGAGACAATACCAGATTGATATGGGTTTTGATGAACTTGATATGCCCCAAGAGATTAAAATGATGTATGTCCAAGTGAATTGATATGGAGCAATGAGAACACTTTTTAAAAAGGAGAAGTGGAGAGTCTCAACTTGATATGAAGCAATGAAGCTGAGATACCCCAAGCGATGATGTTTGGTTGACTTGATCAATTTAAGATTTGGTTCAATTACTAGATTTGCAGATTAGGAGATTTGATTAACAAAAAGATTTTCTATATTGTCATGCCCCATCGGGATCAAAATGGAAATGAGGTACAAGGGAAGAAGATCAACCTCTAAAGTCCAAGAGGTAAAGGCAGAAGCTAGCTAGAAGTGATAGAGGTAGCGGTCAACTATGTTAGAAGATTTGAAATTTTGATTTTGATCCTAAAAATAAGATCAAGAACAAAGATTTACAGTCCAATACTTCAATGAAGAGAAATGAAAGATGAGAAGAAAGCATAGCTTAAGGGAACTAGAAATGGAAAACTAAATGCATCCCTAGAATGAAATGCATCCTAAGACACAAGAGTAGTTATGTCACTGATCCTGTAGCCATTAATTTTTTATCATTTGAGTATTTGGGACATCAGAGGTTAGTATAACCTTCATCAGTGCAAGAGAAACTGTGAAAATATGAATATGACCTTATCGAATAAGATGTAGGAAACACACATAAGCATTGAGACATAAGAGCCAAAATGACTTGGACATGGTTTCTAGTTATTGTTGTAAGATAACACCCATACCGAGGCACAAGCTGCCAAGATAACCAGGAGTGTCATCGTACGTGCTACACACAAGAAACATACAAGGAGTTAATTCCAACCTCACCTAAGTGTCCAAATAAAGAGGGTCAAGTTATGTGTGGTGTTCCAATCATGATGGAGGCTCTTACCATAGACACCTAGTTTATTAGACAACTTAGGATCATTAAAATCATACCACAAGAAGAAATCAAAGAAAAATATGTTATGCCCCCAGTCATGAATCTATAGTCAAGTGGACATCGTCGAGCGACCGTAGAAGACTTAGCAAGTGAAAAGAAATGATAACAGAAAACACTCAAGAAAATAGTTTGACACATATCAGTCAATTTTAGTTTTCTAGGATGTAATTTGGTTCTAGGTGTTAAGGAAACACCTTTGTGCTAGTGTCAAAGTGCAAGTGTGCAATGAATAGTGCAATATCCAATATGTGTTGAGAAACACAATGATGTCTAGATTGGTAGTGTTAAGAAACACTGAAGGATTGGGGTGTTGAGAAACATCGAGTAGTGTCAATGATAAGGTGTCCATTGTAAAGGAATGATAAATTGACTTAGGTTAAGCTCAAGAGGTTGACCAAGAGATAAAGCACTAACAACTCAAAGAGGCATAGATTTCCCCCAGAAGACAGACAATAACCGAGGACAAGACAAAGACAAATTCCAACCCATGATATTATAAGGAAACAAAGACCAAGATGGATGCAAGGAGACAAGATCTCAGCCAGGTGTTGCTAGATGGAGTGTTGATTACAAGTGACACCTGTTTGCCAGGTTTTCACCACCTGGAATAATTTTTTATTTTTTGCTGCCAAGGTGCCTGTTTCTAGGCTTTCACAAGGATGATCATTTATTTCAGGACTTTATATGCTTTTTAGAATTTTTTAGGATCATAAGTTATTTAATAGGAATAGAATGCTTAGTTGCTTCAAGTAAAGAGCATTGAGAGGCTCTTTGAAAACATCACTTGTTGAAGTAGCCAGTTGATAATATTCAAAACCAAATGTAGTAGTAATGACAAGAGAATCCAACTACTAGTGTCCAACCCTCAAGAGTTTCCAAGACAAGGAAATACCATTTGAGTGAGATCCAAAAATACCCTCATAGATCTCTCATAACACTTTGCCAGATTCCTCATGTTCTAGACTCCTTAAGAGAGTACTATCTAGACTTCTCTTAAACAAGTCATCAACGATGGGTAGATATCGATATGCACTTCTTGGAAGGAAATGATAGAGTGGAGAGTGGAAAGAGGTATGGGAGATAATGATGGTGTAGATTATATGGGAGTGAAGTGAGTCATAGGATGGAGATGGAAGCTAGAATTCCAACATTGATTTTTCTTTTATATCCAATCCCTTCAGGAGAGACTTGGGAATCCACACAGCCTTTGATCGTTCTTTACTTTGAGATGATTTTGATTGCAATTTTTTGATGATGGATTTTAGGATCCATATTTCCTTTGATTTTGTTCTTTTCTTTGAGAACCCTTGTGGTCTCTTGGATATTTATTTTTTCTTTGTAGGTACATTTTGATTAGATAGGACATTGTGATCTTTATATGTAAGTAGATTCTTATATTTATAATTTTTATATTGCACATCCAGATTTCTTAGAAGACTCATGAATTATGGATGAATCAGGCTAATATGACAAGTTTAGATGGAGGGAATTGATCCAACCACTTTACTTAGGAAGGATGAGGGATAAAGGTTCAATAGGTTCAAGTGCAAAGATATCGGTATTGTCCTCATCATTCATGAATGAATTAGAGAGATAAAGAAAGTTATCCTCCATAGGGTGTTGTCGATCGCAAGTTGTCCTAGAAGAGTAAAAGGAGTTTAGAGGAGTATTATGCAAATCTAAACTGGATGGCCTATCTCAGCAACTAATCCCCTCTTCTTGTGGCAGAAGTGTGTGAATAGTTACCAACTCAATCCTAGACCTTCCTAAGTTCCAAGAAGTTGTAATAGGATGAGGTCTTATATACCCATGATTTTCTTGATTAGCTGAAGTTTTTTTTTTATTATGATAAGATGGCCTATGATCTATAGGAATGATTTCCATAGAAGGATGAAAAGGATCTTCATTGTCAGCTTGATCTTGAGAATTGGAGCTTTCTCCTCTTTCAAAATTCATATCAGGAGCATATTTGTGTATGATATCAACTTGTATTTCCATTGTAGCATCTGATAATAAGTCCCATTCATATTTATGTGAGTTTGTTTCACTATTGTAATACTATATGATGTAATCAGCTAGAGTGATTTTAGGAGGTAGATCTTCATTATCACTTTCCTCTATTGCAAGAGGTATATTTTTAGCAACAAGAGTTTGTTCAGTAGTAGTAGTAGCAGAATAGTATATAATAGGCATATCCAAGTTATGGGAGACATCAGCCAGTTGCCCCCAATTAGGATGCACATGATTAGAATCAATGATATGTTCTATAGTAGAAGGAGTAGTAGTAGTAGAAGTATCAATAGGAGTAGGAATTTTCTCAGGAGACTGAGTGAGATTTTCTTGATCAAGACCATGTTCTGCTAGACCCATAGGTTCATTTTCTTGAGGACCTTGAGATGGCATATAGGGAACAACTTGATAGTTTGGATTAGAATTTTGGATATGCAAGAGCCTTTCATATGTCATCGATTGAATTTATTCTTCTTCATCATCATCTAAGTCATCATATGCATGAGTGCTATTTCTAGGTTTATCAAACTTATGTTCATGATAGCCAACACCAGTCTTATCTTTAGGATTTCTAAATTTAGCATGTAAAGGTTCAAGAAGACCTTTGCCTTTTCCAAGAGTAATTTTTCCATCATATCCCATCTTCTGCATAAGTTGATAGCCCACACCATACTTTTTGGGTGGAATTTTAGTATGTTTGATCTCTTGTTCAGATTCTTCTCTCTTATAAAGTATTTGTAAGATATCACTTTCTTCCCTTTCTAGCTCTAGGGGAATTTTAGCTTTAACCATTCTAGTCTCTTCATGTCTAATAAGTGTTTTTGTAAATGTAGGAATGGATGAGAGGGATGATTTTCCATAAGATTTTGAAGAGAGTGGAATAGTGTCCACTTGATATCCTCCCATACTAGTAGGTCTGACAAGTATTGTTTTCCCATAATCTGATAGAGGTTCTTTTTCCTTTGCTTTTGCTTCTTTATAATGTGACCCTTCTTTATTGTGAGGAACCATTTGGTTTGGTTGTTTAGGATTTCTACAAATGTATGTTGAGTCTATAGGAATAGTAATCTCAATCCTATCATGAGGGAATTTAATGCATCAATGGTATGTAGAAGGAACTTCTTGCATTGCATGGATCCAAGGATGACCCAAAATTATGTTGTATGCCCAAGAAATATCCAATAATTGATAGATGATGTCTCTCTAAACAAGACCTACTCAAATAGGTAAGACTACCATGCCTTTAGAAGAACATTCTTCTTCATCGTATGCTTTGATCATTATTTTGTGTCGAGGATCAACATCATCCTCTGAGAAACTGAGAGCTTTAACCAAACTAAAAGTGTAGATGTTCAAACCTGTGCCCCCATCTACCAAATTTTTTTGAACTCTATACTTATGGATAGCGACTTCAATATGGAGAGGTTGATTATGCAAATGACTAACAATTTTTTCATCTATTTCAAAGAAAGTTAGATAATGAGGTGAAGCGAGATGACCAACCATGGACTGGAACTTATCAATGTCTAGGTCCTTAGGTATGTTATCCATAAGAAGGGCTTGATAAAGGATCTCCATGTGAGCAGGAGAGATTTTGAGCAACTTAAGTATTGAGATCTGATTTGAAGTATGCTAAAGTTGGTCAACCAGATTTTAGTCCTATGTAGCTAAAAAGGTAGCTAGTTTAGATGCTGAGGTTGTTGCCTACTTAGGAGAAGAGGAGGAAGAAGAACCTTCTCCTAATAGAGTAACATTTTCTTGAGAACGGGTTATCATGTTAGATGATTTAGCTTTAGCTTTGTCCTTAGTATGATCATAGGATACAAGCATGTTGATCACATTGTCACTATTAGAGTAGGTGTAGGCAACCTTATTATCCTTTGCCTTAGAAGACTCCCCTTTTTCAAATTTAGGAAAGGGCTCCTTGAAAGTCTTATGATCATTTTTCTCTTATGGGGGTCAACCAAAATAGTCTCATTATCAATTAGATCCTCGATGAGATTATTAAGCTTCATACATTCGTTAGTATTGTGGCCTTTGTTATGATGATAATCACAATAGTGGTTGTCATTCCACCATTTAGGCTTTATCTCAAGATCATAGGGTCTTGATTCATCAGGCAAATTAATAATTTGACTAGTCAAAAGAATCTTCAAATCATTTTTAAGTGATTCTCTGAGAGGAGTTAATTTTCTCTTAGGCTTAGAGGCCCAAGGCTTATTAGTTTTGGAGCCCATGGGATTGTTCTTAGTAGGTTTTGTAGTAGTAGATAGATTGAAAGTTGGCTCTTTAGGAGTGGTAGACATTGAAGTTGTAGCCACGATTCTGTCATTGACAACATCTTTAGTCTTGTTCCATAATTTGTTCTTATCCTTGTAATGTTGGTTGTTAGAAGAGGATTTGTGCTCTTTAGATTGAAGAGTGACATTGTTATTACAAAAAAGGATATCCTCTATGTGAATAGATGATTCAACCAACTTATCAAATGAAGCATGAGTTTTCATTTTCAATGAGTAATTCATTTCAGGAACCAAAGCATTGATGAATATATCAATATTTTCAGTCTCAAGAATCTGCCAAGGATAACATGAGTATAGATTTCACCATCGTTGAAGGAAAACCATAAAAGTTTCACCTAGATGTTGTTTTATATTTCAAAGATCAATCATTGTGATAGCATGCTGGATATTATAGGAGTATTTCTGGATAAATCTATGCACTAGTTGGTCAAAAGATTTGAGAGGAGGAGATAGTTTAGTAAACAATTCCATAGCTTGACCACTAAGACTCCTAGGAAAGAGTCTTATAAGATAGGTAGGTTCGTGTAATAACTCCATGCTTAGCACACAAAATTCCCTAAATGATCATGTGGATCTCTGTTACCATCATACTTTTCATACTTAGGAAAGTTGACTTTTCGAGGAAAAGGAGGCATGTATAGATCTTTGTCGAAAGGAAATGAGCATATAGCCTCAAGAGAAAAATATGTGCTTGGTTGTTCCTTTTAATTTTCTAAGTGTAGCATTTGTTTCATCATTTATTCCATCTGTCTCTTCATGATTTCCATTTCAAATGGTTCTTCTTTCTTTATCAGATTGTCAACATCAAAGTTGTGAGGTAGCTTAACTCCTTGTGAGGCCAAATGCAAGAATTATTGATCTTTGTTTTGACTCAAGGTCAACTTCATAAGTATTTGCAAGCATTCATATTGTTGAAATTGCAAGATATCTTCCTCAGTTATTTCGTTATCTAAATCACCACCTTGTGAGCCATGCAATCCAGGTCTAGTATGTTGAGATCCATATTGCGAGCCATTTCTAAATTGTGATTCTCTTGGTTGTCTTGTCCAATTTTTTGTCTCCCAATTATTTTATAAATTCCTCAATCCTCTTTTTTCATTCTTCCACGATTGGAGTGTAAGAAACACTATGTGCCAACCTAGGAGAGGATAGCATAGATTCACCAAAGATAGTAGCAAAAGGTTTGAAACCCCAAGGGGTAGGATCTTCTTTAGATAATTTATCAAAGGTAGCGTCGAGTTGCTTTCCTTCATAGATATGAGATCTAGTTGTGACTGACATAAAAGAATATTTTCAAAATCCAAATAAGATGACTTAGGATGACTTGATGTTCAAGCTAGGTAAGAAAAAAGTGTTCACTTGTCCAAAGTGTAAAAGTGTGAAAGAGATATAGCGAAGATAACTTGACACAAAATTTCCAATTTGCAAGTAGATCCCTATGTACGACACTTGTGAACAAGAAAAGATAGGATAGAGAATCCAAGATAGTTAATCTAAGAGATGATAGATAATTGAACATTATACTAGCCAAGAATGTAGTCAAGAGACCAAAGTAATCTTTTATAGCTAGATGCAATTCCTAACATTTTGGAATGTACAAAATAATGAGATGAGCTAAGGATAACAAATAGGAAGCAATGTTGACAATGTTTGACCTTAGTCCAAAAGTTTGATTCCAAAGGATTGCAAGGTTGATTGACAAGATTGGAGCATTTCCTAGACAAGGTTTATTTTGAAAGCAAGTAGTGTGAGCAAGAAATAGTCTCCAAAAAATCCAACAAGGGACAAATAAACCTTGTGGATACAATCATATGTGAGGTTTTGCAAGGTGTAACAATGTGTCAAGTTTATAAAGTGTATGTTCCAAAAACATTTTCATAGGTCTTAGCACATCAAATCACATCAAGAAAAACTACCTAAGGTCAAGAGGGAAGTGTTTCAACCTTTGCCCACAACTTGATACTCCTTCGGCTCACACAAAGTGATGTTGTCTTTGTCATGGATTGGAATCCAAGGGAGTACACATGGTGGGTATCTTGGGGTGATTCAGGTAAAGTCCACTTGGATCAATCCTTGCACAAAGGAAGTCATAGGGCCAAAAGGATAGTCTCTAAGTCCTAAGGTGTTTAGTAAAGATTTTTGTTCATGACTATCCCTTGTAGTTTCACAAGCTAAATTAAGGCCTATAGCCCTAAAAGCACCCAAAATGTATAGAGAAAGAAATATTTAGACCTCTCAGCCATACACAAAGTGAATGTACTCCCCTTGTAGTCTTGTAAACAAGATTTAGACCAAGAAGGCCCCAAAAGTGCCTAATCAAGTGTAGTATTTCTTAGCAAGATTGAGGCAACCAGGGCCTACACATGAAGAAGTATTGGAAGTAGAAAATAGCCAAGTCTTCCCTCTCTTTATATTGAAGGAATCTTTTGATTATAGTGGGATAGAGCATCCAGGTTCACTTATTCCCCACTTGGGTCATCCCAAAAGATTGCTCTCTTGGCAGGCCCTCTAAAGGTAAATGCAAAGAAGCAAATTGATAGCTAGTGGAGGTCTATATTTCTGATTTTCCATGAGGAAAAGAGCATACTCTCCTACTTCGTAGTGTCTCCTAAACACATCAAGCACATGTTCATTTACCCAAGATTAATTACAAATGATCAACTAAGTAGGTCAAGATTTCTAGTTTTCCAAAAAGAAAAGAGCATACTCTCCTATTCAACTGATAAAAAGACAAGAAGCCTTCTAATTAAGCTACATGCCTATAAAACCAAATGTAAGAAAACACAATGTTGATTTGTATCTCTAAGGCAATCTACAAGACAAATAGAGTTAGTAGTTTCAAGATGGAGTCTTTGACAAGCGAATCCTATATCACAAAGCATTAGTAGTCATGAAGACGGTAATTTATTTGGCAAGAGAATCCTACAACCACAAGTTAGGGAACAAAAATTATGAAAATGAAAGATCACTTGTTAGTTATTGTTAGAAAGCTAAAAAATCTAAAAATGCAATAAAAATAAGCAAACTCAACCAAAAACTCAGACTGTGATAGAAATTAAATCTAGATGACACTTAATCAGTTAGTCATCAAATTATATGATATACCATAAAGAAGCTAGGTGATATTTTAGGTCTAGATGATAGAATATAGAGAAGCATAATGATATTTCTCTATAAAAGAAGTGATATTTCTCAAAAAAGCAGGGCGATATTCTAGGAACTAAGAAATTTTACCTAGTAGTATACTGGAATGTTACCCAGGTATAATCTAAAGTGGCGTACGATTATCTGGCCTACAAAAATAAATTGACAAACCTGCGACACGAAAAAAGTTGAAAATGCAAGAAATGGAGCTAAATATGAGAAATCAGCCCCATGGTGGGCACCAAAGATGTGTGATAAAAAGTGTGACACACTTCTATGAATGATTACACTTGAGAGAATCCATAGAAGAGGAGATCTTAAGAAGAGGCTCATAGACTCCTAGTTGAAGTGAGTTTAATCCTTCTCATGATGCTCATCAAATTGACATAGAGGATTAGTGACTTGACACTCCAAAATGGAAGATTCAAAGCTAGAGAATGAAGCTTAGAATGCAAGATTGCAAGCTAGAATGAGAGATTAAGCTAAATGAATGCAAACAAGTAGTGTTCTAGAATGAAGATGCAAGAGCTATTATATGAAACAATGAAAGAAACTAAACTAGATTCATAATGCAAGATTAAACTAGAAATGAAGTAAATTATGAGAAACAAAGAATTCAAATTAGAAAAATTACTCTAAGAATGTAAGAATGCAAGAAAGCTAAATTCACCAAAATCTAAGATGGAAAATGATCAATATTGAGACCCTTGAGCAAGGGGATATCTTGCTTTTAAAGGAATTGCCTCAAGAATGAAGGGATGAGATTAAGAGGCAATATAATTATTGATTAAGATGAAGAGGAAAAAGGAGATGCAAGGTTAGGTAGAGATGAGTGGTAAGGATTAAGAGGCAAAAGTGAAATGTTAGGTAAAATAAGACTAAATAGAAATTTTGAAAGCACAAATCCCCTTTAATTGCTAATTAATCAAGATTAAGTGTGTGCACACATGTGAATATGTTCTTCTAATAAAAGTGTAGGAACTTTATATTAAAATTAATGTTATAATATTTAAATAAATATGCAAGCTCTAGAAATTAGACCATAGTATAAGCGTGATATAAGGTTTTTTATTTTTTGATTTAATTATGCAAAGGGGATTTTAAGGGTTACTCTGCACAATTGTGTCTAGTAAATATGCCTTTGAGATTTAGGATTTTATTTGAGGCAATTTGTTTGAAATTGGGGGCTTAGGTTCTACTAGACAAATTTTTGGTGATTATAGTAGGAGTAGTTGGGGTAGGTAAGTTAGATACAAAATTATCAACTTTAGGAAGGCTAAGTTCAAGAATACTTTCTACCTTGTATTTATGATAGGATCGATAAAGATGATCAGGATGGTTAGGTAGTTTTTGTAGGAGAGATGGCCAAAAGAAATCTATCTCAACACAATCTCAAGGATGAAAGAGTTTATAAAGAGAATAATTGATGGTGAAAACTTCTCCTTTATTAGGAAATGTTATGCACTTATGAATAGGAGAGGTTGCAACTTGCATGAAAGAGAGCCACAGAATACCAAGCTTAACTTGAAATTGATCAGAAGTAGGAATGACAACAAAGGTAGTATGAACAACCTTACTAAAAAGGGTCACATGAAAATTGATAAAACCTTGAGAATGTTAAAGAAAACCATTACAAGTTTGAATCCAAACACTAGATGTATTGTAGGTATCCTTATGCAATATTTTATTAAAAAGATGTTCTTCAGTGATAACATTCATGGAGGAAGAGGGATCAATCAAAACACCATGAGAATGGATATGAGCTGCCCTATCAGTAATATAAAGAGGACCATTAGGTGTTTTAAACATATCAAAATGATCAAAGGTGATAAGAAGTGTAGGTTTAGGTTTGTGCGAAGGTAAAATCAAAGATTAAGGTTGAGACTCAACATGATTAACCACATGATTAGCTTCTTCTACCTTGTCATCATAACTAATGGTAGTAATAGGAGAAGAAATTTGATTAATGACATTTGTTGAATGTGAAGGTAAGGGGTTGGTATAAATTTGAAAATTATGATTAGGAGGTGCTATAGATTTTTCATACTATTAACTTCAGTATCAACAAATATAACATTAGAATCAATAAGATCTTGAACAACACTCTTTGAAGCATAACACCTTTGAGTATCATGACCTGGTTGACGATGATATTGACAAAAATAATTTTGATCAAAATACTTAGGAATTTATTTTCTAGTGTCAATAGGAAGGATATGACGGAGTTTAAGAATTTTATCATTAATAAACTTCATCATCACCACATGTGAAGGTTCAGATAAAGAAGTGTACTTACAATTATGATGATACATAGATGAAAAAGTAGTTGTACCATTGGATGTAGTAGCCACATGATCATCAACTGTGTTATTTAAATTGTGAATCTTGATGTAATTATTAGGTTTAGAGAACTTGTTTTGATGAAGCGTCAGTCTTATCTATAGTAATAGGAGCCATTGGAGTAGAGCTCTCAAGATGGCTCACTTATAACTGATAATGGTGAAGCATTGCGTAAAGGTTTGAAAAGGAAGTATACTCAGTAAAGAGAATCTTAACTCTAATGTCTTTTTGCAAATTAGAAATAAAAATATGTTCAATATCATGATCAAACACATGATAAGAAATTTGAGCATACAAGTGTTTACCAATAAAATTACTAACATTTTCTTTAACACTTTGCTTACAATGTATTAAATCACTCAAATAAATTTGAGGACCAATATTGTTTAGAAATTTTTGAATGAAATAATTAGTGAGAATTTGAAAGGAATTAATAGAATAAGGAGGTAAAGAGAAATACCATTGCAAATATTTATCCCTAAAAGTATACGAGAAAAACCTAGCCATGAGCCTATAGTCATGAGAAAAATCACCTACATATAGTTTGGAACGTCCTAACATGAATCACAGGATAACCCTTACCATTATTAGTCTCAAGATGAGGTATCTAAATATGTTGAGGGATAACAACATGAAGGATATCTAAGGAAAGGGGATTAGAAATGTCACATGTAGTGATATTGTACTCAGATTGAGTGAATTGAGCCACTTATTTTTGCAAAGTGGTGACAGTTTGAACCAAGCTATTAATGGTAGGATTAGAAGACACAATAGTAGGTAGAGACATATTGGATGTAGTAGGAAATTTGTAGGAAGCGGAAGGAAAATGTAAGGATATTGGTGGAGGATTCAAAGGAATGGGAAGAGGATTGGAATATGTTAAAGGAACAACATTGTATGAAGGTAATGAAGAAGGTATGGAAGTATTGGGAACACTCAAAGGAAGTGAAGGGTTAGGAAGACCAACACTAAGAGGATAAGAGAATTGTGTAGAAGTTTTCATGAGAGGTGGCGCATAGGTATGGATGCTAGGAATAGTGATAGAAATAGGAATAGAAGGTTCAACGGTTGTGAAAGGAGGAATATATCCTAACTCTTGAGTACATTCCATCAAAGGCTTAGCATGAGTATTGATAATGTGTGATATACCATGTAAAATAGAGATATTATTATCATAATGAGTGATAAGCTTCTTAATAGCCTCAATAGAGACAACACTATCAAGATTTTTATTCTCTTGCACAAGCCAATTTTCCAATTTATCAAACTCATGAGAGAGATTATCAACTTGGGAAGGATGAACTCTTAATACTTCATCTTCATCATGGGACAGGTGAGAAGAGTTATGCTCCACTATAGTATTAGGATTTTGATGGAAAATATTAGTATCATCATGGGTCCTAGGAAGAAAAGAGGAATCATGATCAAAAGAGCCCATGAGTCTATGGCTTCACCTAATGAGAATGCTTGAGGTTGGACTTAGTGTAATAAAGCTCATAAAAGAGGAGATCACAAAAGGAAACTCTAATGAGGTCTATCCACACAATTATCAATTATTGACATCGGGTTCACCAAAATGTTTAGGGGGGAAATGGGTGCTAATAAATTTAACAATATAAACTATGTGTGATTAATTCAATAACTAGCCAATTCCACACTAACATTCAAAATACAAGAGAAAGAGGGGCTTCCGAACATAACTCTCAATATAACCCAAGTTAGATTAGCAAAACCCAAGGAGATAAAGGGATGCCAATGCTAAACCCAAATTATATTAAGGAAGTATGTAAGAAAGTCCTCTTTCATGCAATGTAGGGTTTGATTAAAGATGTTTAAAATTAAATGTGCAATTGAACCAATTGATTTAATGAGGAAAATAAGATATATCTAGATGCTAAATATAAGCAATCAACTTAATTAAGATGTGAAAATAGGTGTAGATTAAGAAATGAAATAAATGATAAAGTACTCACCTTGAAATGTTTAGAGGAATGTACTTTTTTTCTCTAAAAATTGTGGATCTTAACCTATGACAGAACCTCCAACTGCGGATTTGCGATCATGACAAAAAACCCCCCAAAATGTTGTTTTTCACATACCTCCAGGAATAGGTCGGCCAGGTCATCATGTTTGAAATAGGTTGACTAGGGCATCGTGTTGCTAGGATACTATAGAAAACTTGACCCAAATTATTTGGAAATGTCTTGGCAAGTAGTTTCTAGATCTGTGGTTGTAATTCTGATATCCTGTTCCTGCACATAGAAAAGCTTGTTTTTGGATTTGGGTGGATGAGTGCTTTCCTTGGTCAAACCCTAGATTGAGGAATCAACCTTGAAATTGAAATGTAAATATGTAAAGGAAATAATACAAATGTAAGTATTCACCTTGCTCTTAGAAACCCTTTTCAATAAGGATTTTTTGATGCTTGTATGTTGTAGATGTGGAATTTGCAATAAAAGATTTTAGAAATCTCCACAAATGCAATAGATCTACCAAATTTACATCATGGAGCCATGGATGTAAATTTTCACCAATGAAGAAGATGATGAATGTGTCAATGTAAATCTCCTCCCTTGATGACCAACAAAGTTTTAGATCTTGAAGAGGAAATGCTCACAAAGGATCCTTAAATCTTTGAATGCCTTGAATGCTTGATGAAAATTTTCTTGTTTGAATGCTTCAATGCTTGAGATTTCATGTGTGATTTCTTTATTGAAAATTCCTCCTCAAAATGAGGTGCCTAGGCTTCCTTTTATACTAGTTTCTAGGTGGGAAAAAAATAAAGCCGACTGGGACACCCTATTTGGAAAATTAATTCCCCGAGACAACACCAACCCAAAGATTTAAAATCCTTGGGGAATAGGTCAATCTGGTTGACATATTCTAGAGTAGGTCAACTTGGTCGACCTTTTCTAGGGTTGGTGCATAGGGATCCAAACCTGAGGTCTCAGAGACTATAAATTGAAAAGAGTAAAAATGGGATAGAATAGGAGAAGAAGGGGTTTGTGCATGAATCCATCCATGGTTCATAAAGTTGGTAAAGGGATGGGAGCTAAAAGGTCTTAAATAATGAGTGGATCCATTTTAAGATGGTACATCTATAGTGAAATATGTAGGAGTACATATCTTTCCAAGTAACTTACCTACTTTTGTTAGTGCATCCTGCATATCTTTGACAATCTTAAATAGTGAAAGTTTGATCAGAGCAATCTTTTGTAATAGATTCTCTATCATTTCTTGCTCTAACCTCTTCTCTTCTCTCTTTGCAATTTCAACTTCTAGATCATGATAAAAAATATTGATAATATCAACTAGTGTCTTGAGATGATCAATGAATGGATCATCCTCAACAATTTTCACTTCAGGTAATAAATCAAAAAGTAAATTGACATTTTTTGTTAATATTCTTTTCTTTTGTTTCTTCCTTTTGACTTTGTCTCTCTCAACTTTCTTTGCAAACTTTTGTGAATACAATAGCTTCTCCTTATACTTCACTTTCTTAGGATCATTTTTATTATCTTAAATTTAGGATTGTCTTCATCATCTGCATCTTCCTCTTCATCATCTTCTTCCTCTTCATTTATTTTATGTTTCTTCTTGTCCTCTATTATTTCTTGTGATATGTTGGGGGTGTTTTTGTTAATGGTTTCTTCTTCACCTTTGGATGTCCCATGTTTATCATCTGATTTATTTTCACCTCCACTTTGACTTTATTTAGTTTTTTTTACATTTCTTGTTTCCTTTTCTTTTCCTTTCTCTTTTCCTTTCTCTTTTTCTTGATCTACCTCTTGAGATCCTTCATGTTCTTATTGTTGTTTTGTTCGTTTCTCTTATTTGTCCTCTTGATTAGTATCCTTTGGTTGATTTATGGTCTTAGTTACCTGTTTAGATTCTTCAACCTTGTTTAATTTAGTATCAACTACATCATTAGTAATAACAATAGGATTTACTTCAGGTGGTGATTGGAGTGGTGATTCATCATCATTATTTCCTCCCAATGGGGAATTAGGAGTGTCTATTATGTCATCTTTCATATCAGGTGTGTTTGTGATGCCTTCAATTATAATGGTCTTGGTTTCTATGACTAGTGTTTGAGGTTGGTCAATGTTGAATATCCTTTTCCAAGTTATTATTGCTTCCTCTTCAAACTATTGTTCTCTACCAGCTAGAATGAGTCTAGTACCATGACTAATTTTAAATTTGCCTTGATATATTTCAAGTGCATTATCCATTTCTTTTATTGAAAAGTGTGGCATGGTGAGTATGAGTGTCCTTTCTCTTACCTCTCTCTCTATTTTCAGTGTTGCCTCCCATTTTTTATTTATTTCATCAAGTAATTTATCAAGTACACATCCTTTTAAGTGATTAGTAAATCAAACATTTTTATGAAAATAAAATACAAGTGCATCCTTAATTTCCTTTTTGTCTTCATCAAAGAACTTCTCAAACTTGAAATTGCTTATGTAACCGATTTCTCCATGTTCTCTTATTCCCCTTTTGCAGTATCTACAGTAGTTAATGTTTTTCCAGATCTACCTAAGTCTATGATCTCCTTATCACAATTAGTATTTTCATTGTCCTCCTCCTTTTTATATGTCTTTATTTTTCTCAGAGAGGCCTTATTCCGACCTATAATCTTTCTCTTCTCATATGTTTTTTTTTTTCTTAGGGTTAGAGGATTGACCTTCCCGAACTTCATCTACTTCTTTTTTCTTCACTGATGGTAGTTCTAGTGTTTTTTCTTCCTTTTCTTTTCCTTCCTCTTTGCATCGAACTCAAGAGTTTTCTTATTTTCAACTATGGAACTACTACCTTCTCATGTTCCAAATTTTTCTTCTAGTTGACTTATTATCTTCTTTGATTTTCTTTCTACTCTAAGCTTTTTCAGATTAAGTGTTATTCTATGATATGCTTCTTCATATGCTCCATATCTCTTTGCATTTTTTTTCACCAGTAATTGTAGCAATGCATCTATATGCAAGGTAAAAAGATGTTCATTTGTCTCATAACCCATTTTTGGTATCCATGAGTCTCTAGGTTCAACTGCTTGAATCTTACATATGTGAGTATCCACTAGAAAACAAATTGTCTCTCTATACTTTTCAACTATGTGAGGGGGTATCCTATACTACTTGTGAATTTTGTCTTGGAATTTTTTAAAGTATCCCCACATAATATGGTTTAGTTTATCTCCTAGTTCACCAATATAATCATTCATATGATAAATTTCAGGCCTACTGATTTTCTAAATAACATTGCCTTTTCTAGGAAAATAGTTCTATACATAGAAGAACATACATACCGATAGAGATACATATTTGAATGCTTGATTTTTGTCAGTCTAGATACTCTTCATATTTTCTAGTAACTACATTATAACCATCTCATCCAGGTCATATATTTTTCCATCCTTTACAATCTAATATGCAGAATGAATAGCACTACATGGCATGATATTTAACTGACTATATTGATAGACTATGTATCCCACAATTATTGAAGAGAATCCAACTTCTTGATCCTCATTTTCATCAATCATCATTGCATGATTATATTTTCTTGAATTTTTCATCTTTGCCACTATTTACACCAAAATTTGCCTTGGGGTACATGGTTCCACATCGACAGACAATCCAGTAATCAGATGTATGAAATCCTTTGTGATCTTGATCAATTTCTCTAGCCATATGAATTGGTCACAGAATAGACTTAGAACATAGCATATCCATTCCTACTTGAATATTTTTGGCAAGTCTAGCAGATGGGTCAAACCCTTTGTTCGAAGGTGTTTGAACACGTCTTTCAAATCTCCATCATCGCACATAGCTAGGTATTACTCTTGACTATGTTCATCTTCAAGCTCAACAATGTTGCAATGTATAGACATTCTTACATATTCAATCAAAAATACCCTACATGGAATTAGGGATAGGGTGCCAATTTTATCAATTTCACCAGCCTTCAGAGGACATAGTTCATGTTCTGGTTCAGGTTCCTTGGTGATTTCGATCAACTTTGGTGTTGCAATTTTTGATGCCATGATAGATTGTTTAAATTTATTCTCTTAAATCATAAATTACTTCTGATATCTTCTCAGCTGACCATTTCTCTACTCAACCACTCAGCTAGGGTTCTCAAATATGTTAATCAATTACCTATTAATACATTGGCATCTTCTTTTCTTTCATCAGTCTTTACCCATATCTTATTCATCTCATTCCTTACTTATTTAACATTAACGGTCCTTTTATATTTTATTCCTTCATTTCTTGGTGACTGGTTCTTGTGCCAACAGTCTCTTGCTAGATGTCTGATCTTGTGACATTAGAAACATGTCATACATGTCCTCCAGGGTCTAGTATTACTTGTAGGATTCCTTAATTGAAAATTCACCACCATATGTCTATAGGTCCCATAAATAGAACATGAAACATTCATGTTTCCTTCTCTTTTCAGAACATTCACCAGCTTGTTAGGCAATCTTTGTGATGATACTCTTGATCTACAATGTTCTTCCTTGAGTCCAAACTTGTTGCATGTGTAACAATAGCCATTTAAACTCCTTTAAGATGATGTATCATTAGGTCTTGATCTACTCTCATAAGCTTTATGAACATACTTGTTGTAATTGTAACAATATCCATCAAAATAATTAGTTCTTAGAATATTTACTAATTTTCTTCTACATACATTAGCTATGTGTCCAAGTTTTCCACAATTGTAGCAAGTGGGTTTGGCAAGTTTCTTACCTTGTAGACTAGTATTTTCCTTTGGAATCTATGTTTGTTGCTCGGAATTAGTCTTGGATGATTCTCCTTTTTTCTTATTTGTTGCCATCGATGTATCCTAGGCTAGAAGTATCCTTATATTTCCTTTGATTCCTCATTTATTTATTAATCTTTTGCATACTTTGTTCATACCTCTTGAGTTTTTCATTTGCATCTCTTTCAGTCTTCAAGTCCTTTTTTAGTTGTTCATGTTGTTGTGTTAATCTTTCATTTTTAGCACTCATTTTTATATTCTCATCATTGGTGTCACTGAGTTATCCATTCAATGCATGATTCTCATGTGTAAACCTTTGTATTATTTTATTTTTGTCTCTGATAGTTTGTTCAACATTTTTCTTCTCTGATTCAAGAATTCCTTTAGCACTTTCAGTTGCTCTCATTCTTTCAAGTATTTCAACCATCCTTATGGCTTGACTTTCTCATTCTCTTTTTATCTTGGTTCCCTCATTAATCATGATCTTATTCTTTTCATAAGATCTGATATTGTTTCATGAGCCTCCTCAATATTAGCACTACTTTCATATATTTCATCAATACTCTCCAAACTATCTCTCAGTTGTTTAGACAATTGTTTCCTTTTTGCCAATGAATCCTTTAACTTATATTTCAGTTCTTCAATCATCTCATTTTCTATAGCTAGATGCCTTTCATACCTAGAGCTTTCCATCTCCTTGGATCTTCTCCCCAAGTTGCCAAAATTTTCTTCTAGAGAGCCTTTTCTTTGATACCAATTGTTGGAAACAATAGGTACTAAGAGGGGGGGGTGAATCAATACTTATAAAACCTTTGAAACTCTTTTTGATTCCTTTAAACAACAATAAAATGAACTTCCATAATATAAAAAATATAACTGAAAGGGTAAAATAAAAATTTAATATCTCTAATGAAATCACATACACACACATAACACCTCTATTTGGTATCATAGAAACCCTTGGTTAGAGGGAAAAGATGTGGTGGAGATGACACTCACAAATATCCATTGTTGTAGAAAAGGGTTTTCCTAATTAAGAGCTATAATTATCACTTTCTAGGTGACTCACCCTGTTAGGAGTGACTGATACATTGTTAGATATATCTAGAAGTCCTATTACAGACTAGCCTATTAAAGGATTTTATCCCACTATTACAGTGTTCACCTGGTTAAGGAATTTAAAATAAAGTCCTGTCAAAGACTACCTTGCTTAAAGGATATAAAACTTGTTGGAACTATTAGGAATACAACAATAATAAATGAGCTATTATTTTTCATTTTGTTATGTTGATGAGATCCCTTATGCTTTTTCCTTGGTCTATCATTTCTTCTGTAGCATCTTTGTATACTGCTTTGTAATCGCTCCTTCAACTTATCATCAACAACTTCATCTTTTCCTTCTCATCTCTTTTCAAAATTTCTCCAACTCTTTCAACAACTTGTTTCATTACCAAATCTATCTTCTTATACAATTTCCACCGCAAGATGAAAAAACATTTTAGGGTTTCCAATCCATCCAAATGTGTTACTAAAATCTCAATACATTTTGTAAAAACATAAATCTTTCACCGCGTCGGCTAGATCAACATCTGTATTGTCATTTCCAATGTCCAATATTCCTTTATTCCTATTGTTTAAACATACCTTGGAATCATAATCAAATATGTGCACAAGTTCCAATAAATTTCTTCAATCATCTCCTTGAACTTGTTACTATTGATCCCTAAGATTTGTTGTCTATTAGTGTCTCACACTTAGTCATTTTCTAGGAAATGTCATTCGGTCATCACTACGACCAAGTCATCATGTATAGGCTGAGTTAAGTCCAGAATTGTATATTTTACATTTACCAAGCAATAGTCACTGTTGAGAAAGTCAGAAGGTCTCTGATTACTTCAGTAATAGCTGAGCAAGCTTATGCCGAGCTATGCAGAATGCTCATTCTTTGTACAAGAAATTATGCAATGTTGAAGATTTTACTAAAGAGAATAAGGAATTGATAGAAAAATTTTAGTTAAACCTAAAGTCTATAGGACATTCCCTAAGCATGGATGCAAGTTCTAGCTTCATTCACTTTACTAGATTGCTACACACCCAAGGTAGATTAGCCGAGTCGGTGGCTAATAATGGTAAAATAAGGGCTAGAATAATTTCAATACAAATAATATTGACACCTCATCTTGAGGTTATACAAAATGAGTTAGTCACGACAAAGGAGTTAGTGCAGAAAGACCCTCATCTTTCTATTGTTAAGAGCCTAGTTGAGCTAGCTGCTGAGCTAGAAATAAAGTCATAGATTTTGGAGTTTGTAAGGTTCGGTTGGGAAAATGCATTAGCTATGGTAATGCAGTTTCATAAACCATTTTTGGACAAGTATTTCAAAACCCCTACACCCCAGGAACTTCAAGTGACAAAAACAAGGGGGAAATGAAATGACATGACAAAATATTAAAGTTTAAAGGGGGAAATAACATGGCATGACAGAACATGAAAGAGAAAATGACAAAGTTCAAAAAAGTAGAAATAGGGAAATTACACAGTGGAATAATGGTATGACATACCATTTTTATAAATGTATATATTTAGTTGTATGTAAAAAGAGTCTTATGTACATATATGTGTAGAATATTTCAAAGATTGAGTCAAAGTCTTAGGGGGAGTATTCATATAGGAGTTTTTCATATTACTAAGTACTCATGTAATGTAATGTAAATGTCATGAAAAATTATTTTTTCCACTAATGTCAAAGGGGGAGATTGTTGATCGCTAAGTTTTGTTGTCTATTAGTGTCTCACACTTACTCATTTTCAAGGCAATGTTGGTCGGTCATCACTGTGACTGAGTCATCATGTATAGGTCAAGTTAAGTCTAGACTTGTATATTGTACATTTATCAAGCAATAGTCACTGTTGAGAAAGTCACAAGGTCACCAAGTACTTTAGTAATAGCCAATCAAGCTTATGCAAAGTTGTGTAGATATGTCAATGCCAAGCACTTGGGTATGAAGAACAATAAATGTCAAGTGCCAGATATTTCAAATGTCAAGTAAGCCAGATTAGATTTATGTGTTTGTAATGGAACAAAAACTTAGGTAAACCAATTTGGCCGACATCTACATTATATTTTTTGTTTGTTTGAGGAAATAATGAAGGTGATTATGCTTTAGATTTATAATCATTGATCCCTATGTAATATATGGAACCAATCAGAATTATGGAATGCTTAAGTGGCATAAGTAGACAATCTAGATAGTTGATCTTGATTTATGGAGTTGATCTATTATTTATATAAGATGAGATCCGAACCCTAAAATGTTGTAAGGAGTGTAAGAAGAGTATGTATGAAGGGGATCTCATACACGTAGAATAGAGAAGTGTTTTGATCATCAAAAGTAGAGATCAGTGACTGAGAAGAGAAGTAAAGGACATAACAAAGATATATTTGGTAGAGGAGATCAAATCTATATTGGAAGGAGAAGATCTATTATCAGTATCACAATGCAAACCAAAGGATTAGGTACTGAGACATTCTAACAGATGAATCAGGGTAAATCTCTTCATAGAGTGGTCCTAATAGGCCTAAGTAAATCTCTTAACCAAATGCTTACTTTTTTGTAAGTTCAAATCCTTTTGCAAGGTAGATTGTATAAGTCTTAAAGCTCTTAGTAGGGCAGACCCCTTACAAGGTAGATCATTATTTTATGATCAAAATTTGTAGCTCTAATAGGAAAACTTTAATATTGCAGTAGTGAAGATATGTGGGTGTCATCCCCACCCCAATTTTACCTTTCAAAGGTTTCTGGGTAACCAAAATCTTTGTGTTATGTTTCATTTTCATGGATGAAGATTAGAACGTTAAATATATTTCAGTATTGAATTTGATGTTTATGTTATGCAAGTAAGTTTATGTCAAAATGGAATTATTGGTAGATATTTGATTCACCCCCCCTCTCAGTATCTCACTTTCCCATAATAGATTTCCAACAGTTACAACATTTTACCTTTTGTCCAGATTCAGTGAATCTACCGCTAGCATGACTGATTTGATCAATTAAGTAAAATTGTGTATTGTCCTTTGTCTTTTTCTTTCTTATCTTATTGAACAATTAATATTTCACCCATTTACTTATTTACCTATCCACCAACAGTCTTTCCTATTCACCAATTGTATTCTGGTATACCGATAACAAACCCTTTTCCTCCTTACCACTTGGCTTCCCCTGTTGAATTGCCTTGTTTTCCATTAAGGCTTTACCTATTCCTTTACCTTTTTTATCCTTAGTAACAGTGTATTTCATGTGTTTCCTTTTCATGTACTGATTATCTACTTTGTTTACCGGTTATTGTAACTTCTCATACTTTGCACAAATACTTTCACCGAGGTGATGGATTACCAACAATGAAAACCATAACTCCCAAAATCATCATCAATGGGCTCATTATCATTTTTCAATCAATAATATCCTATAAATACAATCAGGGATATAGGAACTCTCATACCTATGAAGCCAAGTGAATTCAATTCTTGGTACTTTCTAATGCTAAAACATTCACACGTCAAGTGTACCTTCTCATTCATATAAAATAGTTGAAGCACATATATATAATATCAAATAGTAGAAAACAATGAAGGGGATCAAGACATCGTGTGGGCCTCACAAGTGAGTAACTATGAATTCATCCCTCTTCATACAAAAACATCAAACAAGATCCATAAGAACATTAACATGAGCATAGCTAAAACTAAAACATTAGTAGCCCATAACCATGAATGTAATAATTATATAAACTTTACAATAATAATAATCTCATCTAAATTAAGAATATTAAACATTATTGAATGTCATCAATAGTAATAGTGCATAGACAAAAATTCCCCAAACTAATCAATAACAACACATGATCAATAACACAACTCTCAATAAAATAGCTATAGCATTAACAATGTAATCAACTCATCTCAATGATCTATTGAATCCACATATATTTATAACTTCATTGATTATCATTTAATATCATGGAATGCAAGTTAACTTCATTTAATAATTAATCATATTCTCACTACACTATCTTTCCACACTAACATGGATATTTCAAAACACAAAAATATTATATCTCAACAAAATCTAACCAAGATATTCTTTTAACATGAGCAAAATGCAGATCATAGGGTTCTCACAATGAAGCAAAAGAAAGTAGACACACATCTCCATGAAATAACACACTCAAAGTCGTTCAAATGCCACCATTACATCATAGTCTAAAATAATCATAGGCACATGTCCAACCAGACACAAAGAAACACACAAAAAATCACATATGGAAGCAATGAAGAATGCACAACTAGATTAGGGCACCATGAAAGATCTTCGTCCAAATACAAAGAGGCACAATCATAAGAAAAGGCCATATCCACATCTTAAACAACATAGTGCAAGAGTGTTAATGGGACAGGCACTACAAAAACCACTTGTTTTGTCATTCTTTTCTTTAGATTAAAAAATATTTTAATTTTGTGCATTTTAATGAACCCAAGTGTTTGATGTGTTTTGTGCACTTGCACAACATTTTTATTTTTTATGTTTAGATCCTAAGGTATAAGTACACATGTCATCTCCCCTTGCCTTCCAACAAATCTTGGGTGTAAGAGAAAGTGAATATACTGGTGCAGGATCACCCTAGTTTGTCTTTGTTTATAATCCATTCTTGGCATGTATTTTTTTCCCTAAGGTCATGTTGACAAAGGTGTGTGTTCCAATAGGGATTTAAGGTCTATTTTGGGCCTAGGTTCTATATTTGAGACTAAAGTGTGATAGTCTCTTGCATGGTAAAATGTGGATAGATAATGTCATTGTGATGTCACAAGGCTTAGGGTAAGTGGAAAGTCATTTTTGAGTCAAATAGGGAGCTTATAACTCCATAGGACCTCACTAAGGTCTATGGTGAGCAAAATTGTTAAAAGTTGCAAAATTGTTGTAAAAGTTGCATAGCAACTTTTGCAACTTTTAAAAGTTGCTCGAAACAAAGTTGTCCAAATTCCCTAATCAGATTATGAGTGCCCTAAATCCTACCTAAGACCATCCTCATGCTATTTAAGAAAACCTTGGAATAAATCCCGAGGTTGGACTTTCTACTGTAAGAAGATCTAATTCTATAGGTGTGCACAATATGTGAAATTTTGATTCAGTTTGATAACCAGTAAATACAAGAGCTATGTTTTGAGTTGCATTATGGATTGTGATTGATGGATAATTTAGATTAGTTTATTTTCCTTTAGTGTGTGCCATTAGTTTATTATTTCTTTTCCATTTCATTGTATTGTATTAAATCTTTTGGTTTATCTATGTTCACTGGTTCATACCAAGAGAGTTGTAGTAATGGGTATCCAAGCTATTTTTCAGTCATGCCCTAGGTGAGCCTATGGTGAGCCCAACTAGGAAAGACTGAGACATGAAGGAAGATAACTTGCAAAGATGAATAGGAAAATGAAAATTAGCCATTGGAGGTCATAGATAAGGTCTTTGGAAAAGAATAAATGAAGGGAGAAGCTGAAAAAAATCTATTTGGTCACCAAACACTTAAGAAAAAGGCATGCAATCAATAAAAGCCTAAAACCCTCCCAAAAGCACTCTTTTTTGGTTAGGGGGTTGTATGGCCAAATGAAACCCTAAAAACTCCAAAATCCTTGAGAGGTTAGGCATTGATCCAAGAATACATAATAATTTCATAGGGTTATTTGGAATAAAATAGGAGAAAAGCCCCATTTTCTCAAAGAAGGAGGCCTAATTGGGGCTCTTCCTTGTAGCCCTAATTTGGGAAGGAACTATGAGATTGGTAAGGCATATTGGGGAAGTAAGATCTCCAAGAAATAAATTTGAACCAAATATGAAATATTCCAACACCTCCTCATCTTTTCAAGATTCAATGATAGTTTGGAGGTGGTGAGCCCTTATCCTAGTTTTAAGGGTCAGTGTGAGCATGAAAGGAAGTAAGCAACAAGAATCTTGTTTTGTCTTGGTAGATGTCACTTGGTAGTTGGGTTGGATTAGGAGACTAGGGGATTGAACCACAAGTGGAATCCTAAAGGTCAATTTGGTGTTAGTGGAGAACACCTAAGGGTCACTAGGTGGACCTAAGAAAGAGCTAGTGATTAGCTTTCCCAACCTCCCTAACAGATTGGTATCAGAGCCCAAATTTTATTGGGATTGCATAGTGTATGTTAGAGTGTGAATCTAGTGGGTCTTCAAACATGGTGACTAATGTGGAATTGGACAAGATGGTCAAAGACCAGGAGGAAGACAATATGCTATTAAGAGAAAGGATAGCCCAATTGGAACAAGCATTGGGTGAAGTGCAGATAAAGACTAAAGAAGTCAGTGATAAATTAGATTGGAGAGAAGCCAAGGATAAAGAGGTTCCTAAAGAGGATAATAATTTGGAACCTAACCCTGTGTTGCAAGAGGAGCCCCTCTTGAAATCCTTAAAATCCATGTATGAGAAAGCTCTTGAAGGGATACCATTGTTTAGTGGAAAGATGGAGGTAGATCTAGTCATGGACTGGATAGAAGGCATGGAAAACCATTTTGAATGTGATGGAGTCACTGGGGCACAAAAGGTAAGGGTGGCCAAATCAAGACTTAGAGGCTCTGCATTGACATGGTGGAAGTTCATCCAAACCAAGAGGGAAAAAGAAGGCAAGAACCCAATTTCCACTTGGAAGGATATGGTAAGCAAGATAAAAGAAGCCTACATGCCAGATGACTATGAGATACAACTACATAAGAAGAGGCAAAGTTTAAGACAAAAGGACCTAGATGTCAATTCCTATACAGAGGAGTTTCAAAAGCTTTGCATAAGGTCTAATGTGTCAAAGGATGAAAGCATAAAAGTGGCTAGATATTTGAATGGCTTGAAGTGGAGTATTCAAGAGGAGATGACTCTTCTCAGTCCCAAAATAGTACACCAATGTTACCAACTGACCATCAAGATTGAAGACAAGAGTAGGAGGAAGCAAGATCAAACCTCTGCTAGAAGAGACTAAAGGGGTCATAGAGGTTGTTACCAAGGTAGAGGGACTAAATAAAGAAGCCAAGGAGAGTCTAAACTTGCAAAGCATAATAGTGACACACCTTCTAGAGGAAACTTTGGCAGAGGTAGAGGCAATCAAGGAGGCTATAGAAGAGGGAGAGGCGTAGGAAGAAGCTACTCCTATTTTGCTAGCATGAAATGTTATAACTATGGGCAGATGGGACATGCAACCTATAGGTGTGAAGAGAAGGCATCTTCTTGTAATATAGAAAAGAGAGTGGCCTACACTCAAGAAGACACTTCAAGTGTCAAGTCACCAGAGGTTATCCATATAGAGTCAGAGATGGGAGAGAACCTCATGTTTAGGAGGGTTCTCATTAGGCAACCAACAAAAGAGGAGCCAAAGCAAAGAAGAGATCTCTTTAGGGTAAGGTGTAAAATCATGGGAAAATTATGCAAAGTGATTGTGGATTCTGGCTCCACAAATAACATTATTGTAGAAGCAGTCAAGAAGATCAACCTTACTAAGGTACCTCATAATAACCCTTACAAAGTAACATGGTTGAATAAGGGGCAAAGTGTCCTAGTAAATGAACAAACATGGGCTGAATTTTCTATTGGTGGGTATAAGGATAAGTTATTATGTGATGTACTACCCATGGATGCATGTCATCTATTGCTAGGTAGACCATGGAAATATGACAAAGAATCCATGTATGATGGGAAATAAAACATTGTCACCTTTAAGAAGGATGGAAGAACCTTCAAGATCCAATATTTAATAGATGATGAAGGGGATAAATCCAAAACTCCTAGTCTGTTGTTGAGTAGTGGGAAAGAATTGTTACATGCACTCCAAGAAAGGGATAGTGAAGGATATGCTATAGTAGTAAAGACCAAAGAAGGGGAGAAGCCTAATCAAACACCCTTACCAATAGAGATTCAAGGGTTGCTTGGAAAGTATAAGGACATTGTGAGTGATGGGAAACCAAAAAACTTACCACCTAAGAGGTCAATAAGTCATCAAATTGACTTCATACCAGGGTACCCATTGCTAAACAAGGCAGCCTACAAACTCACATCAGAGCATAATCAAGAAGTGGCAAGGCATGTGCAAGAATTTCTTGATCAAGGACTCATAAAGAAGAGCATTAGTCCATGTGGAGTACCAGTGGTCCTAGCATCCAAGAAGGGTGGAAAATGGAGGCTTTGTACTAATTCAAGAGACATTAATAGGATTACAATCAGGTTTAGCTTCCCTATACATAGGATAGAGGACTTGATGGATTGTCTAGGAGGAGCCCAATACTTCACTAAGTTAGATCTCAAGAGTGGTTACCATCAGATCAAGATAAATGATGGAGATGAGTGGAAGAAAGCCTTTAAAACCACTGAAGGGCTACATGAGTGGCTTGTGATTCCATTTGGGCTTACTAATGCCCTTAACACATTCATGAGATTGATGAATGAAGTGCTAAAAGACTATATAGGAAGGTTTGTGGTGAAATATCTTGATGATATACTCATCTTCAACAAAACAAAGGAGGAACACCTAACACATTTGGAGGTTGTGCTCAAGAGACTCCATGAAGAATAGTTAGCCATTAACTTGGAGAAATGTGAGTTTGTCAAATAAGAACTAGTCTACTTGGGATTTGTAGTATCCAAAGGTCAATTGAAAATGGATCCAAGTAAGGTGGAAGCCATTCTAAACTGGCCTACACCAACTATAGGGACATAGGTGAGAAGATTTCATGGTCTTGCTTAGTTTTATTAGAAATTCATAAGGAATTTCAGTGGAATATGTGCACCTGTCCTAGACACCACAAAGGGTGGAATGAATACCAAGTTCAAATGGATACAAGAAGCTAGCAAAGCATTTCAAAAGTCAAAACAACAAGTAGCAACACAACTCATTCTCCTACTACCTAGTTTTGATAATTTGTTCACCTTGGAGTGTGATGCAAGTGGTATAGCAGTTGGAGGAGTGTTGAGTCAAGAGGATAGGCCCATAGCCTTCTTCAGTGAGAAGCTCAATGAGGCTAAGTAGAAATACTCAGCCTATGACTTGGAGCTATATGCTCTAGTGCAATCACTTAGGAAGTGGAGGCATTACCTCCTTCCTAAGGATTTTTTGGTATTCATAGATAATCAGGCATTAAGTTACATCAACACCCAAGAGAAGCTAAGTAATAGGCATCTGAAGTGGATGGAGTATCTGTAGGCCTTCACCTTCACCATCAAACACAAGAAGGGTTAGTTGAACAAGGTAGCAGATGCATTGAGTAGGATATTGTTGATAGTCAAAGAGGTTCAACTCCAAAGCATTGGGATTGACAGCTTCAAGGAACTTTATAAGGATGATGAAGATTTCTTAGAGGCTTATAAGGTATGCTCTGATTTTCAAAATAATTTCCACAGTCAGTTTGCTGACTATACCTTGCAAAGTGGGTTTTTGTTTAAGGGGAATCAATTGTGTGTTCCCAAGGGGTCAATGAGAGAGAATCCCATTTAGGAAAAACATAATGGTAGTCTTAGTGGCCATTTTGGCATCAACAAGACAATGGAGTTCATGCAAAGGTTCTATTATTGGCCTAAGCTACCTAGGGATGTAAGGAGATATATGGAGCAATGTGTTATATGCATGAAAGCCAAAGGAGGAGCTAGCAATGCAGGAATTTACCAGCCCCTACCCATTCCAAATAGGACATGGGAATCTATTAGTATGGACTTCATAGTGGAACCCCCTAAAAATTCAATAGGGTTGGATAGTATCTATGTGGTGGTAGACCAGTTTAGTAAGTTGAGTCATTTCATCCCCTATAAGACAACAGATGATGCCAACCACATTGCTCATCTTTTCTTCAAGGAAGTGGTAAGAATCATGGACTTCCATTTAGCATTGTATGAGATAGAGATGCAAAGTTCATGGGTCATTTTTGGAAGACCCTATGGAATAGATTGGGAACTAATCTATCATTTGGCTTAGATTATCATCCCCAAATGGATGGCTAAACTAAAGTGATCAATGGGGTGCTAGGTAATTTTCTAAGGTTCCTAACTAAGGAGTATGGTTAGACTTGGGATTTAGTCCTCCCTCAAGAAGAATATGCTTACAATGACAGTGTGAACCGAACCACTAGAAAAGCCCTTTTGAGGTGGTATATGGGATGCACCCAAGGGGAGTAAATGAGCTCAGAGCATTAGGAGGCATGGATCATAGAAGTGGACATGTAGGACTTCTCCCAAACCATGAAGGAGGTCCAAGAAAAAGTCAAAAGAACCTTAATAGAGGCAACTCAAAAGTTGAAGGAAAAGGTGGATGAAAGGAGGAAAGATGTCCAGTTTGCAGTGGGTGACTATATTATGGTACACCTAAACAAGGCTAGAATGTAGAAGGGAGTGCCTACCAAGTTGCAGATGAAGAGGGTAGGACCATGTAAAATCTTGGCTAAATATGGAGCCAATGCCTACAAAGTGGATCTTCCCAAAGATCTAGCTATTTCACCAGTCTTCAATATTGTATATTTAGTCAGGTATAAAGGGCCCTTGACTGAGGTAAATCATAATATTCAGGAGGTACTGTCAGATATCAGTCCAGTTGCTATACCTCCAAGCCACAAGCCTTAAGGAGAGAAGGTACTGGAATCCTGAGTGAAGAAGCAAACCAGACACAAGGTCTACATGGAGCATCTAATATAGTGGAAGGGTCACCCTAAATTTGAAGCAACATGGGTGGAAGGAAGTGACTTCAAGCATTCTGGTATTGACCCTTATATCTTATCCCCTACTATACCTTGATTTCTTTTGTGTAGAGGGGGAGCATGGTGTAGGAGAACCCTAGTTTGTCTTTGTTTGTAAGACATTCTTGGCATGTGTTTGTTTTCCATAAGCTCATGTTGACCAAGGTGTGTGGTCCAATAGGGATTTAAGGTCTATTTTGGTCCTAGGTTCTAGATTTGAGACTAAAGTGTGATAGTCTCTTGCATGGTAAAATGTGGATGGATGATGTCATTGTGATGTCATAGGGCTTAGGATAGTTGGGAAGTCATTTTTGAGTCAAAGAGGGAGCTTAGAACTTCGTAGGACCTCACTAAGGTCTACAGTGAGCAAAATTGTTGTAAAAGTTGCATAACAACTTTTAAAAGTTGCTCATACCAAAGTTGTCCAAATGACCTAATCAGCTTATGATTTCCCTAAATCCTACCTAATACCATCCTTATGCTATTTAATAAAACCTTGGACCACATCCTAAGGTTGGACATTCTACTGTACGTAGATCTAATTCTGTAGGTGTGTATAGTATGTGATATTTTAATTCAGTTTGATAACCAGTAAATACAAGAGTTATTTTTTTAGTTTTACACTACAACATTTGGGGTCAAATTTTGACTCCAATTTGCGACACCACCACAATTTGTGTTTTTTTTTTGTTTGCAAGTGCCCCCGATGGTGTCGTAATTGCGACACCCATTTGGTTATAATTTAAAAAAAAGAAAAAGAAAGTGTCATTTGTAATTTTTATGAATTCGAATAGCTATCGCGAAGATGGCACTGCACTTTTGCATGGCACGAAGAGGGCATTCAAGTTTGGCAAGCGGGAAGAGGCCGACACCGTGTGGGTAGAGGGCACTGGCACTTGAGGTAGGCATTCGAGCTTTGTCTTCTCATTAACTCAATTTCATTTTGATGACATTTGTTAATTTAATGGCACAATATGAATGTTAATAGTGGCATTGTTTACATCTTAGCATTTGGAATGCTCAATGACCTGCGAGCTTTGAAAGCTAGGGCATCATTGCTATTACCTTCAAGGCATTGTGTGAAGTGTTTGATCTCTCTTTATTTGTTTTGCTATTGATATTCACTATGTGGTACTCCCTGTTTATGATCATTTCATGAGGAAATATCTTGGTGGCTCGCGGGCTGCAAGCTAGGGCATCATACATTATTTATGAGCTCACTGTTTAATACTGGCATTATTTACATCTTTTCATTTGGAATGCTTGATGACCCATGAGCTTTGAGAGCTAAGGCATCATTTCTATTACCTTCAAGGCATTGTGTGAAGTGTTTGATCTCTCTTTATTTGTTTTGTTGTTGATATTCACTATGTGGTACTCCCCGTTTATGGTCATTTCACGAGGAAATGTCTTGATGGCTCACAAGCTGCAAGCTAGGGTATCATACATTGTTCATGAGCTCACTGTTTAATACTGGCATTGTTTACATCTTTTCATTTGGAATGCTTGATGACCTATGAGCTTTGAGAGCTAGGGCATCATTGCTATTATCTTCAAGGCATTGTGTGAAGTATTTGATCTCACTTTATTTGTTTTTCTATTGATATTCACTATGTGGTACTCTCCATTTATGATCATTTCGTGAGGAAATGTCTTGATGGCTCGAAGGCTGCAAGCTAGGGCATCATACATTGTTCATGAGCTCACTGTTTAATATCTGGCATCATGTAAACATACATTAATACACTTACTATTTTGCATTTGAGCTTGGGCATCATGCAATGTTATTACTGTCATTGCATGCTTGCTGTTGTTGTGCACCATATATTGTTTTATACACTGTTTATTTCATTGAGACTGTGAGCTTGGCATTTGTAATGTATTTTTTTGTTATTCGATCAATGCTACCATGTTGTTGAGTCTATGTATGGCTTGACTATGCACATGCATAATTCTAGACAAGGATCAGTAATATGGTGCTAGGCATTGCTTAGATCCTTTGGATCTAACCCCATCATTTCCTTCCTTGCAGGTTTTGGATCATACAAGAGCATACTGGATTGAACCCCGGGTCAATACTTTATTACTTCAGGCAATGTTTGGTACCTTCATTATTTATGTTCATCCACTTATGTATGTTTGCATTCATTCATATTCTTCTGAAAGTTGGCTATTAGTGACCATATATGACCATTCTTGATGTTTTTGGGTCATTTGATGAAAAGATGTAAATAGCGACATTAGTAATAAAATAGGGATATCTTAATAAAGATATATTAAGATTAATATCGTAAGTAAAAACATTACATAGTGGCATTCAGATTAAGTACAATATGAATTCACATGCCTTTAATTATGATACACTTTTTAAATTATCACTCATTGGTCATTTGAAAATTCAAGATATAATTATTAGAATATAAATTGTTGTAAAAGGAAGAAACACATATGTATCACCATTTAATACAAAATATAAAAGTATCCCATAGACACACAGTTGCTATTATAACAACCATCCTCTAATCCCATGGTGTACTAGTCTTAAGGTAAGAACAATTTACTTAAGCCATCATATAAGTATCATCCTAAAGTTTAAATAGATATTGACTATGGATATACAACACTGAGCCATAATAAATTACAGAGTTTCACTGCAATTTCTATGTCCACTTACAATCATCCCACTACTTACACTACAATTTCTATGTCCACTTACAATAATAAACTACAAAGTTTCACTGCAATTTCTATGTCCATAGCCATAACAATATATCACTCCTCATGTTATATAGGCATCCTTCTCATTAAGTGTTTCCATTAAAATATATCACTCCTCCTGTTATATAATGTATATGCATACTTGTTTAAAATGCCATACTTATTGCTCTTAAATATTATTACCATTTCACTCAAATTTACATGACATTAAAGCCAAGCCCAAAATGTATACATATGTGTAAGTATAGGAGAAGCTGGATTCTGCAACTATTGAAAAAAAAAACTATACCAATAGCAGCTTACGAGAAACTATACTTGTGCTTACCACACCATACCTCAGCATCATAATACTTATCATTTTCAAGCTTCAGTGAGGCTTCATACCACACATTGTCCATAGATTTGTATGCAATGCTTATTTAGGCTGGAGGTAAACTACATGTTTCTTGTAAACAACATGGTTGAATGCAATCTCTTTTGCACATTTTCAAGAGTTTTCCCACCAATACAAGCGTAAATAACGCATTGAACATAATCTACGAACACTGCGTGGTATGAAGTCTCACCGAAGCTTGAAATATATCACTCATGTTATTGTCAAAATTAAATTCAAATATTTCTCAAAATATTTATTCTTGTAGAATTAAGATATCCTTATCTCAATAATAAAATAATCTTGCATAATAGCTTTTGAATCACATTAACACACACCCATGTTCTGTAGCATAGTTCATTTTAGAAGTGTATGGCTTGACTATGCACATCTATAATTGTAGATGAGGATCAGTAATAGGGTGCCAGACATTGCTTAGATCCTTTGGATCTAACCCCATCTTTTCCTTCCTTGTAGGTTTTGGATCATACAAGAGCATACTGGATTGAACCCTAGGTTAACACTTCATTATATCGGGCAATGTCTGGTACGTTCATTATTTATGTTCATCCACTTATGTATGTTTGCATTCATTCATATTCTTCTGAAATTTTGCTATTAGCAATCATATATGATGATTCTTGATGTTTTTGGGTCATTTGATGAAAAAATGTAAAAGTTTCTTAAAAGTTTATATTTTTTATTTTAATTTTTAAAATCATAAAATGAATAAAATTTAAAGATAACAAATTAAGATAATCTTTGTCTTCACTTTTTAAAAAAAAACATAAAGCTCATAAACCATGGTAAAAGAGGGCCCTAACTATGGCAAAATGAGAAAGTTGCCACCTTGCACTACTCTTCATATGGCAGCTACTAAGGAATTATGTTATAAAATTTCAAGGCATGAAATTTTATACTTTTTGACATCATACTTTTTTCTCCTTAGCATACAATGTGGGGGGTTCGAAGAAAATATATGTACAATTATAAAATTTCATGCTTTGAAATTTGGCATGAAATTTTATAACATAGTTCCTTAGCATTTGATCTTTATATGACATCCATGACTTGAGGTAGGCATCTCAACTTTGTCTTCTCATTAACTCAATTTTATTTTGATGACATTTTTTGATTTAATGAAAAAATATGAATGTTAATACTGACATTATTTACATCTTTGCATTTGGAATGCTCGATGGCCCGTGATCTTTGAGAGCTAGGGCATCATTGCTATTACCTTCAAGGCATTGTGTGAAGTATTTGATCTCTCTTTATTTGTTTTGTTATTGATATTCACTATGTGGTACTCCCCGTTTATGATCATTTCATGAAGAAATATTTTGATGGCTCGCAGGTTGCAAGCTAGGGCATTATACATTGTTCATGAACTCACTATTTAATACTGGCATTGTTTACATCTTTTCATTTGGAATGCTCAATGACCCGCAAGCTTTGAGAGCTAGGGCATCATTTCTATTACCTTCAAGGCATTGTGTGAAGTTTTTCATCTCTCTTTATTTGTTTTGCTATTGATATTCACTATGTGGTACTCCCTGTTTATGATCATTTCATAAGGAAATGCCTTGGTGGCTTGTGGGCTGCAAGCTAGGGCATCATACATTGTTTATGAGCTCACTATTTAATACTAGCATTGTCTACATCTTTTCATTTGGAATGCTTGATGACCCGTGAGCTTTGAGAGCTAGGGCATCGTTGCTATTACCTTCAAGGCATTGCGTGAAGTGTTTGATCTCTCTTTATTTATTTTGTTGTTGATATTCACTATGTGGTACTCCCCATTTATGATCATTTCATGAGGAAATGTCTTGATGGCTCATGAGTTGCAAGCTAGGGCATCATACATTGTTCATGAGCTCACTATTTAATACTAGCATTGTTTACATCTTTTCATTTGGAATGCTTGATGACTTGCGAGCTTTGAGAGCTAGGGCATCATTTCTATTACCTTCAAGGCATTGTGTGAAGTGTTTGATCTCTCTTTATTTGTTTTACTGTTGATATTCACTATGTGGTACTCCCTGTTTATAATCATTTCATGAGGAAATGTCTTGATGGCTTGTGGGCTACAAGCTAGGGCATCATACATTATTCATGAGCTCACTGTTTAATTTTGGCATTGTTTACATCTTTTCATTTGTAATGCTTGATGACCTGCAAGCTTTGAGAGCTAGGGAATCATTTCTATTCCCTTCAAGGCATTGTGTGAAGTGTTTGATCTCTCTTTATTTGTTTTGTTGTTGTTATTCACTATGTGGTACTCCTTGTTTATGATCATTTCATGAAGAAATGTCTTGATGGCTCGCGGGCTGTAAGCTAGGGCATCATACATTGTTCATGAGCTCACTATTTAATATCTGGCATCATGCAAACATACATTAATACACTTACTATTTTGAATTTGAGCTTGGGCATCATGCAATGTTATTGCTGTCATTGCATGCTTGCTACTTTTGTGCACCATATTTTTTTTAATACATAGTTTATTTCATTGAGACCGCGAGCTTGGCATTTGTAATGTATTTTCTATTATTGAATCAATGCTACCATGTTGTTGAGTCTGTGTAAGACTTGCAAGGTTTTACCCCAAAATTTATCAGTAATAAAATAGGGACATCAATAATAAAATAATACACTTACTATTTTGAATTTGAGCTCAGGCATCATGCAATGTTATTGTTGTCATTGCATGCTTGTTGCTCTTGTGCACCATAACAGCAACAAGAATGCAATGTTATGAAATTTTGGGATTAAATTGGTGAGTTTTTATATTTTCTCCATTTTAAACTAACCTATGACTTCAAAGGAGGAATTATGAAATATAGTTGTAGGTGGTTATCTCTTCTATAATGATGGAGGAGTCAAAGGTAATGATCAATGAGGTTGCTGCTATTAGATCATACATATATTAATACACTTACTGTTTTAAATTTGAGCTCAGGCATCATATATTATTTTATACACTGTTTATTTCATTGAGATTGTGAGCTTGGCATTTGTAATGTATTTCCTGTTATTGGATTAATATTGCCATGTTGTTGAGGTTGTAGATGTCCTTTTACTGATCTTGTATAAACAACATATATACCATGTTTACTCACAACCCATGAGGTGTTTCTTGATAACACATTTGACATCATATCTTTTGCTCCATTTTGGTCTTGATTTACTCACTGCATGCATATGTTTCCTGAGTGCACATGTTCTGTAGCATAGTTCATTTTAGAACTGTATGGCTTGACAATGCACATGCATAATTGTAGATGAGGATCAGTAATAGGGTGCTAGACATTGCTTAGATCCTTTGGATCTAACCCCATCTTTTCCTTCCTTGTAGGTTTTGGATTATACAAGAGCATACTGGATTGAACCTTGGGTCAACACTTCATTACTTCAGGCAATGTTTGGTACCTTCATTATTTATGTTCATCCACTTATGTATGTTTGCATTAATTCATATTCTTCTAAAAATTGGCTATTAGTGACCATATAGGACCATTCTTGATGTTTTTGGGTCATTTGATGAAAAGATGTAAATAGGGACATCAGTAATAAAATAGGGATATCTTAATCTTTATGAGCTCAAATTCAAAATAGTAAGTGTATTATTTTATTACTGATGTCCCTATTTTGAAGTGTTTGATCATTTCTATTACCTTCAAGGCATTGTGTGAAGTGTTTGATCTCTCTTTATTTGTTTTGTTGTGCATATACCTTCTCTGATCAACTCTGATATGCACAGGTGATGAACATTCATATTTTCCTAAGCAGTACTATGAGCTTTCCTTCCAACACATGTACTATTATGAAAATCATCACAAGTCCATTTGTTGCAGGAAATCTCATAGTACACATGTCTGGATGTCTGCATGTTTTTCACTTGTTCATATACCAAATGATGAATGCTCAATTATTGTAATGGAAAAGCATTAGAACCATCCATATAGGACCTTCATTATTTATGTTCATCCACTTATGTATGTTTGCATTCATTTATATTCTTCTAAAAGTTGGCTATCAATGACCATATAGGACCATTCTTGATGTTTTTGGTTCATTTGATGAAAATATGTAAATAGGGACATCAGTAATAAAATAACAATTTTTTCATTGCATGCTTGCTGCTGTTGTGCACCATATATTGTTTTATACACTATTTATTTCATTGAGACCGTGAGCTTGGCATTTATAATGTATTTTTTGTTATTACCATGTTGTTGAGTTTGTGTATGGCTTGACTATGCACATGCATAATTCTAGATGAGGATCAGTAATATGGTGCCAGGCATTGCTTAGATCCTTTGGATCTAACCCCATCTTTTTCTTCCTTGTAGGTTTTGGATCATACAAGAGGATACTGGATTGAACCCTAGGTCAACACTTCATTACTTCAGGCAATGTTTGGTACCTTCATTATTTATGTTCATCCACTTATGTATGTTTGGATTCATTCATATTCTTCTGAAAGTTGGCTATTAGTGACCATGTAGGACCATTCTTGATGTTTTTGGGTCATTTGATGAAAAGATGTAAATAGGGACATCAAAAATAAAATAGGTGTAAATGGTACCAGGCCAACCCAATCAACCCAAAAAAATGTGTCATGTTTATCTTTGTCAAATACACTCGTTCACCATTTTGTTCTTGTTCTTCACACAAATATTGCATCAAAAGTAATTGTAAAAAATGATTCAAAGAAAAAAGAAACAACTACAATAGATCATACCCCAAAAGAATACACTCAACTACAATAGCTCACAGTCTCACTAAAATAAATAGTGTATAAAATAATATATGGTGCACAACAACAACAAGCTTGCAATGACAGCTATAACATTGCATGATGCCCGAGGACAAATTCAAAATAGTAAGTGTATTAATGTATGATCTAATAGCAGTAACCTCATTGATCATTACCTTTCACTCCTCCATCATTATAGAAGAGATAACTACCTTAAACTAGGGCATCATGCATTTTTTATGAGCTCGCTATTTGAGCACCTGATGTCCCTATTTGATTGGTCAGTGCTCAAACAGTGAGCTCATAAATAATGCATGGTGCCCTAGCTTGCAGCCTACAATCCATCAAGATATTTCCTCATGAAATGATCATAAATAGGGAGTACCATATAGTGAATATCAATAGCAAAACAAATAAAGAGAGATCAAACACTTCACACAATATATGTTATTTTATAAGATTTAATTAAGACTAAATATATTGTTTTATGAGTTCACTATTTGACGAATGATATAGATGTAAATGTGGTAGATCTGGTGTTTGATGAATGGTATACACATATTTTGAGTCCACTTGCCTCCTATCATCCCCATGAATTAGTACAATTGATAGAAATAGAATCATCCATTGACTTTGATCGCTTATCTGATCTAGTACAATCAGGTAAATTTTCCACATACAAATAATCTCAAATTAGAACTTTATCATAAATATTCAGTAAACTAATATTCTCATTATGTTTATATCATTATAGGCTATATTTTTGTTGTTATTGCACCTAAAGACAATGAAGAAGGGACAAATTATTATTTTTGTCGTTGTGTTGAGGCAAAAAAGAAATTGGATCACTCGGTTATCGATGGTGAAGAATCAGAATACCCTATAGGAGTAGTGGTTGTAACTGGTACATGGCTTAGATGTTATGCTATGAAGAACCCTAGGTTGTGGTTGTTTGAGGATTGGAAGACACATAGAAAGATTCTTCATTATTCAATCCTCATCGTTACATCAAATATCCACTTGATCAGATATGGGGGAAGACCACATAATAAAACTCTTTGAAAGTTTCGTGAGTCAGAACACAAGGCAATACTTGAGACAATCAAGGGTAGGGCAGATCCAATTGGTTCATTAGACTAAATGGAGATACAAAATATTGTAATGTCAAATTTATATAGCACTGTAAATTGGGTGGACTATAAATTACTCATGCATTACCCCGTATGTATAACGAGAAGTTTGTAAGATTTAATGACAACCTTTCTCTTCTATTTTTTGGGGCAATACCAGAGGTTTTCTCTGCTCAACTCTTTCTTCCAGTGCTCTTAATGAGCATAGAGAGAGGCCAGGGAATCTTACAAGCCTAAAATGTTGGTATATCACTATATGGCCTCATAATTACTAAGCCAAAGGGGTTTTTTGATTCAAAAGACTTAGTAGCCTCTAGGGCCATTTTCTTTTCTATTGTGTTAACAAGACATCTACTAGAAACATTATGACTACGCATCCCTCTGTTCATCTCTTCAGTTTTTATTTTCATAGATTTAACCATCTGACGTTCCTTTTCGGTAAGAGATGGATGGAAATGTTCATGACTCTTGGAAGAATGGCTGTGAAAAAGATATTTCTATTTTTCATTCTGAGAAGATCCAGAGTGATTTTGAGTCACAAAGGAAATGCCCTAATCCTTCCACAAGTGCTATTCTGATTAGTTCTAATCACTTGACGAATAGAAAATTATCTATTGAGTTGAAAAGAAAATCAACAAAAGATGCTAAAAATGAAGTGAAAAAACCTAAGGTTTCTTCTCAACGTAAGTAAAATCCTTTCCCTCAATGAAAGATTGAAGTCTTTCCAAACTCATTTCTCCCAAATTATGGGAAACTCTGAACTTACCATTTGAATAACCACAAGTTTTTATTTGTATGTAGGCCATTCTTTCAAGAGTCATGAACATTTCCATCCATCTCTTACCGAAAAGGAACGTCAGATGGTGAAATCTATGAAAACAAAAATTGAAGAGATGAGCAGAGGGATGCATAGTCATAATTTTTCTAGTAGACATCTGTTAACACAACAGAAAAGAAAATGGCCCTAGAGGCTGCTAAGTCTTTCAAATTAGAAAACTCCTTTGGCTTAGTAATTATGAGGCCATATAGTGTATACCAACATTTTAGGCTTGTAAGATTCCTTGGCCTCTCTCTATCCTCATTAGGAGCACCGAAGGAAAGAGATGAGCAGAGAAAACCTCTGGTATTGCCCCAAAAAATAGAAGAGAAAGGTTTTCATTAAATCTTACAAACTTCTCATTATATATATGGGGTAATTCATGAGAAATTTATAGTCCACCCAATTTGCAGTGCTCTATAAATTTGACATTACAATATTTTGTATCTCCATTTAGTCCAATGAACCAATTGGATCTTCCCTACCCTTGATTGTCTCAAGTATTGCCTCATGGTCTGACTCACGAAAATTCCAAAGAGTTTTATTGTGTGGTCTTCCCCCATATCTAATAAAGTGGGCATTTAATGTAACAACGAGGTTTGAATAATGAAGAATCTTTATGTGTGTCTCCCAATCCTTGAACAACCACAACCTAGGGTTCTTCATAGCATACCTTCTAAGCCATGTACTAGTTACAACCATTGCTCCTATAGGGTATTCTAATTCTTCACCATTGATAACCGAGTGGTCCAATTTCTTTTTTACCTCAACACAATGACACACATAAAGAACATGCACATAAACACGATAAATGAGAAACATAAATGTACATATCACAACAGCTGAGAAACATAAATGTAGGCATCATGGTCACAATTTTTTGGAGACACAATATAATTGAATGGTATACCCAAACAATGCAACGCAACTATATATCACTCCTTTGCTTCCAAGTTTACACTACGGTAAACAAACCCATAGATAAATAATAGATTTAGAGAGTAGCGGAGAGCGATCACGACCAAAATAATATAAGGTCCCTATATTATTTTGGTTATTATCACTCTCCTCCTGTGCTCTCTAAATTTATTTTTTATCTATGGGTTTTGGTTTACTGCAGTGTCAACTTGGAACTGGAGGAGTAGTGGTAGCGTTGCATCGTCTGGATATACCACTCAATTATGTGTTTCCAAAAAATTGTGACCATGATGCCTACATTTATGTTTCTCAGTTGTTGTGTCCTAGGACCCCTTATGACCCCTTATGATCCCTAAGAATACATCTTAGAGGTCTTAAAATATCGTAAAGTGTCATAAGAGGCTCCTAGAAGGGGTCAGATGAGCTTCCACCTTCACGTGGTTGGCCCTATTAAGTAGAGAATGTTAAACTATTCTCAAAACAAAGAGAAGCTCAATAATTTAAGATCTCAATCCATGTATGATAAATATATTGATCCATCTCAATGGCTACCAAATCAACAAATCTCTACTAAGAACCCAGTTGAAAAGAAACACCACAAACCGCACCGTGAATCCACTGTGAAGAGGCATCCAATGTCTCATAAGTCACATCAAATGACCCACTTTCTATAATCTAAGTCTCTCATCTCGATTCACCAAGAAGAAGACTTCTCCCAAGTCATCACGAACACCATAGTGATCTACGAATCTCCAATGTGTAAGTTCTGCATGTCATTCTCTCAACATCACATCTAACTCAATAATCCACGAGCCACTACCGAATCTACTGCAAAGTCATCTCTGAATGATCCATAACCAAATCATGAGCAGGATCAAGATCTACAAGAATACCCTTCTGAATCGATACCAACTCGATTGACAAATATATAAATAAATAAATAAATAAAAATATATATATATAAATTGATTTGCGTCGCAATTATGACATCCATAAAATAGTGACAATTATCTGTCAAAATAATCTGACATCCAATTGTCGCATGCACAACATCGCTGTCGGTAAAAAACTTTAAACGACGGATAGATGTTGTAAAATTCTAACGGTTCTCCATCGAATGTACAACATCGCTATTGTTAAAAACTACAAATGATGTATATCTGTCACACACTTTCGACGGATATTCGTTGCACTAATAGCATCTCCATTGGCAAACAAATTAAAAATGGTGGCAACCCGTCGGAAGATTTTGACGGGTCACCATCATTTTTTATTTTTTGTGACGGATAGGCGTCGCAATTGGGACGGCCAAAAATAGGTTCGACACCAGGTTCTCTTGGTTGGCACCCTCTTCTTGCGATGTCCATTGTCATCGTAATTATGATGCCAATTAAAACTGTCAATTTTTTTGACTGCAAAACTACGACGTCAGGTGGTGTCATTATATCGATGGTAAACCGTCCCAATTCAGATGACCTGTAGTCGGAAAAAGGTCTCAAATGGACTATAATGGATTTTGATTGATGGAGAATGTATATTAGTGTCTTTACTTTCAGTTTGTGCCATTATTTTAGTATTTATTTTCCATTTCATTGTATTGTATTAAATCTTTTGGTTTATCTTTGTTCATTGGTTCATACTAGGAGAGTTGTAGAAATAGGGATCTAAATCACTATCCTACCATTCATTTTGTATAGCCTTTTGGGGATAGTGAGTAGACTCCATGCATGTTATATGTGCAGGAGGAGGGCCCTAGAAATCTTTCCAAGCTATTTTGTAGTCATGCCCTAGGCGAGCATATGGTGAGCCCGACTAAGAAAGACTGAGACAAGAAGGAAGATAACTTGTAGAGATGAATAGGGAAATGCTAATTAGTGATTGGAGTTCATAGATAAGGCCTTTTAAAAATAATTCACTAAGGGAGAATGTAAAACCAATTCATTTGGTCACCAAACACTTAAGAACAAGGCATGAAATCAACAAAAGCCTAAAACCCTCCTGAAAGCACTCATTTTTGGTTAAGGGGTTGTATGACCAGATGAAACCCTAAAACCTCCAAAATCCTAGGAATTGATGCAAGAATCCATAATAGTTTTTTAGGGTTCTTTGGAATAAAATAGGAGAAAATCCATATTTTCTCAGAGAAGGAGGCCTAATTGGGGCTCTTCCTTGTAGCCGTAATTTGGGAAGGAACTATGAGATCGATAAAGCATATTGGGGAAGTAAGATCTCCAAGACATAAATTTGAACCAAATATTACATATTCCAACACCTCCTCATATCTCCAAGATTCAATGATAGTTTGGAGGTGGTGAGCCCTTATCCTAGTTTTAAGGGTCACTGTGAGCAAAAAGGAAGTAAGCACCAAGAATATTTTTTTGTTTTGGTAGATGTCACTTGGTAGTTGAGTTGTATTAGGAGACTAGGGGATTGAACCACAAGTGGAGTCCTAAAGGTAAATTTGGTGTTATTGGAGAACACCTAAGGGTCACTAGGTGGACCTAAGCAAGAGCTAATGATTATCTCTCCCAACCTCCCTATCATATACCTTGATGACAAGATAGAACAATAAGAATCCTCTCCCCTTATCTTCCAATGGATCTTAGGTGTAAGAGAAAATTGTGTCTATAATTCCTTCTTGAGGGCCTACCTTGGTGGGAAAAGAGTTACTCACCTCAAGAGAACAACCCAAGTGGTAACAAGTGATGAACTACAACTGATTCAAAACTAGAATGAAGAATCTATAATTCAAGATTACTGAGGAGTTGATGATTAGATATGCAAGATGATTAAATCAATATTATGTTGTCATTGATGTCAACTAGATTGACAGTACTTATCTTGTAAGTTACTATACCGACACATCTGAAGGAAGGTGAAAGAGATGAAGAACATAAATATCTACATGAGGAAGATGTATATGACATATGAGGATAAGGAATACACTGAGTAACTTATTGATGATTCTATGACTTGATGGAATTGACTTTATTATGTTGCATTCATCTATGATGAAGAATAGAGCTGAAAAATACAAAGCAGTGTTGTTGGTAAATAAAGCATTTTAGTATACACCGACGAAGTGTAGTGTATACCGTGTTAGCACCTACAAAAATTTTCATGGCTGTATATTTTTGTTTTTTTGGTCTTTGCAATGGTTTTCTGTGCCCTGGCCCTCAAACCCTAGTTCATAAATTCAAAATTTATAGCCGTTGGAAGGGTTTAACCTTAGACTGTCTTGGCCCTATTCTATTTTTGTGTTACTTTTTCGGTCACTAAAATTCCATTTACCCATGTGCCAAATTTGCTGTGACCATTTTGCATGTTATGTCATTAGGTTACTGTATTGAGACCCCCTTTAATTTTTCTATCAAAGCCTAAGTCTCCCGTTAATATTTCCTAAGTTTCACCTTTAAATTTATGTGGCTATTGTTATTCCGCAAGGTTCAATGTTGTTAGAGTTTCTGACATGTGATATAGCGAGGAGCAGACATCTATTAGGTCAGGCCCAATCTCAATCTCTTTTAATCCTATTATGGGTGCATGATCTCATGGAATATTCTTCCCCCATGAGATCATGTGCCAGTCATCTGATCTTCCAGTGATGTGATGTTTCTCAGTGGGTCTAGTGCCAAGTCACGCCACCGTGTTCATTTCTTATTGGTCGAGCTTGAGTATGAGGTGGAGGTTGTCAGAATGACCTATATGTGATAAAAGTTGTATGTTTTCTTACCAGATATTGTGATGTGGCCTTCTTTGATTGGACAAAGGTATTGATGACAAGGAGTGTTGTCAGCGGGGCCCGACAGTTTTCGGATTCCTCAAAATTGGCAGTGGTCGTATGATCTCATGGAATCTTCTGAGCCTATGAGATCATGCATTGGTTGTCTGATTAAAGGCTAGATAGTGGGACTATTTTCTAGGTGTTTCCGAGTTGTGGTGTTCTAATTGGTCAGCGTGGATAGTGACAGGGATGTGTCAGTGGGGCCTATGTAAGAGGAATCTGTAGGGTTGCCAGCAGCGCAGGTAGATCTATGGCTGGCACATGATCTCATGGAATCTTCTGAGTCCATTAGATCATGCACCCACCATCTAATTTAAAGAGCTTAAAGGAGGTGGGTCCTCTATCAGTTGGAGCCAACATGCATATTTTTCATTGGCTGAAGGGTTAATGATGTGGTGGGCCCACTGCTAGGTGTTGCAGATTTGTTTATTTCTGATTGGCTACGGGTTTAGTGATGTGGAAATTGTTAGTGGGGCCTGTGGCTAGAGACTTTTGAATCGATGATTGGTGCTTGATTGCAAGGAATATTCTTCCCCCTTGCGATCATGTACCCACCATCTGATTTGATGCCGATGGGTTGTGGGACCTTTTGCCAAGAGATGCTGACTTGCTCAATTTTCATTGGTTGTGGTGTGCTAATGTGGCAGTGAATTTTCAAATGGCTTGTTGACTATTGCGAGGATTAATGAGAGATGCCTGATTTGCCAAGAAATAAATGAAATCAATGGTCATGTTTTAAACTTGAGCTGGTAACTATTTTCATTTAAATTCAAATATTCTGCAAGGTTTTTGCTAGGGTTTGAAGCAGTAAGCCGTATAAAACAAAGCAGTGGTTCAAAATTGATTTCTCTGGGACATTTGCAGTTGGAAAGTGATGTAGAAGACATAGGTTGTTGCACAGATTTGATTTTTCCATCCTGGGGTGCCATGCCAAGTAAATACAAAGGACTATTTTTGTTTGACACAGGTGGCTAGGGTTTTGATTATTTGTTAGAGATTTCCATGTTATGTAAATGCAAGATTTTCCATTGCTGGCTCTGGCATTAATTTTTGTTTCACTTGCTACAAGAAATTGGTTGGAATTGTATTTGCAGTTAGCCTAGAATATGAAACTGATTATTTGTACATCAAATTTGATTTGATTCTCCCAAATTTCTAGGCTTTTCTTGCACTCTTTCATTTCTTGTTCAGAGTGGTTGTTGAGACCTAATTTTTCCCTAAATGATCCTTTGCTTGTTGCAATCCTTGTTCCTATAAAAGGATTTTCAAGATCATTTAGAAGGGTTCTAGTTCCTTTCTGGTTCCATGAATGTTCTGCCTTGTAAATATTTTCCTTCTTCTCTGCATATAGGGTGTTCCCTCTTTCCTTTCTGGCTTTGAGAATATAAAGAAGTTGTAACAGTCTGTCTTATGTATAAGATTTCAATATATTTGCACTGCTATCAGGTTATCTCCATTTGAGTTTTAGGCTTATTGATTGAAGCATCAAGGGTGTATGTGTCTGCAATAGAGTTGTTTTTGCAGAAGCAACTAAGTTTAGGACTAGTTTTTTAGATGTGTATGAGCTTGGGTATCAAAGATATTTCATGCTTGTCTTTCAGTGGATGTTGATCAATGTATTACTTGATTCCTAGGTCTCTTCTAAGGGAAGGGTTAAAATTCTTTGAATAGGTGATAGCATATCTGGGTACACAGGTGGATTGTTGAAGTGAGATTTGATCAGTGGTGTATGTTTGGTGTAAGGCATCAACATATGAGAATGTATTGTCTTCTTATTTCATAGCTCTATTGCAATGAGGCATTTGACTTTGCTGCCCATTGGATAAGGCACTAGTCTATGAGAGACTTAGGGTGTTTCAGGGGTCCATTCAACCCAACATCAATCATTGAAATGAAGTACCTTTCCCTTTCATGTTGGTAGTAGATAGTGGAGGTCCATTCTAGTTTTTAGATTCATTCTATGCAAATAGGGCTATTGCATAAGACATGATATCATTGGGGTATAGGATATCTAGAGGAGTCTGAAAACTATTCCACAATAATCTATTTGCAGGCCTTTTGTTTATCAAGAAGAGTCATGAGTGTGCAGATAAGGCAATACCTACCTGAGTGATGTGGAGCTCAAAGAAGGAGGATTCCTTTCAATCCTCATCAATTAGACTGTTTCTTGTCAAACGTGAGTGCACAATCTAAGAATCAAGCCCATATATTTATTCAAGTTTGGTCTTGCAAGGAAAAGCTCTAACAAAATGGTGACTCAGCTGGGGAAGAAGTAAATGACAACAAGCTTCCTTGCTTGGCTGGATCATCCCAAAGTCTTGGTTGAAGATTACAGAGTCAAATAAACAAAACACATTTGTAAAATCTTCTCACTAAGTGTTGAGTGGTGACTCTGAGAGTTCTTTGTTTGATCAGCATAGTTCCTGATAAACAGTGAGGCCTGGTGAAGTTTTGGTTGATTGGAAGAAGATACAAAACATTACAATATTTTCCTTTTTAAGGAGGTGGTGACTCTACATAGCAAAGAACTTGATGGAGCTGCACGGTGAGCTATATATCTGCCCTGCCTTCCAACCAACAAGTTGAATTTCTACTGAGGAACTTCTAGGTATTCTATTTTTAAATATTAGAAAGTGTTTCCTTATTAAGTGATTTGAGCACTAGGAAAAAGGAATGAGGTGTGAGTAGAGGTTTGCATACTTCAAGTTTTCAGTGGTATTTTTGTAAAATTTTATGGAAGTATTGCATTAAGTTATGATGGGTAAGGTTGAGGAGGAGCTTGCATTATTAGACCAAGGCATCCAGAGGGATTGCATACAATTGATGAGATTGAAGGTGGGAGGTAGAAGGGAACTGTCAATACCTTTGTTCTATGAGAAGTTTTGTGATGCATATGATGAGCTTCTGGGGGGTATTGAGCTTTCAGAATCTATGTTCATTGGTTTGTTTTTGGAGCTCTATTTTCCTGAATCAACCCATTGGCCAACCTCCTTGTGTGAAGAGTGTTATGTGCATATTAGGGATTGGATACTTAATGATTTTGATCTTGAACTTGAAGATGCATTTGGGGTTGTGCCTAGTAATACTGTTATTGAGAATGATGGAACTTATGAAGGAGATGTGTCAAGTGCTGACACTCTTTCTTATAATCATGAGAGTGATGCTCTTTCTCAATATGGGGCAGAAAATTTGTGTAGTCAGTCAGATGAAGAAAAGGATTGGATGAAAAAGATAGATGTTGCTGATGATTGCCTATTAGAGGAGGGTGTTCTTGAGGACAATTGTTCACTTCATAGTGAACAAATTTCAGATTTCTTGTCTTATGAATATCTTAGATATTCAGGGAGGGATGACTCTGAGTTCTCACATCCAACACACATTGATTTTGACCGAGCGCATGAGTCAGTAGGGTCTGACTTTGACATGTGTGTTTCTAGTTCTTTTTCTACTTCTGCATTACTAGATAACAACCAGGTTATATATGATATATCAGATGGTGAGGGCATCAGTATCTGCTTAGTTTCAAGTATTGAAGATGTCCCTGATATGGCATTGAGTACTGATTGGGAAAGTTGTATAGATTTTGAATCCTTTTCTGATTCTAAATTTTTTGCTAAGCCATTGAAGGTTGGCCTTTTAGTTTCTGAAGCTTCATATTTTTATAATAAGTGTGTTGGTGTTTTCCCTCCCACCTACCAGCAAGGCTCTGGTTTGTCTAATGATGACAAGATGGAGGATATTTTTCTTTCTAGTGATGATGCCCCATATGATGTGTCTCCTCAGTATTTGCATGAAGATCAGTAAATGGATCTAATAAGTATTATCTTAGCAATGAAAAGGATTTTAAGTGTCCCTCTTTTCAGTTGGACAGTGGATTTTCAGAGTGTGGCAGTAGGATTGAAAAAGATATATGTTGCTGCTATCCAGGTGTCTTTCTGTGTAATGAATGCAACATGCATATGCTACATTCTTTTCAAAGTTGGTACGATTTCCTTTCTAGCCCTCAAGTAGAATATGCTGATTATTTTTGTCTTAAGCTATTGGAGAATGGAAATGATTTTCATCAGGTGCATGAAAGTGATAAGCTCAGCTTGTTTTTGTTCTTTGAAGATAAAAACCAGATTTTTAATAGGGGCAAGAACTATTGCAAGTTTTGAAGCTTTAGGCTTCTTATAAATCATGTACATTTTGTATATAGGTGTGTTTCCTTTCCTACTTTCTTGTCTTTGCTTCCTTTTTGAGGGTTTCCCTGCAAGCTTTTGTCTAGTAGGTGGTCTGCTCAACCTATGATTCTAGATCCTTGCTATGCTTGCAAGAGGCATACATCCCCAAACAGAGCCACTGTTAGCACCTGCAAAAATTTTCATGGCTGTATAGTTTTTTTTTTTCTAGTCTTTGCAATGGTTTTCTGTGCCCTGGCCCTCAAACCCTAGTTCATAAATTCAAAATTTATAGCTGTTGGAATGGTCTAACCCTAGACTGTCTTGGCCCTATTCTATTTCTACGTTACTTTTTTAGACACTAAAGTCCCATTTACCCATGTGCCAAATTTGCTGTGACCACTTCACATGTTATGTCGTTAGGTTACTTTATCGGGACCCCTTTTAATTTTTCTGTCAAAGCCTAAGTCTCCCGTTAATATTTCCTAAGTTTCACCTTTAAATTTGTGTGGCTGTCATTATTCCGCAAGGTTCCCTATTGTCAGAGTTTTTGACATGTGATATAGCGACGAGCAGACATCTGTCAGGTCAGGCCCAATCTCAGTCTCTTTTAATCCTACGGCGGGTGCATGATCTCATAAAATATTCTTCCCCCATGAGATCATGCGCCAGCCATCTGATCTTCTAGCGATGTGATGTTTCTCAATGGGTCTAGTGCCAGGTCACACCACTGTGTTCATTTCTTATTGGTCGAGCTTGAGTATGAGGTGGAGGTTGTCAGAATGACCTATGTGCGATAAAAGTTGTATGTCCGCTTGCTAAATATTGTGACGTGGCCTTCTCTGATTGAACAAAGGTATTGATGACAAGGAGTGTTGTCAATGGGGCCTAACAGTTTTTGAATTCCTCAGAATTGGCGGTGGTTGTATGATCTCATGGAATCTTCTGAGCCCATGAGATCATGCGCTGGCTGTCTGATTAAAGGTTAGATAGCGGGAACATTTGCCAGGTGTTGCTGAGTTGTGGTGTTCTGATTGGTTTGCATGGATAGTGACAGGGATGTGTCAGTGGGGCCAGTGTAAGAGGAATTTGTAGGGTTACCAGCAGTGCAGGTAGATCTACGGCTGGCGCATGATCTCATGGAATCTTCTGAGCCCATCAGATCATGCACCCATCATCTGATTTAAAGAGCTTAAAGGAGGTGGGTCCTCTGTCAGTTGGAGCCAATGTGCATATTTTTCATTGGCTGAAGGGTTAATAATGTGGCGGGCCCACTGCCAGGTGTTGCAAATTTGTTCATTTCTAATTGGCCACGGGTTTAGTGATGTGGAACTTGTTAGTGGGGCCTGTGGCCAAATAATTTTGAATCAACGATTGGCACTGTTGTGGTGTGCTGACGTGGCAGAGACTTTTCAAACAACTTGTTGATTATTGTGAGGATTAATGAGAGCCACTTGATTTTTTGATAAATAAATAAAATCAACGGTCGTGTTTTAAACTTGAGCCGGTAACCATTTTCATTTAAATTCAAATCTTCTGCAGGGTTTTTGCTAGGGTTTGAAGCAATAAGCCATATAAAATAAAGCAGTGGTTCAGAATTGATTTCTCTGGGACATTTGTAGTTGGAAAGTGATGTAGAAGATAGGTTGTTGTGCAGATCTGATTTTTCCATCCTAGGGTGCCATGATGAGTAAATACAAAGGACAATTTTTGTTTGACACAGGTGGCTAGGGTTTTGATTGTTTGTCAGAGATTTCCATGTTATGTACATGCAAGATTTTCCATTGCTGGCTCTGGCATTAATTTTTCTTTTTCTTGCTACAAGAAATTAGTTGGAATTATATTTGCAGTTAGCCTAGAATATGAAACTGATTATTTGTACATTAGATTTGATTTGATTCTCCTAGATTTCTAGGCTTTTCTTGCACTCTTTCATTTCTTGTTCAGAGTGGTTGTTGAGACCTAATTTTTCCCTAAATGATCCTTTGCTTGTTGCAATCCTTGTTCCTATAAAAGGATTTTCAAGATCATTTAGAAGGGTTCCAGTTCCTTTTTGGTTCCATGAATGTTTTGCCTTGTAAATATTTTCCTTCTTCTCTACATATAGGGTGTTCCCTCTTTCCTTTCTGGCTTTGAGAATATAAAGAAGTTGTAACAGTTTGTCTTATGTATAAGATTTCAATATATTTGTACTGCTATTAGGTTATCTCCATTTGAGTTTTAGGCTTATTTATTGAAGCATCAAGGGTGTTTTAGTCTTTCTATTTGCATTTCCTGTGTCTGCAATAGAGTTGTTTTCACAAAAGCAACTAAGTTTAGGACTAGTTTTTCAGATGTGTATGAGCTGGGGTATCAAGGATATTTCATGCTTGTCTTTCAGTGGATGCTGATCTCAATGTATTGCTTGATTCCTAGGTCTCTTCTAAGGGAAGGGTTAAAATATTTTGAATAGGTGATAGCATATCTGGGTACATAGGTGGATTGTTGAAGTGAGATCTGATCAGTGGTGCATGTTTGGGGTAAGGCATCAACATATGAGAATGTATTGTCTTCTTATTTCATAGCTCTATTGCAATGAGGCATTTGACTCTGCTACCCATTGGATAAGGCACTGGTCTATGAGAGACTTAGGGTGTTTCAGGGGTCCATTCAACCCAACATCAATCATTGAAATGAAGTACCTTTCCCTTTCATGTTGGTAGTAGATAGTGGAGGTCCATTCTAGTTTTCAGATTCATTCTATGCAAATAGGGCTATTGCATAAGACATGATATCATTGGGGTATAGGATACCTAGATGAGTTTGAAAAATATCCCACAATAATCTATCTGCAGGCCTTTTGTTTATCAAGAAGAGTCATGAGTGTGTAGATAAGGAAATACTTGCCTGAGTGATGTGGAGCTCAAAGAAGAAGGAGGATTCCTTTCAATCCTCATCAATTAGACTGTTTCTTGTCAAACTTGAGAGCACAATCTGAGAATCAAGCCCATATATTTATTCAAGTTTGGTCCTGTAAGGAAAAGCTCTAACATACCGAGCACAGTATTAACCAAGCTTGTGTTCACTGACGCATTTCTTTGTTAACCGAGCAAAATAGAAAGGAATTAAATGATCAGTTTAGCTAATAAATTGATGAGCTATGAAGTGTATGAAATCGAGGTAACATATAATGTTTGTTATGAAGATCGATGGCTAACATAAATCAAAAGGATCTAATGGAGTAGATTGAAACGTGTTACTGACACATCAACCGAGGGAGCTTAAAGAAGCAAAATCTATGAATATGATTAAGAGGAATAATCTGATGGAGGAAAAGAAAATGATTTACTTGTCTATATAAGAGACATTGGTTTCATTATGAAAAGCATGTCGGAAGAAGAAGATATTGTAGAATAATCACGTGGAGAAGTTTTTTTGATCATACTGGTTAATAAGAACCGAGTTGCAGAACAGTTACCAAGCTACAGAGAGTTATTACCGACAGACAGTAAGTTGATACAATATTGAATCTAAAGTGTTATATTGGTTATAAATATTTGAATGAGCTGAACATTGGTCTGTAAACTACAAACTGAAGTTGTATTTAGGCAGATCATTTACTGTTACATATTTAACCATTGTACACAGTCAAATATCTTAACTGAGTGGACTATGAAAGTCTTTTGATGTTTCATTCATAGAGTGAACATTGTTATCCTGTCAACCCTAGAGTGATTGCTGGTTGGATGATAACTTCTCATCTAAAATCCTCTAACAAGGTCACACCTAACAGTGTGTTTGTAAACCTTTAACAAGGTTGGGTCTTCACCGGCCTCACTTCAGAAGAGTGAACAATTTGGGGTTGTCGATCCCAGGTGGTTTTTCCCTTTATAGGGTTTCCACGTTAAATCTCTTGTGTTATGTGTTGATTGTGATATTTGTTTGTGATCATACTTTGCATATTACATGTTAGATTTAATCGATAATCATTACAGAGTTTAGATTGTCAATTGGTAAATACACAGACAGTGGAAGTATTTTATGTTTACCAACTTGTAGAAGTAGTAAAATTGTTTTGGATTATACATTTTGAATTGGGACACTGGATAACTGATTCAACCCCCTCTCAGTTATTCTAACAACAAGATAAATCGAAGCTACTTTTCAGCCACTATATAAAAATGTGATTATGATTAAATTCCAACCGACGGGAAGTGTTATAGTTGATCTCCCTTAGTATCTATATGATGCGTAAAAAAAATTGTTCTAGAAATTGGGAGATCTCTTAATTGAGCTTATTGTTTGATGTGCCAAACAAAATCCCTTAAAAGATTCCTTAGGTTAGAAACTCTCATCTGTTGGCATTGGTGCATTAGTTGTGGTTGAAAAGGGATTGCATTGTCCCTTGAAGTTACTCACCATTTGTGTTTCCTTAAGTTGAGGTAGAATTTTTTGGTTTTCCATAGGTTAAGAAGAGGGTAGTTGCCACTCAAATAGGAGTACCCTAACCATCAAGATCCTTTTAGATCCATTGAAGTATTTTCAATTTTCTATATTCTCCAAAAGGGATTACCTATATCTCAAAGAGGGACAATACGCATGAGGATTATGAAACATTGGGTTTGGAAGGAAAATTACATGCATGTGAGCCCACATCATGTGAGAGAATTAAAAATATGGGAAAACTCATTGATCTATAGCTACACAACACTCCAATATGCAATAAAATTTGCATTTTAGGCATCCATAAAAAATTGTGCAAATTTTCCCCAATACAACCACAGTTTTCAAAATTTGAACAATAAATTCAAATGCTCAAACAAAATACCAAAATCAAATTATATAATTTGTTTGAATCCAATTATAAACCATTTTCAACAAGAATTAAGCAATAAGAATGAGAGGCAAGAGAGAAATCAATGTCCATACCTCAAATTGGGTGAAAAATTCAAATTTTAAATGAAATTCACATAGTCCATAAGAGGGAGTAAAATCTAGACAACAAGTAGAAACCATCATAAGAAATTTGTTAGGCCAATACCCAAAAAAACCTCCCCAAGCATTCACCAAAAATATCCATTCCAAACTTCACATGTAGGATTTTTTTGAAAGACGAGAGAGAAAAATAGACTAAGTGTCTAAAAATGAACTCTCATTCCCAAATAAAAGTCTCTTTATGAAAATCCAATAAAATAATATTCAATCCCACTCAAATTAAAATTATAAAAATAACTCCAAAAATCTCCAATGCAATATTTACCATCCAATTCTCATGAAAGCAAGCACACATAAGACATATTTCTAATTAGATATTTAATTTCCACTACAATATTTAGATATTATTAACATAAGTAACATAATAGTGATAATACACAAATAACTAACTATGCAAGAACACTTGTAATAGGTCTTTTACATTTATGCATGAGGGTAATTGGTCATTACCTAAATGATAATTGGAGGTGTAAAAATATAGAACATAGAGATACCATTCCAATATTAGGAATGATGGCTAGGGTTTGGTAATATGATGTCTAGTGTGCTATCTCCTATAAACACCGTCAAGGATATAGGCACTCTCATACCTGTGAAGCCAAGTGAAGTTAATGCCTAGTACCAACTAATGCTAAAATATTGACACATTAAGTGTACCTGCTCATACATATAAAATAGATGAAGCACATATGTATAATATCAAATAATGGGAAGAAAATGAAGGAGATCGAGACATCATGTGGACCTCACAAGTGAGTAACTACAACTTCATCCCTCTTCATACAAACACATCAAACAAGATCCATAAGAACATTAACATGAGCATAGCTAAAACTAAAACATTAGTAACATGTAACCATGAATGTAATCATTATCTAAACTTTACAATAATAATCTCATCTAAATTAAGTATATTAAACATTATTTAATGTCAATAACAGTAATAGTGTACATATAATAGTTCCCCAAACCAATCAATAACAACACATGATTAGTAACACAACTCTCAATAAAATAGCTATAGCATTAACAATGTAATCAACTCATCTCAATAATCAACTAAATATGCATATATTTGTAACTTCATTGATTATCATTTAATATCATGGAGTGAAACTTAACTTCATTTAATAATTAATCAAATTCTCACTACATTATCTTTCCACACTAACATGGATATTTCAAAACACAAAAATATTATATCTCAACAAAATCTAACCAAGACATTCTTCTAACATGATCAAAATGCAAATCATAGGGTTCTCACAATTAAGCATAAGAGAGTAGACACACATCTCCATGAAAAAACACACTCAAAGTCAAACAAATGGAATCATTACATCACAGTCTAAAATAATCATAGGCACATGTCCAACTAGACACAAATAAACACACACAAAATCACATATCGAAGCAATGAAGAATTCACAACTAGATTAGGGAATCATGAAAGATCTTTATCCAAATATAAAGAGGCACAATCATAAGAAAAGGCCAGATCCACATCTAAAAGAACATAGTGCAAGAGTGCCAATGGGAGAGGCACTACCACAACCACTTGATTTGTCATTATTTTCTTGAGATTAGAAAATAATTTAATTTGGTGCAGTTAAATGAACCCAAGTGTTTGATGTGTTTTGTGCACTTGCACAAGATTTTTATTTTTTATGTTTAGATCCTAAGGTATAAGTACAACTATCCTCTCCCCTTGCCTTCCAATAGATCTTGGGTGTAAGAGAAAGTGAATATAGCTTGATGAAAAGATATAAGAAAAAGCATCCTCTCCCCTTGCCTTGCAATGGATCTTAGGTGTAAGAGAAAATTGTGTCTATAATTTCCTCTTGAGGGCCTACCTTGGTGGGAAAAGAGTTACTCACCTCAAGGGAACAATCCAAGTGGTAAAAAGCTAAATCAAAGCTACTTTTGAACTGCTATATAAAAATGTGGTTGTGATTAAATTCCAACCAATGGGAAGTGTTATAGGTAATCTCCCTTAGCATCTATATGATGCGTAAAAAAATTATTCTAGAGGTTGGGATATCTCTTAATTGCACTTATTATTTGATGTGCCAAACAAAATCCCTTAATAGATACCATAGATTTGAAGCCCTCATTTGTTAGCATTGGTGCATCGATTGTGGTTGCAAAGGGATTGCATTGTCCCTTGAAGTTACTTATCCTTTGTGTTTCCTTGGAGTTGAGGTGGGAATTCTTGGCTTTTCATAGGTCAAGAAGAGGGTAGTTTCCACCCGAATAGGGGTACCCTAACCATCACGATCCTTGTAGATCCATTGAAGTGTTTCCAATTTTCCTTATTCTCTAAAAGAAATTAACTATTTCTCAAAAGAGGGAAAATATGCATGAGGATCATGAAACATCAGGTTTGGAAGGAAAAATCCATGTATGTGAGCCCACACCATGTCACATTCTAATCTAGTTTGACCTACCCGTGGCTATGCAACCAACTAAATTGTTAAATATATATGAAGATTTTAAAAAAACAAAGTGTTCCCCTTAGTAAGATATGTGTTTTAGTTTTTTGTTTAGACATTTCCATTTGACCTTAGGTATTAGGATTTGTCTTCAAAGTATTTTTTATTTGTGATTATACTAGTGGAAATTTTATCTTTGAGGAGTGTAAAACATATACAATACACTCTATTACACTTCCTATCAAACCTTAAGACATTGTGTCTTTCTGTTTGAATTCTATTCTTATTGCAATAGACCCCAAAACACTGACAAGATTGGTCAAACTAGTAAAAAATTGCACAAAACCCTAATTTTTCACCAAACCTATGTTTCTGCTACCTATAGCTATGTTTCTGAGACTTAAAATTGTGTTTCTTGTATATCTACATTTTTTTAAGCTAGTCTTGTGTTTTTGCAAGCCAAACTTACATTTTTCCTATACTTGGTGTTTTTTAACACAAAGTGGTGTTTCTATCTTTTGTCATTGCATAATAAATCTCAGACTGTATACCTACACATTAGCATACCTATATTTTTTTATCATCATACCTATTTTTTTAATTATCATGTCAATGTTTCTACTTCCTAGACATTTCACAAATAGGTCTACATTTGATTTTGCATTCCCGGTTCACCAGACTTGCATTTCTTTGTCCTACTCTCGTGTTTATAAAATAGAGAGCTCAAAACTTAACCATAGTATGTACATTTCAAGCTTCAAAATTTAGTTATGATCTTTAGATATGCATCCCATTATTTATCGCAATCTAGATCATTCTCAACCAATCTGCATTCTTGCATTTACCCTCCACTAAACAAACTAGGTCTTTATCATACTCACTCTAGGTCATTATCATTGGGTTTATCTATTATAACACAAGTATACTTTACATTTACCATATTTTTTAGACATAGAAATTTCTTAGTGGGCTTCATATTTGTCCATTATCATAGTAATTATACTAAAAACTATATGTATTTTTTAGGTCAACTTCCTAAGGTCATAACTTTTAGCTCAGTTCTTGAAATCGCAAACCGCTTACACCATTGGAAAGGTCTTCAAGATATCTAGTTTTAGTCCCTTTACAATGTGTCTATTAAGGGAGGAACCAAATTTTCATAGGCCAATTCCACTCCTAATGCCCTCAAAATTCCAATTTACTATAGCATATACCAAAAAAAGATTTTTTACATTTTCCTACTTATTTGAACTCTATTGGAGGTTACCCTAGCTTAATACCATATCATAGAGTCATAATATCATCCTTGTATATCATGCCCTAGCTTTATATCATCCTTTCATATCATGCCCTAGCTTCATATCAATCTTACATATCACATCCTAGCTTCATATCATCTTTTCATATCATATCCTAAGGTCATATCATCCTTGCATATCATATCCTAAGGTTATGTCTTTATTTAATATAATATCCTAAGGCCATACCGTCATTTTATATCATATCCTAAGGTCATACCTTTCTTAAATGTTATACCCTAACTTCATGTCTTTCTTACATATCATATCCTAGTGTCATGTTTTAATCGCATATCATATCCTAAGGTAATATATTTATTTCATATCATATCCGCTCTTCATATCTAGTCATGTCTTAGATTTGTATCATATCCTTGTTTCACATAATATCTTAGTTGCATATCATATTTTAAGTTTCTTGTTTACCCTAGAGTTTTCATTGATTCATAACTGAGAGTCTCACATCATTCATCTTTCACTTGTCCTAGGTCAAGATTTGAACTATCACACATGCCCATGGATACCTTGGATCAAAAAATTTAAGAGATGAAGAGGGAAATATATGACATTCAAGTCCAACAAAGGGAGCCAATGACTCCTCTTGAGAGACATGTTTAAGATATCGAGAATGAAAGAACTCAAAAGATGCTAAAAATACTATATGAGATGGAATAAAAAGTTCTTGAAAATGAAAAGAAAATTCATAAGAAAGACCAAGTGAGTTCTCCAAGGCAACAAGATACCTCTTCCAAAGACACATGCATACCCAAGTTTCCCATGGATAGAAGGCTTACACATTTGGAACAAGCCCATGAGTCATCTTTAAAGGAGCTTCTTGAGCATAATCTTATTACATTTCCTAAAGTAACCTCATTTGGAGTTCACTTTTTGGTGTAATTATTGTGCATATCATAGACATAACAAGCATAAAACTTAAAATTGCATGGAGTTCAAACATAAAATCCAAGACCTTCTTGATGATGGTATAATTAAATTTGAATATCTTAATGGTTCATCTAGAAAGAAGAATAAAACACTACTTTCAAGTATGATAAAAATCATGAACCCATGTCTAGAAATTATGCACACATAGCCTCCACCTACTCGACCATTCCTTCATCTTCCCAATAATAATCCACACCACCTCTATCAAACAATGAACCTAATTGTAGTGCCCACCCAAATTTTTATTTTCAATTTTATATTGCCTAACTCTTTTCGGCCACTTTCATGTGTTTGTTGATTATTTCAGCTTTATTTTGAGGTTATGAATGTATGACATTACATGGTAATTTTTTTTTTATAGTCATGAGATATGATGTGTTTGCAGTTAGATGATTATAGTTATTTTGATAATGATTATTTATATGATTATGATGTCATTTATATTCATGAATCTACTTACCCCATACTTGCATGTGTATGGCTATCATGTATGTTCTACCTTTCTATGTGACATGCCTGGTGTGGTTGAGGGATGAAGTCATAGTCACATGCTTGCGGGATCTACACACAATGTATCGATCCCTACAATTCTTTGTTTTATATATATATATATGCTTATCTTTTATGTAGGTTTGTAGGTACCAGACATCGACTTCTCTAAATTGTCAGTATGAGTGTTCCCTATCACAATTTCTCAATGGTAAGAGAGAGGAGATAACATTTAGGTCCAAATCCTGACCTAAGTCATTTATTGTCCTAAAATAGTGGATAATTTTCTAATTTATTACCTCTTTGAATTTGTCCAAGTGACGTGAATTCATGAGCCTTTTCCTATAGCATGATTGTTGTATTATTAGGTTCAATTGATTTTTCTATTCAATGGTTGGTCATGTGGTTGGTGTGATTGTTGTATGGTTAAGCAATTTATTGCGATTAATTATGTGGTTTAGTAATTAAATCTTATTAAATATAGAAATATTCAATGTGAGGGTATTTAATTAATAGAAATTAATGAAATATATTTATTAATAAAAATTAATTAAATATATTTATTAATTAAAAGACTTAATTAAAAAGTCTAATTGAGAAAATAAAGGATTTAATTAATTATTAAGTCCAAAATTTTAATTAAAGATAAAATTAATTAATTGATAATTAATTATCAATCACATAATTATTATTATGTTAAAAGAATATTACTTTTTAGTTATTATTGATACACAATTAGTTGCACAATAAATTAAATTAAATTAAAGAATAAAAATAAATTTAAAGTTGAGTGAATTGACAAAAACAAGAATTATTTATTAAATTAATTATTTTTACTCAATTTAAGGTTGAGTTCTATTTTTAGTTTTGCATGACCCTTGGAAACCCTAGGTTGAATAGGTTTCCTTTATTAGGAGTATTTTGGCCCTTATTCTAGACACAGGTTTACAAGTTTTGGCTCTAAGGTTGAATTGAAGGAAATTGTGAAAGCTTGGAATTTTTAGGGTTTTTAGATTGTTCTTTGTGGCTTCTATCAATTGGTGGTTTAAGGTAGGGTTTGAAACCCTTGTAGATCAGATTCTTTTTAAAAAGTTTGTTTGCTTTATGCTTGCTAGATTTGTTTGTTAATGGTTATTTTAGAATTCTTCTCTTGCACAAATTTCTAATTTGAAAGCTTTTGTTTGAATAAATCTTGTATTGTGATTACCTAGTTTTTTTAGGACATTGAAGAAAGATTATATTAAATCAGTTAGGGTTTGTTTAAATTTGTTATTTAAAACCTAGGAATTGAATCAAATTTAAAATATTTATACAATTTTGCATATGGCTATAATTACTTTGTAGATCTAAGAAGGTTTTATTTCCTAATAGGAATCAGTCTTTACAACCCTCTTTGATAAATCCTTGTAATATATATATATATATATATATATATATATATATATATATATATATATATATATGTGTGTGTGTGTGTGTGTGTGTGTGTGGAAACCCTTTTTAAAAAAAGCTTATTTTTTTTGTATCAGAAAAATAAACAAATAAATAAAAGTCTCTAACAAAAATAAAAAACAAAAATAAACAAAAATAAATATAATAAATATTGTGGGGGTGGCGGGGGTTTTACTTGCCCTCCCACACCCCAATAGCCAAGGCTGCCTACAACATCGAGAGGGTGGGGTCCATGTTCCCCCTACCAAATTTTTTTAATTATATATATGTGTGTGTGTGTGTGTGTATGTATATATATATTTATGCATGTATGCATATAAATTATAATATATATAATTATTATAATATTCTAAATATATTTTTAATTAAATAGAATTTTATTTATTATTAATTTATTTAATGTTTGATTTCTAAATATGGTTATAATATTACTTAATAATTTTTGCTATTAATTAATATTTAGGGATAAGGTTAATTATTAATTAATAGGTTTTATTAATTAATAGTTAAGAAAAAATTTATTTTAGAATTGGATATTGTTTGTATTGTAGTTTTCTCATTGTAAATGTTTTACTTGTATAATATAGCCATGAAAATTTATGAGTATACAACTATCATCAAATTAGACCTGGAAGTTGATTTGAATAATTTAGATTTTTTAGTTGACTTTCTTGCAACTATATTTTTCTGTCTTGCTTATAGTGGTAATTGGGGAATCTGCATTGGCTTTTAAGGAAATGGTACCAGAGGCTTTGGGGTGGTTTTCTGTTGATATTTATGTGTTTGTTTTTGCTTTATGTGATCTATTGGTTTGAATTCCTTTACCTAATATGATTGTCTTAAGCTCGTGTTTTACAGTCACCTTGAGAGTGCTTTTGTGATATCATGGTTTTGAGAACCAGAGTATGTTCCTTATGTTTGCATGGAACTGAAATTGTGATCACTATTTTTTTATTTGATTTTATTAGTTTAGGGTAGGTTATCTAGGTGTTAGAGGGGAAGTGGCTTGCTTTGGAGGAGTCAAAGCCCAGAAGTGGCTACCTGGGTATCCGTTGCAAGTTTTTTAATAAGTGATAACATAATACATTAAATGAGGCTTTAAAATGAATTAATAAGATAATGCGTTCCTCGTCCATGCCTTGACTGCTAGTATAGGCTAAGGATGGGAGTGGGAGAAGATGTTTTCCCATCCAATAGTGACATTGAGGTTTGGCATGATTGGTTATCCTTGTCTGTATGAGAGGATTTATGGTTCCACATATGTTCCCACTTGGGAGACAAAGTCCAGTGAGATCATCTTAAGGGGTTGACGTATGTGATGACACTTTCTTGATTTTATCTTAGGTTTTCTATAGGTGTTGGTTGCCTCTGGGACTAGTATGTTTATCTTTGCATGTTTAGTTACCTTTTTGAGTTAGTGATCTTTCAGGATCCTTTGCCTAGTTCTACCCTATGAATGTTTTTGGTATTTTTATCAGAGTGGGGTCTGATGTTATCTCCTCAACATGGTGGGAGTGGAACCATAGGTTTCCATGAGGTCGGGAGGTAGTGATTTTTTTTTATCATTTGAGACTCTAACGTTCTTATACTAGTGTTGGATGATCCTTGTAGCAGTTGCTCCTTATTCTTTCATCCTTGGAGATTTTTTCTTATTCTTATTTTATTGTATATGTACTTTGTACTTGTATTATGATTACATATCATGTGACTTGTGCAGTGGATATTGTTTTTCATGTTTACCTTATGGTATCAGTTATATTTGTATATTCATTGATGAGATGGTGTACTTTATTTACATTATGTGGAAGATTTGTATGGTTATTGTACTTACTATATTAATTTACATTTGCATAATTCTATGTCATGGAACCCTTGAGATTTTTATCTGTAAATGAGTTGTGTAAATGTGTATGTATTGTCTTTATGTTATTGCTTCCATTTTGTTATTAATTATTATTTGTAAACTATTATGAAAAAAATTATTTTGTAAACTTATTAACATATTTTAGGTTAATTTCTCTTGGGTTCCCTAGTGGGGCATTAGAATTGGTATCAGAGCCCATGTTTCTACACTAGGAGCTCTAGGAATTTTGTACGCCTATCAGATATCTAGTAGTTATAACTTGAAACCAAAACTTAGGCAATTTGATACCAATGATAGGATGAGGTGCGCTATCATGTACCTCAAGGTTTTTTTCAGCTTCTCGGTGGAGGATTGAGGAGAAGAAACTCAATCTTACCATGGAGACTGTCACTTGGGAGATATTTATTGAGAACTTTCATGAACACTTATTATATATTAGTGACAACATCAACACACAAATGAGTTCCACAATTTGGGATAATTATCTATGACCGCCCAAGATTATGAGTGTCATTTCTTCAAGATCAAGCCTTATGTAGGATTTGGTGATAAGTCAACATTGATGGTTCAACTTTTCACTAGGGTTCTTAATGGTCGCATCATTGGGGGAGTTAAGGTTTTCAAACATAAGACCCTCAAGGAGGTAATTATTAAGACCAACTTGGTAGAGATAAATTTATCTTTGGATCATGGTGGACATATGGGTGTTCAGACTGGTGGACCTGCACCTTTAGGATCTAGAGGGATTCAATCTTAGGGAGATAGGAATGCTAGGAGACCTCCTCCCTTCTTTAGATTTAATAAGAATAAATAGCATAAGAGGTCCTTCCCTCCATCTCAAGGTGATGGTTTTCAATCCAAGAACTTATGTAGCTTTTCATGGAAAAGGTGCAACCAAACCCATTCATCTTGCATAGAGCACGCATTCAGTTGCTAGAAGAGTCAGATATTAGAAGTCTAGTGTACCCTCCATTGGGATAGGTCATGGTAGACATAGTGGTTTTTTTACATGTGGAAAATATGGTCAAATTGCAATTAATTTCCCTCAGCGTGCATCATAGTTTTTAGGACAAAGGCATGCAGCTTCTGAGCCTCCAATAGGAGATGTTGACAGATCTCATAGAGTATTTGTAGCAATGGATAATCATTAGGCCAAGGCACAATGGTAGAGACTTTGGGTGCTACTAAAGGTATTTCTCTTTCTATCTTATTTGATTCAAGAGCTACATATTCTTTTACATCTTCTTTTATAGTGGAGAAATGTGGGCTAGTGGCAGTAAAGCAAGACATAGTTCGCAAGTAGAGTTAGACTTAGGGGAAAGAGTACCAATAGACTCTCTAGTGCATAAATGTGACTTGAACTTGGGTAAATTCACTATCTCAGTTGATCTTCATGTGATTCCTTTAGGATCATATGATATTTTCCTTGGGATGGATTGGTTAGGTTCTCATGGAGCCAACATTGATTGTAGACAAAATATTATCAAATGCAAGGATGATGTTGGCAAGGATTTTGAGATTGTGGGAGTTCATCATCCTATATCTGTTTGTATGATTTTTGCTATGCAACTCAAGAAAAGCATGAAAAAGGGTTGTTAGGTTTTTTTGTAACTATGAATGGGTTTGATAAAGTTTAGACTAAGGATAAGACTCCTAATCATCATACTCTTTAGTAATTCACTAATGTCTTTCCTAGTCAGATTTTGGGTATGCCACCAAAGTGTGACATAGATATTCGTATTGATCTTGTTCCAAGAGCACAACCTATATCTAAAAATCTTTACCATATGACCACACAATATTTGAGTGATCTTAAGATCCAATTAGAAGATATTTTGGAAAAGAGTAGCATTCATCCAAGTGTTTCCCCATGGGGAGCACCTGTACTCTTCATTAAGAAGAAAGATTGATCTTTACACTTGTTCATCAACTATGAATAGTTGAACAAGGTAATGATCAAGAATAGGTATCCTTTGCAAAGGATTGATGATCTCTTTGACCAAATAAAGGGGGTCAAGGTATTCTCAAAGATTGATATCAAATCAAGATATCATGAGTTACATATCCAAGATACAGATATTCACAAGACTGCATTCTACACTCGCTATGGACATTATGAGTTCGCAGTTGTTCCTTTTGGTTTGATGAATGCTCCATCTATTTTAATGTGGTTGATGAATGGAGTGTTTCATTCTTACCTTGACTATTTTTTTCTTGTCTTCTTGGATGACATATTGATATATTCTAAATCTACAGAAGAGCATGAAGAACATCTACGACTAGGTTTACAATGTCTTCGTGACAATCAATTATATTTCAATGTGGAAAAGTGTAACTTTTTTTAGTCATAGGTTTTTTACTTTGGACATGTGACTACAAGTGAGGTTATTTCATTATATTCCTTAAAGATTAAAGCTATGGTATATTGGCCAACCCCCACCAATGTGTCTGAGGTTTGTAGTTTCATGGGCTTGGTGAGTTATTATAACAGGTTTGTTTAGGACTTCTCTAGAGTTGCATATCATATTACTTCTCTTCAAAGGAAAGGGAAGAAGTATGTTTGGACAAAGAAGTGTGAAAAGGTTTTTCATAACCTCAAGGAGCATTTTACTAGTGCACCTATTCTATGAATACTTGACCCATTGGAAGATTTCACGGTGTGTGTTGATGCTTCTTTGGAAGGTATTGGAGTAGCCCTTATGTAGGAAGGATGTGTGATTGTGTATGAATCTCACAAACTTAAGGATTAAAAATTGAACTATCCTACACATGATATTGATTCAGAAGAAGTAGTTCATGCATTAGTCTAATGGAGACATTTTCTATTGAGACATCAATTTGAGCTTCATAATGATCACTGCAATTTGTATTATATATTTACCTAGCCTAATTTGAATGCTAGGAAGAGGTGATGGATGGAGTTTATTTATAAGTATGACTTTGAGGTCAAGTACATCCAGGGTAAGGAGAATTTGGTAGCTGATGCCTTGAGTCATAGGAGGCATGAGATATCATCATTGACTCTTGGTATAGATTTGTAGACTTGTATACTCTAGGATCTTCCTACAGATACTTTGTACCAGGAAGTGAGTACTAAGATTGAGTTAGGCAGTCATTTGGAAGGTAGGTTTTTAGGTTATATCTTGGAGTCAGATAGTATTTTGTGTCACATGATTTGGATATATGTACCACCATCAAATGATCTTCATACATTGATTTTATCCGAGGCTCATCATGCACCTTACTCGACACATCCAAATGTCAAGAAGATGCATGCAAACCTTTGACATTTATATTATTGGTTTGGTATGAAACATGAAATTAATGATTTTGTGGAAAGATGTCAAGAGTGTCAGAGGGTTAAGGAAGGCCATCAAGATCCAGTAGGGCTTTTACAACATAATCTTGTTCCATCATGAAAATGGGATATCATCTTGATGGATTTCATCGTGGGTTTGCTTATGAATCCTTGCAGACACAATACTATCATGGTCATTGTTGATCGGTTGACCAAGGTGGCACAGTTTTCTCCTATGAGAGAATTCTATATAGAAGCTTTAGTATCTAGAGTATTTATACATGATATTGTGATACTACATGTTATTCCCCGCAGGATTATATCATATAGGTGTTAGCTACCATAATTGCACCCTTTTCCAAATTATATAAGATTTCGCATTCTGGAGTAACATGGGATCATTTTGCAATATGCAAGGTATTGAAAATCAGAAATGAACCTCTGGAAAAGATCGGATTCCTTTTTATACTTCACCTAAAACTAAATGCAAATAAAAATACTTGGTAGGAAAAGGGAAAAGAGACTCTCTATAAATAACTTGAAATACTAAAGCATAAAAAAAATAGGTGATGCACCCAAAAATGAAAAGAATATATGATTGATCTTTGACACAATGAATCCTTTGAAGAAGAAACAATTTATTAGTTAACACAATATTGATGTCTAAACATTTCACACATAAATACTTCACAAGAAGGAGATGAGTTCATAATACAAGTTAAAAGGAAGATGATGTTTTCACATTTAACAAGATTAAGTGAACTATGATTCAAAAACCATAACCTATATGAAATGAGAAACTATTCACTTAAAAATACAAAACTAAGATATAAATTTAAAGGATCCGATAATGAATCACAACAAGAGAACATCAAAATCAGTGCATGTATATAGTAAAGCAAACTCAAGATAGGTATCCAAGATTTGTATTCTTTATTCAAGCTTCAAAGATATTTTTGCAAATACATTTATGAATGAGCTACAAATAATATTTATAAAATTCTAATAGGACACAAGAAAATAAGTCCAATAGAAGCTATTGCACAAAGTGGACCTCCCTAAAAATGAGTGTCAAACTCATTAAGTACAAAAAACCTCAACCACCAAGGGTTGGATGCAAGAAAGTAGGCCCCAAAAGAGGATTCAAAAACCAATAAAATGATGCCATCAAGTTGGAAAAAGTATCTCCAACCTATAAGGAACATAATACCTCATCAAAAATACCCTCAAAATTCTCAAAAAGCCCATAAATGTTCTCCAATCACCAAGAAAAACTCCAAAAATGACTCTCTCCTAAATTTGCTCCATTACTCCTGGATTCCATCCTCATGTTTTCAAACTATTCCAACTTTTGAGAAGAAATATACAAGCTAATAAATAGACCCTTATCTCTCCTATGACTGAGTAATGATGCAGTGGCATTCTTGGTCCTCGGTGAATCTGCATGGGTAGTTTGTTATTTGGCAGGTGTTACTCGGTTGTAGCCTTAACCGATGGTCTTAGTTATTGAAGGAAGCTCGGTTGCTAAAGGAACTCAGTGAAACCTCTGGTGCTCGGTAATGCTTGTGTTGCTCGGTGTTGCTTAGCTTGGTCAGTTGTTTCATTGATGCTTGGTAGTTTCTCTGATGCTCGGTAGATGGTCTTACCGACTGGAGTTCTTGAAGATTTTCTTGACCGACTTGGTGCATTTATTGTTGGTAGCTTTTGTTGGATTCTCCTATGTGGATCTGGAGGCTGACATGTTGAATTAAATGTTTGTAAGGTGATTTGAGAGCTGACTTGTATTGCATTTAATATTTGTTTGTAGGAGTTAATTATTTCATCCAGCTGACTTGTGGTTGATGATTAGTATTTATAGGGTGTTTGGGTAGATGTTTTAGGTAGCAGATTTGGGAGAGCCAGATAAGTGAAGTTGTGGAAAAGATCCTATGAGATCTTATAGATCAAATTATTATATGATAGTTTGTATTAGCAGAGCTAGTGGTTGCATACTTGGAGACAAGGAGATTGCTTGGAGGCTTGCAAGCTCAAGTTCATATCTACCTTAGGGTTTCCATCAATTGCTGATAGTTTTTAGAATTGAACTAGCTAGAGTTGTATTGGATATGATTGATCTTGCATAATTACTTCTTATTGTAATTGGCCCTAACTTGGAATGCCTTACAGCCGGGCATGTTAATGAAAATTTGACTTGAAACAATTTTTGTGTTGAGTTGTTCCATTGTGTTGTTCTGTTGCTGCAAGGTTGGAATGTCCTTAATTGGATTCTCTTGCCTTGATTTTCATCAAGTAAACAAGCACATGGAAAAATAAAGACTACTTTCCCCACATGTAAATTAAAAAATGCCAATACCCCCTATTTTTCATATTTTAAAATATAAGAAGTCTTGATTTATAGAAACATCAATGACATCCCTGATTTGACAATAATACAAAATGCAAAAATTGATATAATCCTAGCCCAAATATATTTTAAATTAATTAATTAAATGTTGAATCACTTCAAGAAATAACAATTAAAAAATATATAACCATACAATAGTGAGTAAGGGAAAATAAGAATAAGTAATAACACTAGATTAATAAATATCAATAGATACAAAATCTATTAATATAATTTATTAAAATAATGTAATTAATTACCCTTTCACGCCCTAAGGACTAAGGCATTTTGAATGATTTAAAAAATAGTGGCATCCTTCTAGGGAAATCCCCGCAGGGTCATGAAGCATTAACATGCTTTGAGAATTTATTTATTTTTAAATCCCACCAAAAATACCTTGAAACAAGCATGAAGGTCCTCAAGATAAAAAAGGCAAAACCCTAAAATAGAACTTGGCATTTCATTTGGTTAAAACCTAGCTTGTGAAACCCTATCTGCCATGGTTGTAAGGAAATGATGGAATTTTTGAGGAATTTGAGCTTGGACTGTGCATTCAAAGTTTATTTTCTTCTTCAGATTATCTCAGTGAGCATTGTTCTAATTGTTTTCTTTCATTTTCCTTGACTTTGAAAGCTTTCCTTGAGCTTCTTTTCTTAGATTTGGAAATTTTAGTGATGAACCCTAAGGAAATAATGAAGTTTAAAGCTTTTCCTCACTCATCTTGGCATATGATATTCTGTAAGTTTCTTTTGTTTTCTGAGTATCTACTCCATACTTGGTGGCTCATTATGTTGCACACTTTTTTTGTCCTTATGAAGAATCTCCTTTGTTATTGACTTTGGAGTTAGAAATTTGTGAGCTCTTTTCCTTACTCTTGTAATGACTTCAATGTTGCTATTTCTTTTTCTGCATCTTCTTTGTGAGAAATCATTTCATAAGTTGTCAACATAGGCAAAGTTGACTCCATCATTTTTGCTCATGGCTGTAACCTTACTTCACTACTGCTCATGACTATTTTAAGAGCTTAATGATATGCTCATTCATGGGCTCTTTGTCTTTACCATGACTTAAAGTTTGTGAAATAGCTAAAAATAAGAGTTTTTACTATTCTTTTCCCTCAAAATCATATGAGTCTTGGTTCTTTGTTCCATGGCTATAAGCTATGTATCTACTATGATAGTCAAATGACTTTGACCTTCCCACTATCTTGGTACTTTATTATTCACCATTGCATCTATTCTTAATGTTCATTGTATTCACTACAAGTCTTGTAAAAGGAAAAAATACCACTACCTTCACTTGCAAGCTTCAAAGGGCATTAAGTCATTGTCATGAACATTTGCATACCTCTGTTTTTTCATAGAAGCTTTGCTTTGCAGCAAGAATGCTCTTATTTTTTATTGTCAATGTTATTCTATGCTAGCCCTTTATATGTATAATGTCATGACTAATATGGTACACCATATCCTTCTTATAAGGTAACACACATATTTCCATGATAGTGATAGCAGTGTTCTCAACTCAAGATGACTGCACCCTTGTTTTATGTGAAATTGAGGAGTCTCTGAAATATTAGCACTACTAGATCAAACATTATGATGTCACTCCATTTATTACATGACTACTTCATTGGTGATGTTTTATGTTGTCAATACCACATATTGTTGTCACATTTTGAAGCATTATTGGTGCTATCATAATGACTCTATACCACATTCTTTCTTATGAGTTCTCTATTTCATCTAATCTCTGATTGCAATGTGATTTCTCTTAGTGATACTTTCATACTTCATATTTCATATTGTGTTCTACATCTTTTGTTTTGCTTATAGTGATATTAATCAATACTGTAAGGTTTCACACTTAACAATATATTCTTTATACATTTATTTGTATGCAATTACCTTCATGAATATCCTTGAAGTGATCAATATATCATACTTAAGTTTTTGAAGTTCCAGAATATTTTAGCACATAAGGTCTTATGGACCTTCTTCAGCTTACAACATGGTATACTAGTGAATAAATCATGGTTTTTTATTCAATTTGACTTCTAATACAAAAATAATTCCCACTTAAGCTAGAGCAAGTTCAGAATACCTCATGACATGAAAGTGTATCCAAAGACAACTTGAATGTTGATACTTTGACTAAAAAAAAGGTTTCAAATAGAAGGTATATGTTCCTTTAATGTTTCTATATGTTCTGTACTTTCATGATTTTCAGCTGGATCATTGATTATATCTAATTCTTTACCCTAATTTTCCTTTGAACCCATCTTATCTCTCAAAGGTATGCTAGACTCAAACCCTCGTGGGAGCTACAATTAATCCCACAAGCCAATGAAAGATAAGGATATAGCTGCACATGAAGCAAACATATTAAAATAAAAGACCATCATGATGTAATCAATGAATCAGACCCTTTCTTTCTTTTATACAGGTTTAGGATAGATATTGATCGCATAGGTATGTGAATAGGTGGTTAATCATAGTCAGTTATTGCTTAGATCCATTAGATCTAACATCTTTATTTCTACACATATAGGACTCAAGAGTTTTTAGGGAAGACTTGATCAGGACCAGGACCAAACTCAGGGATGCTCAGTAGACCCATTCCAACCAATCAATCACATGCAATGATTGGTTATCCTTGACCTCCTACTCCTATACTTTTTCTCTTTAACTTCTTGTTCTTAGTTTGCATAGAATATAGAAAGGCCGCTCTCATGGCTTGTGTGGGAGATGTATTTGATATTCAACAGGTTAAATTTTCTTCTTAGATATATAAACACAAATGTACTTCATTATGTTTAATACAAAAGATAACATGATTTTTCCTTCTAAATTGATGCAGACCAAGGGATGGTGGATCCAATTAAGGATAGACCAAACCTTGCAGCTTCAGAATTACATAGTGGAAATACAAAACATAAGATGTTTCAAATCAATTTTCCATTAACATGCCTGGCTGTAAGGCCTTCCAGGTTAGGGACAATTACAAACAATAGTAATTCTGCATTATCCACACATAGATCCAATACAATATCAACTAGTTCATCTTTGAAGACAATCAGAAGCTAATGGAAACCCTAAGGAAGATCTAAACTTGAGCTCACAAGCCTCCAAGAAATCTCCTTGTTCCCAAGTGTGCAAACCACTAGCTCTACAAATACCAACTATCAGATAACAATCTGATTTGCAAGATCATGCAAGATCTTTTCCACAACTTCACCAACTTCAACTTTCAAGCTTCTCATCTGATATCCCAGATCTACTAAGCATGTCCATAAACATCTACCCAAACATCCCTTAAATACAAATCATCGGCCACAAGTCAGCTAGATGAAACCATTAACTCTTCCTAATAAATATTAAATGCCATACAAGTCAGCTTAAAAATTGTATTACAAACATTTAATTCATTATTTCAGCCTATAACAATAGCTACCAACAATAAATGCACCAATTTGGCCCAAAAAATCACACAGTACTCCAATCGGTAAACCAGAACTACCGAGCAACAGTGAAATAACTGAGCATGCCAGGCATCACCGAGCACTAGTGTCGACCGAGCACCATAGACATCACCGAATAACACTTTCACTGAGGACCAAGGATGTCCCTGCATTACCCTAGAATGCCCCTTCATCAGACACCCCAGGTTCCAAAAGATGTTCATATGTGAGAAGAACATCTTCTAGGGTTCAACACATAAACCCCGAACTAGTTCTTCACATACAAGTCCTCCATCTTCTCAGCTTGCATATTCTTCCACTTCAGCTTCCTTTGTCTCTTGAAGTCTTTTCTTGACAACATACAGGTCAGTTCTCCAAACTGATCATTCATTTCCTCTAGATCCACCAACTCAACTCGGCTACCAATACTCAAGCTTCTCTTACCGAGCATTGTATCCATCAAAGTCATCAATGAAAACTTCCTGTCATCCTTCTCAATAGTAAACACATTCTTCACATAGTCATAAATAGCTCTGCAATCATATTGCCAAGGTCTACCGAGCAATATATCACAACTATTCATCTTCACAATGTCACATAACACAAGATCCTTATACTAGCCAATCTGAACATCATTAAAGCATTGTTCTCTAACTTCTAGAGCATGATCATCTTGCAACTAGCCAATCCTATAAGGATGTGTATGTCTCATTCTATTCAACCCAAGTTTCCTAACCATGTCCTCAGCAAAAAGGTTATCAGTACTACCACTATCAACAATAACATCACAAAGTTTACCTTCACACTTGCATCGGGTCCTAAACAAGTTACTCCTCTGACAAGGTTCCTCCTTTGTACTGAACAATGTTCACCAAAGTAGTAATTTCTTTGATTCAAGTTCATTCTGAATGTTCTCATTTACCACAGCAGTTCGTTGGTCACCAAGCTTCTTCAGTGTACACTCAAAAGAACGGTGTCCTTCCTCTCCATATTTATAGCAAGTACCTTTAAAGATAACTCTATCTATCTTCTTCTTTGGTTCCATAGGTTTCTATTCATCTTCTGCATTAGTCAGTTTATCCTTCACCGAGTGATCAATTTTCTCCTTCCCTCGGGAGATACCATATTGTTTCCTTTTCAACTTATCTTATGCCTTCAGAGCATACTGATAAGCATCTTCAACAAAATCAATCTTCAGCATACCAAGCTCATCCTGAATATTGAATCTCAGACCATTCACATACTGAGCTACCTTTTCCTTACCAAGTTCTCTGTGTCTAGACCGAATAATAAGCTTGTAGAATTCCTTGGTATAATCTTCAACAAACAAATCCTTCTGCTTCAAATTCTGTAATTTCTTAAACAAGTCAAGCCCATAGTCAACCGGTATGAACTTAGCTTTCAATTTTTTCACCATCAACCTCCACCGATTGATCTTCATTTCACCTTCATCTTCTCTATCTCTTTGTAATTCTTTCCACCAAAGAGCAGCATGCCCTTTCAACTTAGTCTATGCCAATCTCACCCGAAGAGGATCTTTAATTTCTTCTAGCTCAAATAAATCTTCAAGTTCACCAATCCAATCAATCAAGTTCTTAGGTTTCAAGGTACTAGAGAAAGTAGAAACTTCCATTCAGTAACTATTACTAAAATGAGCTCCAAATCTATGCAATCTAGCAGTTCTATCTTCCCCAGATCTATCCCTCCGGTCATCACCACTAGATCCAACAGGTTCAAAGTCTTCAACAAATTCTTCATAGCCATCCTCAGTACCCACATTCTGAGGTATGCTAGTAACAACTCTCATGATTTCGGTGACCATGTCATTATTCATCAATTCCATCTCAGATCTAAAATTTGATTTCACCTTCTCTGTGATCCAGGATTCCACTGTATCACAAAGATTAGAAATAACTCTAGGTTCCAATCTTCTCGGAGGCATCCTTAAAGATATGCAAAAACCCTCTGCAACAAACCCTCACCGACCACCTTGTAACAATCTCCAAGTTGTGTATAAGTTAGATTGCAACCTACAACCTTGCAAACAACTAGGGCACAATTTCACAAGTTCAATGCCATAGATTTGCAACCAAGATCATACGATCTCTTCGCCAACAAGATCAACTTTGCAAGATCAGCCTTGCAAGATCAATCTTCACTCCACAAGATCAACTTTGCTTTGATACCACCTAACATAGACCAAGGGATGGTGGATCCAATTAAGGATAGACCAAACCTTGCAGCTTTAGAATTACACAGTGGAAATACACAACACAAAATATTTCAAATCAATTTTCCATTAACATGCCTGGCTGTAAGGCCTTTCGGGTTAGGGCCAATTACAAACAATAGTAATTCTGCAAGATCCACACATAGATCCAATACAATCTCAGCTAGTTCAGCTCTAAAGACAATCATAAGCTGATGGAAACCCTAAGGTAGATCTAAACTTGAGCTCGCAAGCCTCCAAGCAATCTCCTTATTCCCAAGTGTGCAAACCACTAGCTCTGCAAATACCAACTATCAGATAACAATCTGATTTGCAAGAGCATGCAAGATCTTTTCCACAACTTTTCCAACTTCAGCTTTCAAGCTTCTCATCTAATATCCTAGATCTACTAAGCATGTCCCTAAACATCTACCCAAACATCCCTTAAATACAAATCATCAGCCACAAGTCGGCTGGATAAAACCATTAACTCTTCCTAACAAATATTAAATGCCATACAAGTTAGCTTACAAATTGTATTACAAACATTTAATTCAGTATGTCAGCCTGTAACAATAGCTACCAACAATAAATGCACCAAGTCAGCCCAACAAATCACACAGAACTTCAGTCGGTAAACCAGAACTATCGAGCAACAGTGAAATAACCGAGCATGCCAGGCATCACCGAGCACCAGTGTTGACCGAGCACCATAGACATCACCGAGTAACACTTTCACTAAGGACCAAGGATGTCACTACATTACCCTATAATGCCCCTACATCATAAATGAATATCAAAGAATGAATCATTTACTGGGCACAGAATCATAAACATCTCAACTGAGATAAACATTTGAAAATTTTTGGAACAAAATGGATAAACCTCTAAACCTTGTAGGTTACTAGCTATATGATTTGTAAATATGAGGAAAAATTTGTTATTATGAATGATAGACATAGTAGCCAACTAGGTACACATATTTTTCTGGCCTTTTTTTAAGACTTTTCACAATCATGAAACTTTGACACCAAAACAATTCCTCCTCACTGAAATGTATTTGAATGTATGTTTTATTGTAGTGAAACAAGTTTCACTACAATAATATATATGTTGAAATGTAACTCAATGAGGATGAATTGAAATAGATTAACCCCACAATGTAGCTGAAACCTAGAATAGATCTTCAGAGATAATTATTGAAAATAGGAAAGACTAACTAAAAACATCTAACCTATGGTGCTAAAAAATACCTTATTGAAAGCAATAAAAAACTATCCTAAGCTTAATCAAAGATAGATCAAACTGCAAATAAGGGCTTGAGGTGTATCCCATTGATTGGGATAGGAAGAACATCTCCATCCATTGTTGATAAATGAAAAACATTGTGCTCATTGCATTCTATGATCATGAATAGACCACTCCAAGATGAGTCAAATTTGAAATATTTGCATGGTCTACTTTTCAACTCATCCCATTTGAGCAAAATATCTCCAACATTGAACACTCTTGATCTTGCCTTCTTATCAAAATCTCTTTTAGTCTGCATTTTTTTATACTTCATGGTTTTCATAGCTTTGATTCTAGTTTTCTCCAACTCCATTAGTTGGGCATATCTTACTGCCATAGGATCAACACTTTCAAATAAAACCAGATGACTAGCAATATCTAAAGTTGGTAACTCAATAGATATTGGAAACTTGGCTTCTTTTCCATATACCAACATGTAAGGAGAATTTCCAATCACCTTTTTAGGATTGATTATATCTTCCCATAAGGCAACTTTTAGTCTTGAATGCCAATCTCTCATATTATCTTGTAATGTCCTCTTAGTGATTTTTATCAAATTCTTATTGGTGGACTCTGCTAGTCTGTTCCCTTGAGGATAGTAATTGGAAATTGTATTCAAATATACTCTATTTTTTACTGCTTATTTATTCACCCTCAAATCTACAAATAGCATGGCAGTCTTTGTGTGTTCATGTTGTGTTCTTTGTTATATATTTGTCTAGATCACTTTAGACGAATCGTGTTTCTCTGTTACTAAGAGATGATAAAGTAATCAAACATGGCATACATATTCTTCTATTTGTACCTCTCTTCTATTTTTCATTACATGTTATGTTGTCTATGTGTTATTTTTTGCATATGCACCCTTGTGTAGTCTACTTGGATGCTTGTGACATAGTAGCACCAATTTTTTTCGTTCTGTGTCGCCGGCCCAAAAAGAATCTTCTTTGTCCCTCTTACATCCTTTTTCCTCCATTGTGGTGTAGTTCTATTTCCTTTGGGGAATGATGAAATTTAATGCTTGATATAATATTACATATTATCATATGATAATACTAATCCCACAGTTAGTAGATCCCTTCGTGCTCTCTCTTTTTTCATGTGTTTATTTCCCTTGAAGTGTTCTCTCTTGGGGGCATTTCATAGTGGAGACATTCTTTATGGATGCATGTACACTTTCATTAAAGTAATTGCTCTAGTTGAGTCATTTTGCAATCACTTTAACATGGGGATATACACTTTGCTCACTTTTGCATACACACACGTTGACAGTTTAGTTTCCTCTATCAAACTATTGACAATTCATGGGGGCTTGGTCTTTGTTCTTTTGGATCTCTCTTTGGATTACTGATAGTTTGGGAGGCTCAATCCTTTCTTTTTTATCCCTCTTTGGATTACTAATAGTATGTGAGGCATGATCGTTGTTTGGTCCTTCTTTGGACTATTGACAGTCTAGGAAGCCTAATTGCATTTATGATCCCTTAAGGACACACACATCCTTATGCCTGGGTCATCTTTCAATTCTTCTTTTTGGGACATAGAGTTCCCTTGAGGTTGAATCCTTTTGATGAATTGACTAGCATTCCACACACACTTGTTAGACCATTCAATTCATCTTTGATGGGTTGAATAGCATACCACACACACTTGCTAGACCATTCAATGCCATCTCTTGTTGTAACACACCTTTTTCTTTTTCCTGTGTAGTTCACAATAAGGGCCACAAACCTTATTGGGTGAGTTGGCTACACTTTCTTGTTAGTGAAATATCTCTTATTTTGGCTTTGGATATGATGAAGATTCAATTCATTTGGGGGCTTGATGGTTTCTTCATCTCCTTAGTCATGATAAGATCAATTCTTGCTCTTTGATCTACTTTATCGTGAGCTTGAGGAAACTCATACTCCCACTAAAGTGGGGGCTAAATGTATCATCTTAAAATAGATGCACTCATTATTTAAGACCTTTTAGCTCTTGTCCCTTTACCAACTTTATGGACCATGGATGGATTCGTGCACGACCCCCTTCACCTCCTATTCTGTCTAATTTTAACCCTTTTCAACTATGTAATCTTTTAGACCTCAGGGTTGGCTCCCTATGGGCCAACCCTAGAATAGGTTGACCAAGTTGACCTATTCCTTAGGAATAGGTCAACCAGGTTGACCAGTTTGACCTGTTCCATGGGAATTTTAAATCATGGGTCGGTGTTGTCTCATGGAATTAAATTTCCAAATAGGGTCCCCTTGTCGGCTTGCTTTGTTTTCTTTCTTGGAAACTAGTATAAAAGGAATCTTAGGCACCTCATTTTGAGGAGGAATTTGCACTATAGAAATCACACATGCAATCTCAATCATTCAAGCAAGTAGATTTTCATCAAGCATTCAAGGCATTGAAAAATTCAAGGATCCTTTGTGAGCATTTCCTCTTCAAGATCTAGCACTTTGTTGGCCATCAATGGAGGATATTTACATTGAGGCACTCATCATCTTCTTCATTGGTGCACATTTACATCCATGGCTCCATGATGTGGTTTTGGTAGATCTATTGCATTTGTGGATATTTCCTACATCCATTATTGTAAATTCAACATCTACAACGTAAAAGTATCACAAAATCCTTATTGACAAGGGTTTCTACAAGCAAGGTTAATAGTTACATTTTTCTTGTTTTATTTATATATTTACATTTCTTTCAAGGTTGATTCCTCAATCTAGGGCTTGACCAAGGCAAGCCCTCATCCACCCAAACCCAAAAACAAGCTTTTCTGTGTGCAGGAATAAGATATCAAAATTACAACCACAGATTTGGAAACTACTTTTCGAGACATTTCCAAAGAAGTTGGGTCGACTTTGCTATAGTATCCCAAGAACACAGTGACTTGGTTGACCTGTTCTTGGAGGCATGGGAAAAACAACATTTTTTGGGTTTTCTGTCGTGATCATGAATCCGCAGTCGGAGGTTCTATCATAGGTTCAGATTCATGATTTTTAGAGAAAAATGGCACATTCCTCTACACAATTCAAGGTGAGTACTTTATCATTCATTTCATTTCTTAATCTAGATCTATTTTCACATCTTAATTGGGTTGATTGCTTACATTTAGCATCTAGATCTTGTATGCACCCTAAAATGGTCGCCTCAACTTTGGGCCCCATTCTTCAATTTATCAATTTCCTGAATCAATACTTGACAATTTTCAAATCAATTTCCTTGATCAAATCTTAATTCTATCATTTAATCGATTATATTCTATGGACTAACCATTTTATCCTAAGTCTTTATTTAATTAAAAGGAATTCCCTCCCCTTTTATTAAATAATTTTCCCCCACTTACCTCTTATCCTAAGTTGCACAAATAAAGCATTATTCTTATTTTATAAAAAGAAGAAAAGGCCTTTTTGTCTCACATGGGGCACAAAAGTCAACACTTCTTTCTCATTGGAGGAGACTTGTGCACATGGATTGATCCCACTTTCAAACTCCACCCTTGATCAACTCTTTTGCCTCTTAATCTCTACCGTCCGTCATTCTCATTTTCTATAAAAGAAGAGCTCTCTTCTCATTTTAGGATCCCACTCTTGAATACTAATCTTATGTTGTAGGTTTTCTTGGAGATTTTGGAGCTTTGAAGATCTTCTTACATTCTAGCTTTCATTATTGCATTATAGTTTAGCTTCATTACATTTCTAGTCTAGTTTCTTTCATGTTCTAGTTTAACTCACATAGCTTAATTAGTAAGGCTTGTAAAACTTTCATTTTCCTTTCATAGCTTAGTTTGCATTGTCCATTATAGCATAGTTGCATTGCATTCTCATTCAAGATTCTTGAAGATATTGGCATTCTTGCCCTTGTCTCATTGAATCTCCCATTGTGTGGTTTACTAGCAAGGTCATATGCTTCATAGCTCTAGCTGAGAGCAATCTAAATACCCTTGCAACTCCATGCTTAGGGAGCTCTAGGTTTCTTTCTCAAGGTCTCCAATCTATGGATTCTCTTGGAAGTAATGACTTAGAGAAGTGCACAATTTAGGTGTACATTTTTGGCGCCCATCGTGGGGTAGAACAACTCTATTTTGTCCTTTATTTTCATGCATTTCCACAAATTTTTCGTCATATTTAGCTTGTTTTTCTAGGTTGTTTTCTACATTTTTTTTTGACAGAGTATCGTACGATAGTTTACCAATATCATACGATAATTTTCTATATACCCATGCGATACTTTGCCAGTCAAAATATCGTGCGCACTTGCTAGATTCTGTTGCACAGGTATTTTACACTCTGTTGCATGGACACAGTATGATCTGTCATACAGAACAAAAGTATTGCACCAGTATACTACAAAGCATCACGCAATTCTTTTTCTGACAGAATTGTCGCACAGGCCTGGCAGTGAGTAATTTTTGTGCTTTCTTTGCAATATTTAGGTTTGATTGCTTGTTGGTTTCAGTTTGTTGTGTTAGGATAGAGTTCTATTTGTAGATTATATTTTATTTTGATGCATTAACCTTTGTGGGCCTAACAATTTTTTCTTGTAGGTGTGCCCTAGTTGCTTGAATATTTTCTAAAAAGAACGCATGTCAAAGCTTCAAATGCACAAGGGCTACTAATCATTTTTGCAGGGCTGCCCAAAGCATAAAAACAATCAAGTGCTTGTTCATTTATTTCATTTCAAGTGCGGCATATACTAGTTGTTTCTTTCTTAGGCACTTAATATCTTATTCTTTGAGTCTTTTGGTGGTAGGAGAGTATGCTCTTCACCCTTGTGGTGAACCAGAAATCTTGACCCACCTTTAGATTTTGAAAGCAAGAGGGCTAAATGAACATTGCTTGGTGTGTTTGGGAAAGATTTTTGAGATAGGAGAGTATGCTCTTCACCCTTGTGGTGAACCAAAAATCCTGACCCTCAAAGGTTGATCCACTTTTTGTTTAGTTTAAGATCCTTTAGCGGGCCTGCTCTTGAGCAATCAAGAGGAATGACCCAAGTGGGGACAAGCTAATACCGAGCTATTCTGACCCACTATAAAATCAAGGCCATCAAGAACACAAAACCTTGGTAGACGTAGTACTTGTCTTCGCTTGGTGTGAGTACTTGTGGGATTGTGACCATGAGGAAAATGCTAAGCAAGAATGCTTAAGGTACTCTTGTGGCCATGAGGTCTGTTACTTTCCGCAAGGTAAGGAGTCCCTTTGGGGAGCAAGAGGGGTATTATGAAGGGAAGCCCTTTTTATGAACCATAGATAGAAGCTACCCTATTTTACCTCTTAACATATTGGTGCAAGGATTGATCCTAGTGGACTAACCCAGATCACCCCAAGATTACTCACCATCTGTGTTCCTTTGGTTGTGTCATTGGCACTTCCATGACAAAGCCAATATCTATTGTGGACAACCACTTTTTGTGAGGCGATGGGACATCAAGTGTGGGCCAAGTTGTTAAGTATTGAGCCTTTGTCTTTTTAGGCTAGTAAGTGCTTGATTTTTCTTCACTGTGATCTACCTGTGTAAACATTCTTGAACATTAAACATCACGATATTGCTCATAGGATTTTTTTTCTTTGATATCACAAGTTCTTGTCTTAGCAAGGTTACTTTTGCCCTTGTGCAAGTGTTTTATGACATGTTTGATCACTTACTATTTGCAAACCTGTCTATTTTCTGGTACTACTGCGTTTGAAATCGAGAAATTGAACAAATTACCTTCAACCTTGACCAAATCGCCTTTAACACTGAGATTTACACATTCACTAGTCAAGAGTCGTACAATATTAAATAATCATTGCACACTGGTATGAGTATTATCATGCGATACTTCATTGTTGCACAACCATCGCACCGCCTGCCTGGATTTTATCGCATTGACTGCTTGGAAACCATTGCACGACCTTAGTGCGAAGGATCATTTGGATAAAGTGTATCATCCCAATACCCTGTGAATTGTCGCACATAGTCTTCTTGCTGTCTTACTGATTTGTGTCTTATTTCCAGTCTCCTTTGGTTGATCCAAGTCAGATCAAGTTGTTTGTCCTATCATTGGAAGCCTGTTTGCACTTGGGATTCTTGTGTTTTGACCCTTTTGATTAGTAACCTTTGATTTTACAAAGCGATCTTGCTTGGAATCAGTGCGTTAGAAATTTCCCTTGTTGAAAAAGACCAACCTTTGGATTCTTTGATAACACACTTGGAGAGTCTTAGTACTCTCTTGTCCAATTCACTTCCACCCAAACTCAATTTCAATCAAATATAACTTGGTTAAAACCATCCTCCTGATCCATATGTGTTAGGATACTTATCCATTGATTGGGCACCTCTGTGGCAGTGTTGGTTTACACCTTTTACAATTTTCTATCTCACCATCTCTCTTTTGGACAATTGAACACTTTTACTATCTTAGTTTGATACCAATGTTTCTTAAGGTTGTCTTATCACTGAGTGCTTTTCCTTTCATGTCATTTACGACAAGGTATCAAGTGAGTCAAGGGAAATGACCTCAGATAGTCTTTAACCAATTACCCCTTGTTCAAACTCACCAAAGACGTAAAGGAAGTGAGCCTATTTTTTACCAATCACCTAGGAGCGAGTCCGAAGTTTGGTTTAAGCCTAAGAGCAATCCTAGTGAGTTGAGCACATCCTTAGCACCTTCTCAATCAGATATGGATATGAGTTACACCATGATTCAAAAGGAGAGGGAAGAAATGGATCAAAATCTTGATGACATATTTCAGAGACATAGAGACAACATTCTATTTGGTGATTCCTCTCATGAAAATCAACCAGAATCACCCCCTATCAATACCAGATATTTGGATGCCCATCAAAGGACTGAAGGTATACAAGGCGAGCTCACCAAGATGAATGGTCACAACATGAAGACTAGAAAAATGAACCTTGTGATGCTCATGTGAATGCAGCATATACCAATGACTTGTTCAAACATTCGAGACCAAGCTCTCCACTTAAAACAACCTCAAGGTATACAAGTGAAAGGCTCAAAAGAATTGAATGTGAGAAGAAATCCTTTTTGGATGAACAAGCTGCAAAAGAGGAGAGGTTTAGAATCCTAGAGGTGGAGAGTCAAGCCTTGTTAGAATTGGAAAGGAAAGCCTCTCAAGAGGAACAAGATAGACTTTTGGCCCAACAGCTTAATGCCCAATTCAACAACAGGGGTATCAATACTGGAAACAACTCCCCACCATCTACACCTTCAAGGACCCCATGAAGAAGAAGGTGCTCAAGAACCCCTTCAAGATCTCCTAGTCCTAGAGGAAGAAGGACTTCACAACATGCTCACTATAGGAGAAAAAAACCTCCTAAGAACTCGAGACAACCCTCACAACGAGCTCATCATGGCTCCCAACATGGAGGTAGTAACTCAAGTTTTGATGCTCAAGACTTCATGAGGATGCATCAGGAACCACTCTTCCAACAATATGTGGAGAGGTATCTAGAGCAAAACAAAGACAAGTTCCTAGAGAGCTTGATCAACAAGGGTGCCAGGGTTCCTTACAACTTTGATGTGGATAGGAAGATCAAGAAGCAAAATCCATCTCAAGAAGAAGAGATTAGACAAATGAAGAGTATGATGGAAAATCTATTAGCACCTAAGAGCTCATTCAATCTTGACTCAATATGTCCCAACCCTTTTGATAAGAGTGTGAGCATGAAATATTTCCTAGGAAAGTGGAAATCCCCCAATATGACAAGTATGATGGTAATGGAGATCCACATGACCATGTGCGCCAATTCTACATTATGAGCTTTGAGTTTCACCAAGATGACTCCTATCTCATGAGGTTGTTTCCAAGGAGTCTCAAAGGTCAAGCAATGGAGTGGTTTACCAACATAACTCCCCCCGTCAAGACTTTCAAAGAACTGGTACATAGATTTGTCCAACACTTCACCTACAATATTTCAAGATCTGTCACCATGTTGGACCTATGTAACTTAAAACAAAATCAAGGGGAGTCCTTTGTTGCTTTCTTGCAAAGGTGGAGATGTCAGTGTGCTCGCTACTCCAGGACCATTCCTAAAAAGGAGAAGATTGACATTCTTATTAGCAACTTGGTTCCTAAGATACGGTACAAAGTTTAGAAAATGGTCTTTGAGTCGTTTGACACCATGGTCAAAACCACATGCAGAATTGAGGATGTTTTGAAAGAGCAAGGAATTTTGGCCAACAACAATGGTCAAAATAACCACAATGCTAATAAGGATAAAGGGAAAAACTTGCACTGGAATAAGAACAAGAAAGTGGTTAATGACGAAGTTGTAGGCTCTTCTCAACCAAAGGATCAAGGTGTTCTTCACCTATCTAGTGTTTTTCAAGCAATGAGGCTCAACCCATCCAACAAACAAGAACATAAGCCAAGATACCAAGAAAAGCCCAAGAAAGAGAGGCACCAATTTTTAAAGCTTGGTGATTCCTATGAGGATGTCTTCAAAACACTTATTGCCAACAATATTTCACATCCTCAAGATCCTGCAAAGCACCATATTCCTGATGTTAAACCACATTGGTGGGATGAGAAAGCTTTCTGCAAATTTCACAATGGTATTGGACATGATATCGAACACTGTTGGAAACTTAAGCACATCATCTAGGATTTAATTAAAAGTGGAAAACTTAAGGTGGATGGTTTGAACACTAGTGCTAATCACAAGGCTTTTAAATAACCTTTGCCTAAATATGAGAAGGGGGAAACCTCTAAACCAAAGAACGACAAGGTAGAGATCAACTACACTTACACAGCTGTGGAAAATGTGGTCAACATGCTCAAAGTTGTGGAAGAAAGTGTCAACGTGATGAGAAGCAAGGATCCCTATGGTTATGATGTGGACTCTCCTCCTATCTTTGATGAAGAACCTATGGTGGTGCTAAGGGGTCCTCACTCTAGAAGGTCATCCCAAGCTCTTAATGTTGTCACAAGAAGTCAAGGTCTTGTTGCCATTAGAGGACCCAATTCCAATCCATCTAGTAAACCAAAGCAAGTGGCATCCAAGAATGTCACTACGAAATCAGCAGTTGATCCCAAAATGAGTTATAATCTTGTTGACCAGTTCCAGAGAACCCGAGCTCAGATTTCAATCTTTGAGCTTTTAGAATTATCCCGAAGACATAAGTGTGTCCTTGAGGACACCTTGCACACAGCAAATGTTCCTACAAACATAGATGTCAACCAATTCCAAAACATGGTCAATCATAGTGCTAGCCCACACTACCTCACTTTTTTAGAAGATGATGACAAAGCTTTAAGCCACCCATATAATCTCGCCCTTCACATTGAAGTCATGATTCACAAAACCCATGTCAAGCATTTGTTGATAGATGGAGGTGTTGGGCTCAATATCTGTTCTTTGAGTCTTTTAAAAACATTGGGTTACTCTAAGCAAGTGATTGATACCAGAAAGAAGATTACCATAAAAGCCTATGATGAGGCAGAAAGGAGTTCTAAGGGGTTGGCCATCCTTCTTGTTAGGATTGGTCCTATTGAGAAGGATATCTTGTTTCAAATTGTTGATGTTGGTCCCCTTGCATACAACATCTTACTTGGTAGGCCATGGATCCATGACATGCAAGCAGTACCATCTACCTACCATCAATGTGTTAAGTTCCCCTATAATGGAGTAGAAATATGTATACCTGGGGATAGCACCTTATTTGTCAACACAATTTCAGCAGGGACTCATGTTCCCCTCAACAAAGAAGCAGAAGATTTCAAGGCAACCCTAGAACAATGTAAAGACAAGCTTAAGATGATAGACCTTGGTATGGGGGGGTATCAACTTGACTCCTTCACAAAGTTGCCAGTTTCACCTAGGTCTTATGGCAAGCCTTCACAAGAGATGAAACCTTCTTCTTCAATCATGACCTTATTTGGTACATTTGTAGAGCCTTTAGTACCTATACAAGATGAGAAGGAAGAGGTGGTTGTTAAAGACTGGATCTATAGAGAAGATAAATACATGCATAATGAGAACTTCTCTCCCTCTCCTCAGGCCTATGGAAGAGGGTATACTCTTGTCAAAAATATGGGCTATCTAGGACATGGCCTTCTTAATCATATATTAGATGCTAGGGCTGAACCTCTTGATCATGCTCTTTTTGGACACAAGTCTAAGAAGACGGTTGGCCTAGGCTTTGAAAATTCTAAAAAGAAAACTACTCCTATCCTTGATGAGATAGATAGTGAAGATGAATCAAAGTACATGCCCAATTTGACAAACCAATAGGATATATGTGAAGATTTGGTACCTTCCACCAATCTCCTTTGGGGAGATTCAGATAATCCAATTGCCCATGCAACAGTTGTAAACATAGAGTGAAAAGAATCAGATATAGAAGATCCCATCAGAGAACATTAGTGAAAGAACATTATTCATTTGATGGAGAGAGATGTTACCCTTGATTATGTTAGAGCTTCAACATCAAGACATCCCAAGCCTTCATGGTGTAAACATCCTAGTCGGGATGAAGAAACATATTCACATGAGTATGAGTGGGACTCTCTCAGATTCTTCTATAGTTGACAAGGATGTTGATATCATTCATACCTATAGTTCCCAACCTGAGGTAGCTAATGAGTCATGCATAGGATTAGAGGATTGAATCCACAGGTTTCTTTAGTGGATGATTCTTTGCTTGGTAGGACTAATCCTAATTTGGGTAACTTAGAAGGATACTTGATGGACCCTGACTCTTTGATCACCAGAGATGATACCATTTGTATCCACAATCTTGAACATTTCATTAACTTACCCCTTTCTCATCCACACCTCATTGATTGGTCTCAACATTATCAAGAGCCTGAGCTCTTAACTTTCCAAAACAACTATGAGATAACTTGTTACCTAAACGCTATTGAACCCATAGTCTCTTCCACCAATGAACCAGCTACAAGCATGACAGAGCCGGACATCAAGTACCTTAGTCAAAAAATAAAAAGAAAAGGAAAAAAGAATAAGAGTTTTGATGGCGAAAACCACTGTGTGGCGGTGTCAGAACCTAAAAAAGTAAAAATAAATGGCGTATCCAAGGGTGAAAACCTCTCTGAGGCACCCAAGGATGAGGCGCTTGATCGTCTCCTAAGTTACTTTCAAGATAGATCTTCAGTGCTTGTTGAGCCTACACAGTTAGTCAATTTGGGTACAAATGAGGCTCCACAAGTAGTACATTTGGCACAGTCCTTGACAACACAAGAAAGGGAAGACCATACCAAGTTCTTACAAAGCAAGAAGATTAATTTTGCTTGGACTTATTCAGATATGCCAGGGTTGGACACTAATCTTATTATGCATCACTTGTCCATAGCTCCACATGTAAAACTAGTCAAACAAAAATTGAGGAAAATGCATCCTCACATAGCTCTTTTAGTCAAAGAAGAATTAGAGAAACTCCTTAGTGCAGGATTCATAAGAGCTATAGACTACGCTAAATGGATATCCAACATTTTACTAGTTTCTAAACATGACAAGTCCATTCACATTTGCATAGACTTTAGAGATCTCAATAGAGCATGCCCAAAGGATGATTTCCCACTCCCTAACATAGACATGATAGTGGACATGACGGCGGGTTATGAGATCTATTCTTTGATGGATGGTTTTTCTGGGTACAATCAAATCAAGATAGCTCCTGAAGACTAGGAAAAGATTGCATTCACTTGTGCATGGGGTACCTATTATTGGAATGTCATGCCTTTTGGATTGAAAAATGTAGGAGCTACCTATCAAAGAGCTATGAGTACAATCTTTCATGACATGATGCATAAGAATATGGAAGATTATGTGGATGACACTTTGGCTAAATCTAAGAAAAGGGACACACACCTAGGTGATTTAGAAGTCATTCTAGATCGTATGGAGCAATTTCAGTTAAGATTAAATCCAAAAAAGTGTGCATTCAGTGTTACCTCTAGAAAACTTCTCAGATTTATTATTTCAGCAAAGGGAATAGAGGTAGACCCTGAAAAAGTTCAAGCAATTATGGATATGCCACCTCCTAAAAACATTAGTCAAATGAGGAGTCTTCAGGGATGTCTTCAATCTATAAGGAGGTTCATTTCACAATTGGTATATCAAGCTCAAACCTTCAATAAGACCTTACATAAGGGAGTCAAATGTATCTGGAATGAGGATTGTCAACAAAGCATGGACCAAATCAAGAAATACTTGGCCAATCCTCCTATCTTAATGCCTCCTATCCCAGGGAAGCCACCTATACTATATGTTTCAGCAACACAATCTTCCTTAGGGGCATTATTAGCTCAACTTGATGAACATGGGAAAGAAAGAGCCATATATTATATCAGTCATACGCTTGTTTCATATGAGGTTAATTACACTAGTATTGAGAAAGCTTGCTTCGCAGTGGTGTTTGCTTCCCAAAAGTTGTGACATTACATGCTTGCGCACACAATACACCTCATAGCAAAAATTGATCCTCTAAAGTATTTGCTCGGTAAGGCTTCTCTCACAGGTAGGCTTGCTAAATGGATGATGATTCTTTCAGAATTTGACATAGAGTATGTTGAGCGTAAAGCTATAAAAGGACAAGCTATAGCAAATCAATTGGCTGATTTTCCAATTCAAGATAGTGTGCCCATTCAAGTTGACTTCCTAGATGAGCATCTCATGTACGTGACTGGAAGAACATAGAAGATGTTCTTTGATGAGTCTTTTATGCAAAATGGCTCAGGATCTAGTATGTTGTTTGTCTCTCCTCATGGGTACATAATTCCTAAGTCTTACAAGCTATTGTTCCCATGTACAAACAACATTGTTGAATATGAAGCTTTAACAAATGGGCTAAAGATGGCCATAGAATGGAGAATCATAGAGTTGCACATTTATGGGGATTCTCAGCTGATAGTCAACCAAGTTAATGAAGAATATCAAACAAAAGATGAGAAACTGGTACCCTACAAGAAAATGGTTGATTCTTTGAGATGATATTTCACATTTGTCACATTTCAACAAATCCCTAGAGCAGAAAATAAAGCAGTTGATGCTATGGCTACACTTGCTTCACTCCTTCAGCTAGAGCAGCATGAGTCCAGATTTGAATTCCTGGTGGAAGAGCTACACTACCCTATCTATGACTCCCAAGAAAGCCATGTTATATGTACTCTTGTTGGTCATGAGTCTTCCTGTTATGGTGCCATTTACTCATACCTTTGTGATGGCATTATCCCTAAAAAAATTAATCGGTCTGAATGAAGAAACCTTACCTAAAATGCCTCTCATTATACCCTTATCTCTGGTGATTTGTATATGAGGGGTTTAGATGGGACACTTCTTAGATGCTTGGAAAAGGAGGAATCCGATCAAGCGTTAGTTGACATTCATGAGGGCATCTATGGAGGACATTCTAATGGTCTTGCCATGGCCCGAAGGTTGCTTAGGGTGGGGTACTATTGGCCTACAATGTAAATGGATGCGGTAGCTTTTGCCAAATCATGTGAAAAGTGTCAGAAACATGGTAACCTAATACATGCTCCAGGTAGGGAGCTTATTCCTTCTATATCTCATTGGCCATTTTAGCGCTAGGCCTTTGATCTTGTTGGGTAGATTCATCCCAACTCATCAGGTGGACATAAATTTATCATCACTGCTACTGACTACTTTACTAAATGGGTAGAAGTTGTCCCACTTTCTGTTGCTTCAGGCAAGATGGTTTCTCTGTTCATTTTGAACCACATCATCTATCGATATGGAGTGCCTTTTGAGATAATCACTGACAATGGAGGTCAGTTAAAAATAAGGACCTTAAACAACTCTGCAAGAAGTTCAAAGTTAAACAACATTGGTCCTCCATTTACTTCCCACAAGGAAATGGTCAAGCAGAGGCATCTAATAAAACCATTCTCAGAATCTTACATAGAACAGTTCATAAGAATGGTCGAGATTGGCATTTACAGATAAATCCAGCCTTGTGGGCTTATAGAATGAGTATTCGTACTCCAAAAAGGGCTACTCCTTTTTCCCTTACTTATGGTGTTGAAGCAGTGTTACCTTTAGAGGTTGAGATTCCTTCACTTAGAGTTTCTCTCAAAGGTCTAGTTATAGATGAAGACTACCGCGCCATGAGACTCCAAGAGTTAGAACTTCTAGATGAGAAACATCAGACTTCATTCGACCATATGAGGGTCTATCAAAAATGTATGTCCAAAGCTTTCAACAAAAAGGTTCGGCCTAGAGAATTCCAAGTGGGAGATCTTGTCCTACATGAAAATCCAAAAAATCAACAGCATAGAGAACAAAAGGGAAAGTTTGAACCTAATTGGCTTGGACCATACATCATTACTGCAGCTTTTGAAACATGTGCTTATTTATTATCTAATGAAGAGGGAGAGCAGCTCCCTGATCCTATCAATGCCTTGCACCTAAAGAAGTTCTATCCATGATGTCTATTCTACCTGGGGGCATCCTTTGTACATATTTATTGATCCTGAAAAAATTCCAAAAAAATTCATATATGATGCTGAAAAAATCTTTAAAAGCATATAAAGTCTTGAAAAATAAAAAAATAAAAAAAAATTGTAAAAAAAAATTTAAAAAAAAAAATAGAAAAAGTGCCTTGGTGAAAACTTGGAAACAGGTGCCTTGGTAGCAAAAATACGAAAAATCAAAAAATCAAAAAAATCTGTCAAGTGGTGAAAACCTGGAAACAGGCGCTACTTGAGGCCTTTGTACCCTTGTTTCTTAGCACATGCTCTCGACACTTAGTCTTTCTCCATCATGCCTTGACCTTGTGGCCTTGGTTTGGAATTGGTCTTTGTCTTTGTCTAGGGGGCATAACCATGTTAGCTTTGGTCTCTTGGATGTGTTGATCTTTAGGACACCTTGCAAATAGTGTTTCTCAACACTCCCCAAATGTGTTTTTAAACACTCTCCCCAGCGTCAAGTGTTTCCCAACACTTATCAAATGTCTTACCCATAGTCTAGGATGATACAATATTTTTCCACTGGCAAATGCTATCCTCAAAGTTTGATTCTATGACCTACACACATGCACTTAAACACTTGACTCGCTGTGACTTGTTTGACTTTATTTATTTGTGTGCTTTCTATGATGATTTCTTTGATGAGTGTTCTCTCCTTAATAGTTTTTGATGATGCTGAGCTAGAAGACTATGGGCATGAGGACATGTTTTATTTCTTTTTCTACCTGTGGGTATATCTTGTTGATCTTAACTATCATGAGCATTCGTGCTTGTTCCACTTGACACTAGGATCTATAATGTATTATCCTTGACTATTTTCTGCAAGTGCATGCTTTTAGTCATCTTGACTTTCTTGTGTCTTGATGTGAGCATAATCTTGCTATAACAAACTTAGAGAACCTCACTGCACTAGTCATCTTGACATACCTGTCTTTGATGCTTAGGTGGGATTCCCACATTCCTATCTGATAAAGATCGTATTCATATACCCATAGTTATACTAGTGAGTATTATATGATCTTATGACGCTACCAATAAAGCTCGATGATGATTATTAGAGTCTAATGGCTTTGTGACCTTGCAAGTAAACCACTTTTCATAGTAGCTTGCATTCTTAAGTTCACGTTAGTTCAGCTTTGCATCTTGCATATGGAGAGAGCTCTCCTTTCATCTTTCATGGACTTGTCAGTTAACTGCGCTCACCTTTCACTTCTTTTTTATCATGTCTTTCGCTCCTCATCTGTCACATCACATCCTTTTCCTGTCATCACAAGGGGTTAATCTTATCATCATATCTACATCAAAAGAGATCATTTTCAGAAACATGAGTCTATATCATAACATGAGAACTACAACATACATCTATGAGAGAGATTATACATGAGCATTCATAAACATATATATCATACATTTGAGCAATATAACAAGACAATAAAATTGAAACATCCATCACAAGTGAGACAAGTACACAAGATACATCATAAATCTAGTCATCTCATATATATAAATCATGATACAAGTACAATATGGGATCCCAAAATTTGGATCAAGTCTCAAGATATGACTAAACATCTAAGCCTAGACCTAGGATTGGCTTGCTCCATCATGTGGAGGTGGTGGTGGTGGCCCCATCCTATCGCTTGCCATGTCCTATCTCCCCGCCCTCTCAGAGTAGAGTGGCACTCACTAAGCTGCCGACATGGCTTCTATGTATAACCCATGATAATATGCCACCCATGTTGCATCCCTCTGTATCTTGGCAGCATCATCTTGTGCCGCTCTCTCCCGCTGATCTATCTCGGCTCACAAATCCATCAACTGCTAATCCCGAATAGAAATAGTAGTCCTTAGCTACTGTATCTTGGTCTCTAAGACCTAGATCCTAGCACAGAGATCCTATCCTCCCCTATCTGCAACCTGCTCCCCTGCATCCACCCATCGGCGAACTGATCTCGCCACATCCTCATCTCCTTGCTCATCATTTGACACCTATCTCTGTGACCATCTCCGGCCACCTGATCAAGATCCCTTCCCTCTCTCCATTCTCCTCCCTCCTCCCCCTCCTTCATCTCCCCCATCATCATCATCCTTGTCCCTACCCTGTGTTGGTGGTTGTGCATCTGGTATTGTGAACCTAGGGAATGGCCGCCTCCGATGCTCTGCTCTATATGTTGCATCCACCCCTGCATCTGCCATATCAGGTAGGTAATCCCATGGCTCTCTCTATAACCCTGTAGTCTCTTGTGCTGCCTGCTAGTAGTCCAGCATCGGCAACCATCCCTATCCCTCATCCTCCCTGCACCTGGCATAGGTGGTGGTTTCCACTACTACCCTCTACTGTCGACCAAACTGCCTCCACACCTGAGAGATAATGAAACGCTCAATAATCTCAGCATGTCAACCTAGTAGTGGCCAACTATACATCATATACCCAAGCTCACGATCTCTATCGCTCCACTACTCACACTGTTGGTATGGTCTCCACTCAAAAGCTGTGAGCTCATCTAGAAGCCTCTTGTAGTAAGTGAGGTCTCCGCTATGGGGCTGGCTGATAAAACTTGTATACCTATAGATATAGGGGCGTCTCCACTCCCAAGGCTATACTCATGGTCGCACAATGGTTATGTGCTCCCACACCCATATCTATGCAAGAATTGCCCTACATGCCCAAGTCCTACCATCCCTATACACTATCTCATGTAGCTCGTGGTACATATCTACTAAGATAGCTAGGCCCCATGCCATCTATCTCATATGTGCTACCAAATCTACCACTAACCTACACCAATCTAGTGGGAATCCTCTCTGACTCCTGTCAGTAACCAAGGCCTGTGCTACTATCGAGCACACAATACATGGAACCGGATAATCACGACCATACTCCTCTATCAGTCGGTCTTAGCTGAGATGTCTATCAATGATGGTCACATCCTGGAACAGGTCCTGGATGGCTTGTCACCCCTCTGTCAGAGTCTGATCATAGTATACCTGTGCCAATGGAAAAATCATGTCAGTTTTCATCATATGGAGACATTACATTTATGAACATTTATAAACATGATTATACTCATGGGATCACCATGGCTAGGTATCTAGAGGATCCGATAAATGTCCTCTAATGAGATCGTCACCTCTCCAGTCGACAAGTGAAAGGTATTGTGCTCACTATGCCACCTCTCTGCCAATGCAGTCAGCAAATCATGGTTTGCCTGTATATGGGGCATATCCAACAAGAACCCAAACCCCATGTTGATCAGGTCATCTCTACCTAGATCATCTAGATCTCGCACGCAGTGTAGTCCAACCACTCTGGGTGCTCTAATGATCAGTGTCAGGAAAGCCTCCTACAAGCCATAACCCCAAACCAAATGTCAAAACATATCATGATGGATGACTAAAATCAGTACAAGGAAAAATAAATGTAAAAATTGTCTAGACCCATGTTATATTGTTCAAATTTAAAGCATGCGATACTTCTTATTATACTCTTGCAATGCTATTTGTTAATATTGTATCATGCGATAGTTTTTTGCACAGTGGTGTGACACTTTCCCTTGGTGTGATAGTTCACACTATATCACATGACATTTTGTCTAGCATCGTGTGATGCTTTCTCAAATAGTTGTGCGATATTTTCTTGGCTCACGAACTATCGCACGATACAATGTGTAATGTGTGTGCGATGCTTTCTAAGTGTCGTATGATATTTCACATCAATATAATTTGAAAATATTAAAAACATGTTTTAAATGCCATAAATGACTTAAAAGGCTAGTTTTTTTTGAAAACTTACCGGGGCACAATAGTGAGGAGGCCGGTTGTGCAATCGACCGCACTTGAATCAGTGTGTGTGGACCGGAATCACTACCTACTGAGCCATAATCTCTCTCTGATCTCTCGAAGTTCTCAAATATCACCAAAGACAAATGAATTTGAAAATGACCTTTTTACCCCTTATATAGCATTTTGACTTTTTGACCCAATTTTCAAAACATCTTAAAATTTCACAAAAATTGTACCCCTGGCTAATGTCAATGTCCTGGATCCATTTTCAAGATTGAAATCAAAATCTGAGTTCATCTTGATAGTCAAAATTGCATTTCAAAATTTCTCCTTCTTCTGTGTAGTTGGCTGACCGTTTGAGGCCTAATCTTTCGATCTTCGCTGGGGAATCTTCATTTCTTCATCCCCATCTCTCTCCCCCTTCTAGTCTTTCATTCATCTCCTTCACTTCATCTCTCTGAGGTTTGACTTTATCTTTGTCCTATATCTTTCTCCGTCAAACCTAGTCAAACTGGGGCATTTCTTCACTACTTGATGGTTATTCTCTTTCATCTTCGATTATGATTTCTAGTGATTTGATCAAATTTATCAATTTTTTGTTTCTCCTCTACCTGATTTCAATTTCGATTCTGAGGGGGTAGTACCTATCAAACCTCAATCCTTGATTCAGCTTTATCAATCGAACCTTGAGATTCTTATCTCTTATTTGAGACTTGACAATTACCTATTTATAGGGGTGTTGGCCTTGTCTTTTTCAATCAGCTTATCTTTGTCCTGATGTGTTCCCATCCATTAAACACACATCTGGGTTGTTTTGTGATCCCAAATTGACCTCACATTAGTCAAAGAGGGGCAAATGTATGCACCCTAAAATGGTCACCTAGACTTTGGGCCCCATTCTTCAATTTATCAATTTCCTGAATCAATACTTGACAATTTTCAAATCAATTTCCTTGATCAAATCTTAATTCTATCATTTAATCGATTATATTCTATGGACTAACCATTTTATCCTAAGTCTTTATTTAATTAAAAGGAATTCCCTCCCCTTTTATTAAATAATTTTCCCCCACTTACCTCTTATCCTAAGTTGCACAAATAAAGCATTATTCTTATTTTATAAAAAGAAGAAAAGGCCTTTTTGTCTCACATGGGGCACAAAAGTCAACACTTCTTTCTCATTGGAGGAGACTTGTGCACATGGATTGATCCCACTTTCAAACTCCACCCTTGATCAACTCTTTTGCCTCTTAATCTCCATCGTCCGTCATTCTAATTTTCTATAAAAGAACAACTCTCTTCTCATTTTAGGATCTCACTCTTGAATACTAATCTTATGCTACAGGTTTTCTTGGAGATTTTGGAGCTTTGAAGATCTTCTTACATTCTAGCTTTCATTATTGCATTATAGTTTAGCTTCATTACATTTCTAGTCTAGTTTCTTTCATGTTCTAGTTTAACTCACATAGCTTAATTAGTAAGGCTTGTAATACTTTCATTTTCCTTTCATAGATTAGTTTGCATTGTCCATTATAGCATAGTTGCATTGCATTCTCATTCAAGATTCTTGAAGATATTGACATTCTTTCCCTTGTCTCATTGAATCTCCCATTGTGTGGTTTACTAGCAAGGTCATATGCTTCATAGCTCTAGTTGAGAGCAATCTAAATACCCTTGCAACTCCATGCTTAGGGAGCTCTAGGTCGCTTTCTCAAGGTCTCCGATCTATGGATTCTCTTGGAAGTAATGACTTAGAGAAGTGCACAATTTAGGTGTACAGATCTATCTTATTTTCGTCATTAAATCAATTGGTTCAATTACACATTCACTTTTACACATCTTTAATCAAATCCTACATTGCATGAAAGAGGACCTGCTTGTGTACTTACGTAATATAATTTGGGTTTAGCAGTGGCATCCCTTTATCTCCTTGGGTTTTGCTAATCTAACTTGGGTTATATTGAGAGTTATGTTTGGAAGCCACTCTTTCTCTTATATTTTAAATGTTAGTGTGGAAGTGGTTAGTTAATGAATTTATCTCACATAGTTTATATTGTTAAATTTATTAGCACCCATTTTCCCCCTAAACAACAGAAATTAAGGTCAAGTTAGGATAACTTGAGAGTGAATTGGCCACACATGTAAGAAATTTGAACCCATTGAACTCATCAATGATGGAGCATAAAACCAAAATGAGGGAAATATAATTTAGAGAAAGAGAACTTAAGGTAGAAGAAGATAGAATCAACATGACATTACTTGAGTTACAAGGTATATTAACCCCTCATATGGACATAATGCAAACATATCTTAAGAAGGCTAAATAATTGATTGCCACACCAGAGATGAACACCATGGACATCATGGAGGATTTGGCATCTGACTTACATGGTCAGTATATTACACTAAGAGCTTTGAATGAATCATGGGAGCATTTACTAGAAAGTGAAAAAGGCAATCTCAAGTTTGTCTTTGACAAATTGTGAGAGGCAAGTATCATTGGATACCATTTTTGTCATAATCTTTGACATTGTTGCCAAAAAAGGGGGAGTAAGTGTGGGGAGATGTGTGGATAAGAAAGTATAAAACTGAAGGAGAACTGATGTAGGGGGTTAAGTGTTACTCAAATTTTGAAATTTTGAAGTTTTTTCCATCAATGATAAAGGGGGAGAATGTTGATTGGAAAATCATAATGAGGTCATTGATGATGATTTTGGGAGTTATGGTTGTCATTGTTGGAAATCCATCACATAGATGAAAGTATTTGTGCAAAGTATGAGAAGTTACAATAATCAGTAAACAAAGATATCCAACAGGTAAACATAGTAGATAATCGGCACATGGAAAGGCAATCAGTGAACTACATTGTTGCTAAGGGGCAGACATGTAAAGAAATAATTAAAGCCTTATCAACAAATAGGACAACTAAACATGGGAAGCCAAGCGATAAGGAGGAAAAGGGTTTTTTATTGGTATACTAGAATACGATCAATGAATAGGAAAGACTATCAGTGGATAGGTAAATAGGTGAACTATTAACTAGTCAGTAAGATAAATAGGTAAAAGAAATAGGACAATACACAAGTTTACTTAATTGATCAAATCAGTCATGTTGGCGGTAGATTCACTGAACCTAGACAAAAGGTAAAATGTTCTACAAAGTTTGAGGAGATGATTGAAGCAATTTATTAGAACTTGTGCATAGATTTGATTATGATTCCAAGATATGTTTGTCAAATAGGAATAAAGGAATATTGGACATTGGAAATGACAACACAGATGTTGATCTAGCCGACGTGGTGAAAGATTTATGTTTTTACAAAATGTATTGAGATTGTAGTAACACGTTTGGATGGATTGGAAACCATAAAATGTTTTTTCATCTGGTAGCAAAAATTGTATAAGAAGATAGAGTTGGTAATGAAACAAGTTGTTGAAAGAGTTGGAGAAAAGTTGATAAGAGTTGAGAAGGAAAAGATGAATTTGTTGATGATAAATTGAAGGTGTGATTACAAAGCAATATACATAGATGCTAAAAAAGAAAGGATAGACCAAGGACAAAGCACAAGGGATCTGATCAACATAATAGAGGCAAAATAATAGGTCATTTATTCTTGTTGTATTCATAACAGTTTCAACAAGTTTTAAATCCTTTAAGCAAGGTAGTCTTTGACATGAATTTGTTGTAAATCATTTAACTAGGTGAACACTGTAATAGTGGGATAAAATCCTTTAATAGGGTAGTTTGTAATAGGACTTCTAGATACATCTAAAAATGTATCAATCACTCCTAACAGGGTGAGTCCCCTAGAAAGTGACAGTTGTAGCTCTTAACTAGGAAAACCCTTTTCTACAATAGTGAAGAGTTGTGGGTGTCATCCCCACCATAGTTTTTCCCTCTAACCAAGGGTTTATGTGATACCAAATAGAAGTGTTATGTGTGTGCATGTTATTTCATTGGAGCTATTACATTTTTATTTTACCCTTTCATTTATATGTTTGATATTATAGAAAATTATTTTATTGTTGTTTAAAGGAATTGGAAAGAGTTTCAAAGGTTTTATAAGTACTGATTCACTCCCCCTCTCAATAGCTATTGTTTCCAATAGAGATAACACACTAGCCACCATATTACCCAACCCTAGCCATCATTCCTAACATTTGCATGGTATCTCTATGTACTATATGTTTACACCTTTGATTACCATTTAGGTAATGACCGGTTACCCTCATGCATAAATGTGAAAGACCCATAACAAGTATTTTTACATAGTTGGTTATTTATGTATTATCACTATTATGTTAATTATATTAATAATATCTAAATATTGTAGTGGCAATAAAATATCTAATTAGAAATATGTCCTATGTGTGCTTGATTTCATGAGAATTGGATGGTTTATTGCATTGGAGATTTTTGGAGTTATGTTTATAATTTTAATATGAGTGAGATTTAATATTATTTTATTAGATTTTCATAAAGTGACTTTTATTTGGGAATGAGAGTTCATTTTTAGACACTTAGTCTATTTTTATATCTTGTCTCTCCAAAAAACTCTACATGTGAAGTTTGGAATAGAGATTTTTGGTGAATGCTAGGGGAGATTTTTGTGGGTATTGGCTTAACAAATTTCTTGCGATGGATTCTACTTGCTGTCTAGATTTTACTCCCTCTCATGGACTATGTGGATTTCATTTCAAATTTGAATTTTTCACCCAATTTGAGGTATGGACATCAATTTCTCTCTTGCCTCTCATTTTTAGTGCTTAATTCTTGTTGCAAATGGTTTATAATTGGATTTAGACCAATTCTATAATCTAATTTTGGTCTTTTGTTTGAGCATTTGAATTTATTGTTCAAATTTTGGAAACTATGGTTGTATTGGGGAAAATCTACACAAATTTTTATGGATGACTGAAATGCAAATTTCTTTGCATATTTTGAGTGTTGTGTAGCTATAGATCAATGGGTTTTCCTAGATGCTTAATTCGCTATGTTTGAAAATTTGAGCTTTTTGGAGGTCCATTAATGGTGGATGGCCTAATACTTACATACACGTACAACTAAAATATTTAGATAAATCTACAACTAGATATGTCGCTTCGTCCATTTTCAAAGCTAAAATAACCCATATGTACAAGAGAAGACAACTATTAAACTATTTGTAATGCATTATATTATTGTTAAATATTCATCTAATTCCACCAAATAGAGAGAGGAAACTAGTAGATGTAATCAATGGTTCACCTAAATTATTACAATCAACCATTTAGACATTCAAGTAGAACTTACAATTTGTAAGTACGACCATCCTCAAGATTACAATGTAAATTCTTAATTCTTAGAAGAAAAAAAATACATTACTTGATACCTCAAGCACAATATACACATATACAATCAAAAAATTGTCTTAATAGACAACCTCGATAATATCTTACATTCATTCATGCAAATCTTACATTCATAGAAGAAGATTATCACATACAATATTAGGACACTAATTGGAAAGAGGAAACTAGTAGATGAGATCAATGGTTCAACTAAATCATTCCAATTTAATCTATTTAGGCATTCAATTAGATCTACAATTTTTAAGTTAGATATTCTTCATTCATCTTAAAATCTACAATAATCCACATGTAAAAGAGAAAACACTTATTAAACTATTTGTAATGTATTATGATGTTGTTTCATATTCATCTAGCTCTATTAAATATCAAGAGGGAACTAGTAGATGTAATCAATGGTTCACCTAAATTATTACAATCAACCATTTAGACATTCAATTATATCTACAAATTTTAAGTTAACCATCTTGAAGATCAAAATATAAATAAGTATTTCTTAGAAAAATTCACTTGATACCTTAAATATAATCTAAACATATACAACCAAAAAAATTGGCTTAAGGGACAACCTCAATAATATCTTACATTCATGCATACACAATTTTCATTCATAGAAGAAGATTACTACATACAATATTAGGATACTAATTGGAATGAGGAAACTTGTAGGTGAGATCAATGGTTCACCTAAATTATTACAATAAACCATTTAGGCATTCAATTAGATATACAATTTGTGAGACTAACCTTTCTCATGATTACAATATAAATTCTTAATTCTTGCAAAAAAATTCATACATCACATGCAACCTTAACCACAAGATAAACATATACAACGAGAAAATTGGCCTAAGGGACAATCTCAATAATATATTACATATATACATATATAGTTTTTATTCATGGTATAATGTTATAGAATAGGCAAAAAATAAAATAAAATAAAACCATGAAACTTTTGGCAGTTGGTGTTGTTATCGATGTCAAACCTTTTCTCATTGTGATGTTACAGTTTGTGAAGACGTGGAAAGTTTGTTGAAGGCATGATGTATACAATTGAGTAGTTTCATGTTGGAGAAGTGTTTTGGGTTGTCTTGTTGCTTGCTACATATCGCCTTGTTCCTGACTTTGTTGAATGTGTTCCAAGTGCATCTAATGTTTGGGATCACTTTGGATGTTGTATTTTGGTTTTTACGTTCTTTCCATCTCCTAGATGGGAATTATTTCATTAAAAATATGTTTTGGTGGCCAACATGTTGAGGCAACCCCTTGTCTCTTGTTTTGGGAAACCTAATTCATGTTTACTAATTATCCAAATGGTATAAATAGATGATCAAATCAGCTGCATACGTATGGAATGTGTGTGAGATGTGGAAGATGCAAGTTTGAGGAAGCAACAATATGGTGGAAGTTTTCATGATAAATTGACAAATGGATGCTTGAGTTATCATGTCAAAAGAATCTACATTCAAAGTATATTTCTAGAAATAGTATGCTAAAGGTTTACTCATTAGAATACTTTTTATGTATCATATGTTAAGACTATGAGTCTTCTCTATTAGTCACTTTTTATCTTACTAGGAGATAGTGAGACTATGTAACAAATCAATTGTATCTTGCCTTACGATAGTGAATCTTAGCTATGCAAGTCTGGCAATGAGCCTCATGTAAAAAAAAATCATATATTGTGAGATATTATCACCATGGTATTTCCCCCATCAATGTTGGAAATTAAAGTATTCACTATTTTATGCAAGCAAACTACGAACTAGACCTTGGGTATGTGTACCAAGACGAGGGATCAAAAAGTTGCCACTTTTCTTTTTGGCCCCCATTGAGAACTTTGGTGTGCACCATATAACATGCATGCCATGTGAAGTGCATGCCAAGAGGTTTGGCATTTCAAAACTTAGGCTTGGCCACACCAAGCCTATTTTTCATTCACCATAATTGACATATGCCAAATATGGGGAGCACCAAAATTGGCACTAGCCAAATGTTTTACATAAGAAAATTCTCTCTCTTTCTCCCTTCCTCCTACTTTTATCAAATGATTTAGACTTAAGTTGAACTCAATCTCCTAACAAGAATATATACATGAAATATAATATATTTAAGTGTAAGTCACATTTCAATATGTGTTTTTCCTTTGTTATACTTTAAGTTATGTTTCATGTAATAAGTCACATTTCAATATGTGTTTTTATTTTCTTATACTTTAAGCTATATTTCATGTATATATTGTCAAGATATTTCAGAGTGGTTTCAAATCTCTCAGAGTTATAATGTGGATTGTAGGTTTTAGAAGATTATATAAGATTTTAGACGTAGTCAAGTTTTAGTAATCAACATGCTCTCTCTCTCTCTCTCTCGATAGGTGGAAGATATGATTTCAATAGATGCTTTCATTAAACCAGTAATAGTGGGAGGTGTAATGAGATATAGTAAGGTTTCAGTAATGAGAAAATTGAAGGAGATATGCAGATGGAAATGAAAGGATGTCTTTTTGAACTGCATCAATATGGTAATGCAGTTGGTAATGCCTGATATAAACATATATATCTTCCCATTGTAAAATCTTCCTTCTTGGTAGTAAAAAATAATTCTGAATAGAACTTTCTACTGTTATTGGAACTAAGAAATCAGTGCTCATGTTGTGAAAATTAGACTCTTGGGCATTTGGGCCTTGTAATAACATATGTTTATTTGGATCGTTTAAAAATTGTGACAAAAATGTTCGGGGAATGCGCTGCAGTAAACATAATGCTCAATTAGGTTGTGTAGATTGGTAACAATATATATGAAATAAAATATAATGTTTACATGACAACGATTGAGAGGCTTAAGAAAACGTAGGATTAACTTTTGTTGTTCTTTTTGAAATTCCTCCCACTAGATGCTCATCTGGATAAGGGTAACCTCATGACATCGATGTGGGTAAGGGTTTTTTGGCTATGGTCTATATTAATCAGATAGAAGATGACATCTATGGGATGAAGAAGACGCTCCCTATTTCCAAATTCTCCTCTAGATTTCCCCGCAAATACAAATCCCACAACTGCTTTTCCTATAAACATTAAATTGCAACTTTCAGACATTTCCAATCTAAAATAATGTGAACCTGACATGGTGATGAAAAAACTATCATCATTAACTCTCACACAATAAGGAAACTTAATCTTTGAAACATTAGAAATTGTTACATAATTAAATCCAAAAATAGCAAAACAATGAATAAAAAAATAGAAAAACATTAACTTTGATCCAAAAGTCTCAAACAATCAAATACAAAAATTGCAAAACATCAACACAATATCAAAAGCATAGAGAAGCATACCAGCTCATTTAGTGCTACTTTTATAAATAAGACCAAAATCATACCAACTGAAAATGAGGCCTTAGATGATGTCACTCATGTCTACAAGACCATGTAATGATTTAGTATCCATCCCTTGCCAATTATGAACAATGTAATTGTGTGATTTGACACACTCCAACACAACCAACCAACCGATGTAAGCCATGGTAATTCTAAAGCTTTTATAACCAGCCAAATAAGACAACCATCCACCATTAAAGTATCTATGTTACTTGACTCAAATTTTAACATTAGGACTATGGCATACCCCACTAATGAAGAAGGCCAAGTATACATGTAAGGTGTAGTCTTCCAGGTGCAAACCAATCCTAATTAGAATTAAGAATTACTACTAAAATGTCAGCAAAAAATGGCTACTTACAAATCCTCCATAGCTATTCTACTAATAATAAGCTTACTGGCTAACTATGTAATATGATTGTGAAACCCTATGAAAATTGGAAATTTCATAGATTGAGAAGCCTGAAGCATAACTAGCAAATCTGATAAAAAAATCTTTCTTGAGTATGTCTAATGTAAATTTACTAGAATATAAAGATGGGGAACAAATTTATGAAATACGAAGACTAAACATCATTCTCAGCACTTGTGAATTCCTCGTTGAAAATTGAAGTGAAGCCCTATAAATGTTTTCAAACACTTTGCATACTTCCTTAGATCATGAGGTTTTCTTCCAAATTATGTGTTCAAATTTGTTTCATATTTTTCACTGATTTATTGCATAATATTGATGGAAAATAAATAATAAATGAAACATAAAATAACATTCATTCCTATGAAGGAAGTGCAATATAAAATCTGAAAATAATCTACCATATAAATATGAAAATAGAATTAAAAAGCAATCCAAATATGATCGTATGCATTTATTACAATGTTACCCAAAATATTGTACAAGCTTGATGAAGGATACAGTTGCAAATGTACCTCAGAAAATCCCTGATATGCTGCAGTTTTGTCTGCTCCAAAAATTCTCAGACCTAGCATATAAGATCACCAAATCAAAAAATATTCATGGCCGGATTAACATACATGTATATCCCTCTGAGCTTTTGAAACTCTCTACAACAAAATCATGGGTTTCAAAGAAAAATCACCACTACCAAAAGTTGGCAGGTAGTCCTCCCTTTGTACCTTTTATCTCATAGCATTGAAAAAAAACTCATCACTGTCCTGAAGAATGGAAGGAGCATAACACATCTTTTGTTGCCCTAAAACAAAATGCAGTCTATTGTGTGTTAGCTAGCCGCATACTATTACTTTGCAAATTCATCAATCTTAACATGTGAAATACTTGCTCAAGAAGCTTTTCTTTTTCTTCTATCAGAATAAAAAACTAAGATAAAGGTATTCAAAGACAACACCCTGAAATAAAGTGTCCCATACCTTTTGGAATGAATCTGTTTATGAAGTTGAGATAGTGAGACCCATTCACCCCAAAATCTAGAGGAAAACAGTGTATGAGTGTTGATCTACTTGCCATTGTATATCCCTGAGAGCCTAGCCGCTCATCTATCCGCAAAATAAGAGTTAAAAAAATAAAATTTGTTCATCCATCTTTCAATGTCATTAATGATAACAAAAAAGTAAAATAACTTTCAAAATACTTAATATCAACATTGAATCAAACAATAATAGAACAATGAGACAATCCCCAGAAACCCAAAATTCCAATCGTACATCTGTACAAATGTGAAATAATTCCCTACAACCCAAATTGCAGCACCCCACACACTACTGTGTAGCAAAACCCTGCAACCCAGGTATGAGTCTCACAACTCACAGTGGTGGAAAAAGCCTAATTATCTGAATTCTGTGATACCCAGGAAAACACATTTGAAAAAATAGACATTTTACCATTGTAGGCCCATTTTGGGATGCACCTCTGTGCCTTTCTATTAACTTTTACCATCTTTACAACTTGCGTTCAGCATTGGGTGTTTATCTAGAGGCAGAGCAATAAATTTTGTGAGCGTGATGGTTGAATTGTGCTGCACGTTGAAGCCATTTTAAAAATAGGACCCTGATGATCGACTTTTTCTCTGCTCAAGCTTCCAAGTGTATTCGGTTCAAGGACTAGAATGAAGTTGTAACATAGATCCAAAAAGCAGATGCTACAGACAAGAAGATATCTTAGTGCAAACCATTATTTCTACGTAGCGTAATCAATGCAGTCAATTGAATTATAAATGTCATGCATGAATACTGGTAATGGTCAAGACTACAAAATTAATAGAATTGAGAATTTAACATATGTAAAAATGAAAACGGTTGGATCTATTATAGGAGCCTTGTCTGCATCGTGAAGTACAGGTGTGATTAGGTGTCTATTGAATGATTGCGGCAACCGTGAAATTGCTGACTGAATGAGAATTTTCCATTGCATCAAGGTGTAATGGCCATGTTTATATAGGAATATCACCGCAGATAGAAGTTGAAGTCATTATAGAAGCTAGTTTAATTGGGATGAAAGTAGTTTTATCCTTTCTTCTTCCTTTTTCTGGATTGTTGTATAGGGTTTGTTTTGCATTTTGCAATATCTTTCGAAAGAGAATGGTAGTTGCATTTGGAGGTCCTCAAGCGATTTTACTCTTGATATTGCTTTAAATGTCAATCACTGCCTTTCAGTTTTCCCAATGTCTATTGTAGCTTTGTTGAGTGTGAGTCCTTGTGATTTGTGGATTGTTATGGCTCAAGCCATAGCCAATGGTAGTTGTGTTTTGTTGCCTCGAGTTATTGGAGTTATAGGAACATTTTATGGGTTTTCCGTGTCCCATGGTGGATCGGCGTAACTTTCAAATCGGACAACAACATATTTTGGTAGATTTGGGGGGCTAGAATCTGAATTGTAGATGATAGATATTATTTGTCCAAGCGATCCATTGACAAGGCATGTCTGTATCCATAAATTTGTTGTTAACATGACTTGCTGACCTATACATAGGAGGACCTCTGGTTGTAGTTGGTTGTCATCATTGTAGGCATTTGATGATGATGTAGTAATACGTGCAGAGCTCAATGCAATTGGTAAGTTTAGTTGTTTTAGCATTTTTTTGTTGTGGAGGTTGGCCAAGTCATTAGTAGCAAACAAGTGTGTGGCAACATTGAATTATTCTTTTTGATCGGTACTTAATATTGTATCTACCAGTTTCATAAGTGCCTTCTAGTCATCTTCTAATGGTTGAGTGTTTCTTATATTTTGCAAAATTGCGTGGAAATGTTGTTGGGAGTTATTTTGTCCTTGTTGACGGAATATTGTGTCCAAAGTAACTACAACTGTAAATGTTTGCCAAAGTAGGAGGGCTCTAGAGTGTGAGGCATATATTGGTTTGTCCATAACTAGTGGCAGTTGTCCAAGTTCGCCAACAAGAATAATTGAGAGTCCACCAAATGGTTGGTGTTTTTTAATTGTATTTGTCTCACATAGATGACTGTCTATTTTTAGTAGTAGTTTTGGTCCTACAAAGCTCATTTCATCCAGTAGAATGTATCTGGCATGCTTGAAGTCTTCTTGGAGTGTTATTAGTGGTTGGCCTTGTAAAGGGTGCATTTCTTTTATGGGTATTCAGAGGCATGCATGGATTTTTGTGGCTTTTATGTTGTAAGAGACAACTCATGTTGGGGAAAGTGCGAGCAATGGTTTTTGTTTGTTTGGTGCTTTTTGGTTTATGGTTTGTCTAATGCAGTCAATTAGGTAAGACTTGCTTGTTCCTATTGTTCCATGGATTATCATGTGCAAAGGGTTTTTTGGGTGTGGTTTCATGTGGTGTCGAGTGATAATGTCTAATGCATTTTTTTGTGTGGTAGATAGTTTGTAGCTTGTGGGTGATGAATCTGTGTTTAATTTTCTCTGAGACATGAAGTGTGTTGCAGAGTTGTTGAATTCGTGCGGAATGTTATTTGAATTCCATGGATGATTGAGGTCAAAGTCTTGTCTTCCTAGTAAATCTAATTGATCTATGTCAAATTTGTTGCTCGCACCCATCTAAGAGAGTATTTCCCACTCGTACAAGTTAGTTGTTTCTCTAAGTTGAAGATCGTCATCATCACTTTCATCTTCTCTCTTGAGCGTGGTTGTTGATGTAATTATGTTCATGTGCCAAGCTGAGTATTGGTTTTCTTGTAATGATTTCCAATTTCGGATTGTGTCCTCTTTTGTATTGCCTATGTCTGTTTGTACATGGCGGAAGGGCTTGTATAGCAAAAGTTCACTCCAACAAAATTGTTCAAAGTTGTCATTATTTTCCTCAGGAATGATGTTGAAGTTGGGGTAGACATTTATAATCATATTTATTTTCCTCTCTCGACATTGGTTTTTTTTTTCGTTGAGGATGAAATGAGTACTTTTGAGCTAATTCAATGAGTGAGATATTCTCTAATTCTGGTGGGCGTTGCATGTAGGCGCGGATATAGGTGGTTGTTAGTTCTTCTTCATTGTTTGATTTGGTTAATCAGTGTAACACCTTCTTTCTTACGTTTAAGGAAATAAAGGTTCGGTTGCACGTCACGAGAGGTAATTTTTGAAGCATATGGCATGTCTCTTGGGCACCAATGTTGCGGTTGGCAACAGTTCCCATCATGAATTTTTGATAAGCCAGTAGAGCTTTCTCATTAGATTCGATTGTCTCATCTATTCTCTTTAATATTGTGATATAGTTTTCAGATTTCTTTTCTACCTTTGATGCATATTTTGAGATGTAGTCGAGAACATCTCTTTTTGATGCGACAAGTTGGCAGTCAACATTAGCTCTCCATATTGAAAGCATTTGAGGGTTATGTATGTCCAATCTATCATCATTTCTTGAAGCATTGTATCTTATGGTGTGGTCATTGTTATGTGTTAAGGTAGAAGTTGATTGCTCAGTCCATGGAGCCTTGTAACAACATTGCAATGTTTGTCTTTTCTTCCTTAAACATGTATATTATGTGCATTTGGTATGCCTTTGTACAGTATTTATTATTTCTTCATAATCTTGTAGAGGGTTCATTGATAGTATCTAAGCAATATTAAGGAGCCAGGGATCATCTTTAAGGTTATGATGTGATTTGTTTTCTCTATTAGTTTGACTGCGTGGATTCCAAGCCGAAACATATCTGTCAAAGAACTGTTTTGCATTATCTACTTCGTCTTGGTTGTTCCAATTGATTGTATCCATGTTTGGTGCATATGGAAGCCATATAAAATCGTGGATATGTGCAAAGCCTCAGTGTTGCCACTCAGACCTATACCAATAGTCTTTTGCATGTAGAAGTTTTTTGATGACTTCTTCGTGAAAGATGGTAAATTGGTGGTGAAGGTACAAGAATGTTGTGTGTGGGTTCTGGACAATGTTTTCTATGAGGTCTTTTCTTGTATATTGTGTTTTTGGGTTCATAGGATGTGGAAACAATGCGTGTAGGTCTGCCCATTTCGTATCAGCTGAGCTTAGTGTGAAGAAGAGTGTAGGTGTACCTAGTTGGTGTATCATGTTGGTTAAATCCGATCGGCGTTTGTTCCAGTATGCATGTGTGCCTCGTAGGGATATTCCAAACCGCATTAGCTGATTTTCCAATTGGTTGTCAAGTAGTTTGTCTAGACGTTGTCACAAGGTTTCCATTGTGTTTGGCACTTTTTCTTCTAAATTTTCTTTCATGAATACTGTTGTTGTTTGTTGGTTGTTGTGTCTCATAATGAGGTTGTAAAGGAAATACCAAAAGCGTACATATTTTCCAAATCAATTATCATGGTACGTCATTAAATGTAAAGCGTATTCGTGTATTGAAAATTAATTATGATAATAGAGACTATGATCACATTCTTTCTTTAAAAGAAACAAGCACTTTTGAAAATATAACTCATCTTTGCCAAGAAAATAATTTCATACCAAACACAACTATCAAACAACTACTCTCAAAGACAAAAGCTTAAATTTTTGGAACAATTAGTGCATTGACGAAGGCCACCACAAAAAATGCTAAAAATTTAATATTTTGTGTTTTAATATCTCCCACTAAATTTGGCAATCTAAAATAGAATGATAAAATTATTGATTATTCCAAATTAAAGATGAATAATCTACAAATCTTCTAAACCTTAGTTTATTTATATTTCATTGTTGTCTCTCTAAAAGATTACTAAACTTGAGTGTCCGTGAACATTGACTAACTTGACTTACTCTATATTTTGATATTATATTATGATTTTTCTATTAAACGATATTACAGACAAATGCAATAATAACACATTCTATGCAATAAGAAACCTGACACAAATGCATTTCTTATTTAATTTCAAGATATTTATTTATTTTTATTAGTCCCAATCTGTAAAACTCATTAAATAAATCTTAATCAATAGTGTAACGATTGATGGCCTCGTATAACTCTATTTTCATAGAAATATGATTGTAATGATTAAATAGAATCAAAATCAAAATTGATTTGAACTTTTGAGGGAATCATAATTCATGGTGAAAGCTTTAACTAATCACATATAACATAATAACATTTTATGTGGGCCTAAATAAAACACGCTCAACTCTCATCATGCATGGAAAAAGAAATGAAAGAAGGAAATATTAAGTACATACATTAATTATTAGCATCTAGCAATAATTTTCATTAAGTAAATAATTTTTTTAATTTTTTTGGTAAGGATAAATATTTCTATGAGAAACATACACAAATTAATATTTGTTTTAAATAACATTTTATTTTATTTTTAACAAAATATGCCATATTCCTCTCTTTCTGTATATTCTGTCAACAATATACCTACAACACAACATTAATCTTCCATTAAAATTTTACATTCCTCGAGTTTTTTCCATTGGGCTACCCAAACATACTAGAGTTTAATAGATGTGGACCTGCAAGTATAATGGACTGTATCACATTGGAAGTGAATTGGGATCTCCCATTCCCTTGCAGGCAGAACCAAAAATTCTCGAGCATAAAATTACAGCATCATGATTTTGTCCCATAAAACACAACATCCATGAAAACATAATCGACGAAGCTAATTTGATTTTTAAATAAATGAACAACATCATGAGCACCATGATATGAATATCTTATGTCAGATGCAAAGGACAAATATGTCTGCTAATTGAGATCAGGAAGAGATTTTACAGAGTTCATCTACTCCTTACAGACACAATTATTCTCTGGAGTATTCTCCATCTACAAAGCCAGAAGCCTTAACGCATTTCTCACTATGACAGGGAAAACACTGTACATAACATTACAATATCTGTTCCACACAACAATAGAAAACAAATTAAAAAATGAAGTAAAGACTACCAATATTCTGCAATCTGCTGTAATTCAATCAGATCTCCCTAGTACGAACCCTAAATCTTACAAAACCCATGAGCATTCTCCAAATCCTGGCTCAAAAACTTCCATTTTATTACCTTCTAATCACTTGATCTGTCATCCTGCACAATTTTCTACTCTTTTCCTCTGTACTCACACTTATGTTTTATACTCAAATGTACCACTTGAAGATCTTGAATTTGACACTGAAATCACACTTGGAATCTGCAGTAGTTGAGGCCTTTTTAGTCTTGGATATGATAGCAGGAACCTGACTGCACTTCACTTTGATCTTAATCTTCTGGGTTTTCCATTTCCCCAGCTTGGCTCTGATATGGGAATCTAGATTAACATCCACTGATATCTTCCCCTTTGATTGGGCTGATTTGAGCTTTGTGGCATCCGAAGCAGCAAGCACAGAATCTGGGGTTTTGAGATCAGCCTTGATAATGGTGGTGTTCTTCTTGCCCTGGAAGAAACCAGGAACAGACCCATCTACCAGATCTGCATCCCCTGATGAGATCTGAACATTGATATCATCATACTCAAATGTGACCTTCTTATTAGGGTTTTTAGCATTTAACTGCAGAATGATCTCAGATGCCAGATGGGTACTCTTGGTAACACTCAATTTGGAGATCTGCAATGAACTCACTGAGAATTTGGGCTCCTGGGGCCTGTACAGGAGCCACAACACAGCAGCAGCAATGGCAACAAGCACAATCAGAATGACAACAATGGCAGTAATCCAGAGGCAGCACAAGCAGCCCCTGCTTCTCCTCCTCTTTGCAGGCTGTGGTCTGTATCTGGGCAAAGAAGCTCCATAAGCCTGACCCTTAGTGTAAGCTCCATTCAGATTCTGTACTCCTGGCCTGTTTGCAGGATACACTCGGTCAGTCATGGCTTCCACTCACAAATCAACAGCACTCAGGGGATCAGTACAACAACAAACTATATCTGTTCCCACCAGGGATTTCGCACTACCTTACTCTAAATAGCATGGAATCCTTATAACCCCAGAGATAAAAGAGAGTTCCTATGAATCTACAGATCACAAAACACCCACAAGAAATAAGCTGGCAACTGCTTGTGTTTCGGAGGGTTTGTGATGGAACTGAGCCACTAAGATTTCTGGTGGAAAAGCAACAGCACACCCAATCTTGATGCTGTAAGATTCCTCCCACCTATTTCTACCCTTTCCCCAGATTTTGCTTGCTTTGAGTAGAAGATTTGTGTCTACAAGTACCAATTTTTAATCTCTCGGTCTATTTAGCAACCACCCAGTATCCGGTTTCCCGGTTTTCATCCACCCAATCCATTTGAATATCATTAAAACTAAAAGAGACATCTTGCTTTACTCAATTATTAATTCAATGACTGAATTGTCAAAATGCACAAGGATAAAAGTGCTTAATAATTAGGTGAGAAAGCTCATAAAATAATTCAGAGATCCATTAATTTCTTGGCATGCGATGGGACGTTAATCATGGTTATGTAAGGGACCTGAATCTTCCATTCTACCCGAGGAGATTTATTTGGTTGAGCTCTTAACCAATGGATTAGAAGAAAGGCCAATCTTAGCTAAAGACTCCATTTTTTCAATCATTAACGAAAACAATTATTAGATTAGTTGCGGAGATTCCTTCTAATCAATGATATTATGGTACCGAGTTTTGTTTATTAATTTAAATTAAAGAATGTTTAAAGTTATTTTATAAAATTATTAGTTATATATTATTTTAAATTAGAAGTATTTTTTTTAAAAGTGGGTAGGATTAAATTATAGTTATAAATAAAATAAAATATTATAGACTATATATATTATGAAAACAATTGTGGACTACATAGATATGATCATTATATCATCATTTATGTCTTTTTTAAACAAGTAGATTACAATATGATGAAGATGTTATTTTTATTGTTATTAGAAAAAAAAGAAGAAAAAAGAATAACACGTATATAAAAATTGTACATTCTTTATTGAGATTCATTAGTAAATTATAATATTCTTATTTCTTTCTTTTTATTGTCTAATACTGAAATTACAATAATTAATTTTTTTAACCAAAAATAAGATAAACAAACATTATCATACTAAAATCTTATAAAGAGCACACAAAGTTAGGCAATCAATTGTTAACAGGTACATGACCTTACACAAAATTAATGAAAAGTGAGTATGTTAGTTGTGCAATTAAAAAGACGCATCATCTTAGATTCGAGACAATAGGTGGAAGATACCCTAGAAACCCTCCGAGGAGAGAACTTGCATATTCTGCAATAAGGGAGCCACAAAAACAGAATGACACTTTATTACAGTAAAAAATGAGTTTAAATATAAGACTTCTAGTGGACCAAAAGAGACCCATTTTCTAGAAAAAAGAAAAAGAAATAAGTAATTAGATTAATTGTGCAACTTTATTGGTATCAATAATGCACAATTATTGGACATTTGTGTATAAGCACTGCATGGATTGTGCAAATTAGTTGTGAGAGAGAATGGGGCAGACCATGGGAAATATATTTTGGATGGAACTTTCAAATGACTACGTTTTAACTCTTGGACATATAACACATCCCACAATGTTTGATTTTATAGAACAATAGCTACCTGTAAACAATTAATTTCTTATTAATAGTACCCCTCAACCTAAACCACCTTATAAATATCATTAAAATCATTCATTCAATCATGTCCTAAAAACTCAAACAAAAATGTACAAATGTACTCTGAAAAGCAGTGAAATGCACGCTTCCTTGCAGAGTTGTCCCTTTCACAGTTCTATAAACTATGAAGGCCTGTACACAATTGAGAATTATGTCAGAACATTCATTTCCATAAAAATATTGAACCAAAATGGTTTTCTATGAATTTAGATTGAGTTTCATATTAACTCGGTAGGGTGTACATCTTAACTGTAGTATGAAATTACCAGCGAAACCCAAGCAAGCACATCAAACTGGGCACCGACAGTTCTATTCTTCGTATTTGGTGGTGCACGTAAAAAATAAAAAAATGATAGGTGTGACTGAAACGGCAAGCATTGAATTATTGAATTATTTAATGTGATGGTCCAACCCAGGTGAAGTTGAGAGTATGAGTGAGGAAGACGCAATCATTCCCAGTTGGAATCCACCAGCCTGTTAGTTGGAATATCTAAGCAATAACATAACGTCGGTGAACAGGTGTTATTTTGCATGTGACTTTCTAACAATGCTTTGAAAAAGACACCTGCTTTCGCTATCACTGGCCTTTTCAGGGTTTGATTACATTGCTAAAACACGAGGCAACTAAACACCTCATGCACGCTCCTTTATTTGCAATTGCCATCATTTATGTTGGAGGGAGTTCTTTTATTTTATATTTTATCGGTCATTCTAATTACGAATTAGAGTGAACGTGGTGGCCACTACTTGGAAACTTAAACTAGTGATTGCACCTTGTAATACATACGTCTAAGAAATGTTGAAGAGGACATTAAAATATAATTTTCATTTGGTGTGATGATTTATAGCATTTGTGTTTGTTTGTCGTATCATCTAATTTTATTGGTTCGTTTCTTTCAACTTATCTGTTTTTAGGTAGTTCCATTGTTGAATGCGTTCTACAATCAACAACCCCTTTGTTTGCCTCCGTGGTTTCTAAGTAGAATATTGATGGAACAAGGTGAGTGTTCTATCACATCTTCCCAAGTATGATTCTGGCATACAACTCGACAATCAAAGACAAATATTAATTGATATCCAACAACTATCAACGTCAAAAGTAAATCGATGTTATTTTGCCACCAATTGATTTTTTATTAAACAAAAATAAATTTAAACATTTTTTTTTATCAACGACAACAAAGTTTCAATCATCTTGCACGCTTTTCCACAATTGATAATTGTTGATGATGAAACGGATCAGCTGACTTTTTAAATCGACGGTTTCTATTTCCAATTGAAGCATCTAGAACTGTCTATCATTTTTCATCGTTATTGGGAATAGATTGTCGTAGAAGTGTGAAAATGTGTCGTACGAGTTGGAAATTTTTCCACCCTTCTGAGTGGCTTTTATTTTTTAATTGATTTCTAAACTTATTCTAACCAATTTTATTTCAAATTTTGATTTAAAAAATAAATAGAATATATTAATGATGAAATATTTAAGTTTCAAAAATAAAGATTATTCAAAGAGTATAATGAAAAGATAGATAATAATTTATGAGATTTTTCTCGCTAGAGATTTTAGATACGATCTTCAATCTTTAGCGCGCTTCTGAGATTTGCCTGAGATTGGAGGATATGGACAACATGGTAGAATTGTCTATGCAACATCCAAAATGTTCCAATTACTGTAATTACATATTCATTATATTTCAATATTTAATTAATTAATTAATAATGACAATAAATGGTACATTTTGGGTGCTATATAGACCTTGTTGATTCGGTGGGGTAGTTGGGATGATTACCGATATGGCTAAGGTCACTATAGAGAGGTCATCTTTCAACTTGTTTAATCTCTCCAAAGATTTATTCAATTTTAGAAACAATTATAGCTATATATTTTATTATCGGGCCCATAACATATATACTTTTATACATATGAAAGATGGAATGGTTATGTTATCTAGATTTCAGAAGAAAAAAAATGTGTTATTTGTTTTCTTTTTAAATTTGTGGACTATCTAATTTAATTATAATAAAATATTTATAATTATTTCAGCCCAAAATACATATATTTTCATATATTGAAACAAACGTACTTTCATAAATGGTAAACTAATATGATTATGTTATTGCCTACTTTCATGCATATTGTGTCAATTTGAACTATAGACACTCAATAATGAAAATTTAGTAAATTGAACTTTAATTTTATGTTATTAAGATTAAAAAAATAAGACGACATTTTAACATTTATTTTGAATTATATACTGTAAATAAAAATATAAATTTATTTAACTCACACTAAATCTAGTGAAACTTTAAAGTGAAAGCATAGTAGATTCTAAAATTTAGATAGGCTTTGTAGTGCGATATCTTGTGCATGTTTAATCGCTCACATTCAATCGTACGGCTTCTCTCAGAAAACGCATAGCAAAATTGAAGGCGTCGAAAAGGGGATGGCTCGAATCAGTTTTTTGTGGGCTCCTTAATCGACGCATTTAGTGAAGCCCGATCTTTCAGATGTCAAAAAAAAATGATGTAAATAATGAATATAGCATTTTTAATTAATTAATAATTACATTGAATGCTATAAAATAGTATACACAGTGGGAATGGAACTATTATCCCGTTTCCATAGTAGGAATGAGGGAGATTCAAATGTGCACGCCCGTCAATTATGGTCTTTTTTGAACAACTCAAAGCCTGCACGCGAGCACAAACTTTCCAAATATACGAAGAAATTGCATCCATATTTGTTATGGGTTTTCCAACACGGGGATTTCCTTCAGGTTGGTTTGCCTTATCCTGCAATTGTCAAAGCACAATAGAATCCAAATGATAGGTACGCCCAATTTGGGGTGGAGGAGGGTTTGTGTGATCAAGAATAGAGAAAGGCAGTGCCATGTAACGTCCAGCAATGGCAGAACCATTGAGAGGGTTCCGAGGATTGAGGAGTGAGCATTCAAAGCATGGCGTAGTCATTGAAAATGATGCACCTTGAATAAATAATAAAAATTATATTTGTAATTAATTTGTTTGTGTGTGGATTTAATTATTTATATGATTTATTTGTATCAATATTTCAGATCACATTTCATGATATATCAGGGTGAAATGTAAAATAAAAAATGTTAAAAAGAAAAGTCAATAAGGGAAGAGGACATTATAGCCAACTCCGCGACATTTAAATGGTCATGAACATTATGAGATGTGTTATGTGTGCAAGGGCCTAAAAGTGGTCACTTCAAAGTGTTGTCATAAGCATATTCCTTATTGCCCCTTACCCATTAACTTTTGACAACCAAAAAAATTATCAATCGATCTAATACTTATGCACAAATATTTTAATAATCCTATTGGTAAGAGTAAAGTTGCACAATGGATCTGATGGGGGTTGTTGGCCCATTAAATGATTTTTTAATGACTTTTAATTAGGGAAATTCAATAAAAGTAATTGGAACATGTGGTGTAACTGGTGTCCTTCCCCTAGAAATAAAATAAAATAAAATAGGTGAACATAATATTTGAAATAATTAATTAGTGTGTATGTCTTTTGGATTCAATTGTGCATATGATTTATTTGCATAAACATTTCAGATCAACTCCATGATCCATCATTAGACGAGAGAGCTATAGAAGGAATATTGATAAACTTCAAGCCAATATAGATTTAAAAAGTGGGGGAGAAGAAAAGGGTTGCACAAAGTTTAAGGATGGCAATAAAAACAAGGACAAAAAAAAAAGTTGAAAAGAATATCCAATAGGGAAGAGCACTAGTACTCTCGTTATAGCTAACTTTCTCCATCCTAAACTTCGATACATTAAATTTAGATGTAATTGCTTGTAATTATTGTTCTAGCTTCAAGGTAGTAAAAATGAATGTTATGGGATTTGTTATGCACACAAGGGTTTGAAAGTGGTCATTTCAAAGTGTTGTCCTAAACATATTCCTTATTACACCATTACTGGTTTACTTTTGACAACGAAAAAAATGCACAAGTGATCCAATACTTATGCACAAATGTTTCAATAATCATATTGGTACCAATAAAGTTTCACAATTGATCTATTTACTTTTTTTTGTCAAAAAAATAGATATTTGTTGGTCTACTAGATGATTTACATAGAATTTCTTGAAGGTCTTTCTTTAGATTATTTTTAGTCCAAAACAATCTTTATCCATATCATTTTGAATAGTAAAATTATTTAATTCTTTATTTAAGTCTCATTAAAAATAGATGTCTAGTTTCATTTTTTATTGCAATAAAGTGACATATTTATAAGTGTAGGTATAGTTTTTAAAATTAACACTCATGAACTTTAATATTAAAAGTGAAATTTCTATTATCAATAAATTTCTTCTCTACAAAGAATTTCTTGAAGGCCTTTCTTTAGATTTTTTTGAGCTCAAAGTAATCCTTATTCATGTCATTTTGGATATTAATTTTTTTTAAATTTTTTTATTATGAATGTAAATTATTGTTCTAGTATTTATTATGTCTCCTTAAAAATAGATGTTTAGTTTTGTCTTTGTGGTTGCAATAAAAGTGATGTTTATATATTTAAGTATACTTTTTTGAAAATTTATTGATTTTTAATTATAATATTAAAAGTGAGATTTCTATTGTCAATAAATTTCTTTCGGAAAGAATTTCTTAAATGTCTTTCTTTAGAATTTTTGAAAGTTCAAATCAATCCTTGTCCATGCCATTTTGGATAATAAATTTATGTAATTTATTTTGATCTTCTATTTTAAAAAAATGTTAAAACTGGGTTTGTTCTACTTTCTATTTTCACTTTGAAAATTTTGATCATATTGTGAAACTAAGGCAGGGGTCCCATGAGGAGAGCTTAAGCTCTAGTTTTGAGGAAGAGGGTGGTCCCATGGAAAAATAATTGTTTGGCTACGGGATTATTTGAAATCTTCTCCTTCAAAATAGGAGCTCCTATTCTTTAGCAAGTGGGTGAAAAAGGGACGGGGCTAGAAATTGCCCCACTAGCTTAGGAATATTTTTTGTCATTTGTCAAATATTTAATTTCAGAATTTTCCTAAAAAATGATTTTGGTGGGAAAATCATTTTTTTACTTGTTTTTCTTATGCACAACCACCAGCGTCTTTAATTATTGAATTTTAAAATTTTAAACTCAACTAGACTACAAAATTAATGGGACCACCTCATTTAAAATATTCCTGAAAAGTAGCAAGCAACTCGAGCTCTATTTTTTAGGAAGCCCCCTTCCATGAGACCCCAACCTTAAACAACCTTAACCTTTCTATGTAAGGGACATTTTACAATTAGTGATAAAGAAACAAGAAGAAGCTTTTGCTTTGGTTGCAATAAAAGTGCTATTAATAATTTTAGGTATACTTTTTTGAACCCTCATTAATTTTGAATTAAAAGTGAGATTTATATTGTCAATAAATTTTTTGCCTATGAGGAATTATTTGAAGAACTTTTTAAAAAAAATTTAAATCAAAATAATCTTTAATCGTATCATTTTGGATAATAAATTTTTTAATTATTTTTTTAATTATAATTTGATCTTTTGTTTAAAATTATTCTAAAAGTAGGTTTTTTCTACTTTCTAATTTTCACTTTGAAATTTTTTTTTACTTTTTTTTATTGAGAATCGTTTATTAACCGTTTCTCTTTAGCTTAGAGCCAAGGTCTGAGGGGTATCCATTCCGCCAAAGTCACCCGGGGCACAATCTCGGCCTCATCCCTTTTAAGATGTCTTCTCGCTGAACGAGATTTGAATTCTGGTAGGCTCAATGAGAACCATTGAGCTTCACCGCTAGGCCAACCAACTATTGACACTTTGAAAATTTTGATTATATTATGAAGCTAAAACATCCTTGACCTTTCTATATAAGGAACATTTTATTACTAGCAATTAAGAAGAGAAGTTTCCAAATTGCTTTGAATTTAAAAGGATAAATATTTGGAGATTGATCTTCAAAAATATTCAATAATATTGGAAGATTTTTAAAACCTTTGAAAAATATTATGGAAATGAAAAAAATAAAGTCTATTTACTAATTTTTTTAGAACAAATTATCCAACTTTTCATAAAAAATCATTTAAATCATTTGTAGTTTAAGATGACTAATTGCTTCAAATTTATCTTCTATGTTTAGTATAGTATTGTAGTTCTTCATTAATAGTATAAATGAATATTATAGTTCATCATTAATAGTATAAATTAGAATATTTATGAAACTCCATAAATCATTTTTTTAAAGTGTTGGTTAGATTGTAGTTATTAAACAAATGTTAAGAGCTCCCAATTTAATTCCTAAGAAACATTTTTAGATTTGTCTTTTTCTTTTATATTCCATAATGTAACTAAACCCCTATATGTACTAAGAGGCCTCAAGATAATTAAATCAGTCATTATGTTGTCATTGATGTCAACTAGTTTTGACAATACTTATCATGATAGTTGCAAATATCTAAACATATGTAAAGAGGAGAAAAGATGAAGAACTGAGATATCTACATAGAGGAAGATAGATATGGCAGATGAGGATAAGGAATACTCTTGGTAACTTATTGATGAGTCTATGACTTCATATTGTTGACTTGATTATGTTACAGTAATATGTTATGAAGTTGGAAGCAAAACTTAACAAAGTAGTGTGGTCGGTAAATGAAGCACTTTAGTATACATCGAGCCAGTGTAGTGTAACCGAGCGACAATATTAACCAAGCTTGTGTTCGCCGACACATTTCTTTGTTAACCGAGTATGGATGAAAGAACTAAAAGTTTAGTTTAGCCGACAGAAATTGATGAGCTGGAAAGTGTATGATTTCGAGGTGGAAGATAAAGTTTGTTATGAGATCAATGGCTAACAAAATTTGAAGAAGATCTAAAGGATGGAATTGAAATGAGTCATTGACACATCTACAAGGAAGGTTTAAGCGAAAAAATCAACGAAGAAGATTAAGCAGCAAAATCTAATGGATGAAAAGAAAATGTTTACTTGTCTATATAAGAGACATTGGTTTCATTGTTGAAATGATGCCAGAAGAAGGAGACTACAGAGATATCACGTGAACACAGCTTCATGCATGCCTGATCAGACTGGTTGAAGAAGAACCGAACTACAGAACAGTACCAAGCGTCAGAGAGCTTTACCGAGGGACAATAAGTTATTGAATATTGATGAACTGAATTGAAATATTGATCAGAGGATTTTATGGGCTTATAATAGATCTGAACATCTGCAAAATCAAGTTGTATTGTAATCAGATCACCTACTATTTCAGTTTAACCATTGTAACAGAAAAATATCTTAACTGAGTGGACTTGAAAGTCTTGTTATGTCATTCATAGAATGTACATTGTTATCCTGTCAACCCCATAGTGAATGTTGGTTGGACGATAATTGTTTATGTTAAATCCTCTAACAAGGTCACACCTTACAGTGTGTTTTGTAACCTTTAACAGGGTTGGCTCTTCACCGAGCTCACTTCAGAAAAGTGAAAATATTTTGGGTTACTGATCCCAGGTGGTTTTTCCCTTTATAGGGTTTCCACGTTAAATCTTTGTGTTATGTGTTTATGTGGTGATTGTTTGGTTATCATACTTTACATGTTGCATATTTGATTTGGTCGATAATCACTATGAGCAATTAATTGGTAATTGGTAAAGACACAGACAATTTAGTATTTTATGTTTGCTGAGCTACAAAATTAGTTGAATTTGTTTTAAGTGATACATTTTGTAATTTGGAACTGTGGATAACTGATTCACCCCCCTCTCAGTTATTCTAACAATTGGTATCAGAGCATATTGGTTGCTTGGAATAGAGTTTTAAGGACTTCAACAGAAAGATCACAAAATGTATAAGAGGGAAGTGCCAAAGTTGAACAGGGACAACTTTACAATATGGAAAAGCCGAATGAGACTTCATATATCTAGAATTGGGAATTCTGCCCTCACCCTATTGGATAATGGCTACTTAGCACCGCCTACAAGACCTTTGACTCTTGATCAATTGAGAGATAGACATGAGCATAATGTTACTATGATGGAGATTGTTGTTGCTCTATCAAATGCCGAATTTGAAGATGTCAAGGATTACCTTAATTCAAAGGAAATGTGGGATAAACTTACTCAAGTTTATAGTGGTGATGAAAATGTCAAGAGAGCTAGAGCTGAAAGTTTAAGAGGAAGATTCGATGATATGAAAATGAAAGAAGGAGAAAATATAGTGCAGTATACAAACTGAATAAAGGAGGTAGTTAATGCTATCAGAGGATCTAGTGGTGTCATTGATGAAGATACAGTGTTAAGAAAAATTCTAAGGACTTTATTGCCTATTTATGCAATTAGAATATCTGCAATACATGAAATGAGGTCTGCACCTAACAGTACTCTCACTCTTGATAATCTAATTGGTAAGATAACAACTTTTGAACTGAACAACTTTGATAATAGTGTCATACCATTTGTTGAGTCTGCTTTCATGACTTCTCTGAAGATCGGTAAGTCTAGCAATGGAAATAATAAGGATGATAGTGACAGTAACACTGATGATGAGCTTGATGAGCTTGAAGCTCTTATGGCCTGGAGATTACTTAAAGGTAAAGGTAGATATAGGGGTAAATTACCTTTAGCATGTTTTAACTATAAAGAAGTTGGTCATATTGCTGTTAGATGCCCAAACAGGAAAGAAGATGGTAGAAACAAGGATCGATCTGGTGAAGGAAGCTATGGGAGAAGAAACATAAGAAGTTATTGACACTACAACAGAGATAACCGAGACAACAATGATAAAGGCAAAAAGGTATGTTACATTGTTGAAGAGAATGATACCAAGACCGACACAGATGATGATGTTGAATTAGTATTTGTTGCGATGAAGGATGATTTTGAGGAAGAATAAAGGTATGTAGAGACAGCACTCATTTCTAAAGTTAATAAAAATGATACATGGATCATTGATAGTGGTTGTACACATCACATGACTGGTGATGAAGAAAAGTTTGATCATCTTGAGCAATATAATGGAGGATTAGTAAAAATGGGTAATGATACACCATGTATGGTTAGAGGAAAAGGATCTTTACTGATAAATGATAAAATCAAATGTGATAATGCTTATTGGGTAGAAGGACAAAATTACAATTTTCTAAGTGTGGCATGGCTTAACAACTCAGGTCATCGAGTAGCTTTTGAGAGCAAGAAGGTAAAGATATTTGATGATGGAGGAAAACTTGTTGGAATAGGAGCACAAACCAAAGGTAACTTGTTTTATCTTGACAATGATAAGTCTTCATGTTTAATGATGAAAAATGAGGATGCATGGCTATGGCATAAAAGGTTATGTCATGTAAACTTTGATAACATGATTAAGATCAGTAGAAAGAAAAAGGTTAGAGGTTTGCCTAGTCTAACTAAACTGGATCATGAACTATGTGTCATCAATGTCAGAAAGGTAAGATGACAAAATCTAGTTTTAAGAGTAAAGACTATTCAACAAAGAGAATCTTGGAGTTAGTTCACACCGACCTATGTGGTCCCATGAGAACACAGAGCTACTATGGAGATAGATATTTCATTCTATTTGTTGATGATTACACTAGATTGATGACTGTAATGTTTGTAAAAGAGAAATCTGAGGCATTTAAGATGTTTAAATGGTATAAAGAAAAAGTAGAGAAAAAAATCGGGAAAGAACTAAAATGCTTGAGATCTAAAAGAGGTGGTGAATTTATTTCTGATGAATTTACTAACTATTGTAATGAGCATGGTATAAAAAGACAGGTTTCTACCCCAAGAACACCTCAACAAAATGGGATTGCTGAAAGGAGGAATAGATCAATTATTGATTACATGAGGACACTAATGTTACAAAAGAATGTGGCTCAGACATACTGGAGAGAGGCAGTCAGCATAGCTATATATGTTCTAAATCGAGTACAATTGAAGAAGGACACTAACAAAACACCCTACGAGTTATGGTTTGGTCACAAACCAACTGTAAGTTACTTCAAAATTTTTCGTAGCAAATGTTTTATTCTGAAAGATGAAAGAAATGGAAAGTTTGACTCTAAAGGGGATGAAGGGATATTTCTTGGATATTCCACTAAAAGAAAAGCTTACAAGTGTCTGAATAAAGTTACTAATAAAATGATTGAAAGTTGCAATGTCAGAGTTGATGAATTTGATGATAAAAATGGTGAAGAAAGCATAAGGGAGTTGGAAGACTACAGTAGATTCACTTACATTGAACAACTAGAGTACCTACCAAAGCCACAGGCTAAGTCAACCAAGCATCAGGAAAACAACACCGAGGAACAACAAAGGGAAATCGACGATCAGGAAGGAGCTACCGAGCAAGCAAATGAACCTAGATAGGATGAACAACAAAGAAGAGATCAAGTACTGGAAAGATTTGTTAGAAGCCATCATCCTGAGAACCAAATCATTGGAGACAAGCAAGCTGGCATGCTGACAAGAAGTAAGTTAAGACAAGGTACATGCTTAGTTTGTGAGTTTGCACTAAAAAATGTTAAGGTTGCATTAGAGAATGATGAATGGGTAAATGCAATGAATGAAGAGATAGAACAGATAGAGAAAAACAAGACATGGACCTTAGTACCTAAACCAAAAGATAAGAATGTTATCGGTACTAAATGGATTTTTCAGGAATAAGCTGAATGAGAATGGAGAGTTTACAATGAACAAAGCTAGACTTGTATGCAAGGGATATGCACAGGAGGAAGGTATATATTATGGTGAAAATTTTGCACCTATTTCTAGACTAGAGGGAGTTTTCATGTTACTTGCATATGCAGCACATAAGAAGTTTAAAGTCTATCAAATGGATGTTAAGTCTACTTTTCTGAATGGGATACTAGAAGAGGAGGTCTACATAGAACAACCAGAAGGGTTTGTTGATCCAGATAAGAAAGATATGGTATGTAGACTACACAAAGCTTTATATGGTTTAAAGAAAGCACCTAGAGACTGGTATGAAAGGCTAAATACTTATTTGTTAAGTATTGGTTTTGTTAGAACTAGTGAAAACAACAATTTGTATATGAAAGGAGAGTCTGATGACACTATTTTGATTGGTGAAATATTTGTGGATGATATAATTTTTGGAGGACAAGATCATATCTGTAAATCATTTGTTGATGAGATGTGAAAAGAATTTGAAATGTCTATGTTTGGAGAGATTAAGTTCTTTCTAGGCTTGTAGGTTGTTCAGTAGAATGATGGAATTTTCATCACACAATCAAAGTACATAAAGGAAGTATTGAGAACATTTGGCATGGAAGATGCTAAACTAGTTGGAACATTGATGGTCACAGGCTGCAAACTGACTAAAGATGATGAATCTATAGAGGTAAACCAAACATTGTACCGATCTATGATTGGTAAATTGATGTATGTAGTACATAGTAGACCAGATATTGCACATGTTGTGGGAATTGTTGCTAGATTTTTTGCAAATCATAAGGAATCACACATGGTTGCTACAAAAAGAATCTTAAGATACCTGAAGAAAATAGAGGACTATGGATTATGGTATCCTAAGGAAGGCAAGTTTGAACTAAGAGTCTACACCGATGCAGATTGGGCTTGAAATATAGATGACATAAAGAGTACCATCGGAGGAGAATTTTTCTTTGGTGAAAGACTTGTTACTTGGACAAGTAAGAAACAACCTTGTATTTCTCAATCTACTGTCGAAGCAGAATATGTTGTTGTTGTTACAAACTATTCAAACATTGCTTACATCAAGCAAGTGTTGGAAGGGATGAATGAAGTAATCACTGAGCCGGTGATTATATATTGTGACAACACTAGTGCAATAAATATTTCTAAGAATCCTATAATGCACTCAAAGACCAAGCATATTTCTATTAAGTATCACTACTTAAGAGAATAGGTATAAGAGAAACAAGTCAAACTGGAATATGTTACATCAAAAGAGCAACTTGTTGATATTTTTACCAAGCCCCTACCGAAGGAAACTTTTGAATACTTGAGGACTAGACTTGGGGTCCGTCCCCTGTCTACTAGTCACTAATGTGATCTGGAGGTTGCATCAACCCAATCTTGTCAGAAGATCATTCATGTTGATGCAACATAGTTCACACTTTGGAGTCTATCTAAGGTTGTGAAAGATTTCAGGAACAGTGATTTTCATAACAGTATACTGAGATACATCGTATGCACCGGACAACAAAGAGTCATGTGGCTATTGCAGAGATGTATGTTTTATGTTTTTCTTTGGCATTGTTGTCAAAGATAGAGATAAACAATATGAAAAACTGAGAGATCACTGGAACATCTATCTAAGGGAGAGATCATCTGAGAAAGTCAGGGAGAGTTTTGAAGATTTATTGCTGAGAACTGAATGAATCTGAGAGCTGGAATGATCATATCTGCAGAGGAAAGTCTACACTTGCAATGTTGTCATGTAACATAGTGATTAAACATATTTAATATTAAGCTAGGGAGAGCTTACCGAGCTACAACATTTGCTTACATAGTTGGAGAATACATGTTTGGTATGTGTATGGTATATTTCATATTGCTTGATTTGCCATCAATGCAAAAGGGAGAGATTGATGAACTACAACTGATTGAATACCTGAATGACTTGAAGATCAGTGATTATAGATCACCGAGTACTGAAATGATATGTAAGATAATTAAATTATTCATTATGTTGTCATTGATGTCAACTAGTTTTGACAATACTTATCATGATAGTTGCAAATATCTAAACATCTGTAAAGAGGAGAAAAGATGAAGAACTGAGATATCTACATAGAGGAAGATGGATATGACAGATGAGGATAAGGAATACTCTCGGTAACTTATTGATGAGTCTATGACTTCATATTGTTGACTTGATTATGTTACAGTAATCTGTTATGAAGTTGGAAGCAAAACTTAACAAAGCAGTGTGGTCGGTAAATGAAGCACTTCGGTATACACTGAGCTAGTGTGGTGTATACCGAGTGACAGTATTAATCGAGCTTGTGTTCTTTAACACATTTCTTCATTAACCGAGTACGGATGAAAGAACTAAAAAGTTTAGTTTAGCTGACAAAAATTGATGAGCTGGAAAGTGTATGATTCTGAGGTGGAAGATAAATTTTGTTATGAGATCAATGGCTAACAAAATTCGAAGAAGATCTAAAGGATGGAATTGAAATGAGTCATTGACACATCTACCGAGGAAGGTTTAAGTAACAAAATCAACAAAGGAGATTAAGCGAAAAAATCTAATGGATGAAAAGAAAATGGTTTACTTGTCTATATAAGAGACATTGGTTTCATTGTTGAAACAATGCTAAAAGAAGGAGACTGCAGAGATATCACGTGAACACAACTTCATGCATGCCTAATCAGATTGGTTGAAGAAGAACCAAACTGCAGAACAATATCGAGTGTTAGAGAGCTTTACCGAGGGACAGTAAGTTATTGAATATTGATGAACTGAATTGAAATATTGATCAGAGGATTTTATGGGCTTAGAATAGATCTGAACATCTACAAAATCAAGTTGTATTTTAATTAGATCACCTATTGTTTCAGTTTAACCATTGTAACAAAAAAATATCTTAACTGAGTGGACTTGAAAGTCTTGTTATGTCATTCATAGAATGTATATTGTTATCCTATCAACCCCATAGTGAATGTTGGTTGGATTATAACTGTTAGTGTTAAAGACTCTAACAAGGTCACACCTTACAGTGTGTTTTGTAACCTTTAACAGGGTTGGCTCTTCACCGAGCTCACTTCAAAAGAGTGAAAATATTTTGGGTTACCGGTCCCAGGTGGTTTTTCCCTTTACAGGGTTTCCACATTAAATCTTTGTGTTATGTGTTTATGTGGTGATTGTTTAGTTATCATACTTTACATGTTGCATATTTGATTTGGTCAGTAATCACTATGAGCAATTAACTGGTAATCGGTAAAGACACAAACAATTTAATATTTTATGTTTACCGAGCTGCAGAATTAGCTGAATTTGTTTTAAGTGATACATTTTGTAATTTGGGACTGTGGATAACTGATTCACCCCCCTCTCAATTATTCTAATAGCCTCTACTATGAAGAATTTTCATTTGGAACTATTCTTAAAAAAGAGAAAAAATTAGTTTCTTTAAGGAGTATTACACAATATTCTGATTCAAGTTAATACTTTATTTGTAATTTTTTATTAGGAATATTGGTACCCCTAATATTCTATGTAAGGATCTTCATTTTTCTTGCTAGTGTCTATCCAACCATTAGAAACCTATATCTTATCAAGAAAGGTTAAAAAAACAAAGTCCCTCCTTGGTAAGATATAGGTTTCTGATGGCTGGATAGATGTCTCCATTTTTATTTGGGAGTGTGAAAGGTTCTCCTCATACTTATTGTTCTATTCAATGAATATTCCAACTATAATCTGTTCTTGGATATTGACATTCTTTGATTTTTTAATTTAGAATATATATATAGTCTATATTTTTAGAATCAAATACAATAATTTCTAGTTGATCCATTAAATCTTATTTTGATGCTATTTTTTGGCTTCATAATGAGAAGAGTAATTTTATTGTATTATTAAAGGGAGCTTAGCTTCTAATTTCATAATCAAACGGATCCTATATTTTCCTCAGTGATACATTTTGTAATTTTTGAGAAATCTAATTCTTATTTGTAGAGACATCTAGATCAAGATTCTCATAGACCAAGTTCTATAATATTTGAAAATTTTGATGAAAAACTTGTAAATCTAGATTTTAATTCTTGTTCTTACATTATTAATTGTAGTAAGTAAATAGGATCAAGTACTTGATAAAAAAGCGTAATAGAAAGCTTTTTTATTTTGAAACTTAAAAAAATAAATTATAAGCATCCTTGAAGGAAGAAACTTAGATGCTTCCATTAAAAATAGAATCTAACATGATCATCGATGTTCCTAAATAAATCCTTAACGTGCTTTTAAAATATCCTTCATTAGTTACTCATTGTTTCAACAATTTTCAATCCTATATATATTTAGTGAGGTTTTTTAGACAAACCCCAAAAGAGATATATCTTATACACTCAAAGAAGGATCACATTTTGGCTATCATAGTTGGAACAAAAGTCATGTGGCATTTAAGAATTAAGATTTTTTCTTTAAAACCTTATTTCTAATATCTTTATTAAAAAATTTAATACTAAAAAAAATATTTATAACAAAATCACATTTATTTCAAGTCAATTTTCACAAACCTAGTTTGATAGTATAGCTTTATTTGAGGAATTTTTTAGATTGGTAAAAAAATATTAATAAAAAAAATCATTTATTTCAATCCAATTTTCTAAAATCTAATTTGATAATGTGTCTTTATTAGGGGAAATGTTTTGCAACTTACCTATTATAGTTGTTTCCTTGAAAGTTGAAATGTGAGGTGCAATAATATGCTTTGGTATCTTGGCATGTAGGTCTAATATCAAAGTATTTAATAATTTGAAGACATTTATATTATTGAAACAAAAAAAATATTTAGCTCTTTTCTAATATTTTATTTTAGATTAGTATTTATACTAGTCCATCTTTGGAAAAATCCTTCTTTAGTATCCCTCCTTGATAAGGTATCTTTACTCTTTTTAAGATTCTTTTAATAGATTTTTGCATAGTATTAGACCTTGGACCTTTTTGGATGGAGCCCTTCCACTTCTAAATGCAGACCTCCATTTGAGTTTGATTTCACAACTTTTTATTTTCAAAAGAGGTTCTTTATTGATAATTATATAAATATAGACATTTATTTTGAACAATAGCACTCTAGGATAGTTTAGCCATAATTGTTGATTTTATTTTTTAGGCAAACACTTATGAGGTTCTTAGCAATTGTGTTAGTTTGTTTTTTGTGTAAAATTGAAGTTTTGTTTCCACATCATTAATTAAAACAAAACTATTACTTGACATAATAAAAGTATTGCACATTCTAAAAGAGAGGAAAATTATTTAAATTCTCTCCATGATGAGTGATTCAAGAAATATGATAGGAGAAAGAAATATAGTAACACATCCCACATCTCATTCATTAACCTCTAGAACTAAGAACCTTTTCCAAGTGATATTTTTATGAAGGTTACTTTTATCAAATTGAACATTATATATTCATAATATGATTCAAGGTAAAACTTTAGGTATTATTTGGTAAGGAAAAAGTTGACTTCATTATTAATATTATGTAACAATTAACTACTACCTTTTGGTTAGAGGTAATATTATGTTATGCAATTTTCAAAGGAATGTGATCCTCTCTCTATTAAAGGGGCTTAAAGTGATTCATTTATAAATTGCCATGATAAAAAATCAAGATATTTAAGGTTTTCTTTGGTGCAAAGTCCATGGAGTTGCGACTAAAAGTGACATGGATGCCATTTATTTGGTGGTTATTCATTATGGAACCTCCAAGGAAGAAGTATAAAATGAAGATTCCATGGGAGAACACAACCATTTTGTAGATTCTTCATGCGTGTTATTGATAGGGGATTATGGATGGATTAAAAGCATGGAGTGGATAATGAAGGAATTGTTACTATAACTGATAGTAATGATTGAAGATTGTTTAACTGATGATGATAATGACCAACCAAGATCATAGGAATACAAGATAGTGTTAAGAACTACAACTGATAGACTACTTGGAGAACAAAATGGGAGAATGTGATGATGATCACCGAGCTACTAAAGTATATGTGAGATATTAGATCAGTTGTTATATTGTCATTGACGTCAACTAGTTTTGACTTTACTTATCATGATAGTTGTAAACATCTGAAGGAGGTGATGTTGGTGAAGGAAAGGAGATATTAGCATGAAGATGAGATGTATGAGTAAGTTATGAACAAGGTATTCATTGGGAAACTTAGTGATGGTTCTATGATAGTATGATAGTGATTTGATTGACTTACATGATTTTGTTAAGTATTAAAGATCAAGAATGTAAAAGTTACTTTGGTTGGTATATGAAGAACTTAGTGTACACCGAGCAGATGTAGTGTACACCAAGTGTGGTATTAACTAAGCAAGAAGAAACTAACATATCACGGTATTAACTAAGAAGGAAGAAACTAACATATCACGGTATTGACCAAGCAGGAGAAATAAGGAAGAACATGTGATTGTTGACATGTGATGATGAGCTAGATGAATCTGAAAGATTCTAAGGATAAAGAAAAAGTTTTTTATGAAGATCTACCACTAGAAAAATTCAAGGATTATTGCATGATGAAGATTGAAAACATTTTAAGGCACAAGTATCGATGAAGGTTAAAGAGGCAAAACCAACGATGGAGATTAAGAGGAAAAATCTATGAATGAAATAAAAATGGTTTACATGTCTATATAAGGAGACAAGAAATTCAACAAGAGGAGAGAGAAGATCTCATCCATATGCAAATTTCTAGTGCATACATGTGAAGCTAGTCAAAGAGGTTGAAGTGAGAACCAAGTGATTTTGCAGACCAAAACAAGTAACAGAAAGAGATAACTGAGAAGAACATGTAGGAGGAAGAAGGAGAATGAAGAGATTATGATTACCAGAATGATATTGAGCTTAGCAGAGATTTGAATATGAGAAAAAGAAGTTGAATTTGAATCAGGTCATACACTGTTTCTTTCTAACCATTGCTACAGTCAAAATCTCTTTACCGAGTGAGACTTAACCATCTTTTTCTATTGGCATTATATGAATGTTACTTGTTTTCTTGTTGACCCAAGTGAATGTATGGTCACAGAGAATTATTAGTGATAAATCCTCTAACAAGATCACACCTTACAGTGTGTTTGTAACCTTTAACAGGGTTGTCTCTTAACCAACCTCACTTCAAAAGAGTGAAAATATTTTGGGTTACCGGTCCCAGGTGGTTTTTCCCTTAATAGGGTTTCTGCGTCAAAAATCAAGTGTTAAATGCAATGTTTTGATATTTTACTTTACACATTATAGTAACTGGTTAGATTGGTATATGTTAACTACTAGTTGGTTTACATTATCTAACAGTCGGTTAATTAATCATAAATTTACAGTCAAGTTATTACCAAGTTGTTTAGTTTATTTGTTTGAAGTTGATATTATACATCAAAGAGGAATTTGGGACTGTAGGATAACTGAACATAACTGATTCAACCCCCCCCCCCCCCTCCCTCTCAGTTATCTAACAAATAGTATAAAGGTTAGATCAATTATTGTCTTTTCATTGATGTCAAGCAATTGATTTTTGGTTTATATTATATTGCCATATCATTCTATATATGATATAAGTTGAATGAGGTAAGGAGAAGAAGAAGTGAGATGTTGTGAAATTGAAGAACTTAAACGGGAAAATGATACAGATTGGACAATGATTAGATTATGTTGATATAAATTTTTTGTACCTAACATATGATGTGTTAAGTCGGTAAGTTAAACTTCTTTGGCTACCAAGCAGGAAAAGTCACTCGGTAAAGGTAAAAGGTAAAAGGAAGTATGTCACTTGGTAAAGGCAAAGGAACTGAAGGCACCAAACAAAAAAGAAAGTTTTAGGCACCAAGAGAAGTTAATCAAAATATAGATGGAGAGCACCGAGCAAGGAACACAAATTAAATATAAGGATTGAAATGACATTTAATGATTAGCTATGATGAGCTGGATGGTTATGATGACAAGGAAAGTTAGTTAGAGAAATCTACAGACAAGAAAATTCAAGGTGATGATCTACAGACTAGATCTAAATGGTTAAAGTAGAAGGAACAAGTTTCAATAAAATTTCAAGTTCCTAGGTGAAAGTAAAACATGATATCGAGATCCAGATTCAAGGTATAATGAATTGGATGACTGAGATTGATCAAAGGAAAACATAATAGAGGAGATTAAGTGGAAAAAAATTATTTATATAAATGATGGATTTGTATGAACAAATGGCTGAAAAATTGAAGAGTTGAAGAGTCAATGACTAATGTAGTGAAGAAGGAACAAAGAAATTCTAAGTGGGAAAGTAGGATTTGATGAAGTGTTGAAGCCAGTGGAAAGTGAAGGATTGAAGTGAAGTTAGAAGAGTGCACAAAGGATCTGGTTATGAAAAGATAGTTGTGAATCTACAGGTCAATATATTTACTATTGCTTATTAACATTTGTAACAGAGAAATCTCTTAACATAGTGGACTTAATAGTCTTATTGTAAAATCCTTGAAAAAGGTAACATTCTAAAAGAGTGTTTGAAGCCCTCTAACCAGGCCACTCCTAATATGGTGAAGATCTTAATAGATCTAAGGTAAATCCCTTGATTGGGTCACACCTAACAATGTGTATTGTAATCTTTAACTGGATTGGTTCTTAACCGAGCGCACTTCAAAAGAGTATTTTCTTAGTGGGTGAAAATTCCCATAGTGGTTTTTCCCAAAGATGGGTTTCCATGTTAAATATTGGTGTTACATGTGATGAATGGTTTATGTGATTAATTTACTATGTGTTAAAGTTTATTTACAGTTGTTGGTAAATAATGAATTGTGTTTAATCAAGTTGTCACTGAGTTAATTAGAGAAAAGATTTTTAGGTATTTGCAATCAGGGATTATTGATTCACCCCCCCTCTCTGTAATCCAACAAGAATAAGATCAATGAAATAGCTACATGTCAAGTAAGAAAATGATGGAGATCAATTTGGACAATGCAATCATGAAGTAAATTAATAAAATTTATGAAGTTTCTATTGGAGGTAGTTTTAACGACTCTGAATTGGAATGGAGAATACTCATCTGAAGTTTTATTGAGCTTAATTTGGAGAGGCTTAAGTATTATATACCTTCTCTAGGGATGGTTATGTAAGTAGTGGGACTGTAGGGATATCTATGTTCATGGATGGTTGGGTTGGACTGGAAGTGAGATGTTTTTGAGAATGTAAAGTCCAATGATCATGTGACCATTGTTGGAGTAAGATATCACTGAGAGGGGGTGGGGGGGTGAATCGATGATATGAGAAAAAATTAAACTTCACAATCTCTTAAAATCAATTTCTCTTTATAAAAATTGAAGCTTAAAGAAGCAAGAAGACATAATAATGTAAGAGAAACACACAAAAGAATTTGACACAGATTTTGTCCTGAGTGGAAAACCCTTCAAGTAAAAAACCATTTGAATTGTCTCACTAGCTTATATGAAATAACCTTTTACAAATGCCTCATTGGTTGTGTTATCTCACTGATACAAAATGCCTCATTAGCTAGTATTGTCTCATTGAAAAAACAAATGCCTCATTGATTGAATCACAATATCATTTACATCAACTAATATTTCAATATAGAGTTCAATATCTATTTTCTTTTAGCACATGTTCTAGTCTCATATCATCTGAGACTTAGAATCAACTATTTATACAAAGAATATTGCAGACTTAATACAATGAACCATTAAGCATACTGATTGTACTTTATACTTAATGATACATTATACAAAATATGTTCATTCTTTTACAAAGTATACTACTGCTTCTTAGAAATATATGCAACAATCATCACTATCTGAATCTTTATAAAACAAGATAAATTGATTTCTTTTCTCACACTCTATTCTTTATAGAATGGATCTGAATATAGAATATATAGTGTTCTTCTGGAAGGAACTCACAATCAATTGCCATGATAACTACCTTCTAAATAACTGCAAGTAACCTCTTTGTAAAAAGAACTTTTAATCATCACATAATCACACAACCTTTAGTAGCATATATAGCTCTTCTTCAAATTTGAGTTAGGTGAAAGGACCCAAATTATGACCTATAGTCTAAAGAAACTAGCACAAGAGTTTGAACCATAACAAAGTAACCTGAGAGCTTAAGGAATCATAATACACAAAAAATTAATCTCCGATTCACTCAAGTATACAATATGTGTCAGACTACAACTGATTGAATACTTCAAAAGATAGGTGATTGATGATCATTGAGCTACTAAGGTATATGTGACACATTAAATCAGTTATTATATTGTCATTGATGTCAACTACGTTTTACTGTACTTATCATGATAGTTACAAACATCTGAAGAAGGAAATAATGATGAAGGAATGAGATATCTACATGAAGATGAGATGTATGAGAAATATATGGATATGGTATTCATTTGGTAACTTATTGCTGAGTCTATGACATTATGTTAGTGATTTTATTGTATTACATAATTATGTTATGGATTGAAGATCAAGAATGAATAAGTTTATGTGGTCATTAAATGAAGAACTTAGTATACACTGAGCAAGTGTAGTGTATACCGAGTACAGTGTTAACCGAGTAAGAAATCACCAACACATCATGGTATTGACCAAGTGAAAGAAATAAATGGAACATATGACTGCCAACTAAAGATGATGAGTTGGAAAAATATGGATGATTCTAAGGTTAAAGATAAAGTTTTTTATGATGATCAAATGACTAAAAAAATTCAAGGATGATCGAATGATGGAGAATGAAACATGTATGTGACACAAGTGTCGAGGAAGGTTAAAGCGATAAAATCAACGGTGAAGATTAAGAGGCAAAATCTATGGCTGGAAATAAAATAGTTTATTATGTCTATAAAAGGAGACAAGAGATTCATAATTATTTATGGAATGCACATGAGGAGATTGCATTCATGCGAAGCTGGTCAAACAGGTTGAGACATAATCGAGCAATTATGTAGGCATCATTGAGCATCAAAAAAAGGAATTAACCAAGCATAACAGAGTTGGAGGATACAGAGGGATTGAATTGAGTATATTGGCCAGATGTATTTTGAGCTTAGCATAGATCTGAAAATATACAAAATATAGTTATATTTGAATCAGATCATTACTGTTGCATTCTAACCATTGCTACAGATAAATCTCTTAACTGAGTGGGACTTAATAGTCTTTTATATTTTAATATGACATTCAATGAATGTTGATTGTTTTCTTGTTGACCCCATTGTGAATGTTTGGTCATGCAGAACTATTAGTGATAAACCCTCTAACCAGGTCACACCTTACAATGTGCTATTGTAACCTTTAACAGGGTTGGCTCTTAACTAAGCTCACTTCAAAGAGTGAAATTATTTTTGGGTTAATGGTCCAGGTGCTTTTTTCCCTAATAGGGTTTCCACGTTAAAAATCAAAGTGTTATATGTGTATGGATGTGGTGAAATGTTATTTTACTTTACACATTACTATTACTAGTTTGATCAGTATATACATTAGTTAATTTACTATTATTCGATAATTGAACAGAAAGGCACAGTTAAATTTTTACCGAGTTGATTAATTGATTTGAAAGAATTGTTTTATACATCTGGGAGTATTTGGGATTGTAGGATAACTAGACTTAACTGATTCACCCCCCCCCCCCCCCCCCCCTTCTCAGTTATTTAACAATATGTAGTCTAGGGTTACATAATCATGGTTCCAAGAAAAACTGATCAAGAAATGGATATAAACAATCCATGCCAATAAGGTTTTTGAAAAACTCTACCCATGGTTAAAAATATTTAAACTCATGTTCAAAAATATAATTGTAGTGAGCACAGGTATAAGACTGAATACATAAATTTAAAAATACCCTACTAAGAAACATGACATAGTTTTAATCCATGACTATCTAACTCAAATGATACCATTTTCAATAGAGATAAAATGATCAATCTCCTTAACAAAATAAATCTTAATCTGGGTTTTAACAAAAGGACACAAAAAAAACTACCTTCATGTTTACATAACCATTGTTAAGACAAACTATGGGTATGTAGATAAACAAGAACCCATAATAAATAAAAAATTTGTCAAAGCTAAAGAAACTTAACAAAAAAATAATCACATCAAGAATCTTTGACAAAAGAAGACTAGCCTTCTTCAAAAGAAAACTGACTTGAAATTTTTGAAAACATAAAATAATAACAGATGGAAACATGGAAGAACACTTGGTAACAAATATTTGTAACTTCCTCCAAAAAATCCCACATTATCTGCTTTATATTTCTTCACACTCTTTCATTATTTATTCAATATTTCTCTGAATCAACCACTCACTATAACTTCCAAAAAACCAATATACTTGCTAGTTTGTGCCCTAGTTCTTGGGCAGATCCCTAGCTCACTTGAGCTAGGGTTTCCAAATGAAACAAAACAACTTTTAATGTTTATATTATAAATGCAGCTAGATATGATGAACAAATGAAACATATAAAATGTCAATCACTTTTAATAATTTGGCATAAGTTACCAAACTTCAAGTAGGTAGGGGGTCGACCAAAAGGCATACCTAATAAATAACCTTTGTAATGCCATGTTCACAATGTTAACAATCCTTTAGTCACTTAGTGACTATCAAAAACATTAGAACATAATATTTAAATTTTAATGCTAAACAATGTTAGGATAGGTCATCATATACCCAAGAGCTAGTCTAAAGACATCAGCTATAATAAAGAGATACAACACAAGAACTATATTGGAATGAGATAATTAGGTGAGTAAAAAGGTACAAAGGGCTTTTATTAAATAACAAAGAGGTGACATGAAGCATGGACAAGGTTGAGATAAGTCTCTCAACCTAGAAGAAGGAGAGTTCTGATAAAACTGAACAATATCCTCTAGGATGAGTTTGAGTCCAAATAGGATTGAACAATATCCATCTATCCAATTAATGACTATACCTAAGTAAAATTAAGTAATGAGTAAATAGAAAGACTATTTACTCCAACACCCCCCCCCCCCCCCCCCCCCAAGTGCAACTTAGGGAGTACAATAATGTAGTAGAGAGCTATATGGGTCCCAACAGCAAGGTCATGTTAGGTACCCATGTACATCTACAATCTAATCTCATAACCAGAGAAAAAGGAGAAAACCTAGTGGGAGAAAACTCCTCTCCAAAAGAGAGAACATTAAGGTTTGAGAAGCCTTCCAAAAGATGTCCTAGAATCATGACCATGAACACCATTGAAGCACAAAAAATCTTTCGACAACTATCAATGACTAATATAGTTCTATATCTAATGATCTTGTATGAAGAAGATGATGATCAAGAAGACAACAATATGTATGAGTGCTCGGAGTGGCACTTCTCGGGCATTAATCAGATGGAAATAACATATGTCAATCAATGATATAGATGGCATGTGAATCTTCATGAGTGGCCTTCACTACACAACCAATGATGTTGGTTGAGTCACTACAACATTTGGGGTCAAATTTCGATGCCAATTTGTGATGCCACTACAATTTGTGTTTGTTTTTTGTTTTTTTTTGCAAGTGCCCCTGACGGTGTCATAATAGCGATGATGTTGTTATAATGGCAACACCCATGTGTTTATAAACAAAAAAAAAAGAAAAATAAAGTGTCATTTGTAATTTGTGAATTCGAAGAGCTGTCACAAAGATGAAACTGCACTTTTGTGTGGCGCAAAGAGGGCAGCCAAGTTTGGCGTGTGTGAAAAGGCCAGCACCATGTGGGAAGAGGGAACTTGCACTTGAGGTAGGCATTCAAGCTTTGTCTTCTCATTAAATCAATTTCAGTGGCATTGTTTACATCTTAGCATTTGGAATGCTCGATGACCTGCGAGCTTTGAGAGCTAGGGCATCATTGCTATTACCTTCAAGGCATTGTGTGAAGTGTTTGATCTTTGTTTATTTCTTTTTTTGTTGATATTCACTATGCGGTACTCCCTGTTTATGATCATTTCATGAGGAAATGTCTCGATGGCTCACGGACTGCAAGCTAGGGCATCATACATTGTTTATGAGCTCACTATTGAATACTAGCATTGTTTACATCTTTTCATTTGGAATGCTTGATGACTCACAAGGTTTGAGAGCTAGGGAATCGTTGCTATTACCTTCAAGGCATTGTGTGAAGTGTTTGATCTCTCTTTATTTGTTTTGCTATTGATATTCACTATGTGGTACTCCCTATTTATGATCATTTCATGAGGAAATGTCTTGATGGCTCGCGGGCTGCAAGCTAGGGCATCATACATTGTTCATGAGCTCACTATTTAATACTGGCATTGTTTACATCTTTTCATTTGGAATGCTTGATGACCTGCGAGCTTTGAGAGCTAGGGCATCATTTCTATTACCTTCAAGGCATTATGTGAAGTGTTTGATCTCTCTTTATTTGTTTTGGTGTTAATATTCACTATGTGGTACTCCCCATTTATGATCATTTCATGAGGAAATGTCTTGATGGCTCGCGGACTACAAGCTAGGGCATCATACATTGTTCATGAGCTCATTGTTTAATACTGGCATTGTTCATGAGCTCACTGTTGAATATCTAGTCAGGCCATGTAAATGGTACCAGGCCAACCCAATCAACCCAACAAAATGTGTCATGTTTATCTTTGTCAAATACACTCGTTCACTATTTTGTTCTTTTTCTTCACACAACTATTGCATCAAAAGTAATTGTAAACAATGATTCAAAGAAAAAAGAAACAACTACAATAGATCAGACCCCAAAAGAATACAGTCAACTACAATAGCTCACAGTCTCAATGAAATAAATAGTGTATAAAACAATATATGGTGCACAACAACAGCAAGCATGCAATGACAACAATAACATTGCATGATGCCCAAGCTCAAATTCAAAACAGTAAGTGTATTAATGTATGATCTAATAGCAACAACCTCATTGATCATTACCTTTCACTCCTCCATCATTATAGAAGAGATAACTACCTACAACTAAGGCATCATGCATTATTTATGAGCTCATTGTTTGAGCACCTCATGTCCCTATTTGATTGGTCGGTGCTCAAACAGTGAGCTCATAAATAATGCATGATGCCCTAGCTTGTAGCCTGCAAGCCATCAAGACATTTCCTCATGAAATGATCATAAACAGGGAGTACCACATAGTGAATATCAACAACAAAATAAATAAAGAGAGATCAAACACTTCACACAATATATGTTGTTTTATAAGATTTTATTAAGACTAAATATATTGTTTTATGAGCTCACTGTTCGAGCACTTCATGTCCCTATTTGATTGGTCAGTGCTCTATTTGTTATATTGATGCTATTAGATCAAATAGGGACATCAGTAATAAAATAATACACTATGTGGTACTCCCCGTTTATGATCATTTCATGAGGAAATGTCTTGGTGGCTCGCGGGCTGCTGCAAGCTAGGGCATGATACATTGTTCATGAGCTCACTGTTTAATACTGGCATTATTTACATCTTTTCATTTGGAATGCTTGATGACCTATGAGCTTTGAGAGCTAGGGCATCATTTCTATTACCTTCAAGGCATTGTGTGAAGTGTTTGATCTCTCTTTATTTGTTTTGGTGTTGATATTCACTATGTGGTACTCCCCATTTATGATCATTTCATGAGGAAATGTCTTGATGGCTCGCAGGATGCAAGCTAAGGCATCATACATTGTTCATGAGCTCACTGTTTAATATTTGGCCAGGCCATGTAAATGGTACTAGGCCAACCCAATCAGCCCAACAAAATGTGTCGTGTTTATCTTTGTCAAATACACTTGTTCACCATTTTGTGCTTGTTCTTCACACAAATATTGCATCAAAAGTAATTGTAAACAATGATTCAAAGAAAAAAGAAACAACTACAATAGATCATACCCTAAAAGAATACAGTCAACTACAATAGCTCACAGTCTCAATGAAATAAACAATGTATAAAACAATATATCGTGCACAACAACAACAAGCATGCAATGACAACAATAACATTGCATGATAAAATTCACTACTCTTAGTTTTTATTCACATTGCACATGCATAATTGCAGATGAGGATTAGTAATAGGGTGCCAGGCATTGCTTAGATCCTTTGGATCTAATCCCATCTTTTCCTTCCTTGCAAGTTTTGGATCATACAAGAGCATACTAGATTGAACCCCGGGTCAACACTTCATTACTTCAAGCACTGTCTAGTACCTTTATTATTTATGTTCATCCACTTATGTATGTTTGTATTCATCCATATTCTTCTGAAAGTTGGCTATTAGCGACCATATATGATGATTCTTGATGTTTTTGGGTCATTTGATGAAAATATGTAAAAGTTTCTTAAAAGTTTATATTGTTTATTTCAATTTTTAAAATCATAAAATAAATAAAATTTAAAGATAACAAATTAAGATCATCTTTGTCTTCACTTAAAACAAAAACATGAAGCTCATAAAGCATGGTAAAAACATATGTTATAAAATATATGTATAGTTATAAAAACTCGAAGAAAATATATGTATAGTTATTTGATCTAATAGCATGGTAAAAACTCAAAGAAAATATATGTATAATTATAAAAACTTGAAGAAAATATATGTATAGTTCTATGTATAGTTATTTGATCTAATAGCATGGTAAAAACTCAAAGAAAATATATGTATAGTTATAAAATTTCATGCCTTGAAATTTGGCATGAAATTTTATAACATAGTTCCTTAGCATTTGATCTTTATATGGCAGCCATGACTTGAGGTAGGCATTTGAGCTTTGTCTTCTCATTAACTCAATTTAATTTTGATGGCATTTGTTGATTTAATGGCAAAATATGAATGTTAATACTGGCATTGTTTACATCTTTGCATTTGGAATGCTCGATGACCCGCGAGCTTTGAGAGCTAGGGCATCGTTGCTATTACTTTCAAGGCATTGTGTGAAGTGTTTGATCTCTCTTTATTTGTTTTATTGTTGATATTCACTATGTGGTACTCCCCATTTATGATCATTTCATGAGGAAATGTCTTGGTGGCTCATGGACTACAAACTAGGGCATCATGCATTGTTTATGAGCTCACTATTTTAGCACCTCATGTCCCTATTTGATTGGCCAGTGCTCTGTTTGTTATATTGATGTTATTAGATGAAATAGGGACATCAATAATAAAATAGGGACATCAATAATAAAATAATACATTTACTATTTTGAATTTGAGCTCTGGCATCATGCAATGTTATTGTTGTCAAAATGGTAAGTGTATTAATGTATGATATAATAGCAGCAACCTCATTGATCATTACCTTTGACTCCTCCATCATTATAGAAGAGATAACTACCTACAACTATATTTCATAATTCCTCCTTTGAAGTCATAGGTTAGTTTAACTATTGGACAATGAGTTGATAGGAGTTTCAAATAGATTTAAATAAAAATTAAGAGTATTAAATTTTATCATGAAATGTTATTGTTGTCATTGCATGCTTGTTGCTGTTGTGCACCATATATTGTTTTATACACTATTTATTTCATTGAGACTGTGATCTATTGTAGTTGATTGTATTCTTTTGGGGTCTGATCTATTGTAGTTGTTTCTTTTTTCTTTGAATCATGTTTACAATTACTTTTGATGCAATATTTATGTGAAGAACAAGAACAAAATGGTGAATGAGTGCATTTGACAAAGATAAACATGACACATTTTTTTGAGCTGATTGGGTTGGCCTGGTACCATTTACATGGCCTAGCCAGATATTAAATAGTGAGCTCATGAACAATCATCCTACTAATTACACTGCAATTTCTACGTCCACTTACAATAATAAATTACAGAGTTTCACTGTAATTTCTATGTCCACTGCCATTAAAATATATCACTCCTATTATATAGGCATCCTTCTCATTAAGTGTTGTCATTAAAATATATCCCTCCTTCTATTATATAATGTATATGCATACTTGTTTAAAATGTCATACTTGTTTCTCTTAAATATTATTACCATTCACTCAATTTTACATGACATTAAAGCCAAGCCCAAAATGTATACATACGTGTAATATAGGAGAAGTTGGATTCTGTAACTATTGAAAAAAAAAAACTATACCAATAGCAGCTTATGAGAAACTATACTTGTGCTTACCATACCATACCTCAGCATCATAATGCTTATCATTTTCAAGCTTCAGCGAGGCTTCATACCATGCAGCATCCGCAGATTTGTATGCAACACTGATTTAGGCTGGAGGTAAACTACATGTGTCATGTAAACAACATGGTTGAATTCAATCTCTTTTGTGCATTTTCAAGAGTTTTCCCACCAATACAAGAATAAATAACATATTGAACGTAATCTACGAACACTGTGTGGTATAAAATCTCACTGAAGCTTGAAATATATCACTCCTCATGTTATTGTCAAAATTAAATTCAAATATTTCTCAAAACATTTATTCTTGTAGAATTAAGATATCCTTATCTCAATAATAAAACAATCTTGCATAATAGCTTTTGAATCACATTAACACACACCCATGTTTTGTAGCATAGTTCATTTTAGAAGTGTATGACTTGACTATGCACATGCATAATTGTAGATGAGGATCAGTAATAGGGTGCTAGGCATTGCTTAGATCCTTTGGATCTAACCCCATCTTTTCCTTCCTTGCAGGTTTTGGATCATACAAGAGCATACTGGATTGAAGCCTGGGTCAACACTTCATTACTTCAGGCAATGTTTGGTACCTTCATTATTTATGTTCATCCACTTATGTATGTTTGCATTCATTCATATTCTTCTAAAAATTAATCTTTATGAGCTCAAATTCAAAACAGTAAGTGTATTATTTTATTATTGATGTCCCTATTTGATGTCCCTATTTTATTACTGATGTCCCTATTTTATCTAATAACATCAATATAACAAACAGAGCACCAACCAATCAAATAGGGACATGAAGTGCTCAAACAGTGAGCTCATAAAATAATATATTTAGTCTTAATAAAATCTTATAAAACAACATATATTGTGTGAAGTGTTTGATCTCTTTTTATTTATTTTGGTGTTGATATTCACTACATGTGGTACACCCCGTTTATGATCATTTCATGAGGAAATATCTTGATGACTCATGGGTTGCAAGCTAGGGCATCATACATTGTTCATGAGCTCACTATTTAATACTGGCATTGTTTACATCTTTTTATTTGGAATGCTTGATGACCCGCAAGCTTTGAGAGCCAGGGCATCATTTCTATTACCTTCAAGGCATTGTGTGAAGTTTTTGATCTCTCTTTATTTGTTTTGTTGTTGATATTCACTATGTGGTACTCCCTATTTATGATCATTTCATGAGGAAATGTCTTGATGACTTGCGGGCTGCAAACTAGGGCATCATGCATTGTTCATGAGCTCACTGTTTGAGCACCTCACGTCCCTATTTGATTGGTTGGTAATCAAACAGTGAGCTAATAAACTATGCATGATGCCTAAGCTCAAATTCAAAATAGTAAGTGTATTATTTTATTAAGACTAAATATATTATTTTATTAAGATTTTATTAAGACAAAGTATTTTGGGTTAGTTTTATGTTGTTTTATAAGATTTTATTGAGACTAAATATATGATGTAAACTCATAATTATACTTGATATATATACTTCAAAGGAGGAATTATGAAATATAGTTGTAGGTAGTTATCTCTTCTATAATGATGGAGGAGTGAAAGTTAATGATCAATGAGGTTGCTGCTATTAGATCATACATTAACACACTTACTATTTTGAATTTGAGCTCAGGCATCATGCAATGTTATTGTTGTCATTGCATGCTTGCTACTGTTGTGCACCATATATTGTTTTATACATTATTTATTTCATTGAGACTGTGAGCTTGGTTTTTCTTTCAGAAGTATATGGCTTGAATATGCACATGCATAATTGTAGATGGGGATCAATAATAGGATGTCATTCATTGCTTAGATATTTTTTATCTAACCCCTATCTCTCTTTTTTTTGCAGGTTTTGGATCACACAGGGGCACACTAGATTCATAACCAGGTCAAAAATTCATCACTTCAGGCAATGTTTGGCACCCTTATTATTTATGTTCATCCTCTTATGTATGCATGTACTCTTACATTTTCTTCTGAAAGTTATTTTTCTTGTATAGTATATACAAGTTATTTTTCATATATATACATGTAATCTTTATATGCAAATTTTTTTTTTCCTTTACATGTATCTTTGCATGAAATGAACACAAATTAAACAAGATCATCTAATAATGCAAACTAAGGTATTGTAGTCACTCATCTAGTAATTAGTTCCCCAAACCATTACTAAGGATTGAACATAAGTCTAAGTCCCCAAATCTATTGTTCTATGTGTATAAAACAATCTATGGTGCACAACAACAGCAAGCATTCAATGACAACAATAACATTGCATGATGCCCAAGCTCAAATTCAAAATAGTAAGTGTATTAATGTATGATCTATTAGCAGTAACCTCATTGATCATTACCTTTCACTCCTCCATCATTATAGAAGAGATAACTACCTACAACTAGGGCATCATGCATTGTTTATGAGCTCACTATTTGAGCACCTCATGTCCCTATTTGATTGGCTAGTGCTCAAACAGTGAGCTCATAAATTGTGACACCCATTTGGTTATAATAAAAAAAAAGTGTCATTTGTAATTTGTGAATTCAAAGAGCTGTCGTGAAGATAGAACTGCACTTTTGCATGGCGCGAAGAGGGCATTTGAGTTTGGCATGCACGAAGAGGCCAACACTGTGTGGGAAGAGGGCATTGGTACTTGAGGTAGGCATTCGAGCTTTGTCTATTTGATCATAAACGAGGAGTACCGCATAGTGAATATCAAAAACAAAACAAATAAAGAGAGATCAAACACTTCACATAATATATGTTGCTTTATAATATTTTATTAAGACTAAATATATTATTTTATGAGCTCACTGTTTGAGCACCTCATGTCCCTATTTGATTGGTCGGTGCTCTGTTTGTTATATTGATGCTATTAGATCTAATAGGGACATCGGTAATAAAATAATACACTATGTGGTACTCCTTGTTTATGATCATTTCATGAGAAAATGTCTTGGTGGCTCACGGGCTGTTGCAAGCTAGGGTATCATACATTGTTCATGAGCTCACTATTTAATACTGTCATTGTTTACATCTTTTCATTTGGAATGCTTGATGACCTGTGGGCTTTGAGAGCTAGGGAATCGTTTCTATTACCTTGAAGGGATTGTGTGGAGTGTTTGATCTCTATTTATTTGTTTTGGTGTTAATATTCACTATGTGGTACTCCTCGTTTATGATCATTTCATGAGGAAATGTCTTGATGGCTCGCGGGCAAGCTAGGGCATCATACATTGTTCATGAGCTCAATGTTTAATACTGACATTGTTCATGAGCTCACTATTTAATATCTGGCCAGGCCATGTAAATGGTACTAGGCCAACCCAATCATTCCAACAAAATGTGTCATGTTTATCTTTGTCAAATACACTCATTCACCATTTTGTTCTTGTTATTCACACAAATATTGCATCAAAAGTAATTGTAAACAATGATTCAAAGAAAAAAGAAACAACTACAATAGATCAAACCCCAAAAGAATACAGTCAACTACAATAGCTCACAGTCTCAATGAAATAAATAGTGTATAAAAAAATATATGGTGCATAATAGCAGTAAGCATGCAATGACAACAATAACATTGCATGATGCCCGAGCTCAAATTCAAAACAGTAAGTGTATTAATGTATGATCTAATAGTAACAACCTCATTGATTATTACCTTTCACTCCTCCATCATTATAGAAGAGATAACTACCTACAACTAGGGCATCATGCATTGTTTATGAGCTCACTGTTTGAGCACCTCATGTCCTATGTGATTGGTCAGTGGTCAAATAGTGAACTCATAAATAATGCATGATGCCCTAGATTGCAGCCCGCAAGCCATCAAGACATTTCCTCATGAAATGATCATAAACGAAGAGTACCACATAGTGAATATCAACAACAAAATAAATAAAGAGAGATCAAACACTTCACACAATATATGTTATTTTATAAGATTTTATTAAGACTAAATATATTATTTTATGAGCTCACTATTTGAGCACCTCATGTCCTTATTTGATTGGTCGATGTTGTATTTGTTATATTGATGGTATTAGATCAAATAGGGACATCAATAATAAAATAATGCACTTACTATTTTGAATTTGAGCTCATAAAGATTAAGATATCCTACTATTTTGAATTTCTATGTGCTTTGAGCCAATGAAATTTTTATCATCATGATGAAGTAGTAATGCATTAAATGTCTTACTTATGTCCTTGTTCAATTTTGTTGTTATAGTGAATTCATGATTTATAATTCAGTTGTAGCAGCTCAATGTGTTTGAACTCAAGAATACCCCTTACTTGGTTTCCTACAAAGCTTTTGGCAAAATTTGTCAGAAAATGAGAAGCTATGAGAAGGTGACATGAAGCTAATGAAAGGAGGCACCTCCAATTTGTTTCGCAGATATACACATTAAGGATCATGTCAGATAATACAAGGGAATTCAATCAAAATAAGGAGACAATCGCTAGATTGTTGTCTAATTTTCAAAAAGAAGGCGATGACAAATGTTATTGTCCATGCAAGAGTTGTAATGGCTTAAAGACAAAAAGAATCAAAATCAAAATAGAAAAGAGACATTGTAGGGAGAATGGTCACATGGAAGGGGGGTTTGATTATAATCCAGTGGTAAGTTTTTTGTTATATTATTTTTACAATTAATATACATATGAACCATGGAAGGAGGTTTGATTATCATCCTTTTTATATAGGTTGATCTCCCCAGTGTGAATATAGAAGATGATCCCATGGAAGATGATGATCATGCACTAGAAAACATATTTGAAGATGATGGTATGAATGCATTGATCGTTGACACATTTGGTACTAGTGCTACTGCTGTTGCTGATGATGATGATGATTATGATGAGGATGACATTGACGACATCCATGATACACCTCTACTTGAGAAGGTGAACATGGCCCTTTATGAAGGCTCCCAATCTACTATTCTCTCTTATGTATTGTTGTTGGTGAATTTCAAGGTTATGAATGGTTTATCCAACATAGCAATGTTACGTATGCTAAGGTTTGTCATATATGTCATTATAGTCTATAAAAGGTGAAAGATGTACCATTAAGATTGTTTATAGTAATGACTTATATTATTTGTTGAAGATTGATAGGTAACTTTCTATTATCGCCATCAAATGTTCTCCCTCGCTCATACCAAGAATTATGTGCCACTATGAAACATATTGGAATGGAGTATCAAGTAATAGATGCTTGTCTTGAAGATCATATTATTTATTATAAAGAACACAAAAATGCAACAGAATGCCCTGAATGCCATATGAGCAAATATCAAGATGATCAAGTGACAAAAAGGTTCCTCATAAGGTTCTTCGTCATGTCCCCATTATTCCACATCGAAAATGATTATTCAGGTGTAATAGCTTGGCACAATTTATGGATTACCATGCAAGCGGCAAGAGTCAAGATGACATTATTAGAATGCCTATGGATGGTTCATCATTTATGGGCATAGAGGAAAAGTGGCCACACTTTAAAGAGGAACCTCAAAATCTCAGGCTTTCTCTGGTAGCAGATGGTGTCAATCCGCATAGAGAGATGAGATTCATTTGCTCGGTGTGGCCTATTTTTGTTATAAACAATAACCTTCCTCCATGGATGTCAATAAAGAGGGAGCACATTATGTTGGCAATGATTGTTCCAGGTATCTTATTATTTTATAGTTATCTACATGTAATTATAAGTCTTACAGTGAAATGGCCACAATAATTATCTAATGTTGTTGTTAATTCAACTATGTAAGTACCAAGTAAAAGATATAAATGCATATATTGTGCCTCTTATCGACAAGGTGTTGGTGTTATGGAATGGTTTCACTATGTATGACATCTCCCGACCAATTGGACAAAGAGAATTTCAATTCCATGCAATGCTTGTGTGGACAATTCATGATGCTCTAGGGTTGACACATTTCTGTGGTATGTTATGGTGAATTCTAGTTGTACGTGATAATTCAAATTTCAAAAATATATATATTTAATCCAATTTTATCGTTATCTTGTAGGTCTTCAAACAAAGGGAAAATTTGCATGTCCAATGTGTGGTCCAAAGATGAAATCCCATCATTCCAAAAGTTTAATAAAATAGGTGTTTGATGAGTATAGGCAGTGCCTCCCCAGAAATCATAAGTATCGAAGTGTAGAAAGTCATCTTTTCAATGGGAAAGAAGAGACTACATCAAAGCCCTTGAAGAATGACACCTCACCTATGGTAGTTGGAATATAATAGTGATGAACTACAACTGATTTGAATACATTGTATAATTTGAAGATCTGTGATTTAAGATCACTAAGTTGCTGATTAGATATGTAAGATGATTAAATCAGTAATATGTTGTCATTGATGTCAACTAGTTTTGACATACTTATCTTGTAAGTTACTATACCCAAACATCTGTAGAAGAAGAAGAAAAGAGATGAAGAACAGATATATCTACATGAGGAAGATGGATATGACAGATAAGGATAAGGAATACATTGGGTAACTTATGGATGAGTCTATGACCTTATGTTATTGACTTGATTATGTTGCATTCATTTATGATGAAGGATAAGAGCAAAATGCATAAGGCAGTGTTGTCGGTTAATGAACCATTTTAGTATACACCAATGCAGTGTAGTGTATACTGATCATAGTACAAACTGAGCTTGTGTTCACCAACACATTTCTTTGTTAACCGAGCAGAAGAAAAGAACTAAATGACTAGTTTAGCTGATGGAATTTGATGAGCTATAAAGTACCTCGAAATTAGAGATGAAGATAATGTTTGTTATGAAGATCGATGGCTAACATAATTTGAAGAAGATCTAATGGATTGAAACAAAACATGTTACTGACACATCAGCCGAGGAAGGTTTCAACGACAAAATTAACAAAGGAGATTAAGCGGAAAAATCTGATGGATGGAAATAAAACAATTTACTCATCTATTTAAGAGACTAGGGTTTCATGATGAAATCATGCCAGAAGAAGGAGACCGCAGAGATATCACGTGAACAAGCTTCATGCATGCCTAATCAGATTGGTTAAGGAGAACCGAACTGCAGAGGTTACCGAGTGTCAAAAAGCTATTACCGAGCGACAGTAAGTTACTGAATATTGATTGAAATAGAATTGATATATTGATCAGAGGATTTGAATAAGCTTAACATAGATTTGATAATCTGCAATTGAAGTTGTGTTGTAATCAAATCAACTATTGTTACATTTTAACCATTGTAAACAGAGAAATCTCTTAATAGAGTGGACTAGAAAGTCTTTTAATGTCATTCATAGAGTGTACATTTGTTATCCTGTCAACCCCATAGTGAATGTTGGTTGGACGATAACGGTTGGTCTAAAATCCTCTAACAAGGCCACACCTCACAGTGTGTTTGTAACCTTTAACAAGGTTAGGTCTTCACCGACCTCACTTTAGAAGAGTGAACAATTTTTGGGTTGCCGGTCCTAGGTGGTTTTTCCCTTCACAGGGTTTCCACGTTAAATCTTGTATGTTATGTGTTGATTGTGATGATTATTTGTTATCATACTTTACAAGTTGCCTACTAGATTTGATCGGTAATCATTATATGTTATTAACTGGTAATCAGTAAAAGCACAGATAGAATACTATTTTAGTTTACTGAGCTGTAGAAGTTTTAGTAAATTGTTTTTGGATATACATTTTGTGATTGGGACTATGGATAACTGATTCACCCCCCTCTCAGTTATTCTAACGATTGGTATCAGAGCATTGGTTGCTCGGAACAGAGTTTTAAGGACTTTGGCACAAAGATCTCAAAATGTATAAGAGGGAAGTGCCAAAGCTAAACAAGGATAACTTCACAGTATGGAAAATTTGAATGAAGCTGCATGTATCTGGAATTGGGAATTTTGCTTTGACACTAATGGAGAATGGCTACATTGCACCGCCCACTGGTCCCTTGACCCTTCATCAACTAAGAGACAGGCATGAACATAATGTTACCATGATGGAGATTGATGTTTCCTATACCGATGCTGAATTTGAAGATATTAAAAATTGCACTAATGTTAAAGGTATGTGGGATAAACTTGCTCAAGTTTATAGTGGTGATGTGAATGTCAAAAGAGCCAGAGCTAAAAGCTTAAGGGGAAGATTTGATGATATGAAGATGAAGGAAGAAGAAAATATTGTGCAGTACACAAATAGACTGAAAGAGGTAGTACATGCTATTAGAGTATTTGATGGTGTTATTAACGAAGAGACAGAGGTAAGAAAAGTTCTCAGAACCTTATTGTTAGTTTATGCAATCAGAATATCTGCAATTCATGAAACAAGGTCTGCATCTGGTAACAACCTTACTCTTGATAATCTAATTGGTAAGCTTACAACCTTTGAACTGAATAACTTTGACAATAGTGTTGTACCATCTGTTGAATCTTCTTTTATGTCTTCTCTAAAGATTGGTAAGTCTAGTAGCAGAAATAAGAATGATGATAGTGATAGTGATAGCAATACTGATGATGAGCTTGATGAACTTGAAGCTCTTATGGCCAAAAGGTTACCTAAAGGTAAAGGTAGATATAGAGGCAAATTACCTTTAGCATGCTTTAATTGTAAAGAAGTTGGTCATATTACTTCTAGATGTCCACACATGAAAGATGATGATAGAAACAAAGACCGATCTAGTGAAGGAAGCTATGGGAGAAGAGGCAATAGAAGTTACCAAAACTACAACAGAGACAACTGAGACAATAATGATAAAGGCAAGAAGGTGTGCTACATTGCAGAAGAAGATGTCACCGATACCGACACTGATGAAGATGTGGAGTTAGTATTTGTTGCAATGAAGGATGACTCAGAGGAAGATGAAAGGTATGTAGAGACAACACTTATCTCTAAGGTTAATAAAAATGATACATGGATTATAGATAGTGGTTGTACCCATCACATGACTAGTGATGAAGAGAAATTTGATCATCTTGAAGAACACAATGGAGGATCTGTTAGAATGGGTAATGATGCACCTTGTATGGTTAGAGGAAAAGGATCCCTGATGATAAATGATAAAATCAGATGTGACAATGCCTATGGAGTAAAAGGTCTAAACTATAATTTGCTAAGTGTGGCACAACTGAACAATTTAGGCCATTGAGTTTCTTTTGAGAGCAAGAAAGTGAAAATATATAATGATGGAGGAAGACTTATTGGAACTAGAACACAATTGAGAGGTAATTTATTTTATCTTGATAATGATCAGTCTTCTTGTTTAATGATGAAAGATGAAGATGCATGGTTGTGGCATAAGAGGTTATGTCATGTGAATTTTGATAACATGATTAAGGTTAGTAAAAAGAAAAAGGTTAAAGGTCTGCCTAACTTATCTAAGCCTAATCATGTTCTGTGTCATGAATGTCAGAAAGGTAAAATGACAAAATCTAGTTTCAAAAGCAAAGATTATTCAACAAAGAAATTACTTGAGTTAGTGCATACCGACCTATGTGGTCCTATGAGAACTCAAAGTTACTATGGAGACAAATATTTTATTCTTTTAATTGACGACTATACTAGATTAATGATAGTCATGTTCTTGAAAGAAAAATTAGAGGTATATAAGATGTTCAAGTGGTATAAAGCAAAAGTTGAGAAAGAGACTAGTAAAGAATTGAAATGCTTAAGATCTGACCGAGGTGGTGAATTTATTTCTGATGAATTTACTAACTTTTGTAATGAGAATGGTATTAAAAGATAGGTCTTTGCACCAAGGACACCACAACAAAATGGAATAGCTGAAAGGAGGAATAGGTCAATCATTGACTGTGCAAGAGCACTGATGTTACAAAAGAATGTTGCTCAGACATACTAGAGGGAAGCTGTCAGCATAGTTGTTTATGTTCTAAACTAAGTACAATCGAAGAAGGACACTAATAAGACACCCTATGAGTTATGGTTTGGTCACAAACCCACTGCAAGTTATTTCAAAGTTTTTGGAAGTAAATGCTTTATTTTGAAAGATGAAAGAAATGGGAAGTTTGACTGAAAAGGTGATGAAGGGATATTTTTGGGATATTCCACTAAAAGTAAAGCATACAAGTGTCTTAACAAAGTAACTAATAAAATGATTGAAAGTACTAATGTTCAAGTTGATGAGTATGATGATAAGAATGCAAAGGAAAGCACAAAGGAACTGGAAGACTATGGTAGATTCAGTTACATTGAACAATCAGAGTACCTATTGATGCAACAGACAGTGACAACCAATCAACAAGAAAACAATACCGAGGAACATGAAAAATAAACCGAAGAGTAGGAAGCATCCACTGAGAAAGCAAATGAACCTACACAGAATGAACACAAAAGAAGAGATCAGATATTGGTGAGATTTGTTAGAAGACATCATCCTGAGACATAAATCATTGGAAATAGACAAGCTGACATGCAAACAAGAAGTAAAGCAAGACAAGGTACATGTCTAGTTTGTGAATATGAACCAAAGAATGTAAAAGTTGCATTAGAAAATAATGAATGGGTTAATGCAATGAAAGAAGAAATAAAACAGATAGAGAAGAACAAAACTTGGAGTTTAGTACCTAGACCTAAGGACAAGAATGTTATTGGTACTAAGTGGATATTCAGAAACAAACTTAATGAGAATGGAGAGGTAACAAGGAAAAAAGCTAGGTTAGTATGCAAGGGATATGCACAGGAGGAAAGAATATATTATGGTGAGACTTTCGCACTTGTTGCTAGATTAGAAATCAGAATGTTACTTGCATGTGTTGCACACAAAAAATTTTAAAGTTTACCAAATGGATGTTAAATTATCTTTTCTGAATGGGATACTTGAAGAAGAAGTCTACATAGAACAACCTGAAGGGTTCGTTGATCCAGAAAACAAAGATATGGTATGTAGATTACATAAAAATTTATATGGTTTGAAGCAAGCACCAAGAGCCTAGTATGAAAGGTTGCATAACTATTTGTTGAGTATTGGATTTTTTAGAACAAGTGAGAACATTAATCTATACATGAAAGGAAAATCTGATGATACTATCTTAATTGCTAAGATATTTGTGGATGACATAATATTTGGAGGACAAGATCAAATTTGTAAGTCATTTGTTAATGAAATGAAAAGTGAATTTGAAATGTCTATGTTTGGAGAGATTAAATTCTTTCTAGGCTTACAAGTGATTCAGAAGAATGATGGTATATTCATCACATAATCTAAATATATAAAGGAAGTCTTGAAGACATTTGGCATGGAAGATGCTAAACCTATGGAAACACCGATGGCTACTGGATGTAAACTGACTAAAGAAGATGGAACTACTGAGGTAAACCAAACACTGTACCGATCCATGATTGGTACGTTAATGTATGTAGTTCACAGTAGACTTGATATAGCACATGTTGTTGGAATAGTCGCTAGATTTTCTACAAACCCTAGAGAGTCACACATGGTTGCTACAAAGAGAATCTTAAGATACCTAAAAAAAATTGAAGATTATGGACTGTGGTATCCTAAGAAAGGTAAGTTTGAACTGAAGGTATACACTGATGCTAATTGGGCTGGAAATGTGGATGATAGAAAGAGTACCACCGTAGGAACATTCTTCTTTGGTGAAAGACTTGTTACATGGACAAGTAAGAAACAAGCTGGCATTTCTTAGTCTATAGCTGAAGCAGAGTATGTTGTTGCTGCTACTAACTGTTCAAATATTGCATATATCAAGCAAGTGTTAGAAGGAATGAATGAGGTAATCACTGAACCGGTGATTATATATTGTGATAACACTAGTGCAATCAATATTTCAAAGAATCTCATGATGTATTCTAAAACAAAGCATATATCAATTAAGTTTCAATACTTAAGGGAACAAGTACAGGAGAAGCAAGTGAAGCTAGAATTTGTTACATCAAAAGAACAACTTGCTAACATATTTACAAAGCCTCTACCGAAGGATACATATGAATACTTGAGGACTAGACTTGGGGTCCGTCCCCTGTCTACGAGTCACTAAGGTGATCTGGAGGTTGCATCAGCCTAATCTTATCAGAAGATCATACATGTTGATGCAGCAGAGTTCACACTTTGGATTCCTGTCTAAAGTTGTGAAAGGTTGAAGTACTAGAACAAATTTTCATAATAGTATACCGAGATACAGAGAATGCACCGAAAAATAGAGAGTTACATGGCTACTACAGAGTTGTATTTTTTTATTATTCATTGGCATTGTTGTCAAAGGGAGAGAGATCAATATGAAGAATATGGAGCCAAAGACAAAGGGAGAGAGATACATAAAAGAGAGCTGAAAAGATCATATCTATAGAACTTAGTCTGCACTTGCAAATGCTTTTATGTAACGTAGTGATTAAACATATTAAGCTAGGGAGAGCTTGTACTGTTACAACATTTGTTGACAGAGTTGTAGAATACATGTTTGGTATGTGTATGGCATCTTTCATATTGCTTGTGTTCCCATCAATGCCAAAGGGAGAGATTGATGAACTACAACTGATTTGAATACATTGTATAACTTGAAGATCTGTGATTTAAGATCACTAAGTTGTTGATTAGATATGTAAGATGATTAAATTAGTAATATGTTATCATTGATGTCAACTAGTTTTGACATACTTATCTTGTAAGTTACTATACCCAAAAATCTGTAGAAGAAGAAGAAAAGAGATGAAGAACAAATATATCTACATGAGGAAGATGGATATGACAGATAAGGATAAGGAATACATTGGGTAACTTATGGATGAGTCTATGACCTTATGTTATTGACTTAATTATATTGCATTCATCTATGATGAAGGATAAGAGCAAAATGCACAAGGCAATGTTGTCGGTTAATGAACCATTTCAATATACACCGATGCAGTGTAGTGTATACTAATCATAGAACAAACCAAGCTTGTGTTCACCGACACATTTCTTTGTTAACCGAGCAGAAGAAAAGAACTAAATGACTAGTTTAGCCAATGGATGTTGATGAGTTGTAAAGTACCTCAAAATCAGAGATGAAGATAATGTTTGTTATGAAGATCGACGGCTAACATAATTCAAAGAAGATCTAATGGATTGAAACAAAATGTGTTACCGACACATCAGTCGAGGAAGGTTTAAGTGGCAAAATCAACAAAGGAGATTAAGAGACAAAATACATGATGGATGGAAATAAAATGGTTTACTCATCTATTTAAGAGACTGGGATTTCATGATGAAATCATGCTGGAAGAAGGAGACTACAGAGATATCATGTGAACAAGCTTCATGCATGCCTGATCAAACTGGTTAAGGAGAACCGAACTGCAGAGATTACCAAGCATTAGAAAGCTATTACCGAGCGACAGTAAGTTACTGAATATTGATTGAAATAGAATTGATATATTGATCAAAGGATTTGAATGAGCTTAACATAGATTTGATAATTTGCAATTGAAGTTGTGTTATAATCATATCAACTACTGTTACATTTTAACCATTGTAAATAGAGAAATCTCTTAACATAGTGGACTAGAAAGTCTTTTAATGTCATTCATAGAGTGTACATTTGTTATCCTGTCAACCCCATAGTGAATGCTGGTTGGACGATAACAGTTGGTCTAAAATCTTTTAACAAGGTCACACCTCACAGTGTGTTTGTAACCTTTAATAGGGTTGGGTCTTCACCAACCTCACTTTAGAAGAGTGAACAATTTTTGGGTTGTCGGGTGGTTTCTCCCTTCACAGGGTTTCCACGTTAAATCTCTTGTGTTATGTGTTGATTGTGATGATTGTTTGTTATCATACTTTACATGTTGCATACTAGATTTGATCAGTAATCATTATATGTTATTAACTGGTAATCGGTAAAAGCATAGACAAAATACTATTTTAGTTTATTGAGCTGCAGAAGTTTTAGTAAATTATTTTTGGATATACATTTTGTGATTGGGACTGTGGATAACTGATTTACCTCCCTCTCACTTATTCTAACAAATAGAATTCAAGGTAATATCGTTCCATGTAATGGTCGATGTTTGAAAATTATATATTTTGATTATGTTTTGTTGGCTAATTATGTAGTTGATGATCTTGAAGGTCATGAAGGCATCACTGACCAGCTTCCAAAGGGACTAAAATGTTATCCCAAAGAATTTAGTAGGCTTCCCTACTATGAGCATCTACAAATTGTGCATTTGTTTGATACTATGCATATTGGAAAGAATGTAACAGAGACACTATGAAAAATATTGGATGGAAGGCATGACAAAGAAAAACTTGGCAAAATTTGTAATGACATTCATGATTCCAATCATGCAATGAAAAATATCATCAAATCAAATAGCAATGGAGACCAAATTAATGCAAGTGCTCTTCTTTGGTTATTAACAGAGCATCAAAGTAATGCCATAAAAAAAGTGATCCAAAAAAATTGATTTCCTACAGGATTTGCTGCGGATATAAGCAATCTCATATCAAAGAAAAATGATTTTGGGTCAGGGATGAAAATGCATGATTGGCATACCTTCATCAAGGTAAGTCATAGTATTTTGTATTTACAATATATTTGTGTAATTGCATTCAATTTTTACTGTATGAAATGATCAGTTGACAATTGTTGTAGTATTTGCTACCCCTATCTCTCCCAGAGAACTTTGACAATAATATCAAACAAGTGATATATGATCTTGGAAAATACATGAGGTAAGCAGTGAAATTTGTTCAATATATCAAACAATAATATCAAACAAGTAATATATTGTAAAGTCTCATATTTATATATTTATGTTTTGAATCCCTTGTAGGTGGTTGTCATCTAAAGAAATCCATAGAGAAGATATAAAATATTGAAAGAAAAAAATTTGTCGATTACTGTGTGAAATGCAAAAGTGTTTACCTTAGCTTTTTTCAATGCACAAAAACACTACCTCATACACCAAGTTGAGGAGATTGAATTGTGTGGACCTGTACATGTTAGGTCAATGTGGATGGTTGAGAGACACTTGAAATTTTTTAAGGGTTTGGTACGACAAATATCACGTCTCAAGGGTTCTATGGTTGATGGATATATGGTATACTAGATGATGGTGTAGGTTACTCAATAGCTTCCTAATCTTGTAGCAAAGACCCATATAGATTGCATTTGGGATCTTGACTCAATTAAAAAATTTGAAGGGGAGTACTTGGTGGGCAATGGTAGATTTAGGAAACTAAAAGGTAATAAATTATGAGATGTTATTGTAGTAAATTAATTCCTAATCTTCAAAATAAATCCATTATAAGTCATCTATTTACTTTTGTACAACTGCTAAAGAGTGGGATACAATACATTTGTTTATTGCAAACAATCAAGATTGGATAACAACATTGATTGAACGATGTTAACATGATGGTCATAGATTAACACAGGAATCCATGTCTTCATTGGTTATACAAGCTCATTGCAATGGAGATCTCAATGTTACACAAAAGGAAATAGATTTAGCATATGGTTTAAGAGATCACCAGGTACTTATAAATTTGTTAATTAATCAATCGTATGTTTTTCAACTCATGATGCAATAATTTATACATGTTTGACATTATTGCTGGTGAAACACCACAAGGCTATGTTTTGCAATGGTTATAAATTTCCCATCAAAAAGTTGGATGACACGAAGAGAACTTGTGATTCTGGGATAAGTGCAGTGTTCTAGGTGACTAATATCTCATCTAGAAACAACTTACATCCTCGAGAGTCACAAAATTGATACTATGGTATTTTGGTTGATATACTTGACTGTGACTTCAATTCCTTCAAATTAGTTCTCTTCATTGTGAAATGGTATAGACTACGACTCAATAAAAATGATCCTGATAGAACTGTTATTGAACATGACAATGGATTTCCAATTATTAATACAAGGTTGTTTGAGCCAGTTGGAGAAGAGCCCTATGTTCTTCCAAGCCAATGTGAGCAGGTATTTTACTCAGAGGTTCCACATAAATCAGGTTGGTCATTTGTTGTTAGACATGATCCAAGAGGAAGACCGATAAAGTATAATGCAATGGAAGAAGATACCGAGGAAGATGAAGAAGTGGAAGATGATGTAGAACCAGATCATAATTAAGAGCTAGTCGAAGAAGAATATGAAGAAGAAGATGATGATGATGTTGCTACTAATGACGATGATGATGCTACTAATGTTGCTATTGCTGAGGATGATGCTGCTACTGATGATGATGATGATGATGATGATGTTGATGGTGAGGATGACAATGACGACAATAGTGGTGGTGATGATGTCGTCGATGATGACAATCTTAATGATGAGATGGATGAAGAAGAATATCAATGACATGAATGAAATGTACAATTATGCTAGATGTTTGGTATGTTCTAATGATTTTTTTATATGTACTACTCTTATTCACCTTGTTTAATATGTCCTACTTATATATCTTTGATCTTTTGTTAAGAAAAATTTCATTCTAAAAGAGTGTATTTAATCTCTATATGCTTAAACAACCTCACTAGTTAAGACTGTTCTCATTTGTAGTGGGCATGACAATAATCAAATCACTTGAAAGACACCAGTATTTAGACATGCACAAATTAGTGACGTGATTAAGCAAATTACCTTTCTTTACAATTGCATGGTTGTCTTTGGTTTGTCATTTTGTTTTGAGTGTCTAGTGATTTAAACCAAAGACTTCGACTTAGCCAAAAAATGTGCAAGTCTACATTAGTATGTTTATTTTTATTGTAATTATAATTAGTATGAATGAACAAAATAATGACAATGCAATATTTGTGATAATGCAATATTTGTCAAAATAGCGTCGATGACTTCGGTCAATGTGCCTATGTGTCAATGTGGTGTTGGCCCATGCATGTTGAAGACGTCATGCACAAAAAGTAATCCTGGGTGTCAATTTTGGGTTTGCCCAAATAGGAATAAGGTCTAGATACGTAATTATATTTTATGTTTAAAAATAATGTGACAACTAATCATTTTATGAAGAACTGATGTACATTTGGTATTATCAGGGAAATACTAGATGTTAATACTTTCGATGGGTCGATCAAACCACATTTACATCTACCCCATCTACATCTATACCTTATGTCAGAAATGAGTGCAACTTGTGCAAGGCTCGAGAGGCAGCTAGTACCACCAAGATTGCTTCAATGGCGAAAGCAGAAATCATATTTCTGTGATGCCTTCTTTATGTAGTTTGTGCACTACTTTGTTGGGACCATATGCGTAAATGTGGTTAACAGAGGGCTATTGTAGATACTAAATTTTTTTTTAGAATTTCTAGTAGATACACATAAAGAACATGCACATAAACATGACAAATGAGAAACATAAATGTAGATATCACAATAGTTGACAAACATAAATGTAGGCATCATAATCACAATTTTTTAGAGACACAACATAATTGAATGGTATACCCAGATGATGTAACACAACTATATATCACTCCTCTGGTTCCAAGTTTACACTGCGGTAAACAAAATCCATAGATAAAAAATAAATTTAGAGAGCGGAGGAGAGCAAGAATGACCAAAGTAATACAGGTACCTATATTATTTTAATCATTATCACTCTCCTCCTGTGCTCTCTAAATTTATTCTTTATCTTTAGGTTTTGTTTATGCAGTGTAGACATGGAACTAGAGGAGTAGTTGTGTTGCATCATCTGGGTATACCACTCAATTATGTTGTGTTTCCAAAAAATTGTGACCATGATGCCTACATTTATGTTTCTTAGCTATTGTGTCCCAGGACCCCTTATGACCCTTTACGACCCTTTATGATCCCTAAGAATACATCTTAGAGATCTTAAAATGTCGTAAAGGGTCATAAGAGGCTCCTAGGAGGGTTCAGATGAGCTTCCACCTTCACTTTGTTGGAACCCTCTTTTGCGATGACCGTGGTTGTCGTAATTACAATGCCTAACAAAACTGTCAGTTTTTTCGACTGCAAAATTGTGATGCCGAGTGGTGTCACTTAATCAATAGTATGTTGTCTAAATTTAGACGTTCAACCATCGAAAAAAGGTCTCAAATGTACTAGTGAGTGATACCATTATCACTTCTCAATCAAGTTGAAATTGCAAGTGCAATTGTCTAAAAGGAATCCAAGAGTGTTTTAACACACTTTGAGTGAAACCAAAGGGCCTCCACAAAAAGGAATTCCAGAGTGTCTCAATGCACTTGAAGTGAAACCAAAGAAGCATTAGCATGAATAGTATGATAACCCCCCATAATGATGACTTGGGTGAGGCATGAGAGATCCATTAAAATTTTGTGTTACTATGCTATGCATAAGGGACCAAAAGTATATTAGTAACTGAGAAAAGGGTGTGTGTGGTCAAACTACACACTCGCATGAGGAAAGAATATCAATGATTTTTTTTTTTCATGGAGGAACTCTCACTTTGACAAAGTTGTGATTGGAAAACAAAGGCTCTACACAACCCCCCATGGCACTTTATAATTCAGTGTAAGTACAATAACTTTATGGTGCATCATGTGTGTAAAATCCCCAAAAGAGATGGATGGACACTAGATCTAATATGTTTACAACAAGTAATTCTTATAAAGGATGCTCGACTAGTTCAAGAACAAAAACTCAAGGAAAAACTTGAATAAATTTGCACCAAGGAATAGTTCATGAAATCACCTTTGCGACGATGCTTTGTTTTCCAAAACTGAACTTCGGATGTCCAAGTTATGGTTATTTTAAGAAAATCACCTATTAGGGATGAAAGGTGAAAAAAATGGTCCACCCCTCTTATGTACCCAGGGGCATGGTTTTGGTCCTCATGGTGACCTACTGGCTTAGGATTTTATAAAAGAGTGCCCCCTCCCATGATGGAAAGGGCCCAAGAAGATTTGATTGAGTCGCTAGTGGGAAGAAGGGATGGGATGTAAATGTTTCACAATAGCTCTATATGCTACCCTCCATGCAGTAAACCATCGTAAGTGATTGAATTCAAAAATAAAAATACCATGAGACATGATGCAAATCCACATACAAGTGGACATATTGAGGGTCATTGTAGGTAAACAAAATAAATGCCTTTACCACTACATACATGGAATAAATTCCAAGGCCTTATCATTCACACCATGGGCCTACCTTCAAAGATTCTCAAAACATGCTTACAACTTGACCAAAAAGAAATGGGAGCTACCTTGGATAATGTGTGCTACCCACAACTACTACTATCCACGAGACATGAGCCAAAAGGAGGTCGATCAAACCAAGCATGAAATAGGAACTAGAATTATTTGAAGCCCTCATCTAGTGGTATCAAACATGTTCCAAAAAATCATCCTTGCATGAATGGGTTCAATAAGTAAATGCATCAAGGAGGTGAATTATGAGGGCCACCCACTATTGTCAAAGATCGAGCCATAGGAAGCATGCACTATGATAAAATAAATGTTGGTCAAAGTAATGAGTGAAGACTTTGAAGCCTTGAGGATGCTAATTTAAAGACTGATCATTTAATGAAAATAATGCCACATCAGCAAAATATGTAAGACCAAGAAGTCGACCAACTCAATCAAATGTCGAATCCTCATATGGACAAGACAAAAAAAAATCCATTAAAATTAATAGAAAAATGGTACAAATGAGTCCATAAAAAGAAAGAGGTGCTGACCAAAATTGGTGTACGTGCCTTCTACATGTCAACAAGAGATAATACATCATAATCATTAACAATTTTGATCATCCTTTCAAATACAACATCATCCAATAAGAGGCTTTGACCAATCCATGGAAGTGCATCAATAGCAAGAACTTAAGAGACTAACATAAGTTTGCAAATGTCATTATAATATACCACTGGTCGGTTACAAAGAAATCATAATATTCTAAACATGAAGAACTTCCTAATAGGATATCTAGACACCTATTTCACATAAAACATCAAGGGCAAGAACATTGTAGGAGTGCATTTCCACCATACCACAAAGAAGTTATGCTTCCCTAAAATATTCCTCAACATGAAAGATATCCAACCCAACTTAAGGTAGTCTAAACAGGTAAAGATGACAGGATTAATGGAATTGTTCAAGATTAAACCCATGGACTAGTACTATAAAAATAAAGGATACATAGTACACACATGTCAAAATATGCCTTGATAGAAGCAAAACCCTTTCTTGACTATTGAATCAGTTTTAGATCCTTCTAAACCATTAAAATATTAGAGAATTAAACATTATCATGAAATTATCAAAAAATGGAGAAACACAAATTGTATTCATGTATACCTCATCATAGATAAACATTATCCATGCATTGAATTCCAAATATTTTTACCCTTATGAAATGTATAGAAAACCTAGATGCAATAATATACATCAAACACTCACATCATGTAAGACATATCTCTTGTAAGAAATTTAGCCCAAATTTATAAGAGCATACAAAAATTATAATCAACTTTATATTGTCCATATGTGTTACATGCATATACTCAGCCAAAGCACAGGGTACACACATTCAATTTTTAATTTAATATTATGGTGGACTTTCAAAGACATTCCTCATAAAACTGATTCCATTTCAACATATGAAAAACATGGTGGACATAAATAATTCAAATAATACAAAATGATTCCCAAACATTATAATGTGTCACAAAAACATCAACCTTCCCTTCAACTCAAAAATAAAAATGTCTCAAACTCTCAGTTCCAACTCTTATAGAACAGTCTGAGATAGTATAAGACACACATTTGTGCATTTAGTCGTAGGAAGGTTATTTGTCAAATCCCTATAGTGCATCATGAATTCTTGCATTCTTTGAATCCAAGAATGAAATGAAAAGGTTTCAAATTATTTTTTAAACAAGTACTTTTCACTACTTAACTAGGATAAATCCATCACATATTGTTTAGAATAGTATTAACAATCGAATGTTGGTTCAAACAACTTCAATGAGAAAACTAAGAATAATTTATGCATAGATTTGGTAATATGGTTCAAAGTAGGATTTTAATTATAAATTAACCACAACACTCATTGGTTGTAGAAGCACCCAACTACGTATTAACTTACTCAAAAGTTACAACGTAATTTCTATTCCCACCACATTGTTTTATACAAGGATTATAATCATGGAGTTTACATTGTGAGAATTAGGAGATAGATCTCTAGACAAGAGTGTCTAGGAAAATTAAAATGTACACAACGATATATGAAGTGAACTGCATGTTCAATTGGGAACCTATGTTATTAAAGATTACGTATGCACAAGAGATCCTTATTTCCAGTATATATTACAAGAAAATATAAAATAGAATATGACCCAATTTTTTTAGTAACATCATAACAGACCTAGGGGTAAAACAACATTTTTCACAAATCTAAACCTAGATCTTCAAATTCTAAATTTGATGGATAGATTCAAGAAATGCAAGAATGACTTAAAATGGCAATAAAATTATTTTCTATTATGTATATGTTAAATAAGGAACTAGACCATGCAAAAAGAGCTTATGTGGAATATTCTCTACTAAGCTAACCAAGAATAGCTCAATTCTATAAAGAGAAGATGAATGTATTAAACAATGAAGATACTAACCAATTTAAAAATTAGAAGACACATATAACAAGCAATTTGTATCTTACCTAAAAATATTTCAACAGATACAACACCCAGCTCATCCTTTATTGTGGAGGGATAATATGCACGTGCATCCCCAAGAGATTATTAAGGTTTAGGATTAAGGACCCAATACCTCTGCATAAAGAGATAGTATAGAATAGGAAAGGAAATATGAATATTTAAGCCGATAGGCTTACTCTCGGGGAGATGCCCGCCGGGTTTTTCAGACTTTTCCACAGTCTTACGCCACAAATCAGCAAAGTGGTATCGAGAATATCTGCTGGTAAAAAAACCATGAATGGGCAAGTGGCATTTTTTGAATAGTTCACGTAGCTAGTGTGTGCTTCCATGTTATCCATGCGATGGCAAGTAGGGTTTGATCTCTCTATCACTTAAGAGTTTGTCCGAGAATGAAACTGTTATTCTTCAATATTGCCATAGAAAAGAAACTCCTCGAGCCCATGTGTCTACCATCGATATACCTACCAGGTGGAATCTCAATTTATTTCTATCTTTCTCAGTCCAATTTTGTTTAAGGATTAGGGTTTGTATGAAATATGGAAAAAAAATTATAGGGTTAATGATCGAGGAGATAAAGATTGTAGAGGAAAATAGGGTACTTGCAATTTGTGGACGTCTAAGTCAAACAAGAAGAGAAATTGAGCAAGAGATTGCACGGAGTGGAGTGTGGTGTGTGTAAATCCTGGAGGCAATTTCATTTGCCAGGCAATGACCATGGCCTCTTTAGAATACTTTTGTTTTCTGTATTGAAAGTTGAAATTTTAATTAAGGTGTTAGCAATGAATTTAAATCTATGTTTTCTTTTAGAGTTTTAGTGTTGAAAATGTTTTCAGTGATCTGCATATGAAGAATTTCGTCATTATTTTCTTTTAATATTTTGTTCGCTGAAAAGATGCAAATTGGCTATGTTGGGGCTGAGTCTATTTTTGGAACTTCCTCTAGATATCCATTCTGTGCGTAACCTGTAATTACTACATTTCTTGTTACCACGCTTTTTTGGGGCTTGTTTCTAGTTTTGACAAGCATTAGCTTTTGCATTGCCAAAGAAACATTGTGCTCCATCGGGATTATGCAGGACGTGGTGGAGCACCTGCTCGAAAGGATCAACTGAAAGAATCACCCATGAAATTCTCAAACAACCACCAGCATTTTGTCGGTGTCAGCTTCCCTACAAGGCAAGAAAGAAAACATATATTTAGTGGAAGCTCATAATGTTCATGTATTGGGTTCAGGAAAGGAGGTGATTATACTCACTCATAGTTCGGTAGATATTCTACACTTCGTGGCTACACTTATGATATGCTAGCCATCCTTGAGGAATTACGGTTTGCATCCTACATTTAAGTGGGGTATTCCGTATCTAGATTTATTGGTTGCCTTGTGTCCATTGAAAAGCCTCATCTCTTTTCCAAGATGATAATGATATGTCTTCCAGTTAGTTCTAATATTTTAATGGTTTCTATTTCTATCTCTTTATCCTCCTCTCTCTAGCTCTTTCGGCTTGTTGATAATAGAACTTAATATTTCATTAGAAAGCTACATATTTGGAGGGATATGGTCAGTTGTGTGAAGATAATTGAGAGTCAAAAATGATTTCAATTGTATTTGGGCTTTTAAATTAATGCTGGCTGATTCACGAGTGATGCTCATCGTGATAGAGAGATATATGTGTACAAAGATACAGACAAGGGTATGAATAATCTTTTATAATTAGTTAATGGGTTATTCACAGTGTAAGATTCCCGATAACATAGGGTTTGAGGTTAAGACAATCATTCGATAAAATTTGGTGGATGTGCTTCTGTTACAACCCTATAATGTTGCATGTATCATGTTTCTATAATCAACCTTTCTAAACGCTCATACATACTGGCAGCTTAGCTTTCCATTTCTCTATTTGTGAATTATAGGTTGGCTACTTTATTGAAGCTCCATTATAGCAAGCCTTCTTTCCATGTAGATGTTTAGTTAGATGTTGCTACCCAAATTTCAAAATTTGCATAATTTTACCCTTCAAATCATTCAATAGTGGAAGCAATTGGATACTAAGAGACATTGACACTAGATGCACTTAAATAGTGATGGCACTATTGTACTTTCAGCTTCAATAGAGAAATAAATTTTACACTTTTTCTTCAAGCAATATCTGATAAAATCTCTTAGTGATTTTTTTATACAATCTAGCGATAGACAACCTTTTTTACGCTCATTAATTTGAAACATGATATGTATTACCATATAGCCCAGTCCATAGCATAATATAATACTGAAGTCAGATTCTAGAACATGCATACAAGTGAACTGCCCATATATATTTTATAAGTTCCTTTTTTGGTCTTTTATAATCACTCCCTTGTTTGTAGATGTGCCTCAAATTATTTTTGTTTGAAGTAATTTGTTTTATGTTGAGATCCTGTGCAGAGGACAAAATCTTCACATAAATTATGTCTGATGAAATTGTTGGGAAACTATTTTAATTTGAAGTAACTTGGACTAGTAACACTCTATTGGGTATATACCATGTTGTACAACACATTAAGAAGGAATGGGAATCGTTTGATTAGTATTCCTAGCATTAGAGGCTGACAACCCTGAGAATGGCAAAGCCATGAATCAAAAAGGAAAAAGAGAGGAAACAAATAAAAGTCCTATGATACAATTGAGCTGATAAAATATACTTCTCAAATAAAAAAATGCTATGGTACAATAGAAAATGTACTGATACAATGTAGTTCTTATGTTTTATACCTATTGTTTGAAGAATTCTTTTGTTCAACCGATTTGCTTGCAACTGGAATAATGAATACCCACATCAAAATTAGCATTGGGCATCTAATGATTGATCGTTTATATCAAAAATATCTAGGGCAACCCAAATTAAAATTCTTATTAGAAGTGTTGGAGAGAATAAACCACAACAGAGCCATAATTAAGAGCCTATTTGAAAGCTCAGGCATAAAGAACCTTATTGGAAGTGTTGGAGAGAATGAACCACAACAGAGCCATAATTAAGAGCCTATTTGAAAGCTCAGACACAAAGAACCTTGTAACTCAATATCAAATCCAAACTAGAGACCCACCTCAAATAAAACTAGCTAGGTAGAAATACATAAAGGGAATCCTACGCCAAAGGTTGAAATAAATTATGCATCTAATCTCATTTTCTTTTGGTTAAGTTATAGTAATTCTTGTAAACCCTTTTGTTCGACTAGCTCATTAAATTGTAGTTTTTATGAAAGTAGAGAGGTTACTGAATAATACTTGAAGGAAATTAGGAAATTGGCTTTGAAATTAATGGCAACCATATTTGAAAGCTTGAGACTGTAGCCAACTTACATAGAAACTATCTTCAAAGAGGGTCTTCAGATTGGTGCACTAAACCTTTACCCTAAGTGCCCATAACCAGATATTACAATGGGTTTTGTACCCCATTTTGATCATGGGGTCTCACCATACTATTACAAGATGATGTGGGAGGTCTACATGTGCGACATAAGGATCATTGGGTGGTAGTTATTTTTTAAATGACAATCACTTCATCACATTTGGCATTTTTCAGGTAAAATCTGTATAATTATTGAATGGGTCTTAAAAATGATAGCTGGTGGAGATGCTGACATGAAATAGTAGTTGATAATCTAAGAGAGTGCAAATTTTATTGTTCTTCTCTATTGGTGTATTGTTTAGTGCACTCTTTCGTGAAATATAGTCGGCCAAAAGACTCAGATCTGGTTGTTGAAGACTGCCAATTGGTCTGCCAAAAGGGTATAGTCTCATGAAATGGATTAATACAATGACATCATTTAATATATATAATACTATCGGCTTAACCATTTCACCCTTCAAACGTGCAAGTGCTAGTGTATTGTATTTGGTAATTAGAAAGATGCCATAATCTTACTTAGTCTGTTGGGTCCCTTACAAGCTTAAGAGACTATTGAACAAAAGAATTCCCTTTAGAAGGAAACGACTGGGAATAAACCCTATTTATAACATATTTCACAAGTCAAAAATATTAGAGATCAAACCGATAAAGTTGCGAGGAGAAAATGGGGAAGTTTTTAAAGTTAACTAGTAGATGGAACGACATGGCTGCAAGTAGATATAATGATCTTCTCAAGAGTAATTGGTACCAAAATAGAAGTAGAAAGGCATCTCAATAGGGTGGTTCCTAAACACATTTTATGCATGCTACAATAGGATTACTTCACTCCTTTGTTACGCACCAAATGATATTTTGGCCCAAGTCCCACATAAAATAATTACAAGTAAAAGAGGTGGCCTTAGAATTCGATTATAACCAAGATAAGATATTTTGCGGCTAAGGTTACTAGATTCCCTGATACTTGTCAAAGAAAAGTCAATCTTTCAAAACATGTCATCCCTTATTTTGAATGATAAACTATAAGTGAAATTGCTATACTTTATTTTTGACATACCACAACAACCAATAGAATTGATGCTGAAGCAAATACGAAGAGAAAAAGTGGAATCATATCTATAAAGATTGATTCCTTCGACACTAATGCCTCATCAACAAAAATAATAAAGACTAAGGATTTGGTCAACAAGTCAAAGGTCAAAAGCACAAGTCGACATGATGCAAAAATATTTCTGATAATATAGGAATACAAGAATACAAATATGACCAAAACTATCAAAAAGAGGGAATACCTTTGTGTCCAAGAAAAGTGGAAAGTCAACCATCTGTCGAAAGTATTAACATAATCACAATAATAGATGTTATAACAACTCAATATAATGTTTTGACCAATCTTGTCTAAGTAACAACTTAAAAAGATATCGACCAACTGTCGAATCAAATCCATGTAAGATAAAGATTAGATTAAATATGAACTTTCAATGTTAATGACAAAGTAAACAACAAAAATTACCAATACCACCATGTCAAATACAAAGAAGGCATATAGCACTGTAAAGGAAATTCCTTCTTGAAAGAAGCTTCAATCACCTATTCACATAAATTATCAAGGGCAAGAATATTATGGGAGTACATTTCCACCCTATCACAAAGCATTAATGCTTCCCCAGAATCTTTCCCAACATGAAAGATACCCAACCCATCTAGAAGTAGACTAACAATGAAAAATTGACTGATGTAATGGAATATGTGCAATGTAACATCCAAATACTAACATTCCATCATCCATAACTTAGGCCTAAGAATTTAACAACTAGATTTCTTTTGGTAGGTAAAAGAAAAAATAAATTTACCCTTCTCTATTTATCCATATTCAACACCCTTTCCCATGATAGCTTTTTCAAAATAAAATAAGTAGGACTAAAACAACATATTTTCATGATTTTAAAACAAATCCATCCACTAGTTTTGTCTTTTCTTTTAACAATAATTTCACTTAGTTAATTTTCTATGATAAAGGATTATGTGGTGTTTACCGTCAATCTAGCTTTTGCATTTTCTCAAAATCAATAACATGGTAATTTAAAGAATCTATTTTTTATATTATGTGATCATACTAATGCTATAGGAAGTTCAATTATATCCTATCGTAATTTAAATGGAAAAACAACAAACAATGATAATGCTACATGAAGTTCATGTAGATCTTGTCGCAGTTTGAATGGACAAAGAAATAGCAAATATGTTTTCTACATTCAACCATAAGATCGATGATGATGGTTATCAAATAATTTTCTATGCATATGGATCTTTATCACTAACTGGGTTCTATCAAATGTATTCTAATTCTGGTGTCGGGGGGTATAAATCTAATAAATTTACAAACTACCTTTCCTATTTTAATGTCTAATCAATGATCATTGAAAGTCAATAATGTTTCACCACCTCTATCACATTCTATAGGTGTGCAGATATATAGTTTGGGGTGTAATTTTGTTATCTAGAATTTACTTCTGTTAGAGGTTAAATTTCGTATTTCCTTTTTACATATTTTTCTACCATATAGGTTACCATCGGGAATGTATTATTTGGTTTAAAATTTTAGAAGACGCAATTTTTATTTCCCCTACTTTCTTCATGAAGAATGATATCAGATTGAAGATTTTACACCCTCCAAATTAAAGAGGAATGGGTTTGTCTCATACAAAGATCTCTACTCAAGAATATAAAATACAATCTCAGGCTTAAGGAAGACTCTTCATGTGGATCAGGTACACATGTGAACTACAAATAGTAAGTAATTTATTTTGTTTTCTTCTTGGTTTTTTCTTTGATTATTCTATTTACACAGTTGTACTAAGATTTTCTTTAATTTTTCTACTGGAGGGTAAGTAACTTCTAGAAGGGCACACTCACAACTTAGTGTGGAATTGATCTTTAATCAATACAATAAATTTTCATAGGAAAGACAATAACATAATAGAACTAATCAAATCGAAACCTCTAAATTAAAAGTTCAATTGACAAATTCTAATTTATAAATATGTATTGATTTAGAATAGGAGAAAGGACAAGTAAATATCAATAACAAAGAAAGAGTAATTTCTTTGTGATTTTCAAATCCAAATCACTCTGACAATGATAGATATAGATATAGATATGTGTCAACAAAAGTTGCCTTCTGCTAAGTGCATCTGCAACCCTATTAGACGTTTCACTCCTATATTTCAAAACAAATGTGTCACTCTGAAAAAACTCAACCCATTTCAAATGCCTTTGATTGAACTTTCCTTAACTGTTTAAATATTGTAAAGCTTGATGACCAGTATACAAAACAAACTCCTTAAGAAGCAGATAGTGTCTCCACTTTTTCAATGACTGAACTATAACATAAAATTCCCCAGTAGCACTCCTTGGAGTAGGCCATTCAAGGATATCCTTCACTTTCTTTGGATCCATTTTTAGACCTTCTGCTAAAACTACAAATCCCAGATACACTAACTCCTTCACAAAACTGCACTTCTTCAAATTAATCAACAATTCCTCTTCCCTTAACTTCTCAAACACCCTACGGATATGAATTATATGTTCCTCTAATGTCTTACTAAAGATCAAAATATCATCTAGGTAAATAATGATAAACTTACCCATAAATTCTTTCAGAAGCTCATTCATGAGCCTCATGAAAGTGCTCGATGCATTGGTTATCCCAAAGGGCATTACTAACCAATCATATAGCACTTCCTTTGTCTTGAAGGAAGTCTTTCATTCATCTCCTTCTCTGATCTGAATATGATGGTATCCACTCTTCAAATCTATCTTTGAGAAATACACAGCTTCACTCAAACAATCCATAAAATCATCCATCCATGACAATAGAAACCTGTACTTGATTGTGATCTTATTTATAGCCCTAGAATCTATACACATTCTCCATTCTTCATTCTTCTTTGGTGCTAATACTGCTAGTACAACACGTGGACTCAAACTCTCTCAAATCAACCCCTTCTGCAACAACTCATGTACTTGTATGTTCAACTCTTCACTTTCTGCTAGTGTTAATCAGTGTGCTGCCTTATTTGGAAAATTGGCTCCTAGAATTAAGTCCATCTAATGACTAATCTTCATTACATGTGGTAATCCATCAGGAACATTATCTGATACAATGTCCTAAAACTCATTCAACAAATCTGCAACTTCTATAGGTGCATCTTCTACTTCATCTTTGCCAGTTTTTGGAATTAAAGAAAAACACATATGCTCATGCCTCATACCATCTAAGAGTTTTCTTCCATAAAAAAAAACTTATTCTTGCATTACTACATGCCTTTTCTTCTATGTCCTTCAATGTCTTTATCTTATGTCACACTCCATCCTTTGTCAGGGAGTAGGTATTCGCACGACCATCATGTACAACATGTCTGTCAAACTGTCATGGCCTATCCAACAACATATGACATGCATCCATAGGTATGATATCACATAGTACCTCATCATGGTATTCTCCAATCTTGAACTTCACTAGGCATTGCTCATTGACCATGACCTTGTGGTCATCCTATACCCAAGCGATCTAGTATGGATGTGGGTGTTTTTGGCTCTAGAGCTTTAACTTTGTGACCATCTCTTCCAACACCAAATTGTCAATGCTTCGACTATCAATAATCATATCACAACACTTATCCTCACACTTGCACCTAATGCGAAACAAGCTCCTCCTTTGCTCAGGTTCATTCTCACCACTCAACAAGACCCTTCTGTTAACTAGGACTTCTCCTCCTTTAGCATCTTCAAAATGTGATGATTTGGCATCTTCATCCACATGTACAACTCTATCATGGCCTTCATTTCTCCTATTTGTCCTTCCTTGGCATTGTGGACATTCATATGCCCTATGACCTTCTTATCCATAGTGAAAACATGTTTCACAAAAGCCTCCTCTTCCTGGTCCTAGTCCTTGTCCTCTTCCTCTTTCTCTCTGGTCTCTATTATTCTGGTCATGGAAATAATTGAAATTATTTTCTCTCTAATTTTGACTGCTACTAACCTAATCCTTCTTTTTATGATCTTCATTTTAGCCTCCATAAGACCGTCCACTAGATCTTCCACCATGACCTCTTTCGCTTTGTCTACTCTCAAACTTCTTGTTCATCTTTTCCTCTACTTTTATAGAAAACTAGAATGCCTCTTCAATACTATTCATTCAAACCAAATTCAACTCCTAAATGCTCAGCCTCAACCCATTAAGGTAACGAACAACTTTCTCGTTATCAGCTTTTGCATGGCTTGTTCTGATGAGGATTCGATAGAACACTTTTGTATACTCCTGAACAGATCTCCCTGCTTGCTTCAAACCTTGCATTTTCTTTCATAGATCAAGTTCATAATCAACAGGAATGAATTGTCATATTAATTTATCTACCATTCAATCCCATCTTGTGATTTTTTCATTTCCTCTTATGTTTTGCTCTAATTGAATCTCTTGCCACCAGATTTTTGCATGACCCTTCAGTTTGGCCTTCACAAATTTGACCCTATCAGTATCCTCGATATCTTTGTACTCAAAATATTCTTCTAATTCATTGATCAGGTTGATCAACTCCTTTGGGTTAAGATTTCCTGAAAATGTAGGAACCTCAATCTTAGGTCTTTTCCCAATTATGGAAATGGCTCGAAAAATCCCTTCTTCCTCTTGGTTTAGAATTTTTCCTTCTTCCTAATCAAAATTTCCTTCATCTTCAGCTTCATCCTCACTTTCATCTCTTACTACAAGATTCATTCCTTTACGAATCTCTTTGTGTAATGCTCACACTTGTCTCTAGAGGGCTCTAACCTCAGGTGACACACCTTTGGCTCTTCTACCACATTCTCTTCATGGAGGCATTTTCATGCTTATCACTAAAACCCTAAACCACAGTCCTGGTGGAAATTGCCTCACTGTCGGTGATCATCTACACACTCAGGAACTCCTGCTCTGATACCACTTGATGAAGGATGTTCCCGCTTAGTAACACAAACATGTAACAAAAATAGAGACACAATAACAATTTGAAAGTACATAATATGGGCTTCTTATTATCTCCACAAGTGTGGAATTAAAAATTTCATAATTACAATATGCAAAGCCACATGTGCATTTTTCTTACAATATTTTGTAAGACAAAGCCTCGAATAAGTACCCAGAATTGCCCTATATAGGCAATTTTCCACCGCTCGAGAAGGTTCCAAAATTTTAGCCATTAAGGTTGACCCCCTTGAATTATTTTATTTTTTATTTTTATTACATTAGCATCGGCTCAAAATAATTACAAATTATATTTTGAGGTAGCCCAACTTCTGGAGGCTATAACTTTTTAACCATAGCTTTGTTTGGCTATTATAACCACTTTTTAGAAATGATAGCTCCTGATCTATAGCATATAATTGGGGAAAGCTCTAGTTAGTTGGGGTTCGATCTTGTTTCGGAGCCTCTAAGGCCTTCAAATTTGAGCTCAAAGATTTTGTACCCAAAAACTTCAATAACTTCACCAATACAGATGATATGGCAATGAAACTCAATTGACAGACTGATATGACTAAGATGAACCTCCACCTATGAAATTAGAACACTCTGAGCTCGTATGACCAACTTACTATAAATAGTAAGTCTCCATAAATAGAAACTCTGCACAAGATAGCCCTTATTGAAAAGAAACCAGAAATATTTTTGGGTGATGCAAGATTGCCCTTACACCCAGGATGCTCCTACATAAATTTTAGGCTTGATCATAAAGATAATTAAATAGTACACCAACATAAAACATTACCCCAATTGTAGACAAAATTGAACCCTAGGTCTAATATAAAAACATATTGAACCCTAGCCCTTACACTAAACAAAATTAAACCTAAAACCTAAAGCTAATTGAAAATTAAACCAAATTGAACCTTGACTATAACACAACCAAATAGAACAATATCTGAAAACCTAATTGAATATTAAACCAAATTTAACCCTAATCCTCACATTAAACCAAATTGAACCCTGATTGTATACCAAATCATACACTAAAACTAACACTAAACCAAATTGAATGCTAATTATAACAATAAAATAACTAAAATAAATCAGAATAATAAAATAAATTGAATTGTAATCCTAAAAAAATTGAGCACTAAACCAAATCAAACTCTATATCCCTAATATTAAACCAAAATGAACTTTATAATAAAGAGAACCACAACCCTACACAAAATTTAAAGAAAAAAATCAAATGAAAATTAAATTATAATGCTAAAACAAACTAAATTCTAACTCTAAATTAATTGGATGTTAAGTTACTAAATTGAATCGTAACCCTAAACCTAAATAAAAATAAAGACCCTTAATAGTAACCATAAACCAAATAGAATCATAATCCCAAGACTAAACTAAATTGAATCCTGAGCCTAAACCAAATTGAACTATAACCTAAATTGAATCCTAAGCCTAAACCAAATTGAACTATAACCTTAAACCTAATTAAAAATTAAACCAAATTGGACTCTAATCCTAACACTAAACCAAATCAATCCCTAATTCAAAACTTAATAAAAATAATAAACCAAATCGAATCCTAATGCTAAAACTAATCAAACACTTAGAAACAAAAGGGCCAACTGGGGTTCGAACGATGTGGGCATAAGAACACAATCACCACTTAACCAACACACCAAGTTAGGAACCTTTTCAAAAATTTATTTAAATAATTAATAATAAATAAATTATTAGACATAAATAACTAAGCTTCCTTTGAGTTGTAACTATAGATTGTAGATGCTACTAGCATATATATATAGATATATCAAATAATATATATAAAGGAAGTTGAGAGATATTAAGGCTTCAATTTTTTAAAATGAATAAAGTTATATTAATCAAATAATGAAAAAATTGAAGCCTCGATATCGATCGAATTCCTTTATATATATTATCTAATACATATGTGCTAGTCACATAACAATTGTGCACCAAGAGACTATTGTTGAGATTATCTTGTTAATACACTCACTTTTTATTAAGATGCACTATGAAAAACAAAATGGGACATTGCAAAAAATTTCTCTTGATGTAGGGACTTCCAACGGTCATCTTTTGACTCGGTTGTCCATTTTTGTTAAAATTTGATAGGTAGATTCTTTAGGAGAAGGCATCTGGATTACTGACCCAATTCAACTCAATAGGTGGCCATTTTGACATTTTTTCAGGAGCCTGAACGTTCATTTGGGCCTCCAAAATCAACTTTTAGTATTTTTAGAAAGTTGTTTCTTTTAATAACTTCAAAATCATGTTTTTGATTTTGAAGGTTACTTGGCAATTATTATTATCTTAGTTTAGGGCAGCTTTAGGAAAAAAATAACAAATTTAAGAGTTGTTTTTAAAATTACCAAAAATGGCAAAAAATGGATTTTGTGAAAATCTACCAAAAAGGGTAATTTTCAAATTTTGTTAAATTAGTGTTTCCTTTCATTGTAAGGGATATAAGTGGGATGAATAATGAAAATTTGTGATTATAAAACATTCTATTATGTTTTTCTATCTTCTTTATGATTCTTGTTCATGCTTAAAATTGGGTTGCATCAGCTCTTCACAAAAAGTTTACACTTGAAATCTTGACAACTAGACCTGAAATATTATGATCACAAGATAGCCACAAATCCAAATCAAAATTAGGCACTGAATTAGGTGCACTTTATGATGTATTTGGTGCCCCAAATTGACACATTTAAGGCTAGAAACTAGCGCTAAATTAGGCACACTTAATGTTGACTTTAGCATCCCAAACATATTACATTTATGGTCAAAATTGGTGCTAAAGTCAACATTAACCACTGCAACGTTAAACATGAGGACATCAAACATTTCATATTTTTCAAATCCCATATAGTTGCATTAGATTCAAGGTAAACATTCACTATAGTGTTGACTAATGAATCAAAAAATATAAAAATCCCTACTTACGTTAAAATTACTACCATACGTCACTTTTATTTTCTATTTTAGTTGTTAGGTTGCTCTTGTTGATCTTTAAGTTTTCATTTTGGTCACTCATTTTTATTTTGTTGCTAGATACAAAGCATAGGATAGATGATGTTTACAGTGTTTGGTCACCCAGCTTAAATTTTTTTGCGAGATAGAGAGTAGAGGATAGATGAATAGAAATCAAACCCCTGATTTTGATTTAAATGTGAAAATCATGTATGTTTTCCCTTTTGGTTCAATTTGAATCCATATAAAGATATTTAGATAGAATTTTTACTAATATATTTGTACAAAAGGGATGCAACCTGGTAGATAATGGTCAGGCTTTGGTTGATTTGGGTGATTTGATGGTCTTTATTATTCATTCCATCATAGGGTTTGAACTCTCAGGATATATCTCATATGCATTTAAATCTAAAAAGAGAGTCAATCAAGGTAAATCTTGCTCATGAATCACTCATTTCTTTTAAATCACCAATTTCTAATAATTTTTTTGATTGGCGGCTTGCTTTCATACCACAAAAAAAAAACTTTCATACTGCAAATTGGATGAAAACTTTCATTCTTGGCATCATGTACTTCATTTGCCTGCACAAAATAGACAAAAATAATTTTCCCTAGGTCACCTCAAAATGTCAAACAATAGAGGGAAGGGAGCACACTCTGGCCACAATGAGGTAATTCATTGTCAATTTATAGATTTATAAATGTTTCTATTATTTCTTTGATTTTTAGGTTTTATTTTTTAAATTTAAAAGAAAAAATTTATTTATTAGAGGAGCATATAATTCATATCCGTAGGGTGTTTGAGAAGTTAAGGGAAGAGGAATTGTTGATTAATTTGAAGAAGTATAGTTTTGTGAAGGAGTTAGTGTATCTGGGATTTGTAGTTTCAGCAGAAGGTCTAAAAATGGATCCAAAGAAAGTGAAGGATATCCTTGAATGGCCTACTCCAAGGAGTGCTATTGGGGAATTTTATGTTGTAGTTTAGTCATTGAAAAAGTGGAGACACTATCTGCTTCCTAAGGAGTTTGTTTTGTATACTGGTCATCAAGCTTTACAATATTTAAACAGTCAAGGAAAGTTCAATCAAAGGCATTTGAAATGGGTTGAGTTTTTTTAGAGTGACACATTTGTTTTGAAATATAGGAGTGAAACATCTAATAGGGTTTCAGATGCACTTAGTAGAAGGCAACTTTTGTTGACAGAGATGCAGATTGAGGTGGTTGGGTTCAAGGAACTCAAGAGTTTGTATCTAGAGGATCCTGATTTTGGTGAAGCTGGAAAACTTGTACAAAACCTATTACTCTAGATAGAACAAAGTGGTTGGATTTCATCATCTAGGATGGTACGCTATTTAGAGGGAGTCAGTTGTACATTCTACAAAGTTTTATGAGGGATAATCTCATCAAGGAGAAGCATAGCAGTGGATTCGCTGAACATTTTGGTTGAGATAAAACCCTTGCTTTGGTTAGTGAGAATTATTACTGGCCACAGTTACAATAAGATGTCAAGAAGTTTGTACAGAGTTGCCGAGTATGCCAAATGGAAAAAGGAGAAAAGAAGAATACAGGGTTGTATCATCCATTACCTATACCAGAGAAGCCATGGGAGGATATCAGTATAGACTTTGTTCTTGGTTTATCAAGGACTCAGTGGGGACATGATTCAATTTTTTTGGTGGTTGACAGGTTTTCAAAGATGGCATATTTCATTCTCTGCAAGAAGACTAAAGATGTTGTTCATGTGGCATAATTATTTTTCAAAGAAGTGGCGAGACTACATGGTTTGCCAAAAAGCATAGTTTCAGATAGAGACACTAAGTTTGTTGAATATTTTTGGTGCACATTGTGGAAGAAGTTAAAGTCAGATTTTAAGTTCATCTCATCACATCATCCACAAACTTATGGACAAACATAGGTGGTGTATAGGAGTTTGGGGAATTTTTTGAGATGTTTTGTTGGAGATAAGCCAACAGGATAGGATTTGATTTTAGCACAGGTGGAATTTGCATACAATAATTCTATCAATAGGAGCACTGGTAAATCACCATTCCAAATTATATATGGAAGTAGTCCTAGAAATACTTATGAGTTGAGGAAGATAGACAAAGAAGAAATAAATAGTCCTGAAGTTGAGGATTTTGCAGAACATTTTAAGAACATCCATGAGGAGGTGAGGAAGTACATCACTAAGATGAATACACAACATAAGGCCAAGGTAGATGAGGAAAGGAGGTATAAGGAATTTTAGGTTGGAGATGAAGTCATGGTTCATTTGTGGAAGGAGTGATTTCTAGTAGGTACATATAAGGGTAAAAGCACAATAAGCTGTCACCCTTTTACAAAGGAAGAGGCTAACAACACCAAAACGAAAAAACTTCAAGGGCATAAAAGTCACATTTCTATTTAGAATTTGAAGATGATGTAAACTGATGAAATGTGTGAAATAGGATGAATTTTATGCCTATAATTTTTTAAAATTATTTTGGACATAAATTAATATATTTTTTTAATTTTTAAAGTCTATTTTTCATGTCCTAAAAATACAGCAAATCAGGGGGTTTACCTCCCGTCAAATAATTATAAGTAAGACATTGTTTTTTCTTCCAATTTCAAAATATGTTTTAGATGACATGTATACCTAGTGCAACAAAAAGCAAAGAAGTGTTTTTGATCTATAATTTGCCCGTTATAAGTATTCAAAGTACAACTTACACGAAATCAGTAGTTTTTATCTCCCGCCACTTTTCAGCTATCAAAATTTTTCTAAAATTCAAATAAATTATATATTCTTGAAAAAGATTCTCTTCTCTAGTGCCTCATATAATTTTAATTTTTTTTTTAATTGATTTACTATTTTTTTTAATTTATCGAATCGGCAACTTCTCAAAGCTTTATATACCTACATGTGATTTTTTACAAATTTGTTTAACATTTTCCAATTGAAATTATATAAAATTTATATTTTTAGAATTGTAATTCCGAGATCTACAAAAGGGTAGTTTTAGTTTTTTCAAATTTTTAATTTGCAGAAGAGAAAAAAACACCACAAGTGCAAATTGTGTATTATTTGTGTTTTTTAAGTTTTGGCTGCCAAGTTGGCATGCCACTTAGGATGACTCGGCCGAGTGGGACTCGGCCGAGTCCCCTCAAGTCGTCGGCCCCTCGCGACCGATCGCGTGAGCGACCGATCCTTTCAAACCGAAGGGTATATATGTGCATAATATTTTTAAATATATATATATCAATTGCGAATTTACATTCTTATTTTAGGATATAAGGATATTTTGAAGCAAGGAGTCATTCTTTTGGAGAAGTTTCAAAGAAATTTTGATTTTGAAAGAGTTTGAAGATAAGTTTTTCAGTGACGAAGTAGTAAAATAATAAGAAAAATCTTGCTTAAATATTTGAGCAATGGAAAATAAAAGGACTAGAACAAGGAAGTATGATCGTAAAAGGGATGACCAAATGAAAGGTCATACGAAACGTGTCCAAGAGCAACCAATGGATGTTGAAGAAGAACCTATCGCTGTAGAAGGTGCAACTCAACTAGGGGAGGATATTGGTAGTAGTCGAAGTATACATTTTTTTCCTACAATGCAGAATTTGATGGACATTAATGAGGAATCACTTATTAGTCAAATTGAACCGAAACACTTGGTACCTGAAAGCACTATTAAATTGCATCTCAAAAATATGTGGATGGAATATTTTGAGAGTAAATCTTTGGTGGGAAAAGCACAATTGTTTGCAAAGTTATTCAAGAAAAAAGAAATGACTCCAGTTTTGGAATTGTTGGGTATTGATAATAGGAAAGTTGGAGGAGGTAAAGTAAAAGAGACAATAATTCAAAATTTACAAGATGCACTGAATGTTGTTAACAAGGCAGATCATAAAGGACCAGATTCAAATGCAGCTAGAAGAGCCTTGATGACTATGATAACTAGTAAGAAATTGACACATAGAAATCAAGTTCGAGCAATTTCTGATTTACTCAATGTATCTCGAAGAACTATACAGAGATATATTAGGAAGAGAAATATGTTGGATATGAATATTGAAAAGAATTGGGTACAGATTTGTAGACTTCCCCATAAAGACAGAATTTCTGAAGATGTAAGAAGACGGGTCATTGATTTTTGGACCAATCACTCTCGTGTTTCTTCCAATAGAAGGGACACTATACAAATGGACGATGAAGAGACCGGTATGAAGATTTCACATCCAAAACATTTTGTCGATACTACACAAAGTGAATTGTTTGAAGCATTCAAACATGAATTTTCAGATGTGAAAATATGTCAGAGAATATTTGAGATGTTGCGCCCTTGCTTCGTACGCATAAATAAGGTTCGTGAAACATGTTGTTGTCGAAATCATGTTGAGTTTCACTTATACTTGCAATCATATAAAAAGGTTACGACAATACTTAATCTAGGTATGGTTACTGGAAGTACAATAGAATTTGTAAAGTCCATTTTATGTGATAAATCAGAAGGTTCAGATGAATTTAATGTCCAGTGTATAAAAAATGAATGCAATAATTGTGGAAATTTGCAGCAATTTCCTTTACAATTTAATAATATTGATGTTACAACACCAGTCCAGTGGAAGAGATTTGAATATGAGATATACCAAACGAAGACAGGAGGTGAATCAAAAAAAATTACATTAAAAGAGAGTGAATTACGGTACCTTCAGTTCATGGACAGATTTCGATCTATGATTTATCCACATATCCAACATTGTCATGGTGCACGATGGCAAGCTAAACAGTTTCGTGATTCCAAAAATTGTTTCCCACTTGGTTGTATTCTTTCAGTTGTAGATTTTGCGGAGAACTATACATTTTCCCCTCAAAAGGAGCTCCAAAGTCAATATTATCATTCTGATCAAGTTGCAATATTTGTGCATGTGACCTATAGACATGCACAATACGATTTGGATGGGATAGAATCTGGTATAGATCAAAATGAACGCATTATCATCAAGGAGGTTCATTTCTATATTAGTGATGACAAGGTTCATGATAGGAGCTATGTGGCTCATTGTTTCAACATGTTTTTCAACAATCTTGCAAGTCGTGGGATAAATGCTTCACAACATTGGATCTGGTCTGATGGGTGTGCAGGTAAGTACGTACATGCATTATAAAAATTTTTTTAATTTTTTTTTTGAGCATTTCTAGATATATTTATGTGTCACATTTAAATACATTTTTATATTTATTTGAATTGTAGGTCAATTTAAGTCTGCAAAAGCTTTTAATTGGTTAGCCATGCAACATGCTAGACACAACGTTAAGTTTGTTTGGAACTTCTTTGAAAGTGGACATGGAAAAGGAGAACATGATGGAGCAGGAGCATGTGTGAAGTGTGCACTCCGACAACATGAACTTCAAGGTATGTGTACATACATTTGATATTCAACTTGTTTACTTGACTAGACTATTTAAAACTTTACATTACATGTACACATGTATATATATAACTAAATTGTTAAAAATATATCTCTCTAGGTAACATGATAGAGAATTCAAAGAAGATGTTGAATGGTGTCAAAATCATTTCGCTACTCGAGACACAAAATACAACAAACGTTACTTTTGGGAAGTGATAGGTATTTATTTAATTTACTTTTATTTTTCAAACTCAAATTCATGAAACTACATATATAGGTATGTCATGTATGTGTGTTTTAACTTGTTGTATATATATATATATATAATGCATTTCACATTTTTCATGATTTCAAACTGAGATCTATATATCAATCCATCCAATCCAGATATCGATCGATCGAATCCCTACAATTGTCAATCAATTGTTGGAATTAGAAGTTTGCATCAAGTGATGACTACGGGACAACACAAGCCTCCACTGATTCAACTAAGAGATAAATCATGCTTTTGTGAAGATTGTCTTAACAACAACACAATGAGTCAATGTGTTAATATTGCAAATGGATATGTTTCAATATGGGATCATAAAGTGTTAATTAGAATGCCTCCTTATGAAGATGATGACAATGTCATAGACATCCATGATCTTATATATTCAGCTGACTATGAACGTGTTTCTGATTTAGTTGTTACAGGTGCGTATTTTTTATTTCTAAGTATATTTACATGATATATATATATATATATATATATATATATATATATATATATATATATATATATATATATATATATATATATATATATATATATATATATATATATATATATATATATATATATATATATATATATATATATATATATATATATATATTATACATGAACTTGAGGTTTAAATTTAACATTTACTTGTACACATAAATATAAATTGTGTAGGTGATATTTTTGCTGTGGTTGCAGATCCTGAGAATATAGAAGGTGTAGATTATTATCTACTAAGATGCACCAAGGAAAAACACAAGTTGCTTGAAGAAGTTGTTGATGGTGATGGACAAAAATATCCGACTGGTTCAGTTGTTATTGAAGGCACCTATTATCAACAAGATAAGATTGAAAAAAATGGAATTAAATTTGTTGAATACATGCGTGGAGAGAGAGTTCTACATTATAGTCACTTGGTTATAGCGACGAAATTGCAGTTTGAAACTGTGTCAAAAAAAGGGTCAAGTAAAAACCAAAAGTGGAAGTTGCCTATTGAAGAGCATGAAAAACTTTTGGAGATAATAAAGGATAGAGAGGATCCAGACTACATGTATCAGGAGCTTTAGGTTTAAGGATTTTAATTTTTACATACTTAATTTAAATCCTATTTGAAACTTCTATGTAGACTTTAAATTTGATTTGAAATTTATGATTAGATTGAATTTATGGATCAAGATTAAACCTGAATTGAATTTTAATTGATGAAAGTTATCTCTCTCTCTCTCTCTCTCTCTCTCTCTCTCTCTCTCTCTCTCTCTCTCTCTCTCTCTCTCCCCCCTTCCCCTTCCCCTTCCCCTTCCCCCCCCTCTCTCTCTCTCTCTTAGAACTAGAACTTTCAATTTACTTTCTACTTGAATTTTAATTTCAATTTATTCATTAGATTGATTAGATAAATATTAGATAGGTCTATATTTCTATTTTTTGTTTAGATTGATTAAATGTAGGTCTATATTTGAATTGAAATTAGATTGATTCTTTTTTCAATTGATTAGAATAGATTGATTTCTTGAATTGCATACCTTTCTAGTCTAGATAAATTTCTATTTATTGATTAGATTGATTAGATAGGTAAATTGAATTTTAATTGATTGGATAGAACTTTCAATTTACTTTCTACTTGAATTTTAATTTCAATTTATCAGATTAGATTGATTAGATAAATATTAGATAGGTCTATATTTCTATTTTTTGTTTAGATTGATTAGATAGGTCATGGCTTAAGGGCTTAAGGGGTCATGGCTTAAGGGCCAAATGGGTTAAGGGCTTAAGGGCTCATGGATTAAGGGGTCATGGCTTAAGGGGTTAGGGCTTAAGAGCTTAAGGGGTCATGGCTTAAGGGGTTAGGGCTTTTAAGGGCTTAAGGGGTCATGTTCGGTTCTTAAGGGCCTAAGGGGTCATGTGAGGTCATGTTAGGACATGTGAGGTCATGTGAGGTCATATTAGGTCTTATTAGTTCATTTAAGGTCATGTGAGGTTATGTGAGATCATTTTAGGTCTTAAGGGGTCATGTTAGGTCTTATTAGTTCATAGTAGGTCTTATTAGTTCATAGTGAGGTCATGTGAGGTTATGTGAGATCATTTTAGGTCTTAAGGGGTCATGTTAGGTCTTATTAGTTCATAGTAGGACTTATTAGGTCATGTTAGCTCATATTAGGTCATATTAGGTCTTATTAGGTCATGTTAGGTCATATTAGGTCATGTTTGGTCCTTAAGGGCTCATGTGAGGTAAAATTAGGTCTTAAGTGATCATTTTAGGTCTTAAGGGGTCTTTTAGGTCATGTTAGGTCTTAAGGGGTCTTATTAGGTCATGTGAGGTCATGTTAGGTCTTAAGGGGTCTTTTAGGTCATGTGAGGTCATATTACGTCTTAAGGGGTCTTTTAGGTCATGTTAGGACATGTTAGGTCATATTAGGTCTTTTAGGTCTTATAAGGTCTTGAGGGGTCATGGCTTAAGAGGTTAAGGGCTTAAGGGGTCATGGCTTAAGGGTCATTTTCGGTCCTTAAGGGCTTAAGGGGTCATGTGAGGTCATGCTAGGTCTTATTAGGTCATATTAGGTCATGTTTGGTCTTTAAGGGGTCATGTGAGGTCAAATTAGGTCTTAAGGGATCATTTTAGGTCTTAAGGGGTCATGTTAGGTCATGTTAGGTCTTATTTTAGGTCTTAAGGGGTCATGTTAGATCATTTTAGGTCTCATTTTAGGTCTTATAAGGTCTTAAGGGGTCATGGCTTAAGGGGTTAGGGCTTAAGGGCTTAAGGGGTCTTTTAGGTCATGTTAGGTCTTAAGGGGTCTTATTAGGTCATGTGAGGTCAAATTAGGTCTTAAGGTCATGTTAGGTCATTTTAGGTCTTAAGGGGTCATGTTAGGTACTTAAGGGCTGAAGGGGTCATGCTAGGGGTTAAGGGGTCATGTTAGATCATTTTCGGTCTTAAGGGGTCATGAGAGGTACTTAAGGGCATAGAAGATTAATGTTGATTAAAGATTGAACATTGAAATTAAAGATTAATTTTAAAGTTAGATTTTAAAGATTGATTTAAAAACTCTCAATTCATTAAAGATTTTAAAGATTGATTTAAACTTTCAACTCATTAAAGATTTTTTAGTAAGATTGATTAATTAATTTTCAATTAATTGATCTAGATAAGGCTTAAGGGTGCATAATAGGGCTTAAGGGGTTTACCTATAGATTGAATTTCTAAGATTGATTAAAAAGATTGAACATTGAAATTAAAGATTAATTATAAAGTTAGATTTTAAAGATTGATTTAAACTTACAATTGATATAAAAAGATTTTTTAGTAAGATTGATTAATTAGATTGATGAAAGATTGAACATAAATTAAATATTAATTTTAAAGATCAATTAATTTTTGGCTTCAATTACAAAATCTGGAAACATGTATCAATGTACAAATAGATCTATATATATATATATATATATATATATATATATATATATATATATATATATATATATATATATATATATATATATATATATATATATATATATATATATATATATATATATATATATATATATATATATATATATATATCTCAAAAATCAAACATGTACATCAATGTTTAAATGTCTATATAGTGCAAAATCCAAACATGTGTCAATGTACAAATAGATCAATATACAAAACATGCACCTACATATCAATGTAAATGTACACACACACACACACATATATATATCTCAAAAATCAAACATGTACATCAATGTTTAAGTGTCTATACATATATATCACAAAATCCAAACATGTATCAATGAACACATCAACTACGTTGATGATCACCATCACGTGCTAGATGTGCGGGCCTGTGTGGATCCTCATCCTGCTGGACCTGAGTCTGTAAATGTAAATATAATGTTACATATATATATATATATATAAGAACTTGAAATGTAAATAAATTTTATAAAATTTTAATTTTTAATTTATTTCAAGTGTACCTCTGTATCATGATGAATCGGATCAACAGGCTCCTCTAAATCTCCATATGCAGCACCTGTCGCAATGTCCTGTACCACATTTAAATACATTTAAATTTAAATATAGAACTATATGTACACATGTATATCTATATAAATTGAAATTAAATCCAGATTCTTGTACCTGCTGTAATGCACGTCCAAGGTCGGATAACTCAGAAGAGTGCAAGGACATTGCATCAGGATCAATGGCGTCGTCCATAAGCAAATCTAAGAATCTACTATGAACTCGTGAGGTCGTAGCCTGTGTATGCTGTGTGGGAGCCTGTGTATGCTGTGGAGGCGGTGTAAGATCATCCACACTCTGTCTAGAGGAACCTGCCTCTGCATCTGAGCTCTGACCTCGACTGCTGCCTGTGGAGGATCTACGACACTGTCCTCCTCCAATGAAAGTAGGTAAATCACGTGGCTCAATCCCATGCAATGTAGAAATCCTCTGGTAAGCAGCCAGGAGATCACTCACTAACATACCACTAATCTCACGCACACGATCCTCAGGTAGTCATCCTATCTCATCTGGAGTAGGAAGATCAAATCTGATGTATGGGTCATAAAATGGACTAGATGGTGATACACCTGCACTCGTCCGTGATCGAAGCATGTACCTACCCACACGATCAGATGAAAACTACTCAACCTGAGTCACAATGGTGGCAATGCTAGAATACATATCTAAACGTGTGTCCTCAGCTGCAACCTGCCCAGCTCCAGTGTAGGCCTCCAAACCTTTTGGAAGAACCAAAAGGTTTTGACCCACCAATGCCCTCTTACTAGGGGGTTGTGGTATATCGGGTCGTCTACACTTATCCTGATATCTCCCCCGACCCTGACCAGCATGTGGAGGTAGATCTGTGTAGTCAACATCATAGCCCAAATGAAACTCTGCAAACAATTGTTTGCAGAAATATAGTGGCACCTCATCCTTTTGGGGCCACATATGATGTGCTGCTAACCATCTAGGATATATAAAAGGGGCCACTATGTCATCTGTACAAAAAGTGACCCTATATGCTCGAACCACCCTCTTATTGATGTAATGGGTGCCAAACATGTTCTTCACCTGAGTGACTGAGACATCTGAATCAACTGTCCTCCAACCTACTGTCCCTATGACAGTGCTAGATAGGCTATGATAAAAAACATCAATCGATACATCGTCATATGGATTGTATGATTCAGCCTTTTGAATCATACTCATGAGCTCAGTGCGTATAGCTGTCAATTTCTCCCTATTAGGGAGAGTAGTACTATTCTGCAGTGTTCGCTCTAATGCAGTCAGAGCAGCCTGCATCCTAGAGATAGTCTCATCTCTACGACTATCTCTAGCATGTGGGGCCTGGGTACTATTATGGTCTGAGGGAGCTCGTGATCCATGACTATCATGGACACTCTGATCTGAACCACTAGAAGCCATGAGTGATATGCACACAAAGGTAATATATATCTAGATCTAGATATAGATAAAAAAATGCTCGCTGCAAGTAGGCACATGTGCACATATACATACATCCAAATATTAGAAAATCAATTGATAAATATATATATATATATATATATATATATATATATATATATATATATATATATATATATATATATATATATATATATATATATATATATATATATATATATATATATATATATATATATATATATATATATATATATATATATATATCTACAAATTAATTTAAATAAATTAAAAATATCTAACTTTCAATTTGTACATGTGTTGTACAATACTTCAAGTAAACATGAAAACATTTTAAAAACTTCAAACAAACACACATGAACTAATTTTCAAATGCATTTTTACATAATATAAATTAAATTATATTAAATTAAACATTTAAATTCATGCATTTACATATGCACATGTGTAATATTTTTAAATATTTAAAAACATAATTTAAACTTGAAGGCATTTACACATGTATTCAATCATGGTAGTAGAACTAATTCATGTGCACACATATTTACTAATTTGAATGCATATTTACATGTACATATTTACTTTACACACATGACAAAAATTAATTTGTACAAATTTCCATAACTAGAGAGGGAAAAACATTATATTGAAATTAAATACTAAAAGAAATGGTGAAAATGTATAATAATTTGGAAAGGGGTTCATGGGTCTTAAGAGTCTTAAGAGTCTTAATTAGGTTGAAAGTAACCTGGTCTTATGGGTCTTATGAGCTCGTCTTAAGGGTCTTATGAGATCGTCTTATGGTTCTTAACCTGGTCTTAAATGAGCTCATCTTAAGGGTCTTATGAGCTTGTCTTAAGGGTCCTATTGGGTATTAACCTTCTCTTAGAGGGACTCTGTAATGTTTGACTGTGTGATGATTACCACAATGTGTTATGGAACTTTCATAGGAAAATACTTTATCCTAAGTTTTAGATAGTATCAAAACCTTAGTTTGGTAACTTTAGGCAACTAAAAATAAAGATGACCTTATAATTAAGGTATCCTAGATATAATAAGAGTTAGGGCTTTATTCATTTTGATAAATAGGAATTTTCTTAGCAAAGGATGAAAATAATAGTTTTGATAATATCCAGCACTATACTTATTTAGACTAAAAAAAATGCATAGGGGAGTTTGATCATCCACGGGCCATGACAAATAGAATAAGGAAATATGACAATCTAGACCATGACTAAGATTAAAGAGAACTAATTGAATTGATTAAATAATATTGGCACTAGACAAAAATGTTTAATTACTCAATCTACTAACAATAATAAATCAATACAAAAGAAAAGTGTTAAGAGTTCAATGATAGCAAAGTGTTCAAACAAACAATACTATTTCAAATCAATTTAGTTGGCTACCTTGGCTTTATAGAAAGTTATATGATATTGATGGTATAGTTTTCTTGTGGCTTGATAATAATTAAATGATTAATTTTGTATTACAAAGTGTGATAAGTTAAAACACATTAGTATGCAAATGTTATCTAATAATTGTTATCAGATAACTATATAATTCTTAGGATTTACTATGACATCTTTCTTCATATTGCCTTTCCTGTCTCACAACTATAGGTCTTATAAAGATGAATGCCAATATCATGGTCCAACTCTAAAATATCAAAAAGAAAGTAATGCAATTTCAAAGATATATACTAAATATTTGGGCTAAATCAAAGAGTGTTACAATGGATAATGATACTTTATTTCAACATTTTTGTGACTATTATGTGTTTTGGTTATGCTAGTCTATTTTGTTTCTTTCCATTTATTGATATAGCATCTAGTCATTATTAAACTACTTTGTTCAATATTAAAAATTATGACAACTTAAAACTTAAGGATTAATTTATCAGGAGTCAACAATGAAATAAAATAAAAGTGCATGCTATAAAGAAAAGTTGTTTTAATATATAACTTGATCTAATGGCATGAAAACAATATAACTCGAACAATGATGATTATTGAATGCATAAGGTAAGTTGCTTACTACACTGTTTAGTCATTTAACCTAGGTAGCGGTTGCACTTGTCCTTGTCATTTGGGTCCTATTGGGTCTTAAGGGTCACATTAGGTCTTAAAGGTTTTAATTAGGTCTTATTGAGCCAAGTGAGGGTGAACTATTTTGACCTATTAAGTTCTATTAGGTCTTAAGTGGTCCTATTAGGTCTTAAGGGTCCTAATAGGTCATATTTAGTGGATGTTAAGTCTTAAAAGTGTTCCTATTAGGTCAGTAAGAGTAGATAGTCCATTATGTTTTAATTTTGATATTATTAAGTTAAATATTGGATCTTATAATTACATCCATCCTATTAGGTTTTAATGGTCTTATTAAATGTCTCAAGGGTAGGTGGACTATTTCATGTTTTTAAACGTTCCAGTTTACATTTTACTTAAATTATATATGTTTTCTATGTTTAAGTTTTATTTGTTAATTTTGTACATTTTTAAAAGTAAATACAATACATATTAAGAAAAGACTTTTTTTTACATATGAATATTAAAAAAATAATTAAAAAATATTTAAACAACATATATACATAAAAAATAACTAAAAAACACAAACAAAAAAATAAAAAAAATAATAAAAAAATCTACCTCTGACTCGGCCGAGTTGCACTATCACTCTTTAGCCGCTTTCCTTAGCCCCTCACTGTTCAAATGAGGGGCTAAAACCATTGAGCGGGCTATTAGTAGTCCCTCGTAGACTCGGCCAAGTCCTACTCAGCCGAGTAGGACTCGGCCGAGTCTCCGCAGCCATGTAGGTGCCACTCGGTGCCCCGTGGCACCTCCCCTTCTTCGGCCGAGTAGGACTCAGCCGAGTTAGTCGGGTTAGCCAAAAGGGTGACACCCGATTGTGCTTTTACCCATAACAAGTTGAAAATGAAGAAGTTTGGGCCATGTAAGATATTGAAGAAGCATGATTCAGGAAATGCGTATGAAGTAGAGTTGCCTACTGAGCTAAATATTTCACCAGTATTTAAAATTTCAAATCTAATAGAGTATCATGAAGGGGGTGTTGAAGATGAGGTCATAGAAGCACACTGGAGTATTCTAGCAACTACTTCAACTACCAAGGAGATTAAGGTTATACTAGATGGTCGTGTTGGTAGAAGTACAAGGAACATGACATATGAAGAATATATGGTCAAATGGAAAGGATGAACTATAGAAGATTCATCATGGCTAACAAGGGAGGAGGTTAACCATCTTGGTTTTCCTTTGCACACCTGAGACGTGATAGGGTCACTTCTCAAATTACCTCAGAAGTCTGATGCAAGGGCATCCTGGGTGTAAGGGCAATCTTGCATCACCCAAAAATATTTATGGTTTCTTTTCAATAAGGGATATCTTGTGCAAAGTTGTTATTTATGGAAACTTACTATTTTTAGTAAGTTAGTCATGCAAGCTCAGAGTGTTCTAATTTCATAGGTGGAGGTTCATCTTAGTCATATCATTATGCCAGTTGAGTTTCATTGCCATATCATCTGTATTGGTGAAGTTATTGAAGTTTTTGGGTACAAAATATTTGAGCTCAACTTTGAAGGCCTTAGATACTCCGAAAAGAGATCGAACCCTGGCTAACTAGAGCTTGCACCAATTAGATGCTATAGATCAAGAGTTATCATTTTTGAAAAGTGGTTATAATACCCAAACAGAGCTATGGTTAAAAAGTTATGGCCTCTAGAAGTTGGGCTACCAAAAAATATAATTTGTAATTATTTTGAGTCGACCCTAATGTAATAAAAATGAAAAATAAAATAATTCTAGGGGTGGTCGGCCTTAATGGCTAGAATTTTGGAACCTTCTCGGGTGGTGGAAAATTGCCTATATAAGGAAGATGCATAGTGTTTTCTAGGGCAATTCTGGGTAGTTATTCGAGGCTTTGTCTTACATAATATTGTAAGGAAAATGCACTATTATGTATTCTTTTTTTATTTGTTTATATTTTGTTTATGTTTCAATTATAATGCACCTTTACTTAAAAAATTAATCATATAAGATAATTTAAATAATTTAAAAAAAATTCAATACATTTATTTTTAGTTATATATATTTTTGTTAATTTATAAAATATTTTTAACATATAATAATACAATTAAATCAAATTTAATGACAAGTTTTTAATATATATAAAATGTTATAAATAATTAAATGAAATATTATTGAATAACTTTTTTAAAAATAATTAAATACATTTATTTATATTTATATTTTACTCTCTATTTCTTTTTTTTTAAACATAATAATACATTAAAATCAATTTTAAATATAAATTTTTAATTTATATAAAATAATTTAAATAATTGAAAAAATAAGAGAGATCGTTGCTCTACGACTCTATCCTTGAGAGTCGAGCACATTCTTTGAGGAGGCCTTCCCACTCGTGGGAGGTCGTCCTCTTCTCTTTACTATACCCACATTTTATTCTTCCCTTGTTCGACAGTTTAATGGGAGATGGGTAAGGCATTAACAGTAATTTTGATCTCTAGAAGGATCTAATTGGAGGCAGCATTGTATCAAACCCTAAGTTCTTCAAACAGGTGGTGGTGGCGGATAGAGAAATTACTGGACCCTGCAGAAGATGATGAAGATAGAAACATAAGAGGTAAGGTGCCCCTTCCTACTGTATCTATTGTTTCTCGTAACAACCAAATAGCTATTTTAATTAATGAAGAAAAGTCTAGACTTAGGGATGTTGTAATTTTTCTTGCAGCTCAAGATATATCTAAGTTATCATCTACAAATTTGCTTAATGACCGACTTCAGAAGTTTTGGCAAAGGAAGAGAGGGTTTCAGTTCTCATTTTGTAGGATGATTCAAAAATGATTGTTTTTAATTTTTTTCCATAATCCTTCGAGCGAGGAGGTTGTTAAAAAACAATTCTAGAATATTAGGGCCTATTGTTTTAGGGCTTTGGATTGGTCTCCACACTTTGATTACAATGAAGTTTTGGCACTTCTATGCCCTAGATGGATTACCATTGAAAATGTGCCCCCATTCTTTTGTAAGTTAATACCCAGGGTTTTAGAAGATTTTGGAAAAGTAGTCATATTTGAGGACTCTTCAACCCTATTTCCACATATGGATGCTAGGGTTCTGTTGACCGTTAATCCTGATGTTGAACTTCCTAATAAGATTATTAATGTTTGCTATTTGTGTAGAAGGGAAGGTCACTTAAGGAGGAATTTTCCCTTGTTGGCCAAGAAACATAAACCCTCTCCATACAAAGATGACGTGACTAAGGGAGGTACTGAAGCCAATAAAACCTTAATGGATGTGAGGAATTCGGTGAAAGAAAAATCCCCCTTCCTTCACATAAAGAGGATTCCATAAGGAAAAGCCTCAATGAACTCTTGAAAGCCATTATCTCTTCTAAACCCAAGGATAATAGGTCTCCCGTTTCTGAAATCAACCCTAAAAACCCTTCCTAGTTCTTCTTGAATTGGGAAAAAGAATTATGCTCTCCTAAGGAGGACTTTGTTTTCAAAATCTCTTGGCCCAAATATAGAACTCATAATGCCCAACAAATTTCTTTGGAGAAAATTAAAAAGGAGGTTGTTAATATGAGGAAATCACATCAAAGAAAAAGTAAAAGAGCCTCTGAGAGTAGACGTGGAGAATCCATAGTCGAATTAGAGAAGACTATCCCTAGTCTAGAGAAGGAGGGTGGTGGTGTGGATGGAGGGATAATTCCTCTATACAATGGTGTGATAGTGTGTGGGGATGGGGGATTGTGTGGTGATCTACCATACAACTTATTTGACGAGGCTCTGGGAGCTATTAAGAACACTTTTGTCTTCGAGGATTATTTATCTAATTTTTCTTTGATTTCTATTTCTACGACACCTACTACCCCCACACCTTGCCTTGATGTGACTAGTGATTCAAACCCTTCTCTTCAAAATACCACCCCCGTGATCAATAGGAGAGATAGTGAATCTACTAGACCTGATGATGTTATTGCTAGTCCTATGGGGGATAGTGTTGACTCTTCATGCCTTTCCCTTGTTCCTTATTGTGGGCCCTCATGGGTCCTGGTTAGGAGGAAAGGGGACACATTGGTTAATAAGAAGGAATTGAAGAGAAGGATCAAAATTTATAAATTCAAGGTGGTTGAGGAATTTTGTGGACTAGAAGAGGGTTCTCAAGAGAAAAAAGGAAAGAAGAGAAGGGGTAGGCCTCTGGGCACCTCTACCTCAAAGAAAGCCAAGAAAAATATCAAGAAACTGATGCCTGACCATTACAAAACATTTAGGACCTCAATGGATACCACCAACTAATCTTTATGGAGTTAGTTTTTGCTTCTGGAATGTCAATGGGTTGGATTCTCCTAACATAAAATGCATTGTTAAGAGGTTCTTGAGAGACAATAGGGAGATTGGTTTTTTGATGCTTTAGGAAGTTAAAGCTGTCAATTTCACTCTTGATATCAGCCTAAGGTGCATTTGGAAGGATGCTAAGTGTTTTTCTACAAATCATCAAAAAGGAAAAGAGGGACCCAATATGGAACAAATTTATAAATGGACGGGTATCTTCACCGTATAATAGGGTGGTCTAGGTGATCTTTAAAAAATGGGATGTTCTTTTTGGAGTCTATTCAATTTATGCTCCTAATGACTAAGAGACCAAGTGGAATTGTGGAAGTACTTATTCTTCTTGATGACATCCCATGGATTTTTGAGGGTGATTTTAGCATGGTGGAGAGGCCACAGGACAAGTCCAAGGCTACAAATTTGAGTGGAAAAGAGGGAAAATGTTATTTTGGAATAACATGTTGAATATACATCAGTTGGTTGACTCATTAGTAAGTGGGAAGGATAATCATAGAGGTATCTGGTTCCCATGGTGAAACTACTAATAGAGATCTGAGGGATTTATAATAGGTTGGACATGTTCTATGCCAACAATGATTTTTTTCTATTATAGAAGGGAAGTGGTGGGGAGTGTTTTAGAGTTGTGCCTTAGTCCTTATTATATCATCATCCTATTGTGGCTATCATTTCCTTCTTTGGTCAAATCCATGTTCCAAGAGGGAGTAAATATGCTTTTTCTCTTAATACCTCTCTCCTTAATGACGAAGATGTTTGCAGTGTCATTAATATTAATAGATTGTTCAACTTGAGGGTGGTTGATCATAGGGATATTATTGATAGGTGGGTTCAAAATATTAGAATTTGGAAGGAGGTGTTTCAAATAGTGGGCAATAAGAAGGCTAAGGATACTAGGAGGTTGGAAGATGAGATGAATTGCAGGCTTTTAGAAGTAGAGGATTTGTTACAGAAAGAGCCTAATAATTTGGTTGCTACATAAGCCCTTTCCCTAGCCAAGGACTCTTTGAGGAGAGTGTAGAACATTAAGATCCAAGGGGCTAGATTCAAATCCAAGATTAATTGGATTAAACAAGGTGAAAAGGCTCCAAATTCTTTTTTGAAAGGCTAAAGATGAAGGAAACCAAAGACATGATTAATGAGTTATGTGAAGATGATAAGAGATTATCAAAATATGAAGAAATTATTGCTACCTTTGCCAAATATTATAGTGGTCTCTTCACCTTAGAAGATTCAAGAGATGTTATGGAGGCTGCTAGAAATAAGATCAGAGACATTATCCCCAAGAAGCTCACTAAGGAATATGCTAAAAAGATGGAAAGTGAGATAACAGTTGAGGAAATTAAGAGGGTCATTTATGATCTAGCTAATGATAAAGCACTAACGCAGTACAAGTAAGGAGGATCCAATTAAGGACAGTCGAAACTTGCAACCAAACACCAACAATGCGGAATAACACAACAAGACAATGTTTTCAATTGACTTTTCATTAACATGCCCAAGTGTAAGGCCTTCCAGGTTAGGGCCAAATACAATCAGAAAGTATTTATACAACCTCTCCTAGCTAGTCCAGCTCAGAAACAAATCAGAAACTGATGTAAACACTAAGGAAGATCTAAACTTGAGCTCGCAAGCATCCAAGCAATCTCCTCGTCTCCAAGCATGCAAACCACTAGCTCTATTATTACAACTATCAGATAAACAATATGATATTCAAGATCTCGTAGGATCCAAATCTATCCTTCTATCTGCTACTTCCACTAACTCCTAAACATCTACCCAAACACTCCTTAAATACATTTCCTCAACCACGAGTTGGCTAGAAGAAATAATTAACTCCTAATCCAAGTCAACTTTTATTACAAAAAAATATTAAATGCAATAATAGTTGGCTCTCAATTAGCCTTACAAATAATTAATTCTCCATGTCGGCCTCTAGATCTACATAGGAGAATACAATAGAAGTTACCAACAATAAATGCACCAAGTCGGCCAACCAAATCTTCAAGAACTCTAGTCGTTAAACCAGAACTACCGAGCACTAGAGAAACAACTAAGCATGCCAAGCATCACTGAGAAACACAGGCATCACCGAGCAAGCATGTTGACCGACCACCACATGCATCACTGAGTACAAGTTTGACCGAGCGCTAGAGGTTTCATCGAGTTCCTTCAGCGACTGAGCTTCCTTCAATAACTGAGACCATTGGTTAAAGCTATAACCGAGTAACACATAACCAATTCAACACACCACCATGCAGATTTATCGAGTACCCTAGAATGCCCTTGCATAAGACACTCCAAGTTTGAAAATATGTTCTCATAGGCTGGAAGAACATCTTTCGGCATTCAGCACATAAACCTCAAACTGGTTCTTCACATACAAGCCCTTCAACTCTTCACCTTGCACACTCTTCCACTTCTTCTTCCTCTGTCTCTTCAAATATTTCCTTGATAACACATAGGCTTTTTCTCCATACTGATCCATCCTTTCAGAATTTCTCAACTCATCTTGGCTACCAAAGCTCAGGTTTCTCCTACCAAGTTTTGTATCCAACAAAGGCATTAGGGAAAGCTTCCTATTATTCTTCTCAATAATAAACACATTCTTGACACAATCATACATAGCTCTACAATCATACTGCCAAGGTCTACCAAGAAATATATGACAACTATTCATCTCCACAATATCACACAACACTTGATCCTTATACTGGCCAATCTCAAAATCAACAAGACACCGCTCCCTCACTTCTAGAGCATGAACATCTTGCAACCATCCAATCCTATAAGGATAAGGACGTCTCATTCTCTTCAAACCAAGTTTTTGAACCATGTCCTCAGCTTCAAGTTTATCAATACTACCACTATCCATAATTACATCACAAATTTTACCTCCTGACTTGCACCAAGTTCTGAACAAATTACTCCTTTGACAAGGTTCCTCCTTTTCACTAAGCAATGCTCTTTGAACCAACAAGTTCTCAGATTCATGTTCATTATAAATGTTTGCATTTAGCACAGCAGTCCTTCGGTCACCAAACTTATTTTGTGTACACTCAAAAGATCTATGTCCTTCTTCACCATAATTATAAAAAGTACCCTTAAAGATAACCCTACCTATCTTCTTTTTTAGTTCCATAGGTTTCAGTTCATCTTCAATAGTCACTTTATCTTTCACCGAGTGATCAATCTTTTCCTTCCCTTAGGGATTACTATGTTGTCTCCTTTTCAACTTATCTTCTACCTTCAAAGCATACTGATAAGCATCTTCAACCGAATCAATCTTCAGCATACCAAGCTCATCCTGAATATTGAATCTCAAACCATTCACATACCGAGATACTTTTTCTTTACCAAGTTTTGTGTGCCTAGAATGAATAGTCAACTTATAGAACTCCTCGGTGTAGTCCTCCACAGTCAAATCTTTTTGCTTCAGATTCTGCAACTTCTTAAACAAGTCAAGCTCATAGTTGGCAGGTATGAACTTAGCTTTCAATTTAGTCACCATCAACCTCCACTGATTGATCTTCATTTCACCTTCATCTTCTCTATCTCTTTGTAATTATTTCCACCAAAGAGCAACATGTCCTTTCAACTTAGTTTGTGCCAGTCTTACTCTAAGAGGGTCTTCAATTTCTTCAAGCTCAAAGAATTATTCTAATTCACCAATCTAATCAATCAAGTCCTCGGGTCTCAAAGTACCCGAGAAAGTAGAAACTTGCATTGGGTATCTAGTACTTAACTGAGCTTCAAATCTATGCAACTGACCAGTTCTGTCTTCACCAAATCTATCTCTTCGGTCATCTCCACTAGATCCAACAGCTTCAAAGTCTTCAATAGCTTCCTCATAACCATCACTAGTACCAAGATTCCCTAGCATACCAACAATAGCTCTCATGACCTCAACGATCATGTCATTCTTCATCAATTCCATCTAAGATCTGAAATCAACTTTCACCTTCTCTACAATCTTTGATTCCATATCATCACAAAGATCTGCAATCTCTCTAGGGTCCAATATTCTTGGAGGCATCCTTCAAGATCTTCGAAAACACAAAGCAATAAATCACCAACCAAGGTCTTGGTGCAAACAGCCTCAACTTGGAGATTGGTTTGCACACTTGAGAACTTCAAGCTCTGATACCATATGACAGAGTACAAGTAAGGAGGATCCAATTAAGGATAGTCCAAACTTGTAGCCAAACACTAACAATGTAGAATAACACAACAAGACAATGTTTTCAATTGACTTTTCATTAACATGCCCAGTTGTAAGGCCTTTCGAGTTAGGGCCAAATACAATCATAAAGTATTTTTGCAACCTCTCCTAGCTAGTCTAGCTCTTAAACAAATCAGCAACAAATATAAACACTAAGGTAGATCTAAACTTGAGCTCACAAGCGTCCAAGAAATCTCCTTATCTCCAAGCATGCAAACCACTAGCTCTATTATTACAGCTATCAGATAAACAACCCGATCTTCAAGATTTCACAAGATCCAAATCTATCCTTTTATTTGCCACTTCCACTAACTCCTAAACATCTACCCAAACACTCCTTAAATATATTTCCTCAACCAAAAGTTGGCTAGAAGAATAATTAACTCTGAAGCCAAGTTGACTTCTATTACAAACAAATATTAAATGCAACAATAGTTGGCTCTCAAATAGCCTTACAAATAATTAATTCTCCATGTTGGCCTCTGGATCTACATAGTTGAATATAAAATAAGTTACCAACAATAAATGCACCAAGTCGGCCAACCAAATCTTCAAGAACTCCAGTCAATAAACCAAAACTACCGAGCACCAGAAAAACAACTAAGCACCAGTGAAACAATTAAGCACGCCAAGCATCACCGAGCAACACAAGAATCATTGAGCAAGCATGTCGATCGAGCACTATAGGCATTGCTGAGTACAAGATCCACCGAGTGCCAAAGGTTTCACCGAGTTCCTTCAATAACTGAGACCATCAGTTAAAGATGCAACCGAGTAACACAAAACCAATTCAACACACCACCATGCAGATTTGCCGAGTACCCTAGAATGCCCTTGCATCAAGCACCTAGGTCGGATGGTCTACCAATGGAATTTTATAAGAATAAAATTGAATGGATGGGAGAGAAACTTAAATAGGTTCAAGAGGCTTAAAAGGAACTCACTATGCTCTAAGATTAACAATGGGCTCATCAAGCTCATTCCAAAAGGAGGAGAAAAAACATTAATTAAAAATTGGAGGCCAATTATATTGTTAAATGTTTCTTATAAGATTCTAACCAAGAGGTTGGAGGGTATTTTGCCTAAGATTGTTATTCCTACACATAAAGGGTTTATAAAAGGGTAGTATCATAAAGGGTTTATAAAAGGGTAGTATATTATAGAAAACTTAATCACATGTTGGGAAGAAATAGACTATGCCAAGGAGAATAACTAGAGAGTAGTAATGTTGTTGATTGACTATGAGAAAGCATATGATAAGATAGAGTGGAATTTTGTCTCTATGATGATTGAAGGGTTGGGGTTTTCCAAGACTGTTTCTTCCATGATTAAGACTCTAATGAGTGATGCTAAAGCTTGGGTTGAGGTTTGTAAGAATTTGCAAATAGCAAATATTGAACCAAGGATCTAGAAGTTGAAGAAAAGCATAAGAGAGAAAATATGAATGCAATGATGGATTGAATAGATCCAATGAATTCACCTTGATTGAATTGATGAATGAATCAATATTGTTAAATGATTACATAATAGACCTCCTTATATAGGAAAGGCAATAAGAGAGAATGATAAGGAGCTGATAAGCTATCACCTATGCTAGGTGTAATCACATGTCCACCAAATGTGGATCATCCTCCATTATGCAATAAAGTATGTGCAATGGATTAGGATGATAATGTGATAAGAGCATGAAAGGTGGATCTCACACACAATGAGGTATGTGAAGACAACTATCACACCAAAAGTGGAATTTCTCCTACACCATGTGCTTAATAGATGTGCACACTCCTAGGTGTCTCAATCACAAACTACTATGCAATGCATTAACCTAAGTAAGATTAAGTAAAGTGTAATTAGGAATAATTAATTACACCAACAAGGTTAATGGTGTAAGGTCTAACTCCTTTACCCTCTCCCAGTCAATTAGACATGGGTGTCCTCTTGCTCCTGCCTTGTTTGTAATAGTTGTTGATACACTTTATTATCTCTTAAGGGATGATGTGTTATCCCCTATGATCAAAGGAGTCAGGTTTCCAAATGAGGAAGAAATCTCTAATATCCAATTTTCTTATGACACTTATATACTATTGGAAATGCAGGAAGCCAATTTTGGAACAATGGTGATAAAACTAGATATTTTATGTGAAGTTTTAGGAAACAAAGTATCGATCTCTAAATATATATTGCTTGGCTAGGATGATTCTGTTAATATGATTTAGAACAACAGAGAGGGGGGGTGAATCAGTTGTTCTCAAGTCTAGATGTATAAAAACAAACTTTAAACTCTTCAACAAATCAGATCTAATAACCAACACCTACTCAGTCATTACTGATTGCATAACATAAACATATAACAATGTAGTCCACTTATCCAATAGCATCTAAATAGTAAAACACAGAAATGTTCAAACCAAAACATTCACACAAGTATCAACACCAGGATTTATAGTGGAAACCCAATTAGGTAAAAACCACTTTGTAACATGTTACTATTATGTTCACTCTTTTGATGTGAGCTCGATGAAAATCCAACCCTGTTAAAGGTTACAAACACACTGTCAGGTGTGACCCGGTTAAAGGATTTAAACCACTCTGTTAAAAGTGTGCCTTGTTATAGGACTTACATACACTCCATTAGAATGAAACCTTGTTCAAAGGATTTATACCTATGACTATTAGGTCAACCTCCATTAAAAGGATTTTAATTGTTACAATGGTTAGAAAGTAGCAGTAATATTGATCTGAAAAACATACAACTCACTTTGCAAATATCAAATCCAATTCCATACACATATGATGGCTTATTGACTGTGAACCTTTTCCATCTCCATCACTGATCTGCTCGGAGCCCTCTTCAAGCAATCACAACACTTCTCCTTCAGCCTTCTCTACTTAGACAGTCAATAACATCAACAATACTTCCAGCATCCACTCCTTACTCTTCAAATACTCGCCACATACCACTTAAAAATTTGAAAAGCATCAGATTTTTCCTTTAAGAACATTACATGCATCATTCTGGTATAATCATCAACAAACATGATAAAATATCTAGCACCACAATAGCTTAGTACACGCATCGGTCCACAAAGGTCAATATGAACCAAATCTAAGATATTCTCAGAAGTAAAGGTTTTACTCTTGAAACTAGACTTAGTCATCTTACCCAACTAACATTCTTTACACATTACATTCTCAGGTTTCTTCAATCTAGGTAGACCTCTCACTTTCTTTTTCTTGCTAATTTCTACCAGATTATCAAAGTTAACATGACATAGCCACTTAATCTCCTTCATAGATCTTAGGGTTAGGTCAGATTCATTGAATCCATCCTACATTATGTTATTCAACTATCCTTCTAGAAATATCTCGAATCTCTTAAAGATTTACAATAAAACATTTTACAGTGCATTAAATGCTTTCATACAATCAATAAATAAAGTCAACACATTTTACATAATCCAAGAATTCAATGACGTCGGCTGGAAATCCGAATTCTTCCTCAAATACAAAATACTGACACTCAATCAAATATTGTGTTCAACTTCTCGGTCTTCTCTAGAAAGCTCGGTCACCACATAAACTGTTTCATTGGCTAACACTGTCTTCCTCGGCAATTAACTAGTGTTCAATGAACACTAATTTTACTCGGCATATACTAGCTCGGCTGACACAAACAACACTCAACTTAAACTAGATTTCTTCACTTTTTCTCGGTTAAGCCTACCAGTTTAGTCTTCATTGTTACTTAGGTAAAAAATACATTGTCTTATCATTGTGCCACATAATAAAGTACTCATTGAAGTATCAAGATAACTCAACCTTTACTTAGGTGTTGTTGTTACCAACCTTGCCTATCCCCTTAGCAACACTCAAATAGATATAGTAGTTTCTTAAATAGCAATAGTCTTACCAGTTAAGGTTTGACATCAATGACAATACAACAATTGCCTCAATTGCAGTTTCCAACAATCTCCCTCTTTGGCATTGATGGCAACACCATATGAATATCACATGAATTACCAACCAATCCAAAACTTATCTGTCCATCAAAAAAAAATTTATAATATCCTTAGCTTCATTTTGATACAGAATCAATTAGCCATGCTTGACCGTCCACTAAATTTCTCCCACTGTCTTGATCTTCTCATTCTATGTATTCATTTGTCTGTGTATTCATCTGTGATCATCTCCCTCTTTGACAAAAATGCCAAAGCAGCAACAAAAACATACATCTTGTAGATGTAGATATCATCCTTTTAGTTTAGTAACAATATTTCTCCTCCTCAGTGGCTGAGAAGATACTCTCTCGGATAGGGAGGCTTGAAGCATGTGGTTAGGTACTTGGGTATCCCTTTCTCTATTGAACTTAATTTAAAGAAAATGTAAGAGTGGATTAAGGGGAATATTGATACCAAATTAGGAAAATGGAATAAGCAATTTCTTTCCTTAGTCAGGATATTTCAGGTTTGTTAGAATCTCCTCTTATATATTATACTTTGCATCTAAATGGCTATTTAGTCAGTATTAGTTCAACTATGTGCAAAAGATTATCAGGAACTTCTTATGGTCGGATGGAAACAGGTAGAAGAAGAGGTATGCGGTAAGGTGGAAGCGGTGCATTATGAGTAAGAATAGAGGAGGTTGAAGGATTTGAGAACCCAAGGTATTTCTATGGTTGCCAAATGGATATTTAGAGCCTTGTAAGTTGAGGAGCCATAGAAGGTACTTATTAGACACAATATTAGAAGAGCTTTCCCTTGTAATGTTTCTTCTTGGAAGGGTTTGCAACAATGTGATTTTTTGGCTAGTAACATGTCAATTAAGGTTGTTGGTTCTAGAGTGTTTCAATCAATTTGGAAGGTTTGTGAGAGAATTAAACAGATGGTTGATGATAAGGGGGTATTTTTAGAAAGAAATTTGATTTAAAGAGAGAAATCCATATGGTGGAACCTAAACATAAGGACAAACCTTTGGCTCTGGTTTAGGGTTGTTTGGCTAAGAGGTGGGCAAATAAGGCTATTATAATTTTTGAAAATATTATCATAGATGGGAGACTTTGCAATTGGTCAAAGATTTTTTAGCAGTTTGATCTTCCTCAGACTTAGAAAATAACTTATGCCATTCTAAGTGCTACAAGCTCAACACTCTCCTTACCTAGAGCCTGTGAAAGTGATACTAATAAAATAACCTCATATAGATGGCCCGCTGGAACAACTCTCTATAAAATTAAGGCCAAACATATTTACTCCTTTCTCATTGATGATTACACAATATTTGAAAATCTTAATGTGTGCTAGAATGTTAACTTTGATAAGGAAGAATGGAGGAAATGCTTTGATATGCTTTGGACCTGTCCTACAGAACCAAAGAAGATTTTTTTATGAGGCGTCTCCTTCTTCATAGATTGTTAATCAAGATTCCTTTGGGTGAACCTAATGTCTTCTCATTTTGTAAATTGTCAAAATCTATCCACCATGTTTTCTTCTCCTACTTTTTTGCTAGAGAATCTTGGGGTCTTTTTGGAATTACTTTTAGTTGGAATATTGATATTATGGATGTTGTTCTTGGATATAGAAGGAGCCTAAAGAATAAACTAAATATCTTTATGTATTTCCTTTCTATTGAATTACTATGGCTTGTTTGGAAGTTAAGAAATGACAATATATTAAATGGTAAGAGTAGGCACCTTACTGAGTCTCTGTGGAGACTCATTTATCATTCTATTGACATGCATGTTACAATTGTTATGAGGCTCAACAGGAAGAAATTCCAAGATCTAATGAATAATGGTATAGTGCACATTCATCTATGGGAAGTTTCTCATGGATATACCTAGGGTAGAAGCAATGGGGAATGTTCTCCATTTGAAGTTTCTTTGCACAACTTGATGGAAGATTTGAGGGAACACAAAGAGAAAGAGAGCTAGGATACGAACCCACAGGTTTCCATTCCACTTGCTATTGTATTGATTGTTGTTGATGAGGTTCCTGTAGTAGAGATTATAAATCATCCATATGAGTAGTACATCTCAGAGAACAAAGAAATGATTTGGAAAGAAGGGCTATTGGATGGGTGGCCTAGATTCAGAGATATCCTATTTGATAAGTTTGTGGTTGTATATTTTGATTTTGTTTGATGGATTGTACTCATATGTATATTTTTTGATGGTGTATATATTTTGTACTTATGAATTATCTCTGAGCATATGTATTAGATATGTACTTTTGATGGTGGTCTGTATAGCAATTTGGTGGTCTGTATATGCATATAACCTCATGCATTAACTTTGTATAAAGTTTTTAGCCATGATGGTTGGTCTTATTTGAACTTCAAATATAATTGAGTTTCTTGATACTTAATAGAAAATAATAATAATAATCATTTTTTTGTTGGTCAGAAAACAAGATCGCAATCATAATAACCAGTAAAATAAAGATTACTAGGGTTTTCAAAAATTTCAGTTGTATTGTCGTTAGCTTGAGGAAGGAGCCGATAGAGGCTAGAGATCGCCCAATTGTCCAGCAAAGTGCTGAAGAGGCATCAGGTCAACAGGAGATTGAAATCTTTACCCGCTGACAAGAAGGAAATCATGGATTGTAAAAAACAAAACAAGATTTGCAACCCGTTGTGTAAAGATGATTGCCCAGCAGAATAGGGATTGACTAAAATAAAAAAGAAATAGCAGTCTGTAAATTGTGAATTAAGATTGCCCAGTAGAATAGGCATCGAGTCAACGCATTTTTGTGCGATTAGCTCTGCTTCTTAGCAGCGATTTCCTAAGTATAGCAAGTGAAAACCCTAGGTCATAACAGCATTTTTCTTCAGGCATCTAGGGCATCAGCAAATACAGATTTAGGAGCAGCAGATCTGAAAATAAAGGAGGAGGCTTCAATTTTGATCTAAGATAGGCTCAGAATTTCAAAAAATAGGAGGCAATATTCAGATTCTGGGAGCATCAATATTAAGAATTTTCAATATTTCAACCATCTCTTCTCAGAAATCTTGGATATCAAACATCCATTTCTAGAATTTTCAAGCATAGAGAGGCTCTGATTTTTTCAAAGATTTTAAGGCAAGAAGCTTCGAATCTTCAAGCATAAAGTTTAGATTTGGCAAGAAGGTTCAGATTTTCAAGACATAGAACACTCAAAAATTTTGAATTTGGAGGCCAGAATTTTTGATTTGGAGGCCAACAATGCTCAGATCTAGGGCATCCGAAAATCAGATTGAAGGCAATGATTTTTTAATTAAGAGGAGATCCAAATTTGTCTAGGGCCAACAATTTCCAGAAGTCAAGGTCAAGATCTGGTGCTCTCACTGCATCACAATCACAATCACGCTCTCACTGCCACCATAGCTAGAGAAACAGAAGATGAATTTTATCTTGACAGACAATATATTACTTAAATTCATCCAGAGCCAGAGAAGAATTGGATCATTAAAAAATCAATCATGCGAAAATGAGAAAGGCATGCATTCAACAAAGGATAGCTTTGCATAACCGACAAATCAACCTAGGGCTTATTCACCATAGCCACTCATCAGCTAAACGATTGAGCTCTGGTTCTGCTCTGCGCAAAACATATGCAAATGCCGATTTATCTAAAGCCTCACCACCGAGCAATGGCACTGATAAGGTCTTTACCGATTATTATTTTAACTGTTGGCTATACGGCCACAAAAAGGCAGAATGCAAAAAGCCGGAGGAGCAACAACATCCAACCTATGATCATTTGAAAGATTTCATTGCTAAACAAAAAGAGAGGAGCCTACGGGAATCTATGCAAAATGATAAATCTAGGGTTTCGAAACCTATTGCAGAATCCATGGTTAACAATGGAATCCCATCATTAAGCAAGGAATCAAGGCCTATTATCTTCTCAATCCAATCTTTGGATAGACAATTGAGCTTCTATGCTAAGACCAAGTATGCAAGAAAGGATCTAAGCTACGGGACCGCCAAAGCAGATAAACCTGAGTATAATCCATTATACAGACCTGATGAACCCCAATCTACTATGGGGGAAGGCAGGATTTCATCTGATCAAGCACCTCCCATGAGCATACTGAAACACATCTCTGCATGGCAAATGGTAAAAAGTAAGAAAAAGGTAAGGAGACACTCTCCATCTCCCAGTTATCATAGCATTTATATGCAAAATTCCTTTGATTTGCTTAGGGAGGCTGATAAATGCAATGAGTCATACACACCCCCACACAAAAGGGTTAGGGATTTTGTGGATAAGGGCTATAGGGCTCGACATCACAATAAGGATGTCTCCCATCCTACAGCCAAAAAACCCTACCCTCCTCACCGCAGAAGTTTGGAAAGCCACTCATCACTCAAAGTTAATAATAATCTAAATAATCATGTTTTTAACGCTGAAAAAAATCATAATGATTATAAGAAATCAGCATACACACCTCCTCATAGGCGGTATATTCATCAGAAGCCAGGTAAGATAAATTTTGGTTTGCACTATGATACAATCATTGTAGATAATGATGATATTTTGCAGTACCAGAAACACCTTGCAGAAACAGGTTTGATATGCTTATGGAATGGTACGGGTGTCTCTGTCAATTATTTAATAGAAGGTCTAACAGATCAACTTCCTAAGGAGGCAAGTATATCGCTTCTCATGGAAAATTTCATTTATATAGAATGCAATAATAAGGATCTAAAAAATAGCATTATGGAAAAGAATGATATTAAATATAGGAATAGTGCTTTCTCTTTGTTTAACTGGGTACCTTTGTTTAATCCAATGCATTTAAAGGATTTCAAAGTTGAAAAAGCTATTTCGCTTAAAAATTTGCCTTTGGAATTAACTAGGAAGGAGGTTATCTGTAATATAGGCAATAAAATTGGTAGATTCATTAGGATTGTTGAATCAACACTTAAACAGGCTGATAAAACAATCATTGTTGAAATGAATTTTCATCAGAAACACATTTCTCCTATTGAATTACGTTTCAATTATAATTCTGTCATAGTTAATCTAATAATCTTGGTAAATTTTATTGAAAAGAACACAGATCCTCCTAAAACACAGAAAAACACAAATCTACTAAATCAACTTAAGAGGGATTTGGAGATTCATTTTTGTAATGATAGAAGAGGCTTCTCAATAAATCCCATAAGGGACCAAGAACTAGACAGACCCTCTCCATCACCCTTGCCTATGAATACTACTGCATGTCTGAAAAGTACAACAATCACTGATTCCCAGAAAGAAGAGGAAGACACTTCTCCTCTCATGACCATTGAAACTAAAATGATAGAGGCCAATAATGATAATCCTGACACTCATAGCATAACAAGATTTTATAAAAATGAATCTCATGTCAAAACAACAAATGGAAGTTATCCTACCTCCCCTCTGTCACCTAACAGCACTAAAAAATCCCCCCAGAGGGATATCAACTGCATAACAGAGAATCAGCCACTAAAAGAACTAATATCAAAACCACTTACTTGTGAACAAGAAGTTAACATAATCACTAAGTACTTAGCTGACTCAATGACGGATGAATCAATTAACCTTTTCATTGACGAAATTTGTGATAAAGATGAATTGCTATTACAAAAAAAACTACTGATAGAAAAGATTATTGAGCTACAGAAGGAGGAAACTCCTGAAGAAACTCCAATAAAACATCAGATTCAAAAAGATAATACATCATTATCTATTCCTTTGGAAATGGAAATCCTTAATAAGGAACTTCCAAAAGAAACAAAGAATATAATAGAGATGTTTGGAGAGGATATTATAGACCAAGAAGACTGTCCTGATCTTTTAGAGGAAGTTCAGAAAGACTTAGATCAAGAGGCAATGGATATTAACCAGGATATTCTCATGGATATCCTTGAAGCCAGCAAAGAGGCTATTGTTGGTTTATTCAGGATAACCAACGAGGATAGGCAGCTCAGAATTGCTATCAATAGGGGTGGTTTAAGCACCCCCAATATTAATAAAATCAAAAAGAAGAGAGGAAGGAAGTCCTCATTTGATTTAAGAAACCTTGTTGGAAAAGCCAGCAATCAGCAAAAAATTGTTGACATTCTACATATTGGGAAGGGGAAGTGCCTTCCCCAGGACCAATGAAAGTTACTACTTGGAATGTTAGGGGTGTGAACGCCCCTAACAAACAAAGATTAGTCAAAAGATACCTAAAGAATTTTGAATCAGAAATTATAATGCTTCAGGAAACTAAGTTAAGTAAGGAAGAGAGTATTAAGCTTAGCAACAAACTAGGAATTTGGAGGTCTGAGTTTGAGTTTTCCATGGGTGCCTCTGGCGGCCTAGCTATCCTATGGGATCCTAGGAAATTCCTAGTCACTATTTTACATAAACACAACAATTGGATGGTGGTAGAAGTTAGTAGCCTTAAATCTAAACTAAAATTTATGCTGACTAATATTTATGGTCCTATTTCGAATGAGGAAAAAAAGAAGGTCTGGCAAGACATTCAAACTTTTCTCCAATCAAACAGAACAGTTACTCATATACTAGGTGGTGATTTTAACGCTATCTTAGACAAAAGAAAAATTTGGAGGTTCCCATTTTATCTCACAATCTCATAAAGACTTCAACCTTTGGGTGTCAGATAACCATTTGATTAGTATTAACACTAATAATGGAATTTACACCTGGAATAATAGAAGATTGGGCTTCAGCCACATAGCAGAAAAGCTGGACAGATTCTTGATCAGTGGTAATTCCGATCCCGTGAACCAACTAGTTAATGCAAAAATTCTCCCTGAGGCTGGCTTGGATCACTTCCCAGTCAAACTCACAATTACGGAAAGTTGTAAACCTCATAGAAACCCCTTCAAATTTGAGTTTATGTGGTTTCAAAACCTGTAATTCATTAATCTCTTGGAACAATGGTGGAACCAAATCTCGATTAAAGGATCTCAAATGTATAGTCTAGTGGCTAAATTAAAAATTATTAAAAATAAAGCACTGGAGTGGAATAAGAATAACTTCAATAATATTTTTATTGAAAAGACCAACATCGAACAAGAATTAGAAGATCTAAATAACGAAGTAATAGATAAAGGAATGAATGAATGTAGTTATTTGAAGGAAGAAGAACTTATGGCCAAATATAATGTGATTCTTCTTAAGGAAGAAATCTTTTGGAAACAAAAATCAAGAGAAACCTGGTTAAAGGAGGGAGACTCCAACACAAAGTTTTTTCATAACTCAACTAACTTTAAAAGAAGTGTCAATAGAATTTCAAAAATTAAAAAAAATGAAGGTCTCCTCATTGAAGACCCAGAACAAATTTCAACAACATTAGTGCAATTTTATCAAACCCTCCTCAATAATAATGCAGAGATCAACCCAGAAGCTCAAAATGAAATGTTAAAAGAAATCCCCAAATTAATATCAGAAGCAGATAATAAAATGATTAATGGAAAATTAACTTTAGAAGAAGTAAAGACTGCGGTCTTCCAAATGCACCTAGAGAAAGCACCTAGACCAGATGGATTCCAGGCTGGTTTTTTCCAAAATTGCTGGCATTTCGTAAGTAATGAAGTCTGGCAAGCTGTGGAAGCTACCAGAAATTTGGGCTCTTTACTATCTGAAATCAATAACACCTTCTTTACTTTAATACCTAAGAAAAATGAAAGAACAGAACCAGGGGATTTTAGACCCATTTCTTTATGCAACACTATCTATAAAATCTTATCTAAATGCTTGGCAAATAGACTCAAGACACTTCTCCCCATTATCATCTCTGAAGAATAGATAGGTTTTGTAGCCAATCATTCTATTCTAGATGGTATAATTATAGCCCAAGAATTAGTACATATTGCCCAAACTACCAAGACTCCTAGCATGCTTATTAAAATAGATATTCAGAAAGCATACGATAAAGTAGATTGGACTTTTCTCTGCAAGTGCCTAGAGGCCTTTGGCTTCTCAAAACAATGGAAAAGTCTTATCTTCAACTGCATTTCCACTCCCAAAATTTCAATTCTAATTAATGGCACTCCAGAAGGCTTTTTTAGTATTTCGAGGGGTATCAGACAAGGAGACTCGCTGTCTCCCTTCCTATATGTGATTATGGCTGAAGCTTTAGGAAGAACAATTAGTAAGAGACATCTGGAAGGTAGTATTATAGGTTTAAAGGCATCGAATAATGTTCCTAACATTACTCATCAACAATTTGCTGATGACACCATTCTCCCAGGCTCAGCTTCGGTATCCAAAGCCAAGGCCTTTAAAGATACCCTTGACCTTTATATGAAAGCGTCAGGTCAACAGGTAAACCCAAATAAATCAGAAATCTTTTTTCTCAATACCACTCCAATAATGGAAAAGGAAATTTGTAAAGTGTTCGGTTATAATCTTGGGAAGTTTCCTTGTAAGTATCTAGGAATTGAATTAGACAAAGGCACCCTATCCTCCAAACTCTGGCAACAAGTGCTCGTTAAAATCCAGAACAAAAGGAGCACATGGAAAGGTAGGTGGCTTACAAAGGCTGGCAGAACCACCATGATCAAATCAGTACTCTCAGCCATCCCCACGTATCAGATGTCTATTCTTCCCCTCCCGGTTAACGTTAAAAACAACCTAGACAAAGTATTTAGGGACTTCTACTGGCAAGGCTCTTTAGAAGAGAAAAAACCAGCCTTAATTAAATGGGAATCCCTTTGCAAACCAATCTCTAAAGGAGGTTTGGGTATCAAAAACCTTCTATGACAAAACAAAGCCTTGGGTGCTAAGCTGATTTGGAGATTATACAAAGAATTTAACAGTAAATGGGCCTCGATTTTACTAAATAAATATATACCAAACGTAGATCCTATTAACATTTTTAGAGTCTAATCTCACGTTAAAGGATCTAGGATGTGGAACTTCATCAAGGACTCTAGAGGAATCATAAACAAATTTCTCACTTGGGATGTAGGTAATGGGGATAAAGCTTTATTCTGGGATGACTCGTGGGCAGGCTTTCCCATCCTGATTTCTCTAGGTTTTTCCCCTAACTTCATAGAAGAATGTAAAAATAAGATTGGACTGTATCTCTCAAATTATCTAAGCCCAGATATGGATCTTCCTTCAAAACTCATAGATACCGACACATTTTCAATTACAGAAAGCTAGACTTTTCACTATTATTAAGGATAGAGAAGTGGTTCTCAAAACCAGACCTGACAAGTTGATATGGGTTGGATCAAACAATGGAGAATATTCAGTCAAAGAAGGCTATAAGACTATACTAGCTAAGCAGAAGATGGATAATTTAGATATGCCTCTGAGCCTTTGTTGGAATAAAACATGTCTCCCCAAAGCTGGGATGTTTCTTTGGGCAGCCATGCAAAGGAAGATCCTCACTGCGGATATAATTACCAAACTAGGGTTTGAAGGGCCATCCCGATGCGCACTCTGTGAAAAGCACACTGAGGATGTTGATCACCTTCTCCTTAATTGTGAATTCACACAGCAGTGCTGGAATTGGTTATTGCAATGTCTTGGTTGGAAATTCGCCTTTCATATGGATCTCTTGAGTACACTTAAATCTTGGCCAGCTTTATATAAAGATAATCTCTATAGAGATATATGGATTGTAGCCCCTTCCATTTTAGTTTGGGAAGTTTGGAAAGAATGTAACAAAAGAATCTTTACCGGGAAAAAAATAGAATGGAGGTCACTCATTAATAAAATAGAAATATCAATCACGGAGATAATTAATACCTCCCTAAGGGACCAAGTCTGCTATGAGGAATCATTCAAAAGTTGGGACAACAAAATTAGATTGAAATGGCCTAATTTGTAGGTACCACCCCTTTATGGGAAAGGAGGAAATAAAACTAAAACAGATCGTGCGAATTGCAAATGGATTCCTCTAGATGTGGGTTGGTACATATTGAATTTTGATGGGGCATCAAGGGGAAACCCAGAAATTGCAGGTATTGGTGGAATCATCAAAAATTGGAATGGAGAAATTATAGCTAGTTTCTCCCATCCCATCAATCCTACCACTAACAATATGGCAGAGTGCAAAGTGGCTTTGGCGGGCCTAAATTTGTGTAAGGATCTTAATATAACCAAACTTATTATTAAAGGTGACTCTCAGATTATAATCAACGCTATACGATCTAAGAAGACTCCTAATTGGACTCTAAATGCTAAAATAGAGGAAATAACTTTAATATTAGATAGCATCCCCAATTATGAAATCAAACACACTTATAGAGAAGGCAACACTGAGGCTGATAAACTAGCAAATCTAGGTGCAGAGGGCATGATAACTCTAAATAAATTCACACCTCACCTCCGGGATATACCTAGTTAAAATTACTCTCTAAATATTAGACAATAACTTAAGAGGTAAATATATAAGGATATATAAGGTTTATATCCATCTTGTTATGATGATAGGAGTAAGAGGTAAATAATGTTAGAAGGATAACTATTATTTTGGCTTCTATTGTTAATTTTATTAAGGTATTGATCAATTAAATTGATAATTGGTTTCATATGGATATAAGGTCATATGGTCTAAAGAAAAATTAGTAATGTAACCTTAGAATTATCTTCCATGTTTAAAAATTCTTTTTTGAAGGTAATTTGATTGGGCACCTATTCTCTTTTATCATTTTATTCAGAATCATAAACTACCTAAATACCGAAATTAAGTGCAAGTTAATGGAATTATTTTTTATTGCTTGATGAGGGTTAACCACTGGAGATGGAAGTTTCTTTTGTCTTGCATTTTAGGTACAAAGAATCATATGGAAGACAGACACTTCTTCCATCTGAAGAACAAAAAGCAGAGAGTGTACATTAATAGTGGTCAATACCAAGCAAGCAACTAAATCACTCTATTACTGAAGATCCTAGAACAAAATTCCACAAAATTTTTGATCTAATTGTTTGCAACATAAAGTTGTATCCTTAAAAACAACATTGTAATAAATGTAACCTTAATCCTAGATATTCTCGAGCAGTGGGTATGCCCATTGAAAGTTTGTATTTCTAGTAAAACATCGATTGACTTTGAACTGTGGGAATGCCCACAGGAACTATGTATTTTAACAAATCTCGACAATTGTCGAAGTCATGGGTATGCCCACGTAATTTTTGTATAATACAGGACCTATGGTCCCAAGCAAGGCTGGAGATTTTCTTAACCCCGCTCTTTCCTACCAGTGCCTGCAACGAGCAGGGTCACATTGTAAATTAATTATTTATATTAATAAAAAACTATTAGGGCTTCAGCCTTTTATCGATAAAAAAAAAAGAAAAAAATAATAATATTTTTTTGGTTTCAACGAATGATTATTTTGAAATATAATATTTGATATAAAAATCATAATATTGAAAAGTTATATTAATTTGAATAACATTAAATTTATTGTTATTAGTAGTGTTATTATTATATTTCAAAATAAATTGTTATTAGCATTCATATTTTAAAATTCTTCAAAATATTGGTTAATTATTTTAGAAAAAACTTCAACAATATTTTACGTAAAAAACATAAAACTTCATAATCTATGATATCAAGATGATGAAAAATTTACACAATCAAAATCAAAAAATATTTTTCCTTTTTTTAAGGTTTCATTTTATTTTGTAACTTTTTTGAAATTTGGTTTTATAGAAGTTGAAATTTTATCTCTAATAATTTTAATATCATTTATTTTAATTTTAAGCACAGTGTTAGTTTTTGAAGTTTAATTTATTTAAGAATTTCACTATATTTAGGTTTAATTCTATAATTTTTTTATTTTTGATATTGAGTTCATCTTTCAATTAATTATTTGTAATATAGAGATATTTAGAGCCAAAAGAGAGAAAATAGAGAGGAATATAGAAGGTAAGGGAGATAGAAATAAGATATAGAGAGGAAAAATGAGAGAAAAGAGACAAGGAGAAGGAGATGATGATGATGATGATGATAATAATAATAATAATAATAATAATTAATTTTTTTAATCACTCTGCTCTGCAACCCTAGCCGTGATCGTGATTGAAATTGAAGGAATTTAATTAGTTTTTTGCACTACATCAAAATACTTTGGTCGCCGAGGTGAATTTCTCCATATAGTAGGCTGCTAAATTCATTCCCAGACTTTTGCGATTTTCTTCAAGGAATTCCAAGCCTCTTTCATAGCGAAGAGCATCACTATTGTTGATAGATTAGGTTGGAGACTAAAGGAGGGCATGAAAAATCTTGGGCTTCCCTGTGCTTAATTACAAGTGCAGACCTAGGCATTACATACTCGTAATTTCGATCCAAAGCACCATTTTCAGACTTGAAGCAATTGCGAAAATCATTGGAGAGAATCAAATTTCTATATCTCCAATATCAGATCAGAATTCCAAAGAGGTTGCATTTACGAATTTTTTTGAATGCGATCAACATTTCAAGGTTGCTTGCATCAACATTTTGATCTCTCATAGGCCCAAAGCCATGACATTGAGAAGAACATCAAGTTTGGGCAGCTAGGGCATCATTTTCAGACTTGTAGTGGCAACCATTTCAATATTCATACTCAAATTTACACAGTTGCACATTCATATCAGAATTCAAAAGTTCAAAAGTTCATTGTTTGGAAGCCAAATTTGGGTAATTTTATGCCGCATCATCACTATCAAATTGTTCTAAGAGCTAAGGGTATTAATCATTTACAGCCAGTGAGATATCTCTGCCTGCAAAATAATAATATCTATACCTGCGAGATATCTTTGCCTTTCATGAAGATGGATTAAAGCAGCGACGAAGCCTTGCCTATTGATAAATTCTTACATCAAATATTTAGCATCGTACATGAGAATACAAATTAAGTCTCTGCTCTGCAGTTAGCCAAATGCAAACTTTTCATTCAAAAAGGAAATCTGCCTTTCAAAGGCGTCAGATAAATATTGGTCTTTTCTATGCGAATCGAGATGCGAAGAAAGATTTAGCCATATGCAGTAAGGATAACCCTAGAACAGAAAGGCTCAAGGTGGCTACAGGTGCTGCAAAGAAGCAAGACAAAGAAGAGGTTTTTTCAAGCTATTGTTTCAATTGCTAGCTCTACAGCCACAAGAAAAAAGATTATCGTAAACTAGTACAACATCGCCCTTCATATGAGTATATGAAAGATTTCACAGCAAAATAGAAGAAATTAGCTGATGAAAATACAGATTTGGAATTGCTCGCTATCTCCACTTGAGCAAAACCTAATCCATCCATTGATGTTTCTGCTCCGATTAAGGGTTCCTCTATTAACCCTAATGAATCTTCACTGCCAGATAAGCAAGAGAAGGATTCCCAGAAGGAAATATTTAAGGAAATTGCTAGGGCTGAGAATCCTGGTTCAGCATTTAGAGTAAACAATTTAATCCCTAAGCGAACTAGGGATGTTAAGCCAAAAGTCTTCTCAGTCCAAACTTTGGACAGGCAGATAAATATCTATTCCAAGACTAAGTATGCAAAATTGGGCATAAGCATCGGGGCTGTTAAGGTGAGAAGACCTGAGCACAATTTAAATTGTAGAACCAATGAACCCCTATTTGCTAAGGGGGAAGGCAGGATCTTACCTACTCAAGCACCTCCCGTTTGCATGATGAAGAATGAATCCACTTAGCAAACGGTTAAAAACAAGAAAAAGGTTAACAGGTATCAACCATCTCATAGTCCTTTTAATCTATCTCTGAATAATTCATTTGATTTGCTTAAAGAGGAAGATAATGGGAAATATTCACCCCCCCCATAAAGGCTATAAGGCAGGACATAATAAGCCCCATACCAATGTCTCAGAGCTCTACCCACAGAATGAACATACACACAGAAAGAATTTAAAAGAAGGTCTAACAGGTAACAATGGGTTGAGGATGTTTCAGGAACAAAACATACAGGTATACACGCCCCCTCATAAGCATAATAAAACTATCGAGAGTAACAATGGTAAAATAATAGGTAATTTCTTTCAGAATCCTAACATGATTAGAATAGATCTAGATGGAAAATGCATAGAACAGAGACAAAATTCTTATGCAGATATAGGGCTGATTTGCCGATGGTCTGGAATAGGAACTTCAATCACAGATCTGGTAGCTTGGTTGAAATCTCAACTCCCAAATGAGGTAAGTATATCTATCTTATTAGAAAATTTTATTTTCATTAATTGTAAAGATGGAAATATTAAAAGTAAAATTAGAAATGAAGGGTTAGCTAAGTATAAAGACTCTGATTTTTATATTTTTGACTGGGTTCCCCTGTTCAACCCAATAAATCTTAAGGACTTTCTTGTAGAAAAAGCTATTGTTCTTAGAAATCTGCCTATAGAATTATCTGATGTAGAAACTGTCAAGTTAATAGGAAAACAAATTGGTGACTTTCTAAGCATTATTGATAATGATAATAACCAGTCTGAAAAAATCATTATAGTAAAGATCAACTATCATAAAAAATGGATTCATCCCATTAGATTATGCTTTAATTCAAACTCTATTATTATTAACCCCATTATTCTAGAGGATTTTGTAGAAAGACAAACAAAGGATCTAGAAACCAGAAATTTAGGACAAATTGACACTCATATTCAGAAGACACCAGAATTGAGGGTGAGCTTTAACTCAGATAAAGGTGGTTTCACTCTAACTTCTCCTAAGGAAATTAATTTGATCGACATCTCCACACACCCTTCAGACTCTTTGTGTCAACCCCCCTTGGCTCTTGAAAATGATATACCAATAAATGAGACCTTAAATGTTGAGGTCAAATCTCCCCTACCTTTATTCCCAGAGCATAAGAATAACCTTAGTATTCAGAGTATCAAGCAAGGAATTAACATTGAAATTACCTCTTACAACCTGAATAGAATCTCCAACAGTCTAGAAGATCAAGAGAGATCACTTCTAAAGGAGAACCAAAAAATAGAAGAAGAAATAGGTGAGATCACCAATGAATTAATGGATACCCTTATAGATGAAATATGTGACAAAGAGGAACTTGATCACCAAAAAAGTTTGCTAATTAAAAGCATTAAGGAGATGTCAGCATCAGACAACACTCAGGAAAATGGAGAAGAAAACATGGAAACGGAATGCTTACCAAATCTAGATGAGATAGGAGATATGGAAATGGATCTTAATGATATAGAAGTTCCCCTGTATGTTAGGAAAGAAGATATAAATAATCCAAGGAATCAAAATGAGGAAGAGATCAGAATTTGCCTAGAAGGAATCAACAATGACGATAGACAATTAGGCATGGCAACAACCATTGATGGAATCAAACTCGACAACAATCTCTCATCAGTTAAAGACTCCATAGAAGGCCTCTTTGGTATCACCAATGAAGATAGGCAGTTAGGTATAGCAATGAAAAGAGGAAGTTTGAGTACCCCTAATATCAATAGAATTAAAAAGAAGAGGGGGAGGAAATCTGTAGTGGAGTTAAGAACTATGAATGTTAATGCAGGAATCCAAAAAGAGATTGCAGATATTCCTAATATTAAAAAAAATTTGGAACTCATCCCCTCTGAATATCGCCATTGAAGAAAAGAAATGCAAAAAGAAGGAATGGAAAAATCCCCCTTAGTGGAGACCATTGACCAAGGTTCACTGCTAGACTTTTTAGGATTAGACCTTGCCTCTATTTTGGAGGATTCTAGGAGTAATGATATAATAATAGGAGTATTATGTTCACTATCAAATGAAGAACTCTGTGAGGAAAACAAAGAGAACATTGTTAGGAACAATACAAAAACTTTAGGTTTAGGAAAATCAATTAAGGGCAGGTTAGAAGCTGATACGGGGAAACTAGTCAAACCAAGAGGAAGAAAATCCCTTGCTGAACTAAGAGCAAAGGAAGGAATGGCGCTAGGTTAGGTTAAAATTACTGATATTCTATACTCTGGGAAGGGGAAGGTCCTTCCCAAGTCCTCATGAAGATCATTAGTTGGAATGTTAGGGGTTTAAATGCCCCTAACAAACGACACCTTGTAATAAGGCAATTAGCGAAAATTAAACCAAATATGGCTATGATACAAGAAACTAAACTTTCTAAAGAAGGATATGAGAATATAAAAAAGAGTATAGGAATAAGAGAATTAATAGGTTATGAGGCAGAAGGCGCTTCGGGTGGAATTGCTTTTATTTGGGATCCAAGAGAAATAATTTTCAATATTCATGAAAAACATAAAAATTGGATGGGAGGTCAAATCAAAAGTTTAAAGTCAGATTTAAAATTTAATCTAATAAACATGTACGCACCTAAATTCCTACATGAAAATAGAATTGTATGGCAGGAGATTAAGGATTATATTGAGAGCTTCCCGAATGAAACATTTATACTAGGAGGAGATTTTAATGCTATCCTATCCTTGGGAGATAAACAGGGTGGGACAAAACACATCAAAAACTACTTTAGAATTCCAAGAATGGATAAATAATATAGGGGCTTCAAAAATTGAATCAGACTGAGGGAAATACACCTGGACTAACAAATGTAAAGACATAGAGTTAATAGTAGAAAAATTGGACAGGTTCTTCTTTATAGGGGAGTTGAGGAATTTTGACTTTAATCTTACTAATGAGGTCCTACCCATTGCCGGTTCTGACCACTTTCCTATAGAACTAGTAATTTTGGAACCAATCAAAAATAAAAAAATCCCGTTTAGATTTGAAAAAATGTGGTTACTTAATGAGGAATGTTTGGATCTAATTAAAAAATGGTGGACAAAGGCAAGGTTTGAAGGTTCCAAGATATATAAAGTCATAAGGAAACTAAAATTCATAAAAAGAAATATGTCTCATTGGAGTAAAAATACTTTTGGGGATATATTTGTGAAAAGAGATCTTATAGAAAAAGAGCTGGAAAATGTGAATAAGGAGATTATTGAAGAAGGAAAATAGATTTTAGATGATAACATAAAGCAAGAATTATTATGTAAATACTATGATTCTCTTTCACAAATTAGCGCCTTCTCGGGGCAAAGAGCGAGAGAAACATGGCTCAGGGAAGGGGACTGAAACACCAAATTTTGTCACAATAGCATCAAAGCTAGAAGGAATTTGAATAAGATTTCCAAAATCAAAGATAGAAATGGAAATATAATAGAGGATCCCAAAGAAATTGTAGATTTAGCAGTCTCTTTCTTTGAAAACTCTCTGAATAACTTAGGAAGTGTGGAAAACCCTCATATAATAACCCTTTGAAAACCCTCGTATAATAACCCCACTTCAGAATAACTTCCTAAATACTGCATTTACGGAAGATGAAATACTCAAGGTTCTAAAAGAAATGAACCCGGATAAATCCCCTGGTCCTGATGGATTCCCAATATTTTTCTTTCAAAAGTGTTGGTCATTTATGGGCAAGGAAATTACTGATGCTCTAGAGAAACTCAGGACATATTCTTAAAGAGCTAAATAACACATTCATTGCTCTTATTCCAAAAAAGGTCAATGTAGAGAACTTTAACGAGTACATACCTATCTCCCTATGCAACACTCTGTATAAAATCTTCTCAAAAGCTTTGGCGGGCAGAATGAAACAACTTCTTCCATTAATTATATCTGAAGAACAAATAGGATTTGTCCCTAATAGGTCAATTCTGGATGGAGTGATTATAGCTCATGAGGCTATACATTCAATAACAAATAATAAGGTTATGAGTATGTTGATTAAGTTAGACATCAGTAAGGCTTATGATAAAGTGGATTGGAGATTTTTGTGTAAATGTATGGAAGCTTTTGGATTCTCAAAACAATGGATCAATATGATTTATGAATGCATCTCCACCTCTCACTTCTCAATCATGGTGAATGGGTCCCCTGAAGGCTTTTTTAACTATTCTCAAGGTTTGAGGCAGGGAGATCCGTTATCACTTTTTTTGTACATTATTATGGTAGAAGCTTTGGGGAGAGCTATTAAGAAACTTCAAGAAGAGGATAAGGTAAAAGGAATCAAGATTACTTCGGAGTCGAGGCTACTACTCATCAACAATATGTTGATGATAATCTCCTTTTTGGAAGGGCACTTTTAGAAGAAGCTCAAGCTTTCAAAGAAATCTTAAGTACTTATGCTAATGCTTCTGGATAGTGTATAAATGAGGAAAAATTAGAAATTTTTTTCATCAATACTGAAGAGAGACAAAAGAATGAGATTAAACTTCAAAGAAGGCTTCTTTCCGTGTAAATATTTAGGTTTACCTCTGGATAAGGGGGTCAAATCAAATCACTTATGGGGAAATACAATTCAAAATATCTCTAAGAAGCTAGATCAATGGAAAGGCAAATGGTTATCAAATGCAGGAAGGGCTATTATGATCAAGTCAGTCCTCTCAGCATTTCCTATTTATCAAATGATGAGCATGAGAATACCGATAGGTATCAATAAGGAGATAGCGCAAAAATTAAGAAGTTTTTTCTGGCAGGGATCGGGGGAAAAATCAAAACTAGCATTAATTGCTTGGAATAAGATCTGCAAGCCAAAAGAAGAAGGAGGTCTAGGAATTAAAGACCTTACGCTTCAAAACAAGGCCTTGGGGGCGAAATTAGTATGGAGAATGATTAAAAACCCAAAGGCAAAATGGGTAAAAATTATAAGATATAAATACTTACTAGGAGAAGATGAGGAAAGTGTATGTCATTCTGATAATTATCTGACGGGCTCACGCATATGGAACTTCATAAAAGAGTGTAAAGATATAGTACTTGAGTCCCTTTCTTGGGATGTGAAAAGCAGGGATAAGGCTTTATTCTGGGATGACTCATGGGGTGGAGAACTTGCCCTTCATGAAATTCTTGGGAATGATCAGCTAATTGAATTGATCAAACAAAGTAAAGTAGGTTAAAGACTATTTTTCACAAATTAATAATAGTGAGGGAAGCAGCTGGGCATGGAATTCTCTAGAGGAATTCAGACTTCCCCCTAATTTCTAGGAAAAACTAAACAAAGCTTTACAAGAATGAAACTTCAATCCATGTTCTGGGGAGGACATAATCATATGGGCTGCCTCAAAGAGTGGTGTATACAATTCGAAAGAAGGTTTCAAAGTTATATCAGGGATAGATAACCCTTCCACCAATCTTCCCATTGATCTATGTTGGAATAGAAATTGTCTTCCTAAGGCAGGTCTATTCGCATGGGCTGCTCTACAGAAAAGGATTCTCACCGCAGAATGGTTTGAAAAAATAGGGTACCATGGTCTTTCCAGGTGTGCCCTGTGTGAGAAGGAAAGTGAAACGATAAATCATATTTTGTTAAATTGTGAGTTTGCTAATAAATGTTGGCTTTGGGTACTGGAGAAATTAGATTTGAAGACAGCTCTTCAAAATGATATCACATAAGTGTTTAATTCTTGGCAAAGGCCATGTAAAGAGGACTTATACAGTAAAATGAGATACATAATCCCATCTCTGTTAATCTGGGAATTATGGAAGGAAAGGAATCGTAGAATCTTTCAAGATAAAAAGATGAACATTGAGAGATTTTTGAACAAATTAGAGGCAAATATAATAGAAATTACAAACAACAGAAATATGCTGGGACAATCAAGGATGGAATTCTCATTAGAAGACAACAACCAGAGAAAAAAGTGGTATGGTTTGAAAATTCCACCTTGGATTGGCCCTAGCATTGACAATAAATCCTTATTAAGGGCAAAATGTAAATGGATACCACCAAAGCAAGGGTGGATTAAGCTGAACTTTGATGGGGCAACCAGGGGAAACCCAGGGGTGGCGGGAATAGGTATATGTCTGCATAATGCGGAAGGAAAGTTATTAGGAAGGATAGCAAAACCTATAGGAATAAAGACAAATAATGAAGCTGAAATAGAAGCTATAAGAATAGGTTTGGCATGGTGCAAAAAGTGGAAGCTTAAAAGAATTGCGATTGAAGGAGACTCATCTATTATAATAAATGCAATAAGATAGGGTAGAACACCAAATTGGAAACTAAATAGTGCTATTGAACAAATAATGGAAACACTTGAAGTTATAGGAGATTATACAATGAATCACATCTATAGGGAGGGCAATACATACGCAGATAAATTAGCTAACCTAGGAGCTGACAGGCAAGAAATAGAAGAAATTGATGAATGTTTGAAAGAAAAACACAGAAGGTGAAGAAAAATGATTTCAAAATAGGAAATCAAGTCTAGATGTAAAAAATTATATACGAATTTAAAGGTAAACAAGTGTAAATACATTTGTAAGTATATTATAAATTGCATATATATACATATATAGAAATTGCATATATACATAGATTAAGGTGTCCTCAAAATTTAGCTATGAATATAGAAGAAGCAAATTTAATAAGATCAAAAGCTTAATTCTTGTGATTTTGAAGATGAGGGAAGACAGTTCTACTTCACAAAAGAACACACACATACTCATGACGACCAATCTCTCCAGATAAAGATCAGGCTCAAGTATGAATCACTTGTGAATGATTCCAACTCCAAAAAATGGTACAATAATGCCCACAGATTATTTAAGTCAGATGAACCATAAGAAATTAAGTTTTCATCTATTAATCCTAGTTTAGCTTGATTTTGCCCCATCTGACCCTCTTGAAGCCATCACTAATGAAGCCAGAGATCAAGGGTTAGCCTTAAATACCCAGGGTACTATGCTCCAGCACCAATAATTTACCCAAAAAAGCAACAAAATCATTCCTTTCACATCTTCATAACTAGTGGTATTTTGATTTCTATTTAGCCAATACAAAAACCAGAAATATGAACACCCTCATAGGATATTGCCTTGTCAAAGTCCCCCACACCACAATCATTTTGAGCCAGAATGATGACTTGGCCTTCAGGAATCCATAACAAAACAAACATTTTGGCATCTCACAGTATTAAAAGTTATCATTTTTCAGTAAGATGTAAAAGTAGATGTCTTAAAACATCAGTAGATGCAATTTGAGAATGCTTGAGAATATTTTAGTTTATTTGAAATTTTGAATAACTGAACAGTTAGCAGTGTGTCACTAAGCTTCTACTTGTAAATTACTTTCGTTGCCTTGATGAATAAAAACTACCTCTATAAAGTATAGCCACCAGAGATTTGAGAGTAGTTGAATAAAAACATATGTAAGTAACTTCTTAATTTAAATATCTAATGTTTAGTATTTTTAATGTAACTATAAGATGAATACGAATAAGAAGAATATGAAATAATTCAAAATTACTTATAACCGTGTGGTGAGCAGAGTTGGTGTAGAAGATTCTTATTTTGCAGGGACAAAAAGGTGTGTATTCATATGAATATAAACTATAGATAATAGTCTAACAGATAGAATCTGTCTATGATGAAAATGAATATGTAATAAGTTGTAGAGGTTATGATTGCAATATGGCTTCTAACACAAATGTCAATACTTGAAGCATCATATTATAGTTAACCCCTCTCTTGGATTGGCACATTGAATTAATATAGATAGAATCATTAAAATTTATCTAGAAGAATAGAGGTGGTGGGATGCTATCCTATTTTGCAGGTTTACAGGGAAAGTATAATAGTTCATAAAAGTAGAAACAAACATAAGAAGGCTTGAGAACACATCAATGCGAGGGTAAAACATAAAAGGCAATGGCAAGAAAAAGTAATGGCACGACCACAAAAAAGGATAGCTAAAAGAAAAAGAAGATACATTATTTCCAAAAATATAAGGAATTAGAATATGAAACATTGATCAGTATTTATGCATTGTAAAAGATGGGTATGCCCATCAGCTCGATATATAAGAGTGATGTAATCAGAGTATAATAAAAAACCATGTTCTGAATCATGGAGGTATGCCTCCACTAACTTGTATTAGAAAGGGAATGCCCTTCTCGTCTCCCTCAAAGGGAGTTTGTAAACCTACGCTTGTAGGAATTCTGTACTTGATAATATTTTTTGGACTAATGTCCCGGGCCAGACTGGAGGTTTTCTTCCCCGTTCTTTCCTACCAGTGCCCACATGAATGGAGGAAAAAATGTAAATTTATTGAGAATTAATATAAGAAAATCATGGCCTCGGCTGTTTACTGATAAAAAAATAGAAAAAAATAAAAAAATAAAATAATAATAATAATAATAATAATAATAATAATAATAATTGATATTAATAGAATAATGCACTCCTTATTTCTTCCTCCCTATCTTTAACTCTCTAGCTTTCACCTTCTCTAATGTTTTCCCCTCTATACCTCTCTCTACTACTTGTCTTTGGCATCTTCTTTCTATCTCATTCTTTCCCCCTCTATTTATTGTATCTCCTTTTCTCTTCCTACTCTCTATTTATATCTCATTGTCGCTAGCTCTCACTTTCATTTTCTCAATCTCTCTTGCTCCATATCTCCATCCATCTACTTATTTCTCTATTTATCTTTTGCTCCTCTCTATCTCTTTCTATCTATATATTTATCTCCATACCCTCTCTATCTCTCTATATTTTCCCCTGTCTATATCTCTCGTTCTATCCCCCTATATATAGTAACTACCTCTCTATCTACCTATCAATCAATTTATCTCTCTCTTTCTATCCATATCTTTCTCTACATCTATCTCCCTACCTCTCTATCTATATCCTTGTCTCTTTCCCTACCCGTCTATCTCTCTACATCACACTTCATCTATATCTACCTCCCTTTCCCATTTCCTCTTCCCCCCTCTATCTCTCTCCCCCTCTTTACCTATCTCTCTCCCTCTCCCTTTCTTCGCTCTCTCCCCTCTCCTACCTATCTCTCCCCCCCTCTCTCCTTCCTCCATCTATCTCACCCTCTCTCCATCTATCTCACCCTTCCTCCTCTCTCTTTTTATCTCTCCTTCCCCTCTCCATATCCATATCACTCTTCCCCCCTTTTATCTCTCCCTCTTTCTATCCCCCTCCCTTATCTCTATTGCAAACAAACCATGAACTTGTCAACAATGAAGCCTAATTATCTTTTCATTTTAAAGATTTTGTTTCATTTGTGTTTGGATCCCTATGCTATCATTTCTCTATTAATGCCTTTGTTTTAAAATAAAGCATCATATCAACCAATTAATCTCACATACTACACAAATGTATGCAAAAGAAAAAGACCAAAATTCTCTCTAATTGACCTTTCACACCCATTTGATGTACTCATTGCACACCAAGGTGCAATTGCTAGTTATAAAATAATTTTAAATGAAAAAATAAGCATTATCCTCTCATCTTTGAAGTTGCATCTAGTCTAGATTAATAAAAAAATATTATTGTTATTATTATTATTTTAAGTTATCTTAATTTCAACCAAGTTCTTTTAAGGGAGGAAATGATTGGGGTTGCCACTTAATGAAGTAGGGTAGTTAAGCATGTTTTTTAAGAGTCGTGATTATATGTTAATATAATGTTTCAATGTTGAGCAACTATTTGTAATAAGGTACTTGAACATGTTTTAATGATTATGATTATATGTCAATTTAATCTTTAATAAACATGACTTCAAAGTTGTTAGAATTGAATATCAATACTCACAATTAGTTAAATCTATTCTATAGATATAAAAAATAATAAATAATGTGATGTGAATCAACATACCCTATTCATGACTTACATTCATAATTAGGAAACTAAAAACTAAAAAACCTAAAAAAATAATTATCTTTTTAATTAAACCATAGTTATTCTATTTAAATCTCAATCTTATCTTTCTTTTTAAAGTTAAAAAATAATTATGCCGAAGGCATACCCTCTATGAAGTTCTACAACTTCATTTTTAAATCAATGGAGAACAATACCTTAGAAGTCTTGCAAGACGATTGAATTGATAAGGAGCATTGATTAATTCTCAATGAATGGGCCTAAGATTCCAAGGAACCTACAAATGACATAATGATGAAAAAAGGCCTAATTTTTATCATCATCTGGTTCATTTTGTCATTTGTTATCCTGTTTGCAGTGTACGTTGATTGACTTGCCAAATATTTGGAATTACTATTGCTTTTTACTCTCACCAATGACTAATGCGGGCTAGGTCCAGAGAGAGTTACCCAACCCATGGTTTAAAAAAAATATGTTTTACAAATTATCCACAACATGTCTAATGTCTATCTTATATATACCTATTTTTAATTAAAAACTTTTACAATTAATTTTCTTTATTTACTTTAATTATAATACATTATATAACATATGTCAACTTCAAAAAATAAAATTCAATTTTAGCTTATGTTTAAAATTGAACTTAATTATTTATATCTCTATATCAAAATGCTAATAATAATTCAAGTTTATTAAAATTAATCTAATTTATATATTTAAATTTATTGAAATTTCAATTATTCTAGCATAATTATATTTTTAATTTACTTAATATTATTAATATTTCAATTTTAATAATTTTTTAAAAAGTATTTTTTAATTTGATATGTTTATCAACTTCATAAGTTTATTATGTATCATTATATATTTATGTAAATTTATTAAATAATAAATAACATATAATGGTTAGGGTTTACATGATGGTTAGTATCATTATTAGATTTAGGGTATTGATTAGGGTTAGGATTATGTTTTAGGGTTTAAAATTAGGATTATAGTTAGGATCATGGTTAGTAAAATGTTTACATTATTGTTAGTGTTATCATTAGGGTTATGATCATGGTTTAGGATTACTATTATGGTTAGGTTTAAGGTTTATATCATGGTTGTAATTATGGTTAAGGTTAGGGTTTTGATTAGGGTTAATATTTAGAGTTAGGGTTAAGATAAGAGTTTAGGTTTACATCATGATTAGGGTTAAGATTGAGTTTACAGTTTGGGTTATGATCTTGTTTAGGATTAGGGTTTAATGTTTGGGTTAGGGTTAGAGTTAGGGTTGGTGTTAGGGTTGTGAATAGGGTTTAGAGTTACAATTATGGCCAGAGTAAGGGGTTACATCATGGTTAGTATTATGGTTAGGATTAGGAATTTGATTAGGGTTAGGGTTAAGTTTAGGATTGAGGTTGCATTTAAGAATATGATTATTTTTATGGTTAAAGTTAGGGTTTTTATTAGGGTTAGGGTTAGGATAATGGTTTAGGTTTATGTCATGATTAGGGTTAGGGTTTTGTTTATAATTTAGGTTATGATTTTGTTTAATATTATGATTATGGTTTAATATTTATGATATTGTTTAAGGTTAAGGTTTATGGTACAATGGAACATGATTATCTTCCTAATTAAGATATATTTTTAATTTATTTGTGTAGCTATCATTTCTCTATTTAGACCTATCATGCACAAACATCATTGATGAAATAGTTGCCAACTAACCTTATTAGTTGCACAAATATATGCAAAAAAATAGAACAATTTTTTTTTCCCTAATTGACCTTCAATATCTCTACGCCATTACCCTTTGCACCCTAAGGTGCGATTGTTGGTTATTTAACTAAGGTAAAATTAGAGTTAGGATTAGAATTTAATTAGGTCTAGAGTTAAACTTTAATTACAATTAGAAATAAAGTACTATAATTTAATTTAGGGCCAAGTTTTAGTGATAATTAGACTACTTTTAGAATTTAATTATGATAAAAATTAAATTAGAATTTAAATGTAATTACAACGATTCAATAAATAAGAATATCATTTTAACTCTATATTTATCAACATACTTTACATAAATTGTTTAAATATATAAATATATTAAATTACATTTCATACTAAAGTTCGAAATTATTATATATAGAGTCTGTATATATATATCCAAATAAAACACGCCTTAAAAGAACCTCCAACGAATAAACTTACCGATGGAAGGGCAGGGGAGACCATCAAATTTACTGTATACGATGTACCAGGACAACCTCGTCACAAAAAATCCTCGTATAAAATGGATAGTCTCCTAATAGTTTTATTAGGTGGCAATATGGGCAGCGGACGTTAACAATATTATATCTGCTGATAACTGGTATCGGTTTCTATGGCGCAGAATTGTTTTTATTGGGTTACCATGGCAGAACTTTTTTAATTTGGTTTCTAGAGCTTTGCATTCTTCCTGAAATAAAACCCTAATGGCAAGATTCTTTCACAAAGTTTGGGCCTGATAAAATCTCAAGCAACAAAGATGCCTCCTGACGCCTTTTCTGCAGTGGTTTGCCTGAAGACACACCAGAATAAAGGTTTTTACATTCAATGTGGTCACCAAATATTAGTTATATTTTTCACTTCAAATTAAATGCTTTGCTGATTATCTCGAACGAGTTAACAATATACATGGCTATAAATTGACGCCTTTTCTGCTGTGATTTTCCTCTGACAAATGTTTTTAATTTGATATGGTCAACATATATTGTGAATTTTTCTCTGCAAACTTGTTTTGTTGATTATTACATCAGTAGGTGTAGAACGGGTCAGCAATATGCATTTGAAATCTTTAGGCATTTTATCAAATAGTTTCTCTGCTTTGTCTTTGGGCATATATCTCTTTCAGGGTTCCTTAACTGACTTACCATATAATATATAACATTTGATTGTAATCGTCAAAAAAATTTATGCTCTTTACACTTATACTTTTCGTTTTACATTTCTATGCACACCATTTGTGTTTGTAAGATCCTCATGCAAGTGAAACTTGTGCGCTTTTCATGCATTAAACCTGCATTGGTGCGGTCAAAAAACATAAAATTGCAATGGTTTGATGGAACTGAGGTTGATAAGTAGGAGATATTTTCCACATCAAGTCAAATTGTGATATTGCTATCAGGATTCAACAATGTAGTCTTTTAGTGAAACTCATTGACCCATGTTTCATGAATAGTGGCTCTCATGAACCCATCTCGCATGATGAATTGAACACTTAGCACTCATTGCATCTAGGTGATGCTCACAGGGGTGAAGCACTAGGGGCCAGGTGATCCGTTTGTTCTGAACGGCGGTTCATCAAGACAATGAGTCCAAGCCATTACTTCCTTCGCCTGGGGGATCCAATCATTTCATCAGCGGTAGAGAATTCCTCTTCCTTGCCTACCCCACACTCGACTGAGAGTATTATTGGGTATCGATCGAGAGCTAGGCCATCATCTTCCGGGGAATCATGATTCGCTGCTTCATCTCTTGTTCCAGAACATTTAAAGTTGAACACTCTCGTGCTAGGGTGGTTGGCCCCCTCCCCAATGGGAGAGAGTGAAAGAGCCCTGCCCTACTGTTTATAAGGGGCGGGGGCAGGATTCGAACCTGCAGTCTTCAGGTCATGAGCCTACTTCCTGGGAGGTCACCCATACCAGTACTATTCATTCCAACAACACAATACAGAATCTGCGAAGCAACGAAAAATTAGAAAATGATGGAATTATGGTTTCAACTTCTCATTCTGAAAACACAATACATTCAAACTACTAATTGCTGTGTGTATTTGAACCAGTGTGTTTTTACAATATTATGATAACAGAGAGGACATACAAAAAGATTTCATAGGTCAAAATTGGAATCCTGTCCAGCATCTACATGCATCTGACACTAAACTACCACCTGAACATAGAATATACACCCTTAACTAGATTTCTCGATCATGTCAGGTGATTGCAAGTGGTTTAAAAAAGAATCAAAACACGACAAGCCAAAATACACATACAAACCCCTCATACAAGCTGATTGAATCCTTTTGGAGAAAGAGAGTGGAGAGCGTGCAGTTTTGACTAGTGCAGAAAGGATGGGCTCTTGTAATGTCCCTACCATTCAATAATACAAATACTATTTGGTGATGCTGGGTGGTAGCAGTTCTTCTAAAATAATTATATCATGCAGTGCTGAAGTTTAAGGATCCCTGCAATTTCCTTAAGAAAGGGTTAGTAATAATAAAAGTGAAATTAAAACTTAGTTTTAATAAAAGTCAAAAGGCTTGTGAAGAGTTATGTCTATTAAAAAATGGGTATATAAGGAAGATCAATCAAGGAGAAGGAGACATCATTTTTTTGGGAAGACATTTTATATTATTACTCCTTGTGGAGCTTGAACCGTGTTGTGGCAAAACTCTTTAAGGTTTGAAATTAAAGAACAAAAGCCCCCAATTTGCATAATTGAGTTAGTGGACAAAATCTTTGATTCAGACAGACTATAAGACATTTCAAAGGCATTTAATGAAAGAGAGATCACTGCAGATTAGAGGAAGATTCACAGCAGAGAAAAGAGGATATAATAAACTGTTAAGCTACAATTATTGGGTTAATTTCATACTTATAATTGATTGTGCTACTATTATTTGAGTTATGGTTTATAACATCTAAAAAACACAAGGAAAATTTAGAAGGGGACATTACAAATGGTATCAGAGTTGGATCTTGCCAGCTTGTGAGTTTATTTTCATATGCAATTAAGTGACAAAGCCAGCAAATATTATTAAAGAGGATTTGAAAAACTCAAAACTCTAAGAACAAAGTGACTGAAGCCCCTTTAGATTTAGAAAAAATAGAAGTAAAAATGGTTAGAGAAAATGACAACTGTGATTATGCAAATAAAATAGATAGAAGATTTGACCTTATGATAGATATGACGAGGCAAATGTTATATAAAATAAATAATGCAAAAAATTCCAATGATCAAGATAGTGGGGAAACTTTAACAGTAACGATAATGAGCATAAAAGTTATATACAAAGAACCAAGGTTTGGTTTGTGGATAGACCGCTTCATCCCATCCCACACTCATTTAAAGGGGAGAAGAAGTGACCTTTAAAGAAATACAAAATTTAATGCAAGATGATATTGCCACTTGTTATGTAGAATATAGAAATCTGTCTAGATAAATTTAAGATGCAATGTATCTCACAAATTACATAAATATGAAGAGAGGAAGAAATGGATCAAGAATGGAGCCTAGAACCCAACCAAGACAAAACAAACACCATCAGGCTTTGGTTAAGTTAACATTATCTACATCTGATGGATCTAATAAGAGTTTCTTGTGCATGGGTGTCGAAATTAAATTCATGCCCATCACTGAAACCAATGCTTGAAGATGATGACATCAAAGTTGCAACCTTACACTTGGAAGGATCAGCTCATGAATGGTGGTACCATGGTTGCTTAACCAAGGTCATACACCAATAGACACATATGATGAATTTTGCAAAAGGTTGATCAAGATATTCAATAGGAAGGATCCAAAAGTCCATTTTAGAGAATTGGCACAATTAAAACAAGAAGGGATAGTGGAGAGATATGTTGAATGATTCCCAATGTTATTAGTAATGGTGCTCGATGTTTCAAAGAGGAAGGACTAACTGTACTTCTTATGGGTTTAATTAAGGCATTTGATCCATTAACCCTTTAAGAAACTATTTAATTTAGAAACTTTTGTAGCCAATAATAAGTTGTTTTAAGAAAACCCTACTATAGGGTTGAATCTGGAACCTTTTCAAAAGGTTTTTTCTCAACAAAAGGTGTTACCATCAAAGAGTAATTTTGATGAAGTAACCTAAAATGAGTTGCGTGAAAACAAATTATGTTTTTCTTGTAGAAAACCATGGGTATTTGGACATTGTTGTTTGGGAATAGGCCAAGTACATTGGATAGAAGTAATGTTTGATGAGGAAGAATCAAAACTCAAAGTTGTTAAATGTGAAACTAAAGAAGAAAGTGAATATTCAAAGGGCACACTTGCAACCTTGTCACGTGCTTCTAAATATCATCCTTTTCTAGTACGAGTGGTTTGACAAGGGCACAAAGGTATAGTCGTGACTCGTAATTGATAGTGGAGCGAAACACAATTTCATTGATGAAGGATTGGTTGCTAGAAGAGGGTCACTAGCATAGGATTTCAATGGATTCAGTGCTATAGTGACGGATGGTTTACCGTCCCATGCACTAAGAAAATTCAGCAATTGGAGGATACCCTTGTAAGATGAAGATGCAAGATGACTTCTATGTCGTGGGCATAGGAGAAACCAGTGTAGTTTTAGGAGCACAATGGCTGCACTCTTTTGGGAGAGTTTACACAAAATTATCAGATAATGGAATTAAAGTTCAAATCAGAGGGTAAAGACATACTGTTACAAGGCATTATTGGGGGAGCTTGAAGAGTTATAATAGCAAAAAGAATGGAAAGATGTATTAGGAATGAACAAATAGCATCTGCAACACAATGTTTATTAACATCTACAACCACTACAAGGAAGAGAGCTTTAAGAATTTAAATTATTCCTTCATTAAAAATACCCATACTTGATGGCGAAGGAACACTAATTTTGATTCCTGAGGTATAAATTTTAGAGAGAAGTTAAGAAATAAAACAATGATAGAAATATCTGATTTGATGGGAATATTTTCCAGAAAAAGATGCAACATGTGGGAGTTCAGAAATCCTTTAGCATCCTAATTTGTAATTGCTTGAGGTTAAGCAATCTTGGGAAGGGTACTATTTAGTAATGCTGTGTGGTAGCAGTCCTAAAATAATTAAAATTTACTTAGCATGCAGTGCTGAAGTTTAAGGGTGCTTGTGATTTCCTTAAGGAAGGATTAGTTTATTTCTAAGCTATTTCTGGTTGATTTGGATCAAGTTGTGATCTAAGCTTTTTCTGGTTGATTTGTTTATTTTTAGTGATCCAGGTGGATCTAGAAGGCCTAAAATTTTTAGTCTCATAATCTCTCAAATTCAGCATCACTAGGAAGAGCTCATAAAACTGAACCTGACGCAACTTGAACGGGCTCAAAAGGAGCTCGTATGCAAAAGTTATGTGCGGTCAAAGTTTTGGTCAACAAGCGAATCAGAGGACCAGAAAAGGTCAAAAAATTAATTATTCCAAATCCAAGATAAAATGACGCCAAGTCGTAGTGCTCGTCGTGCTGATTCAGAACTATATTCGGTTTTGAAAATGGAGTTCGTGTGAGAAAGTTATGGCTGGTCAAAGTTACCTAGGAAAAGGGTTGACTGGATGACATCAACATGACGTCAGCAGTCTAATCAACATCTTTGTCGAATCAAATGATGACACATAACAGATGACTTGGCAGAATATGTGGCCTGATGACATGGAAAATTGAGGTGATGTGGCAATGCACAACTTGATCCAATCGGGTGATGTCACGTGTTCACCCATGGTTCAATAAATTATTGCCACATAGCACTTGTATCGCAATCTTATTAGTTGAGACAAAAAAACGTGATGTAGAGGTTTGAACACTAAACCTCCTTATAACTATTCTAGGACTCCATCAACAAGCCACACATCTAACTTTATCTTTTAAATGGTAAATAACTTATTTGAATAAAGCTAAATGTGTGGAAAAGCTAAAACAAGGAACACCCGCCATATCCCTAAAAATCCGCTCATCCATAAAGCCGTCCACAAATCTCGGGATAAGATCTCAGGGTTAGTCTTTTTGAAGTAATCATAGAAATTAGTAAAAAAGCCAAACTTTTAAAATATGGTTAGGGGGATTTGAACGGTTTCGGCATTTTGTAATTTAAAGATTATTAAGTGGGTCGTTTTGTTTAAAATAAGATTTATTTTGTTATGTAAAACGGGAATGCAGTTTGGATTTTATTATTTGAGGAGTTTTTTTGTAAGGCTTATAATTATAAAAGCCAAAAAGGGGATTATTTTGTTATGGGAAAATGGTTATTTGCTTTTAAGCCAAATTGGGCATATTTTATGTATAAAAGGGGGATTATTTTCCTTGGTAAAGACAATTAGACATGGGAGAATATTGGAGAGACTTTGGACAATTAGCCTTGGAGGAATTAGACTTTGGAAATTAGTCTTGGAGAATTTTGGAGGGAATTTTGTAAAGGGTTAGCCTTCTTGTGAGAGATTGTTATAAGCATGAAGATAGTATCTTCAAGTGCAAAGAAGAGGTTGTAAACAAGATTTGAAGCTTGGATGTTGTAATAAGGCGGTTGCTTGGCAACATTAATAAATTGGTCCCCAAATTGAGAAGCGGGCCCGGAGACGTAGTCCTAATTGGACGAACTCCGTTATCAAGTGTTTGCGTTTTCTCTTGTCTCTCTTTTTCTCGTAATTCTTCCAGATTAATTGTTTTCTCTTTTATGTAATTAAACACATAATTGTTTTTAAAGTGTTTAAAGTATAACTCTTTCTTGTAATTTCAGTGGTTAAATACATAACTACGCAATTACTGCCTGGATCAGGGAATTAAATCTGTATTTTGGATTAAGTTATAAAACTTGTAAATCCTAGTTTACAGATCAAGTTTGGTATCAGAGCCTGTTTTGCAGGAAATTGCAAGGGATGAATGTTAACCTGGTTGAGATTGAAACAAGGGGAAGGTTCTCTTGAAGAGTTCAATCCGAAAATTGGGAAAAGAAGGACTTTTCCTCGCTCAGAGATGGCACATGAACAAAATCTTGCTGAGTTTGATACAGAAGCCTTCCAGAGAACTTTTCTGGAAATGAAGACAGTGGTGGACATTTTGATCCAAGAGAGGCATGAACAACAGAAGAGAAAGGCGGACAAGGCTAGGAAGGAGGAAGCTAAATCCTCGTCAAAAGATGACAAAGACAAGGGAGTAGGAGGTGGTAGTGACCCTTTTGAACCTTCATCTCCATCTTCTTCATCTTCTTCTTCTTTGTCTACTTCTAAAAAGAAACAATCTATGAAGACACCCTTGTTAAAACTAGATGTAAAGTTTGATTTGCCTATATATAATGGTGAATTGGATGCATAAAAGTTGGATAACTGGCTTAAGCAAATTGAAGTGTATTGCAGGGTTCAAAAGATCTTGGATGATTCTTCCAAAATCCAACTAGCTACTCTTAGAATGCGAGACACTGCATTAGTCTGGTGGGAGACTAAGATCCAGGATGATCTTGCTACACATGGTAAAATAATTTCATCTTGGTATGAGTTTACTTTTGCTTTAAATAAACAATTTTATCCTTTAGGTTATATGCAACAAGCCATTATGGATTGGCAAAATCTTAGACAGGGTAAAGGTCAGACTGTGCAAGAGTATACACAGGTGTTTAGGAAGAAGGCACTAACTCTTGGTATTCCTTTATATGCACAAGATACTTTGTTAAAGTATATAGGTGGAATGCATTCATATTTGAAGCACACATTGTTGATGTTTAGTCCATCTAACTTTGATGAAGTGTGTGTTCAAGCAACCCATATTGAAGCAGGTGGAGGAAACACAAGTTTCAATTCAAAGAAGGAATTGTTCCTCCTGAAGGCAACAAGGGTAAGAAAGCAGCCACAATGAAAAAAGAGGAAGGTGAAAAACCTACATGTTCACATTGTTAGAAGAAAGGGCACACAGATGCAAAGTGTTGGAAAGTGCATCCAAAATTGAAACCAAAGTGGTTTAAGAAGGATCCTAAAGGGAAGCAAAAGACCGCAGCTGTTGTTCAGGATCTGGGATCGAATTCTGATGATGAAACAAAGATATCAGTTGTGGGTTTGAAAGGTAAAGCTTTTGTTGATTCTACCACTAATGTTTCATGTTCTACTTCCAAAAGTCATGTTATTCCTGAAGATAAAAGATGTGAATTGTTTCATATAAGGGTGATTTCAAAGAACACTAAAATCGACACACTGATAGATAGTGGGTCCCAAGTTAACTTAATTTCAGAAGAAGTTGTTAAACAATTGAGATTGGAAATAAAGCCACATAAAAAACTTTATCCTTTAGGTTGGGTGTGCAATGATAACAGATTGCGAATAACTAAGCAATGTAAATTAAGATTTGCAATAACATCTAAGTTCATAGATGAGGTTGAATTTGATGTGGTGCCACTTGATATCTGTGGGATTGTTTTGGGTAGTCTGTACTTATATGACAGGAAAGCTATCTTCTACAAGGAGCATAATAGATATCATTTGTTTAAAGATGGAATTGAATACATTGTGAGAGCTCATCGCATGAAGAGTGATGTATCAATTGTAAACACATGGCATATGAAAATGATTGTAAATGCAAGCAATAAACTGACTCTCATGTCTGTTGTAGCTAGCGAGAATCAGGTGCAAGCAAAATCAAGTCTTCAACCAACAATGGTAATAGAGGATTTGGATGATTCATGTTCTAATGATGTTTTTGTACAGGAGATCCAGAGTGTTGACACTTTTCATTTTATGACTATATGTTCATTTGTATTGGTTATCCTTCTGCTAGTTGCCACTATGTGGGTAATGGATGTAACAATGAATTCTGGTGGATGTATGGTTGATTGTGTCAGCAATGTTATTTCATTCTTGATTGTGTTTGTGATAAGTCAAATGTTCAAAATTCCAATAGAGTGTACAAATGATACTGGACAAGTGAGGTGAACATTCCATCACTTCAATTTTATGTAAATTAGACTTTTGGAGGTCCAAAAGCTTCTCAGTGGGGAGGAATGATCCAGGTGGATCTAGAAGGCCTAAAATTTTTAGTCTCATAATCTCTCAAATTCAGCATCACTAGGAAGAGCTCATAAAACTGAACCTGACGCAACTTGAACGGGCTCAAAAGGAGCTCGTATGCAAAAGTTATGTGCGGTCAAAGTTTTGGTCAACAAGCGAATCAGAGGACCAGAAAAGGTCAAAAAATTAATTATTCCAAATCCAAGATAAAATGACGCCAAGTCGTAGTGCTCGTCGTGCTGATTCAGAACTATATTCGGTTTTGAAAATGGAGTTCGTGTGAGAAAGTTATGGCTGGTCAAAGTTACCTAGGAAAAGGGTTGACTGGATGACATCAACATGACGTCAGCAGTCTAATCAACATCTTTGTCGAATCAAATGATGACACATAACAGATGACTTGGCAGAATATGTGGCCTGATGACATGGAAAATTGAGGTGATGTGGCAATGCACAACTTGATCCAATCGGGTGATGTCACGTGTTCACCCATGGTTCAATAAATTATTGCCACATAGCACTTGTATCGCAATCTTATTAGTTGAGACAAAAAAACGTGATGTAGAGGTTTGAACACTAAACCTCCTTATAACTATTCTAGGACTCCATCAACAAGCCACACATCTAACTTTATCTTTTAAATGGTAAATAACTTATTTGAATAAAGCTAAATGTGTGGAAAAGCTAAAACAAGGAACACCCGCCATATCCCTAAAAATCCGCTCATCCATAAAGCCGTCCACAAATCTCGGGATAAGATCTCAGGGTTAGTCTTTTTGAAGTAATCATAGAAATTAGTAAAAAAGCCAAACTTTTAAAATATGGTTAGGGGGATTTGAACGGTTTCGGCATTTTGTAATTTAAAGATTATTAAGTGGGTCGTTTTGTTTAAAATAAGATTTATTTTGTTATGTAAAACGGGAATGCAGTTTGGATTTTATTATTTGAGGAGTTTTTTTGTAAGGCTTATAATTATAAAAGCCAAAAAGGGGATTATTTTGTTATGGGAAAATGGTTATTTGCTTTTAAGCCAAATTGGGCATATTTTATGTATAAAAGGGGGATTATTTTCCTTGGTAAAGACAATTAGACATGGGAGAATATTGGAGAGACTTTGGACAATTAGCCTTGGAGGAATTAGACTTTGGAAATTAGTCTTGGAGAATTTTGGAGGGAATTTTGTAAAGGGTTAGCCTTCTTGTGAGAGATTGTTATAAGCATGAAGATAGTATCTTCAAGTGCAAAGAAGAGGTTGTAAACAAGATTTGAAGCTTGGATGTTGTAATAAGGCGGTTGCTTGGCAACATTAATAAATTGGTCCCCAAATTGAGAAGCGGGCCCGGAGACGTAGTCCTAATTGGACGAACTCCGTTATCAAGTGTTTGCGTTTTCTCTTGTCTCTCTTTTTCTCGTAATTCTTCCAGATTAATTGTTTTCTCTTTTATGTAATTAAACACATAATTGTTTTTAAAGTGTTTAAAGTATAACTCTTTCTTGTAATTTCAGTGGTTAAATACATAACTACGCAATTACTGCCTGGATCAGGGAATTAAATCTGTATTTTGGATTAAGTTATAAAACTTGTAAATCCTAGTTTACAGATCAAGTTTGGTATCAGAGCCTGTTTTGCAGGAAATTGCAAGGGATGAATGTTAACCTGGTTGAGATTGAAACAAGGGGAAGGTTCTCTTGAAGAGTTCAATCCGAAAATTGGGAAAAGAAGGACTTTTCCTCGCTCAGAGATGGCACATGAACAAAATCTTGCTGAGTTTGATACAGAAGCCTTCCAGAGAACTTTTCTGGAAATGAAGACAGTGGTGGACATTTTGATCCAAGAGAGGCATGAACAACAGAAGAGAAAGGCGGACAAGGCTAGGAAGGAGGAAGCTAAATCCTCGTCAAAAGATGACAAAGACAAGGGAGTAGGAGGTGGTAGTGACCCTTTTGAACCTTCATCTCCATCTTCTTCATCTTCTTCTTCTTTGTCTACTTCTAAAAAGAAACAATCTATGAAGACACCCTTGTTAAAACTAGATGTAAAGTTTGATTTGCCTATATATAATGGTGAATTGGATGCATAAAAGTTGGATAACTGGCTTAAGCAAATTGAAGTGTATTGCAGGGTTCAAAAGATCTTGGATGATTCTTCCAAAATCCAACTAGCTACTCTTAGAATGCGAGACACTGCATTAGTCTGGTGGGAGACTAAGATCCAGGATGATCTTGCTACACATGGTAAAATAATTTCATCTTGGTATGAGTTTACTTTTGCTTTAAATAAACAATTTTATCCTTTAGGTTATATGCAACAAGCCATTATGGATTGGCAAAATCTTAGACAGGGTAAAGGTCAGACTGTGCAAGAGTATACACAGGTGTTTAGGAAGAAGGCACTAACTCTTGGTATTCCTTTATATGCACAAGATACTTTGTTAAAGTATATAGGTGGAATGCATTCATATTTGAAGCACACATTGTTGATGTTTAGTCCATCTAACTTTGATGAAGTGTGTGTTCAAGCAACCCATATTGAAGCAGGTGGAGGAAACACAAGTTTCAATTCAAAGAAGGAATTGTTCCTCCTGAAGGCAACAAGGGTAAGAAAGCAGCCACAATGAAAAAAGAGGAAGGTGAAAAACCTACATGTTCACATTGTTAGAAGAAAGGGCACACAGATGCAAAGTGTTGGAAAGTGCATCCAAAATTGAAACCAAAGTGGTTTAAGAAGGATCCTAAAGGGAAGCAAAAGACCGCAGCTGTTGTTCAGGATCTGGGATCGAATTCTGATGATGAAACAAAGATATCAGTTGTGGGTTTGAAAGGTAAAGCTTTTGTTGATTCTACCACTAATGTTTCATGTTCTACTTCCAAAAGTCATGTTATTCCTGAAGATAAAAGATGTGAATTGTTTCATATAAGGGTGATTTCAAAGAACACTAAAATCGACACACTGATAGATAGTGGGTCCCAAGTTAACTTAATTTCAGAAGAAGTTGTTAAACAATTGAGATTGGAAATAAAGCCACATAAAAAACTTTATCCTTTAGGTTGGGTGTGCAATGATAACAGATTGCGAATAACTAAGCAATGTAAATTAAGATTTGCAATAACATCTAAGTTCATAGATGAGGTTGAATTTGATGTGGTGCCACTTGATATCTGTGGGATTGTTTTGGGTAGTCTGTACTTATATGACAGGAAAGCTATCTTCTACAAGGAGCATAATAGATATCATTTGTTTAAAGATGGAATTGAATACATTGTGAGAGCTCATCGCATGAAGAGTGATGTATCAATTGTAAACACATGGCATATGAAAATGATTGTAAATGCAAGCAATAAACTGACTCTCATGTCTGTTGTAGCTAGCGAGAATCAGGTGCAAGCAAAATCAAGTCTTCAACCAACAATGGTAATAGAGGATTTGGATGATTCATGTTCTAATGATGTTTTTGTACAGGAGATCCAGAGTGTTGACACTTTTCATTTTATGACTATATGTTCATTTGTATTGGTTATCCTTCTGCTAGTTGCCACTATGTGGGTAATGGATGTAACAATGAATTCTGGTGGATGTATGGTTGATTGTGTCAGCAATGTTATTTCATTCTTGATTGTGTTTGTGATAAGTCAAATGTTCAAAATTCCAATAGAGTGTACAAATGATACTGGACAAGTGAGGTGAACATTCCATCACTTCAATTTTATGTAAATTAGACTTTTGGAGGTCCAAAAGCTTCTCAGTGGGGAGGAATGATCCAGGTGGATCTAGAAGGCCTAAAATTTTTAGTCTCATAATCTCTCAAATTCAGCATCACTAGGAAGAGCTCATAAAACTGAACCTGACGCAACTTGAACGGGCTCAAAAGGAGCTCGTATGCAAAAGTTATGTGCGGTCAAAGTTTTGGTCAACAAGCGAATCAGAGGACCAGAAAAGGTCAAAAAATTAATTATTCCAAATCCAAGATAAAATGACGCCAAGTCGTAGTGCTCGTCGTGCTGATTCAGAACTATATTCGGTTTTGAAAATGGAGTTCGTGTGAGAAAGTTATGGCTGGTCAAAGTTACCTAGGAAAAGGGTTGACTGGATGACATCAACATGACGTCAGCAGTCTAATCAACATCTTTGTCGAATCAAATGATGACACATAACAGATGACTTGGCAGAATATGTGGCCTGATGACATGGAAAATTGAGGTGATGTGGCAATGCACAACTTGATCCAATCGGGTGATGTCACGTGTTCACCCATGGTTCAATAAATTATTGCCACATAGCACTTGTATCGCAATCTTATTAGTTGAGACAAAAAAACGTGATGTAGAGGTTTGAACACTAAACCTCCTTATAACTATTCTAGGACTCCATCAACAAGCCACACATCTAACTTTATCTTTTAAATGGTAAATAACTTATTTGAATAAAGCTAAATGTGTGGAAAAGCTAAAACAAGGAACACCCGCCATATCCCTAAAAATCCGCTCATCCATAAAGCCGTCCACAAATCTCGGGATAAGATCTCAGGGTTAGTCTTTTTGAAGTAATCATAGAAATTAGTAAAAAAGCCAAACTTTTAAAATATGGTTAGGGGGATTTGAACGGTTTCGGCATTTTGTAATTTAAAGATTATTAAGTGGGTCGTTTTGTTTAAAATAAGATTTATTTTGTTATGTAAAACGGGAATGCAGTTTGGATTTTATTATTTGAGGAGTTTTTTTGTAAGGCTTATAATTATAAAAGCCAAAAAGGGGATTATTTTGTTATGGGAAAATGGTTATTTGCTTTTAAGCCAAATTGGGCATATTTTATGTATAAAAGGGGGATTATTTTCCTTGGTAAAGACAATTAGACATGGGAGAATATTGGAGAGACTTTGGACAATTAGCCTTGGAGGAATTAGACTTTGGAAATTAGTCTTGGAGAATTTTGGAGGGAATTTTGTAAAGGGTTAGCCTTCTTGTGAGAGATTGTTATAAGCATGAAGATAGTATCTTCAAGTGCAAAGAAGAGGTTGTAAACAAGATTTGAAGCTTGGATGTTGTAATAAGGCGGTTGCTTGGCAACATTAATAAATTGGTCCTCAAATTGAGAAGCGGGCCCGGAGACGTAGTCCTAATTGGACGAACTCCGTTATCAAGTGTTTGCGTTTTCTCTTGTCTCTCTTTTTCTCGTAATTCTTCCAGATTAATTGTTTTCTCTTTTATGTAATTAAACACATAATTGTTTTTAAAGTGTTTAAAGTATAACTCTTTCTTGTAATTTCAGTGGTTAAATACATAACTACGCAATTACTGCCTGGATCAGGGAATTAAATCTGTATTTTGGATTAAGTTATAAAACTTGTAAATCCTAGTTTACAGATCAAGTTTGGTATCAGAGCCTGTTTTGCAGGAAATTGCAAGGGATGAATGTTAACCTGGTTGAGATTGAAACAAGGGGAAGGTTCTCTTGAAGAGTTCAATCCGAAAATTGGGAAAAGAAGGACTTTTCCTCGCTCAGAGATGGCACATGAACAAAATCTTGCTGAGTTTGATACAGAAGCCTTCCAGAGAACTTTTCTGGAAATGAAGACAGTGGTGGACATTTTGATCCAAGAGAGGCATGAACAACAGAAGAGAAAGGCGGACAAGGCTAGGAAGGAGGAAGCTAAATCCTCGTCAAAAGATGACAAAGACAAGGGAGTAGGAGGTGGTAGTGACCCTTTTGAACCTTCATCTCCATCTTCTTCATCTTCTTCTTCTTTGTCTACTTCTAAAAAGAAACAATCTATGAAGACACCCTTGTTAAAACTAGATGTAAAGTTTGATTTGCCTATATATAATGGTGAATTGGATGCATAAAAGTTGGATAACTGGCTTAAGCAAATTGAAGTGTATTGCAGGGTTCAAAAGATCTTGGATGATTCTTCCAAAATCCAACTAGCTACTCTTAGAATGCGAGACACTGCATTAGTCTGGTGGGAGACTAAGATCCAGGATGATCTTGCTACACATGGTAAAATAATTTCATCTTGGTATGAGTTTACTTTTGCTTTAAATAAACAATTTTATCCTTTAGGTTATATGCAACAAGCCATTATGGATTGGCAAAATCTTAGACAGGGTAAAGGTCAGACTGTGCAAGAGTATACACAGGTGTTTAGGAAGAAGGCACTAACTCTTGGTATTCCTTTATATGCACAAGATACTTTGTTAAAGTATATAGGTGGAATGCATTCATATTTGAAGCACACATTGTTGATGTTTAGTCCATCTAACTTTGATGAAGTGTGTGTTCAAGCAACCCATATTGAAGCAGGTGGAGGAAACACAAGTTTCAATTCAAAGAAGGAATTGTTCCTCCTGAAGGCAACAAGGGTAAGAAAGCAGCCACAATGAAAAAAGAGGAAGGTGAAAAACCTACATGTTCACATTGTTAGAAGAAAGGGCACACAGATGCAAAGTGTTGGAAAGTGCATCCAAAATTGAAACCAAAGTGGTTTAAGAAGGATCCTAAAGGGAAGCAAAAGACCGCAGCTGTTGTTCAGGATCTGGGATCGAATTCTGATGATGAAACAAAGATATCAGTTGTGGGTTTGAAAGGTAAAGCTTTTGTTGATTCTACCACTAATGTTTCATGTTCTACTTCCAAAAGTCATGTTATTCCTGAAGATAAAAGATGTGAATTGTTTCATATAAGGGTGATTTCAAAGAACACTAAAATCGACACACTGATAGATAGTGGGTCCCAAGTTAACTTAATTTCAGAAGAAGTTGTTAAACAATTGAGATTGGAAATAAAGCCACATAAAAAACTTTATTCTTTAGGTTGGGTGTGCAATGATAACAGATTGCGAATAACTAAGCAATGTAAATTAAGATTTGCAATAACATCTAAGTTCATAGATGAGGTTGAATTTGATGTGGTGCCACTTGATATCTGTGGGATTGTTTTGGGTAGTCTGTACTTATATGACAGGAAAGCTATCTTCTACAAGGAGCATAATAGATATCATTTGTTTAAAGATGGAATTGAATACATTGTGAGAGCTCATCGCATGAAGAGTGATTTATCAATTGTAAACACATGGCATATGAAAATGATTGTAAATGCAAGCAATAAACTGACTCTCATGTCTGTTGTAGCTAGCGAGAATCAGGTGCAAGCAAAATCAAGTCTTCAACCAACAATGGTAATAGAGGATTTGGATGATTCATGTTCTAATGATGTTTTTGTACAGGAGATCCAGAGTGTTGACACTTTTCATTTTATGACTATATGTTCATTTGTATTGGTTATCCTTCTGCTAGTTGCCACTATGTGGGTAATGGATGTAACAATGAATTCTGGTGGATGTATGGTTGATTGTGTCAGCAATGTTATTTCATTCTTGATTGTGTTTGTGATAAGTCAAATGTTCAAAATTCCAATAGAGTGTACAAATGATACTGGACAAGTGAGGTGAACATTCCATCACTTCAATTTTATGTAAATTAGACTTTTGGAGGTCCAAAAGCTTCTCAGTGGGGAGGAATGATCCAGGTGGATCTAGAAGGCCTAAAATTTTTAGTCTCATAATCTCTCAAATTCAGCATCACTAGGAAGAGCTCATAAAACTGAACCTGACGCAACTTGAACGGGCTCAAAAGGAGCTCGTATGCAAAAGTTATGTGCGGTCAAAGTTTTGGTCAACAAGCGAATCAGAGGACCAGAAAAGGTCAAAAAATTAATTATTCCAAATCCAAGATAAAATGACGCCAAGTCGTAGTGCTCGTCGTGCTGATTCAGAACTATATTCGGTTTTGAAAATGGAGTTCGTGTGAGAAAGTTATGGCTGGTCAAAGTTACCTAGGAAAAGGGTTGACTGGATGACATCAACATGACGTCAGCAGTCTAATCAACATCTTTGTCGAATCAAATGATGACACATAACAGATGACTTGGCAGAATATGTGGCTTGATGACATGGAAAATTGAGGTGATGTGGCAATGCACAACTTGATCCAATCGGGTGATGTCACGTGTTCACCCATGGTTCAATAAATTATTGCCACATAGCACTTGTATTGCAATCTTATTAGTTGAGACAAAAAAACGTGATGTAGAGGTTTGAACACTAAACCTCCTTATAACTATTCTAGGACTCCATCAACAAGCCACACATCTAACTTTATCTTTTAAATGGTAAATAACTTATTTGAATAAAGCTAAATGTGTGGAAAAGCTAAAACAAGGAACACCCGCCATATCCCTAAAAATCCGCTCATCCATAAAGCCGTCCACAAATCTCGGGATAAGATCTCAGGGTTAGTCTTTTTGAAGTAATCATAGAAATTAGTAAAAAAGCCAAACTTTTAAAATATGGTTAGGGGGATTTGAACGGTTTCGGCATTTTGTAATTTAAAGATTATTAAGTGGGTCGTTTTGTTTAAAATAAGATTTATTTTGTTATGTAAAACGGGAATGCAGTTTGGATTTTATTATTTGAGGAGTTTTTTTGTAAGGCTTATAATTATAAAAGCCAAAAAGGGGATTATTTTGTTATGGGAAATTGGTTATTTGCTTTTAAGCCAAATTGGGCATATTTTATGTATAAAAGGGGGATTATTTTCCTTGTTAAAGACAATTAGACATGGGAGAATATTGGAGAGACTTTGGACAATTAGCCTTGGAGGAATTAGACTTTGGAAATTAGTCTTGGAGAATTTTGGAGGGAATTTTGTAAAGGGTTAGCCTTCTTGTGAGAGATTGTTGTAAGCACGAAGATAGTATCTTCAAGTGCAAAGAAAAGGTTGTAAATAGGATTTGAAGCTTGGATGTTGTAATAAGGTGGTTGCCTGGCGACATTAATAAAGCGGTTCCCAGATTGAGAAGCGGGCCCGGAGATGTAGTCCTAATCGAACGAACTCTGTTATCAAGTGTTGGCGTTTTCTCTTCTATCTCTCTTTTTCTCGTAATTCTTCCAAATTAATTGTTTTCTCTTTTATGTAATCAAACACAATTGTTTTTAAAGTGTTTAAAGTATAACTCTTTCTTGTAATTTCAATGGTTAAATACATAACTACGCAATTACTGCCTGGATCAGGGAATTAAATCTGTATTTTGGATTAAGTTATAAAACTTGTAAATCCTAGTTTATAGATCATTTAGTGTGCTCTAGGAGCTGCAGGTATGACTAATAGTAATACTAGTCTCAAAGAGTGTGTCTAGAAATAAATGCAAAAAATGTAAGGTTCTCACCCCTAACTATCTCACAAAATTAAATAAATGCTCAATTTCACATAAATATGAAAATGAAATGAAATATCTTCAATATATAAAATGACATATTACATTTCACTAGTAAAAGTGTCTAAATCTAGAATATAAGTACATAAAATATGATATACAAACAATGCAACTAAGGCTCTCATGCCCATGTAGTTACCATCATACAAATAATGATGTACAGATACAAGTGATATATAAGAAACATAATCACAGGAGTCTTTGACCATCAGTTACCCAACAATAATTCGTAAATCCAAGAGACAAGAGCATGGTTCAAGTGCTTTTTTGACCAACCACAAAATTGACCAACCCCCGACTGATAGTAATGCTAGTCTCATAGAGTGTGAGTGTCTAGAAATAAACACAAAAAATGTAAGGTTTTCACCTCTTAACTATCTCACAATATTAAATAAATACTCAATTTCCCATAAATATGGAAATGAAATGAAATATCTTCAATCTATAAAATGACATATTACATCCCACTTGTAAAAGTGTCTAAATCTAGAATATAAGTACATGAAATATGATATACTAAGAATACAACTTAGGCTCTCATGCCCATGTAGCTACCATCATACAAATAATGATGTACAAATACAAGTAATGATATAAGAAACATAATCACTAGTCTCTGGCCATCAATTACCCAACAATCACCTGTAATCCAAGAGACAAGAACATGGTTTAGGTGCTTTTTTGCCCAACTACGAAGCTTACGATTCCCCATAATTCTTCATACTCGAAGAATACCCAACCCTACATGAGAAGCCTAGCAACTTGGAAACAACAGGCAAACTGGAATTTGGTGCAACCTTATATATCTACATGCATTTCACCTATGAATATGCTATGTCTTACTATCAAGATGTTAAGGTTTTAGGATTGTTGCAAATGTAATAGCACTATCTGATTGTATGTGTTCTCCAAATGGAACAATCTCTTGCATTTATATTAAGAATGAGCCAAGAAGAGACATGTCCCTTCATGGGACATGTCTATTCATTATTATGTAATTAATATAATGACAATTATGATTATATATATATATACATATATATACACACATATATATATAATATCTCGAGTATTATATTAATTTCTCTAATATTTACATAATAATAATAATAATAATAATATATATATATATTTAAGTATATATATACATCTCATATATATTAAATATATATATACATATCTTCACTAGTATTGACTCAGTGTTTATCCAACTGAAGCTACAAAACATCAACACTCCCTCTTAGCCAGGGAAGATAAACACAAGAATAAATATTACCTCAACGTAATATAACAATAGATCAGAAGATTTCCATCATTTGATATCACATTTGATATCTTGAGTATTGGCTTATCAGAATGTCAACACATGACATTCACCAAATACTCTAAGTATTGGCCTATCATAACATCAACATATGATATTCACCAAGTACTCAATAAGGTATTGGCCTGCAGAATATCAACACATGATATTCACCAAATACCTATCATATATCTATACAAACAACTCATAAACCGTCAATTTAATGACATCTAATACTTAGTTGTTGATTTACAAGATATATCTATACAAACAACTCATAGACTGTCAATTTAATGACATCTAACACTTAGTCGTTGATTTAATCCATCATGATCTGTTTCAACATTATAAATAATGTATATCATGATTTAAGTTATTGTAAGATCGTCACCTTCCAATAACTTCTGCAAATACAAGTGATAATCATTTGGAAGTCGTCACTTCCTCATGATTTGCATAGGGCCCAAAGGGCATTCATGATTCCTAGTCCTCTGACTATTATAGACTCTTGATCATTGGAGAATCCATCTCAGTATGGACTACTCCCTCTGAATCAATACGACCAAGATTATCAAAAGTTGATTTAACCATATCCTCTATCTGCTCCCTCTGAAGCTCAAGTTCTTGTATCAACCTTTTGTCTTCTTTTGAAATGTTAGACTCCCTTTGCATTTGGTCTCAATCATCAATTCATTTGCAAGCATTAAGTTCTTTCTCCCTTGAATGCAATTTTCTCGTGCTTCCATCCTGAAGGTATGTCAGAGAGAGAGTACAAATAGCTCACTAAACTATCTCGACCGAAAATACCAATGATAGAAGCATACAAGATTTTACTAACCAATAGTATAGCATGAATTACAAACTTAAAAAATTGTGTGCATTAATAAAACATGGAATACTTATCTTTTATAAATTTCAAGTATTTCATTCTGTAAGGTGAGCCCATATAGAAAATATCATGCAAATTCAAATAATGATGTCGCCGTTCTTGAACATTACCAGAATTTGTCACATGACCTGTCTTGAATATCCAAAGGTTCTATACACTATGACAACCTTCAATCTTATCAGATCTCCCTTCAAGCGGTTAGGCTTTTAAAGAAGGAACCTCGCTCTTTTACAGATTTCGCATAGACCCATACACAGTCGGTCATAACTTTTGAACTCGACACTTTCTTGCCAATCGCCCCAGTGAGATTCTTCTAAATTTGTTTGTCACTAACATATCCAAAATTCAGCAAAATCCAATAGTGCATTTGTGAGATATGGTCCTCGTATTGAGACTATATTTTCTGAGACAGTCACACATTCACCATCAACAAACTACTCTCTTACATTTGCAACTTGGCTCTGATACCATGTTAAGGTTTTAGGATTGTTGCAAATGTAATAGCACTATCTAATTGTATGTGTTTTCCAAATGCAACAATCTATTGCATTTATATTGAGAATGAGCCAAGAAGAGACATGTCCCATGAAGGGACATGTCTATTCATTATTATGTAATTAATATAATGACAATTATGATTATATATATATATATATACACACACACATATATATACACATACATATATATATATATATACACACACACACACACACACACATATATATATATATAATATCTCTTGAGTATTATATTAATTTCTCTAATATTTACATAATAATAATATATATATATATATATATGTAAGGATATATATACATCTCAGATATACTAAATATATATATACATATCTTCACTAGTATTGACTCATAGTGTTTATCCGATTGAAGCTACAAAACATCAACACAGGATATGACAAAGAAAATAATATAATGATTAAAAATTTAAACATTCATCCATTTCAATTAAACACATGGCTTTGGCCAAAGCACTTCAAACTGTATATTGTTAGTTAGATCCTGTAAAGATCTACTCTCTTTGATAGCCTATATTCAACACCTATCTTGGAAGGTAAACCCAATTCACACAAAGGAAGAAAACTACTATGCTTAACAAGGACAATTCCATGCATATGTCTAATAGAATTTAACCCTTTTTCTTTTCATGCAAAATGATAAACAATGTGCTACTTGATGCATTTAAGTTCTTATTGTGAATTCATGCAAGAGTTAATGTAAATGCAAAATACTTTTCATGCAAAATTTATAACTATGTGACTCTTTTATGCATTTCAGTCTTGATTGATTTGTCAATCTAACTTAGACTAAGTTGATTGATTAGTTAGACTAGCATTTTTTAGAGATTATGGCTTAGATTAAAACTTTTGTGTTAAAGCTACCTAGTTTTTGGATCAATTTTTTTGAGTGCAGAATGTGCTTACCATTTTCTGAAATCTAACACATCTTTAGAGGCATATGGAACCTAACAACAAACACCATCTCTATATGTTTCTTTGATGGCGTGTATCCTCCCTCTTTGAATTCAGAGAGATTCTAAACCAGCCACTCTTGACACACCTTTTTTGTGGACTATCTTTACATCTTTGACATGGTGTCTTATTCTTTTCATAAAATATTTAAAGACCAACTGTTGGTAATAGGTCAATTGTAGCTTATGAAAGACAAGCTATCTCTTCAGCCATTCCCACCTCTTAAAGGTTATCTTCTTTTGCAGCCAATTCCCCTTCCTCTTTGGTCTCCTCACCATCATTGGTCCAACTTCATGCAATGATGTCTTCAAATTTTGAGACTTTATTGTTGGTGGTAGTTTCGCCAATCTGAATAAATTATGTTTTGTTATGTATAAGGTGTTAGCAATTTAAGTTGTCATTAGTAAGCATACACACAAACCGGTACGAGGACACCGGTCACTCACAACACTCTCAAGGCACTGGTAGACAAGCAACATAATGTATGCACTGGTAGATAAAAAGGAATTGTACACACCGGTCAACCGATCTAAGAACATGCACCGATCTCAGTAAGCATACATAAGTTGAACCGGGTATAAAGTTACACTGGTCTAGAAAGCCTATAGATTCGCACCAGATTATGCAGAGCAGTCTCAGTTCAAACCGGATTGTACAAGACATCCACCGCATATAAGTGGAGTTAGCTTCTTAACAGGAGTTAGGTTTATTTCTGCGGATGATCTCAAGGTGAACTCCAGATCATAACTCTCAGTTTGTCACTGATTGCATAATTTGATGTGGAGTTTGCAGCCTGGCGGTTCTATGAGTTAAGGGTTTCATTACGATGAATGCTACTATAAAAACATATCATAGAACGCAAGGAAAGTTGTTGATATTTTTGAAGATTAAAAGGGAGAGGAGGAATACCCTTCTATAGAGTGCTACAAGCATAGAGGTGAAGAGTCAAGGGGAGATCAACAGCTAGGCAAATCAAAAGGGGGATCAACAGGTATGATCTAATCAGACAGTTTGTGTCATACTAGATCATTGCTTTTATAACATAAGAAAGCCTATTAAAACCCCTCTAGAAGGGTGAACCTAATCAGTTCGTTGTAAAAATCCTTTAACACGGTGACGTCTTTGTTGATGTTCAAAGTCTTGCAATCAGACAGCTATTACTAGGGCTAAGATCTTAACCGATCTTTTGTAAAAATCTTTTAACTGGGTAGCACCTTAACCAGTGCTTTGTATGCTCCTAACAGGGCACCTTCATTCTACAGTAGTGAAGTTGTGAGCTCTGTCTCATCGTGGTTTTTTCCTTCTAACCGAGGGTTTCCACGTATAAACACATGTGTTGATTTGAGTAAGTTCTGTTTATCCTGGTGAATGATTGTCAATTGTCTGTTTTATTCAAGAATTGATTAAATCAATTAAAGATTAGTTTTACTGATTCACCCCCCCCCCCCCTCTCAGTAACCGGTAAAGTATTATCAATTGGTATCAGAGCCAAACTCTCCAAACTTCAAAGTCTAACAGCTTGAGAGAAAGATCATGGATGTTTACCGGTATCAAAAACAGTTAGAGGAAGCTAACAACATCATTACCTCACTGAAAAACAGTTTAAGGAGATCACTTGCAAAAAGAAAGGAGCTAGCGTTACAGTTGAATGAGAGCAATGAAACCATTGATGAACTCTCTGGGCAGAGCGGATCTGACGAAGCTGAGGAGGCTGTATCTGAACTAATGGAAAAGAATCAAATACTGACCGATGAGATCTCTAATCTTAAAAGAGATCAAGGCAATGCCCTGAGAATGACTGAACTAATCGAGAAAAAGAGAAAAGCTGAAGATGAAAGAAATTCAGCAATCAAGTCTTTGTCAACCTCTGAGAAAGCAAGGGACTGGGCAGTAGAAGCCGTAGGGGCAAATGAGCTTATCATTCTACAACTTCAAGATGACATGCAGAGCGTCACCCAAGAAAATGCCCACATGCAGAAAGGCTGGCATGACCGGAATGAAGCATGCAATAGACTGTCTCAAGAGCATCAATTGAGGGAGCAGATGAACGAACTCGAAGAAACAAATGAAATATTGAGAAGATACAATGAAAGTTCAACTAAGCTTGATGAGCAATGCAAAGCTCAAAGAAGACACAAAGACCAAACCGGTCTTGGTTTCACCAGTAAGGCTATCAAAGAGAATGGTGAGACCTCTAGGGCAAAAGCGATCAAGAAGAATAAGATGAAATTGCTGGTACAAAAAGGTAAGAACCCCCTTAACATTCCTTGCAAGCATTGTGGGAAACTGGGTCATAGCACTAACAACTGCAAAAATATACCGGTAGGAACCAACAATAGCTATTGCAAGAATTGCTGTAAAAAGGGCCCCAAGATTAGTGAATGCTGGTCTGGTCCCCCATCTGCAACCAGCAGTGGTAGAGGAAGTTTTAGAGGCTACTGCTATGCATGCAACAAATTTGGACACAAGGCAGAAGAATGCAGATTCAAGACAATGGCGTTTAGATCTCCAAGACCGATACTCACTAGAAGAAACAAGAACCTGAGCTCCGTCAGCTATGTGAACTGTAGTTTACTTAATTACACCGGTTCTCGTACCAAGTCAACTAACACGAGAAAAATGAACACGTGGAAGGCAACTGATGTAATCTGCTATCATTGCAGCAAAGTGGGACACAAAGCCAAAGAGTGTAGAAACCAGTCATTCGGCAAGGAGAAGGAACCGGTCAAATCTGAACAGAAGATCAACAAGGAAGAAAAGACTAAGAAAACAATTAAGCAAGTTTGGTTCGTTAAGGAATCAAAGGGCTCCGCTGAAGAGAAGACTGAGGAAAGATCACCATCTGCTGATGGCGACATTTCTTCAGCAAACTAAACCCATGAGGGTTTAGAGGGAACTGGTAGATCCACTACCGTTCCCGGTATGACTGATGAGAATGAGATTCACTCGGTCTACAAGCTTAACCGGTAAAGCAAATCCACTGGTTGGTAAAACAGAAAGAAAAAGTAGGTAAGGCATTTATTACTGTAGCCATTTAACAAATAGTTACCGTTTGGTAATTATCGTTATGACCTTACCCTATAAAAGAAAGGAGAATTACTCATTAGTTTTCACTTTACCTACTTTGTAATTTACAAACTTCTATGCTAAGTATTATTCTCACGCTGTGATGACTGAGACTTACTGTCTGCAAGACCGATCTAAGCAACTCTCTGCAAATCACCGGTCAACAAGAATGGCCTCATCTTCCGCTACCGTGAAGTTGATCCAAGGAGATCAAGTGAACAGACCTGCTTACAACATCCTGTCCAGAACAGAGCAAATGACATGGCTGGTGCTCTCTCTTCCATACCAGAAGGAGTCCTCTTAACCAAGGATGTTATAGCATTTATTCACGCCTGATAGGAACAGCTCGGAGAAACCTTCATTCGAGGAGAATATTTGTCATTATGCGAAGAAGGAAAACTTCTCAACAAATACGCCAACCTGGTATCATCCGGTCTAATAAATGGTGTATGCTACCCTGCGATCTTCCGGGAAGATCAAGTCAGATTGGTGCTAAGCCGTCTTCACGAACCAGGGCTCTGGCTCAACAGAGGCGCATGTCACGAGATGACGAAAGAAGATCTCCACCGAGTGATTGGATACAGTGGCAAAGGGGAAGCAATAACCCTACACACCATCTCTAACACCGTCGTCAACAAGCTAACCAAGTCCAAGTTCGACGATCGACTTATGACAGTGAATGACATTGAAGATTGTTAAGGTTTTAGGATCATTGCAAATGTAATAGCACTATCTCATTGTATGTGTTTTCCAAATGCAACAATCTCTTGCATTTATATTAAGAATGAGCCAAGAAGAGACATGTCCCTTCAAGGGACATGTCTATTCATTGTCTATTCATTATTAATGTCTATTCATTATTATATAATTAATATAATGACAATTATGATTATATATATACACACACACACACATATATATAATATCTCGAGTATTATATTAATTTATCTAATATTTACATAATAATAATAATAATAATAATTTTATCAATTTAACTATTTATTTATTATGAGAATAATTATAACCTAACTTTATATATACATATATATCAATGTATATAATAATATCAATTATTATATAAATTGATATATATATATATATATATATGAATATATATAATAAATCATTTCTCATAAACCATATAGTCAATATTATTTATCTGATCGATGCTACAAACATCAACACTCCCTCTTAGCTAGGGAAGATAAAATGTAATAAGTTCATAAATTGTGAGGGTTAGTTCCCAGGTGGATTGCCTCTATCGGCGATTCTATCCACAGTAGGTGGATTGCCTCCATCGGCGATTCGATCCACAAGCTCCTGTGTGGATTGCCTCGATCGGCGATTCTATCCACAACTCATGACCTATGGTGTGGATTGCCTCTATCGGCGATTCGATCCACAAGCTCCTGTGTGGATTGCCTCCATCGGCGATTCTATCCACAACTCATGAGCTATGGTGTGGATTGCCTCTATCGGCGATTCGATCCACAAGCTCCTGTGTGGATTGCCTCCATCGGCGATTCTATCCACAACTCATGAGCTATGGTGTGGATTGCCTCTATCGGCGATTCTATACATAAGCTCCTGTGTGGATTGCCTCCATCGACGATTCTATCCACAACTTATGAGCTATGGTGTGGATTGCCTCTATCGGCGATTCTATCCACAAGCTCCTGTGTGGATTGCCTCCATCGACGATTCTATCCACAAACTCATGAGCTTCATAGTGGATTGCCTCCATCGGCGATTCTATCCATAAGTAAGATATTACAAAAGAAAAGTTATTGCAAGATCGTCACCTTCCAATAACTTTAACAAATACAAGTGATCATCATTTGGAAGTTGTCACTTCTTGATGATTTACACAGGGGGCAAGCCCATTAAAAAAATTCATAATTCACAAGTATAATAATCAATTTTATATCAAGTTTACCTCATAAATGTTTCACCTTCAATAGTGAACTCCCTCTCAATCAATATGATCACTTGATTGTCACAAGTTGGCTAAACCATCTACTCCCTCTGAAGCTCAAGTTTATCAACTTCTTGACCTTATTTGAAATATTAGACTCTCTTTGCATCTAGTCTCAATCATCAATTTGTTTTCAAGCATCAAGTTATTTCTTCCTTGAATGAAATTATCTTGTGCTTCTGTCCTGAAGGTATGTCAGAGAGAGATTACAAATAGCTCACTAAACTATATTATCCCAAAGAAATATTAAAGATAAAAGCATACAATATTTTCTATCCCAATATTATAGTATGATTTAATAACTACATAAAAAAATTAATGAACATTAATCAACATGGAATACTCATCTCATGATTAATGTAATGATCCTTTTCTTATTTGTACTATAAAAAGTGTTTGAAGCTTTTAATCAAAGAACTCTCTTTGTTCAGAAATCTGCATAGACCTGTACACATTCGGTCATAACTTTTGAACCTGACATTTTCTTTCCAATCGCTGTGTGAGATTCTTCTAAATTAGTTTATCACCAACATTTCTCAAATTTAGCGAAATCCAACGGTCCATTTGTGAGATATGGTCCTCGTACTAAGACTGTAATTTTCTGAAAGTCACATATTCACCATTAACAAACTACTCTCTTACATTTGCAACTTGCTTTGATACCATGTTAAGGTTTTAGGATCATTGCAAATGTAATAGCACTATCTCATTGTATGTGTTTTCCAAATGCAACAATCTCTTGCATTTATATTAAGAATGAGCCAAGAAGAGACATGTCCCTTCAAGGGACATGTCTATTCATTATTATGTAATTAATATAATGACAATTATGATTATATATACACACACACACAGATATATATATATATATATATATATATATATAATATCTCTTGAGTATTATATTAATTTATCTAATATTTACATAATAATAGTAATAATTATTTTATCAATTTAACTATTTATTTATTATGAGAATAATTATAACCTAACTTTATATATACATATATATCAATGTATATAATAATATCAATTATTATATATATATATATATATAGATGAATATATATAATAAATCATTTCTCATAAATCATATAGTCAATATTATTTATCTGACCGATGCTACAAACATCAACAAAGATGATGGAGTACGCTTTGCATCCTCTGTTATCGAATACAAAATATGTCAGTCAAGCAACTGGAACAGCATACCAGGAGGAGCAATCCATGCCGCGCATCGTATCATGCACGAAAATGTCCAATACGACATCTGTGCAATGCTTCGGAATCAAAATTTTGAAAATATGAAAAAGCTTGGAGTTGTGATGAAGAAATTTACGAAGTATGGAACCCTTCTGATGTGCCTATACTTTTTCTACTTGGATTTCTTCCCAGGTATCGGCAAGGTGAACTGGAAAACCGATAAACCTATCATGCATCAAATCACTGAAATGGCTAACAAATTGGGAGACTGGTTAAATAGTGTAATGACTGAACATTTTGAAGCCTTTCAACTAAAGATGCACGAAAGGGAAAGAGTGCCGTCAACAATTGTTGACCATTACAAGGACGAGGTGTGTTTCCTAGTCACCACCGACAATTGCATTATTCAGGTAGTCGAACCAAGAGATTCATACGCACCAGAGCTGGGTTACGAGATCTCAGCCAAAGTCGCCAAGGCTTATGCTGATGCACTAAGTGACACAAATTTGGATCTCGGTGCTGTTCGGTTCGGCACGTACATTGAGATTCTACAGAATCTATCAAGAAAAGCACCAATAAAAAACGTTTACAAAAGGACGCCCACACCAAAGAAGCAACCGGCGACAGAACAGACTAAGGGCCGGAGGAAGAAAAAAGAACCGGCACCTAGTATCCAAGGGGGAGAACAAGAAGAGACAGATCCCGAAGACATAACTCTTCTGATTAGAAAGATGAAAACCGGGAAAATAGCAAAGGAGGACCCACCGAGAAAAGCTAAGCCCACAATTGACGAAATTGTAGAAGGACTGAAAAAAGGTTGGAAATTTGGGCTCGATAAGAAGAAGATATGAATTGAGCAGTGATGAATTACAGGACAAAATAGAGGAAGCAGTAGCATTCTACCTCCACAAATTCAATCTTCATCCCGGTGGACTTCACACTACTCTATCAGAACAACTCCTACTGAATATTGAGGCCCGGTGGAAAGCCTCAGAAGAAAGAGAAAAGGAGGAGAGGATATGGGCTCTTCTGGAGGTTCAGAATCACCTTACTCTGGACGGGGCAGCAGAACAGGCTGAATTGCATCAGAAAACTTTTGCAACTATAAAAAGGATAGGCCTAGTGCTTATTGGAGAAATTGAGAAGGTACACAATGAAGAAGTCGCACAATGGACCAAACTTCTTCAGATCCAGTGACAAGCAGAACAAGAAGCAGCACAAAGAACAATAGCCAAACCGGCACCTGACATCGGTAAAGGGAAAGGAGTACTTGGAGAAGAAGCACCGGTACCAGTGGACTCAACCAAGGGACAGGCATCTAATCCAACGGTTCTCATCTCTCCAAGCAAAGGTAACTTTCAACCTATGCATGTTGATGATATAATTGCTGAGGTTATGGACTTCGGAGAAGTGGATAATGCAGCTAAGTGGTATAGTGTACTTAATGAAGAGGATAAACAAAAGCTGATTGTTGGGATTGTAGAAACCTTCATGGACTATAATAGGACTCCAAGGGACTACAGGTCCAAGTTCCCACCGGAACTAGACAACAGGCTACAAGAAAAATGGAAAACCGGTCTAAGTATGAACACCAGAATCACTAGAGACACACTACTTAAGGTTCAGCCTGGTCTTAGTGAAGAAAGAATAAAGCTTCTACTAGAAGAAGCATCCATGAATTTGAAAACATTTGATAGAGTCGCAGAGATATTGAATGGATATGAGAATAAAGTCTACAAAGACACTTTAGATTATTGGAACACATATGACTTCAAGGCATTGGAGAAATATGGTCCTCAGGATCAAAACCGACTAGTGCAAACACCAAAGGGGGGGTCCATAATTGGTGGAGGAATTTCGACCGAGAAAGAAAAAGTTCAAACAGAGGAGTTCATAACTAATGAACAAACAAATGTTGAACAAGAAGCAGAAATTGATATACCCATGGGGAAACTCCATACAGTTGAGGAGCAGCAACAAAAAGAAGACCTGCCGGGAGAACAACAACAGAATGATGAAGCCAATAAGCAACCGGAAGAAGAAGTTCAACCGGAACACAGAGCTCATCAAGAAACAGAAGACAACAAGGGGCAAGAAGAAGAAATACTAGTCCGCACAGAGCAACCAAGACCAGAGCTAGACCAAGAAGACATTCCAAGCTCCTCTTCTAAAAGGAAGTTGTCGTTTGCCGAGGAAAAGGAAGCAAAAAGGAGTAAAATCATTGATACAGTTGTAGACATCAGCAAGATGTCAACCAGGCAGCTTAAAGAGCTGACCAAAAGAAAACAGGACATGGTCCTGACCATTGTAAAGAACATTCTGTGCAACTTCATTCCAGATGCTGATGTAGATAGCGATGAACCGGTCATCGATCAACTAGAAGTTTTGGCACAAGCAATCAGTGAGGATCTCACAGATCCGGAAACAATGGCAATCAACCACTATGAGAAGAAAAGAGTGGAGATGCTCCACAAACATGTGAAGATATCAAGGTGAATGTGACAACCAACTTGAGAATTCTACAACAACAACTTCAAGAAGCAGGAAGTTTGATGAGCAGAACATCAAACTTTGAAGTGTTGTTGCAAGATCTGTCAGAAAAGACTACCAAGACAACAGAGGCAATTAAAGCCTTGTCCTCTCAGTTTGATATTAAGAACAAAACTGCAACATCCTATAGCAGAGAAATAACAAGTTTAACTCTTGCTCAGAGAAAAATTACTAAAGAGAAAAATAAGCGGATCCAAGATATTATTGGATTTCAAATGTTTTTTGGCACCTACATTTGACATCATGAATCTAACAACAAATTCTACAGAAGCTCTAATCAATGAACCAACCTATAAAACTATGGAAGATATGGAGAATATTATTGCTTCTCTGAAAGCAGCCCAAAAGAATACAGAATATGTAACCGGTCAGTGGCCACCATTCTTGCACTCAGCCCAAACAATATATAAGGATATCTTCACTAGGCTTCAAATATAAAGAGAAGCATTACCCTTTGTCCTATGGAGGCAAAAAGGGGAAGAAGATAATATAGATACAGAGGGCTAAACAGACAAGACAGTGCAAAGGCAACACTGCAGGCAGCACAGTACAAGACAGTGTAGAACTTCGAACTTTGACTAGGAGCACTCAGTCAGGGGAAGTCCGGAACAAGGGAAGTAGTGTTCTACCGATACAAGGCAGTGTTACTAGTCCGTAAGTAAAGTTTGTGTATAGTTTTGCCCACCAATGACAAAGGGGAAGATTGTTAGCAATTTAAGTTGTCATTAGTAAGCATACACACAAATTGGTACAAGGACACCGGTCACTCACAACACTCTCAAGCCTCTGGTAGACAAGCAACATAATGTATGCACCGGTAGATAAAAAGGAATTGTACACACCGGTCAACCAATCTAAGAACACGCACCGATCTCAGTAAGCATACATAAGTTGAACCGGGTATAAAGTTACACCGGTCTAGAAATCCTATAGATCCGCACTAGATTATACGGAGTAGTCTCAGTTCAAACCGGATTGTACGGGACATCCACCGCATAGAAGTGGAGTTAGCTTCTTAACAGGAGTTAGGTTTATTTTTGTGGATGATCTCAAGGTGAACTCCAGATCATAACTCTTAGTTTGTCGCTGATTGCATAATTTGATGTGGAGTTTGCAGCCTGGTGGTTCTATGAGTTAAGGGTTTCATTACGATGAACTCTACTATAAAAACATATCATAGAACGCAAGGAAAGTTGTTGTTGATATTTTTGAAGATTAAAAGGGAGAGGAGGAGGAATACCCTTCTATAGAGTGCTACAAACACAGAGGTGAAGAGTCAAGGGGAGATCAATAGCCAGGCAAATCAAAAGGGGGATCAACAGTTATGATCTAATTAGACAGTCTGTGTCATACTAGATCATTGCTTTTATAACATAAGAAAGCTTATTAAAACCCTTCTAGAAGGGTGAACCTAATCGGTTCGTTGTAAAAATCCTTTAACAAGGTGACGTCTTTGTTGATGTTCAAAGTTCTGCAACCAGGCAGCTCTTAACAGGGCTAAGATCTTAACCGATCTCTTGTAAAAATCCCTTAACTGGGTAGCACCTTAACCAGTGCTTTGTATGCTCCTAATAGGGCACCTTCATTCTACAGTAGTGAAGTTGTGAGCTTTGTCTCACTGTGGTTTTTTCCTTCTAACCGAGGGTTTCCACGTATAAACACGTGTTGATTTGAGTAAGTTCTGTTTATGCTGGTGAATGATTGTCAACTGTCTGTTTTATTCAAGAATTGATTAAATCAATTAAAGATTAGTTTTACTGATTCATCCCCCCCCCTCTCAGTAACCGGTAAAGTATTATCATAAGGCAATGTAATGAATAAATAAGTTCTCGGGTAGTTGTAGGGACCAACGATTGACACTCTTAACCAATTGTCGGGTGCTTTATATTGTGAGTTTGTATTGAGAACAAAGCTAACATTGTATAGACATTATATGGAATGAAAAGAGATATCTCTCTGCCTGTTCACTATGTCCTGTGTTCTATCTGAATTGATATGTTCTTGTATTCCATTTACATTTCTGTTTACTTTGAGTAATAAACATATACCTTGGAGGGAGTAAACATTTTGACGCCGTTGCCTGATTGAACCTAGAGATTTGAAGGAAGGCCAACAAGCGGGATGGCAGAATAATGGGCCGTACGTTCAACCAACAAGTGTTGGTAATTGACAGTGACATTGAAGACAACATGGAAGGAATCCGGGAGGATCAATTGACAAAGGATTTGTTGCATGTGTGAAGTTTTGGTTGACTAGTACGTGCAGAGGGGAGCTCAAGAGAGAGCGGTCCTTGAAGACACAATACGGGACAAACTCATGGTGCGATTAGTTGTCTACAATCTTCGCGGAAGTATTCTTAGATTGTTGGCCCATAACCTGATTGAAGTACAAGAACAACAAGACGAAAAACAAAGGGAATATCTTTGGCAACAAATACTGCAGCGGTATAAGGAAAGGAATTAGAGGGAAGAGGAAGAGTGTCGCATGAATAGACGTCAAACCTCTGGCAATTCCATCAATTAATGCCCCTTCTACCAAACAAAGACAAAAGAAGACGTACTTAGAGGGAGAAAGGAGAGAGAGGAGAAGCATTGGTGAGAAGATCTTTCCATATCAGTGAGTAGAGGGAAAGGCGACGATGATTACAGAGAATTGTTGAGGAATCTCAAAGCCCACCATAGAGCAAAAGTCGAAGTGTCAGCCGAAGCCGAAGTAGAGAGAGGCAAAGGCTCATTGACAGGGAAGGCGGGACACAACTTACATGGTACGAGTGGGAGGAGGTTGCTAGAAACCTACCACTCCTTGACGATGTAGGAGAGCATCTTGCCGACTAGGTAAACAATCTATCCATACGGGCAATGATGAACGAGAACTCAGAGTTGGATTCCATATAGAGTGAATCATCAATGCTCTCTGCACGTGACGAAGATAATGAAGAAAGAAACCTGAAGAGTTAGGTAGCTGAATTATTTGAGAACACTCTATTGGGCATTGAGAATTTATTCATATTAGAGGAGCCAAGGATAGGGAGACGAAACCAAAAACTCTAGGGAGAATGAAGAACCGACACGAGGGAGGTGACCAAGGTGTGGACGATGGAGGTGGACGTGTCGAAAGCTTGCGCGTGACAGAGAGTGCAAGTGAGGCATAAGAACACGGAGAAAGGGCCACTCCATTGTGGTCCAACACGCACAATGCCGATTGAGTAAGAAAGATGGTGAACAACCCGAAGAAGCAAAAGCTCCCTAAATTCACAGGGGATGGATCAGAGGACCTTGCTTGCCATTGGAAGGCATGTGTGACCATATGGGATGCCAATGGCGAGGATGATCATGACTATTGGTTGAAGGCAATCCTTGCCACCCTATGGGGAATTGCCGTTGATTGGTACATAGACTTACCAAGAGCATACGAAACAATGTGGGATGACTTGAAGAGAGCATTCAAAGAAGAATTTAAACTGCTACGAGATGACACTGAGATTGTGGCAAAAATCTATAACATGAACAAGGAAAGAATGAAAATGTATGGGCCTACAATCATAGGTTGAGAGAGTTGCTTGGTAAGTTAGAAAACCAGCCAGCCGATGGGCTGAAAAAGGTGGTTTATTAAGGTGTTGATTCATTCTCTACGGAAGAAAATGAAAATGGTACGTCCCTCTTCGTACATTGATGCCTACAATCGAGCAATGGACATTGAGAGTGAAAACAAGACGTCTTGAGGGAAGAAAAAGGCCAACAATGATGACAACACAGATGAAAGCACCGATGGAGAATCCAAGACCATACAGGCCCTTTGAAGAGACATGATGCAGATGATGGAGTTGAGAGTCGAGAAAGAAAATGAAGGTACCAAGAATGACAAGGAGTTGTGGTGCACCGATTGTAAAGTCAAAGGCCACACAAAGGTGAATTGCCCAAAGAAGTCCTTTTGTGACATTTCTCAAGTATTGGGACACTCCTTAACTCCATTAAGGAGTGCCTGTACAACTTAAAGGCTAGGAGCACACAAGTGCTCTTCACCCAAGGAGAGCAGGCAAATCCAACAACACTGCCAGGGCCAACTACAAACTCTAATGCCTCACTGGTTGGATACTACAACAACTGGTGAGCGATCAACAATGACAATAATACACCTAGAAGTCGGATCTAGTACAATGAGAAGGGCCAACCCATGATCCAATGCTAGAGATGGAATGAGTGGGGTTACTTCGCGTGGGATTGTGAGAGTGAGTAGAGGAGTGGAAATTTGCTGTGCAAATGGTCTAGTCTAGGGAACCATGAGGACACCGAATGTCCAAAGCAAAAAGGGGTAAATATGTTGGACATAAAGAACTTTGAGGAGGTACTGGCAATCATTAGGCTTCAGGCCAAGAAGGTGACAAACCCTAACCCCCATACGGTGAAGGATAGATCAAGGGAAGCCAAGATCGATATTGAACGAGCGATGGAGGAGGAACGAAGAACTTCACATGATGCTGCCAATACTCCCCTACAGTCGAAGGTCGAAAAGAACATCATGAGACAGATGTTGCAAGCCACTGTACCCGTATGGGTATCAGACCTTCTGGAGACCATGCCACAACTGAGGGTGGCCATTACCAATGTAGTTGGTAATAGCACAAGTGATAAGGACAATGGCAAGCCGACAGAGGAACAAAAAGACAGTTCCACCACTGACCCGATGCTCTTGGCGGTAGGCATCGAGAGGAAACCGACTGTGGTAGAGATGGAAATAATGGGACGAAAACTAACAAATACTATTGTGGTCAAAGACTTCGACGTGAATGTATTGCCGAAGGAGACATGGAAAGCCCTTGGCAAGCCAACACTCTTGCCGCCAACCTTCCATTTGGTGGATACTGACTAGCACAACATCAAACTAATTGGAATGCTCATTGCCCAGAAGGTAATTATTGGCACCCAACACTTCTTTTTGGATTTTGTTGTCATTTGTTGGAGAAGAAGGCGTCGATGCCCTTAATGGAAGTGGCTGGTTGATTACAACAAAGGTGAACCACGATTGGAAGAACACATTCTCTATCAAGAGTGATGGAAGGAAGTATGTCATCAGCTTGGGGAATTAGGAAGTTAGTCAGGAGTTGACATCAAACTTACAGTTCCAAGGCGGGGAATTTGACATGGAAGGAGGGGGGATGGAATCCATTGACAAGGGAATCACGGAACTTAGAAATTGCTTAGAAGATGAAACAAGCTCCCTCAATGGGTTGTTTCACTGGCAAATGGAGGACTATGAAGTCTTCCATACGTGTTGCATATGTTGGAGATTGAAGAAGTGGGTACAGAGAGTGAGGTTTTCCCTGTTGAGTATGACAAGTACAAAGGTGTGGTGAGAGTGGATGACACACCGACCTATTGGCTCGAGAGGGATAAGGTAGTCAAGTATGTGGAACTGAACATACAAAAGGTAAACCTAGGAGGGGAAGACAATCTGAAGGTGATCTTGGTTGAGGACGACTTGGACCATGTACTTAAGACAATGGCATTCAAAATATTCCTGGAGTACAAAAATGTTTTTCCTTGGATGTACAAGGATTTGAAAGGGATACCACCAGACTTGTGTGTCCATCGGATTCCTCTTGTATCAGGTGCATAACTCGTATGAAGGAGGCTGTACCGTATGAATAAAAACTATGCTGCCAAAGTATAAGAGGAAATAGAAAAGACGTTGGAGGCAAGTATCATTTTCAAGGTACAAACAAGTGTGGGTTTCGCCCATTGTCATTTCCTTGAAGAAAGAAGAGGACCATATTCGGATTTGTGTGGATTTTAGATGCCTTAACATGGTCACCATTAAGGACCCCTTTCTAATTCCATTCATTGAATTTGACAATATATTGGAGGAGGTGGCGGGGTATGAGATGTACTCATTCATGGACGTTTTTTTTTTGGTACAATCAAATCAGCATAGCGGAGGACAAATTAAAAACCATGTTTGTGGTCAATGATAGAGTGTACGCGTACAACCAGATGTCGTTTGGGCTGTGCAATGCCCTCGCCACGTTTCAACAAATAATATTGCACACTTTTGACAAAATGTCAGTTGGTAACTTCAAAGTCTTCTTGGACGATTGGTCTATCTACAGTGGGAAGGAGACCCACCTCATGGCATTAAAGGAATGTATGGGAAGATGGCAAAGGGCACGACTGGCGTTCAACCCAAAGAAGTGTCGGTTAATGGTACTGCAGGGTAAACTACTAGGTCACATAATATGCAAGGAGAGATTGAAGATGAACCCAAACAAGGTAGGGGTCATCATCAAGATGGAGAGTCCATAGGATGTGACATGGGTAAAATCCTTCCTCGGACACATGGGCTACTACTCGACGATTTATCAAAGGCTTTGCCCAAATATCATTTCCATTATAGACAGGATGACTAGTAAGGGTGAACTATTTATGTGGGGAGTAGAATAGGAGGCATTTAAGAAGCCTAAGTCTAGACTGATGAGTGCACCCATCTTGGCGACCCTAATTGAGACAAGGAATTCCATGTGCACGTGACGCTTCTAACTATGCCATCAGTGCCATGCCGACACAAACTGGTTTGGAGGGGTTGGACCATCCCATATTCTTTGTCAACTGCCTACTCTTGAGGGATGAACAAAACTACAATATAATGGAGAGAGAATCATTGGGCATGGTATACTCCGTCCAAACATTTCGGTGCTACCTACTCGCCACACCGTTCACATTTTACGTGGACCATCAGGTGTTGATGTACCTAGTAAAATCATACAAGGGTGAGTAGGTGGTTTCTCTTACTTCAAGACTTCACCTTCAAAGTTGTAGTGCGGCCCAGAAAGAGCCATGTCATCGCAGACCAACTTTCAAGGATCAAATCAGTAGAATTGCTGGAAGGAGTAAATGAGGATTTTCTAGATGCCCCACCTATTTCAGATTAAAGCCTTCTCCCTGGTACAAAAGCATTGGCCAATACCTATCCACTTCCACATTCTAATGGGACATGCCACCAAGTGAAAGAAGGAAACTGGCCCTAAAAAGCAAAACTTTTCAACTCATCAACGAGCTGTTGTATAAGATGGGGCCATACCAAGTCATCCGAAGATGTGTAATACAGGAGATATCGAGGGTGCTTAAGGGGTCACATAAGGAGCAAGTAGGAGACACACAAGGTGTTGGTAGGCCACATGGGGCCAGATGCCACTACACGCAAAGTACTACTAATAGGACTGTGGTGGCAGACCTTGCATACGAACCCCCAAGAGTGGGTACTGGGATGCGATACCTGTTAGAGGGCAGACAAATCATTAAAAAGGGATTTCATGCCTTTGTTGCCTTTGTAACCGTAGGAATTGTTCGAGAGGTGAGGTCTCAATTTTGTTGGACCATTGAAAGTGAGCAACATGCATCGGTGCCAGTACATTGTACTGGCCACAAAATATCTTATGAACTAGGCGGAGGCAAGGGCACTACCAAAAAACACCGCACTTAGTACAACAAGATTCCTGTACGAATAGATTGTGACCCGATTTTGCATACCAATCCAAATCACAAGCGATTGAGGGGTACATTTCATGAACCAAGTCATCTGGATGATGACAATAGAATTCAAGATATTCCACAACTTGTCAAGTCCGTACTACCCTAGATCTAATGGGCAAGCTGAGTCAACAAACAAAGTGTTGGTGTCAATTTTGTACAAGACATGCAGAGTGGAATAGGAGGATTGGGAGGAAGGCTCTTTGTTGTACTGTGGGCGTATCATACCATGTACAAGGTGACAATAGGGCACACACCCTTCTAGTTGATGTACAGGTAAGAAGCTGTGGTGTCGACAGAGTACACCATACCGAGTTTGAGAATTGCAGTAGAAAACCAGCTTCGGGACACTAGAAACTTGAATGAACGGTTGTTTAACATCACAAAGTTGGATGAATGACACATGACAACACAGTGGGTGACGAAGGTGGCCCAACAGAGACAAAAGTTTTGGCACGATAAGCATCTCCGAAGAATGAACTTCCGGCTTGGATAGTTGGTACTCAAGTACAACGGTCACAATGAACTTCAACTTGGGAAGTTTCGAGTTCGTTGGTTGGGAACTTGGGACCATATAAAGTCAGGGAAGTGGGATTAAATGGCACAGTTAAGCTATCAACATTGGACGATAATCCCATCTAAGATCTTGTGAATGGATCAAAACAAAAAATTTATAGCGAGAGAGAAAGCCCAGATATAGCAATCAATATGTTAGGATATGCAGCTCACGGGGATTGGACAATCAGACACAATCGAGAAATTGAAGATCCAGTTATCACAAAAGATCCAGATAGACCAGACCTAGACTAGGCCAAACTCACGATGGCACCAGAGGAGTGGCTGGCAAGAAAGTATGTGGAAGGTATTGCCAATCCCAAGGTACAATAGCACTTCACGAATGCACTGTTTGGTCGACTAGTGTTATGGGTGTGGATAAATGACTATTGGAAGTGGAAGGTACCCTATGAGGGAAGACGTGAAGGTTATGTGGCATATGATATTGATGAGGAAGATGAGGAGAAACACAAGATGGAGCAAGCAACGAAGGAGGAGATTCGAGAGGACGTGGAGGAGGAAGTGGACTTAGTAGAGTATGGTGCCACTATTGGACCATGCCTAAAGATGGTCATTGAAATGGACAACCTATTCATTGCAGAGGGGGATGGGTATACTGATCATGTTATCAAAAAATGCATTGCTGAAGGAAGGGAAGCTCCATACCGGCCTACCACCAATGCACTCTGGAAGGTAATACCGAACCTCGCCGAACCCCCAATAGTGAATGGAGTAGTATGGTACCACAAGTATAGAGGTCGCTGTGTGGATGAAAGTTATAAGGGTGTGGGACCAACACCCCTAGTCAATAAAATATTCGACCTTGAGTACATTGGAACCTGCTATGGAAATGAATGCTAAAAACATCTCTAAGAACTTGCATGTGGTAATATGCATCTGAAGTGAAGGTCTGCAGCGGTGAGTTAAAGGGAGCGGTGAGTTAAAGGGAATGAAACAAAGAACGAATGATAAAATTGAAGGATTACCAAGAAAGCAGAGATGTAAGATGAAGGAAAACAAGGCAAAGGAAGTCAAAACAATGAATCATTTGCGACTAGCAAAAAAGAGAGGATTCAAGGGGAAACACGAAAGCAAGTTGATAAGTTTGAAAGTGAAAAACATAAAAGGTATGAACTTCTATAAAAAATTGAGAGTGAGAATATTAAAAATGAAAAAGAAAAAAATTGGAAAAGAAGGAAATTTTTGTCCCTTGAAAGGTTAGGATTGGAAAATATTATAAGAGCATGCCAATGAGGAAAAAATAAAAGAAATGGAAAAAGAACATAAAGTGAAAAAAGTAATTTTAGTTGTAAAATGTAAGTGCTTTGTGAAACCCCTAACCCTAGCAAGGAAAAAGTGTCCTTATAAATTATTACTAAGAAATATCCTTAGTCTACAAAATGCCAAGGAGAAATTACCAAGGAGAGGACACAAAAATCATTGTAGTTAAACGAAGAGGAAGTGGAAGCACGAAGGGGAGCTGTACGAAGGGAGGAGGAACCATATAGACCGTATGGTGTAGAGGTAGAACCACAAGAAGGGAGGGGGAAGCAAGGAGAAGTCACCTAGTTGAGACTGTACAAGCCGTACGAAGGGATAGAGGTGAGGAGAAGCCACACTGTGATCGTATGGACTGTACTATATGTCTACCAGGCCAAACATCTATCATGCAGGACGGGAGACACTGTGACCATACAAACTATACCATACGACTGTCGGGACAAACAATCCTCATTGCACACAAGGTCACCGTATGACCCGTACACCCGACATCTCTCACCATATAGCCTGAGGGTGCAACTGTACGAAGAAGGGTTGCATGACATAAACATACACCATCGTATGACATGAGTACATACAGAATATACACAGTACGACCCAAGATCAATACGATAAGAGGTAGAACATACATCGTACGACCTAAGCTCATACAGAGGTGGTAGGGTTGGACCGTATGATGCAAGGAATTTAGAGAGACCGTACGACTGGTGCAAAGACAGGCATCTGAATGCATGTCATATAGTAGAAGGCAAGGAAAAAACAAGGTTGGGAGTAGACCATACAGTTGAGGGGATAAAGACATGATGGTGAAGGGCAATTATGGAAACCCCAATACAAGAAGTTATGAAATAAAATATAAAGATGGAAGTGACAAACAAAAGGCATCACAAGCAAGTATGGTGACATCGCGCAACAAGAAGAAAGTGCGAGCAAAAGTGCAAAAGGATGAACTAGTAACTATGCAGTCTCTTACATTTGAAAGCATTACTGCAGTGAGTGCAAAACCTGGTGAGAAAACACTCTAGACAATCACTAGGTCAAGGACTCCTTGTGGAAGGTTTAGGTGGACAAAATAATTCTAATGCTTGCATTTGACCTTCAAGAATTTGAACTACTACTGCACACCATGGTTGCATAATATGTTGCCATTCATACAAGTCTATGGTACAATACTTTGGGCACACAGTGGTGGTATCCTTCTCACCAAAGGAATTCACCAAAGTATTCGACGTTCCCTCCAAGGGTCATTCCGTGATGAAACCCTCATCCAAAATGACTATTGAACACCAAGAGTTGTTTCTTAAGTTAGTATGTAGGCGTGACCTTTGCTAGATTCATGTGGGTCCAAAATGTTAGCAATCATCTTCATGACAGGATCTCAGTGGTTTTTTCAAATACCTCTGCTAGATTCATGTGGGTCCAGTTGTGTAGTGCCACCCCCCATATTAGAGACACCTCCATTGGAGCGTGCTACTTCCCTCTGACATCTTCCTTCTATGCTATCCACAATGGCCCAGTCGGTGATCCCTATGCCGACCTTAATTATAGTATTGCTCAGTTTTCAGTGTCCGGTGACATTCTCATCCTTGGCAATTTCAATGCTAGGACCTGGGTTGCTCAGGTGCTCCTTCATGATAGGGGGTGGACTCCTTGTGCATTGATGATAGTGATCCTGCTACTTCAGTACTCCATAGATCTTTTGATGACTCCTCAGGATCCCTTACCAAATATGGTCAGTTTCTCCTTCATCTCTGTGAGTTTGGATCTAGTGATTCTGAATGGGTTAACTTGTTTCTCGGGTTCCCATTGCTTCACTTGTAGGCCTCACGGGGGTGGGGCTAGTGTGGTTGATTACACGCTCCCTAGCTGGTTGTCCCTCGATTCCATCCACCACTTCTCTATCACCCCCATTCCTCTTGTTGATCTCCCTCTCTTCCTATTCTCCCCACCCCGTCCCTTCCTCGTCTCTCCCACTCACCTCACTCCCCCATACCCTGTTCCTATTTGAGGATGGGAATCGCAACCTCTTCTCCACCATCTCAGACTTCTTCTCCCTCCCCTCTCTCACTTCTGGTTTGGGTGCACTGCCTCCACGTTTCACCGCCTCTCCACCTCTATTTGGGATGCTACTTGTTTGTCCTTCCCTCACTTCACCACACCCTAACGCACCCCCTCCGGATTGAGGAACACTTGCCCTATGAACAAGTGGTATGATGATGATTGCAAAACCCTCCACCAGACTATGCATTCTTCTTTTACCCATGAGCAACCCTCCTTCATTGGGCTGCGGACTTGTTACCTTATTCTCCTTTGACACAAGAAGTGCCTTTTCATCTCACAGCGTAGGAGAATTCTTTGTGCCTCCATCCACTCCCCTAAGTCTTTTTGGCGCACCCTCCTCCCTCTTGTGCTTGACATTTGCCTCCTGTTTTTCCACACCTCTGAGCTTTATGATATTCTGGGCCAGCCCCTCATTTAGGCCACCCCCCCCCATTGCCATATCTTCACTTGCATGAATGTCAGGAATGCAGTCAAGATCATGAACAACAACAGAACGACTGATGAAGAGAGGTTCCAGGTTAAGTTCTTCAAACATGGCCTTCCGGTCCTTGGTAGGTACTTAGGTGATCTCTTCAATTAGGTGGTTTGTTTGGGGTTCCCCCCTCCTAGTCACATCACATTATCCACTCGATCCACAAAGTGGGATCGGTCTCAGATCCCAATAACTACAAGAATATTATGATTGGACACACCTTTTCCAAGCTGTATGCTACAGTTCTACACACTATTCTCTCTAGGGAGCTGGATCAACATTCCATTCGTGCTAGAGGGCAAGACGACTTTAGGCTGGATTATCAGATTATGGACCATGTCATGCTCCGGGCTATTATTGAGGAGGCTCGTCATTGCTCCTCGAAGGTGTATTGCTGCTTTGTGGATTTCCGCAAGGCTTTTGACTCTGTCCTGAGGATGGCCCTCTTTCTGAGGCTTTGGGATATTGGCATCTTTGAGATCCTTTTGATGACTATTATGAGATTATACGAGGGGGTTGTTGGCCGTCTTAAGACTCCTCACAGGCTGTCGGATTTCATCAGGAGTACTATTGGGGTCAAACTGGGTTGCCCCTTGTCCCCTACCTTGTTCGGCATTTACATTGATGAGTTTGGAGGGCTTCCTTCAGGAGCACTCTCGTGTGGGGGATGGTTGCCAGGTTCTTATCTCTATTTTTCTCTTCACTGATGATGTCCTTTTGGCCTCCTCTACGGACAATTTGTAGAGACAGTTGGATAGCTTTGCCTCTTTCAGTGACTTAAGGCATCTTATGGTTATTTTGGGGAAAACCAAGGTTATGGTTTTCAATGGGCTCAAGACCTCTCACCTCCACTTCTTTTATAGGGGCAGCAGAGTGGAGATCACGTCTTCATACACTTACTTGGGGGTCAATTTCTCTAGCCCTTGGTTCAACATGAGGCCCACCCTTCAACCATGTATCGATAAGGGGTATGGCTCTCTGACTCTTCTGAGAGTTATTGCTTTCAATACTCCAAGATGACCCTCATGGACACTCTTATCAGACCTACTACTCTCTATGTTTCTATTGTTTGGGGGCCTTCCTTGTTGGGATTGGATTGGACCTCTATGGAGTAGGTTCAAACCCTTCTTCGGTGCACCATCAGGTGCAAGTAGTCCATTCCTCATAGTATCATCCTTGCAAGGTTCAGGGCACACCCCTTCAGGCTTGAGGCCTTCTTTGATCCAATTTGGTTTTTACATATTACCTTTGTGGTTTTGTCGACTCTCATGAGGGGAGACACATATACCCTTGCCTATTGCTCCTTGGAGTCAATTGCTTTTGTCTCCTCTGGTCGTGCTCCTGGGTGGTTCGTTGAGGCCTCGATCCTCCTTGGGTCTATTGGGATTTGGTGGATCGTCTCCCCCCTTCCAATACTCCCTTAATGCCCCTCCCCATATCCTTCCCCCTAGACAGGAGCTGAACAGGTGCATTAGGTTGGACATCTATAGGTAGTACATCCACACTACTTGGGTCAACCCCCATAGGGGGCCTTCACCCCAAGATGGTGTTCTATGTGGACCATTTCCTTGAGATGAGGGACGAGCTCATTGTCTGCCCTTCTTACTTATCGCACCATTGGTCCCATTCTCTCAGGATCTCCCTTGGTTCTTTTAGAGTGGGACCCCACAGGCTCTGCTTTGAGATTGACCACCAGCTTGACAGAAAGGAAAGGATCAGCCAATTATGCAGCATGAGGGAGATTGAGTTGGAGGAGCACTTCATTTTCCATTGCTCTATTTATTATGATTTTACTGCCTTTTTAGGGACACTTAGGGCCTTTCCACCCTTTTTAGATTCACAGATCAAAAGTGACTTGCTCTCTATCTCCAGGAAGCTACCAAGCTTTGTGACAACTCTTTTCGACATCAGCCTCATGCACACTTGCACACATCTCGACTTATCACCTCCTTCTTCACTGGGCTCTCTTCGATGCATTGCACCAAGAGGTAGTGTGCCCCCCCCTTCCGATCACTCTAGATTTGTGGGGCTTAGAGGGACTCTTCTTAGCTTCGACCTTCCTCTTCCAAGACCTCTTAGAGGTGGCTAGTTGTCTTAGCTGGTTCCACTACTTACCCTTCTGTTTGGAGGTTCTTCTCGGTGACTCAAGTTTCTTAGGGGGTGGGGGTTTTCCCTCTTGGACCACTCGCACCCCCCTTCTTCCTCGGTTTTGGCTTTGTGGTTCTTTTCGTTTCTTGTTGCTTCGGCTTTGTCTTTCTTCGGGTACGGTTTGGTACCCTTGTTGCGGGTTGGGCCCTTGTGTTTTGTTTGACAATCCCTTTGACCCCTTTTGTGGTCATTTGTTGGACATTAATGAATTTATCTTATCTTACCTTATTTGCACAGGAATGGGACAGTTTGTGGAGCAACTACAATAGTAGGGGACTGAAGAAATCCTTCATTGTTTTAACAAAATGGATGTGTATTCTTGATTTGGTGAAAAGCAAGCTCATAGAATCGAGCAGGGACCCTGATATAGTGATGTGGATGGTTAAGCTAATCAACGACCTTATGAACGAGAGGGTGTACAACTGTGCTCAAGTACTCTCAGAGCGCATCAGGGATTTTTGGAGCCTCAAGCATAAAACTTTCTACATGCCTCATCACGCTATAGCATTGTTTTTAGAAGCCCTGTGATTGCAAGTACCATCAGAACAATGGTGAAAGTTCATACCAGCAAGTAGGGTTGAGTCGTATATACCAACCATGTCATACTAGATGCATATGGACACCCTCACGACTGGAGGAGGGGAACCCCTTTGAAAAAGGCATTGGCAAGAAACCACTATCAACAAAGAGGAGGATGATGAGAGTGAGGGGGAAGAGGATACCATGGCAGTCTCTTCATTCTTAGAGAGTGAGAGCAGAGTAGAGGAAGGGTTTTGTATGGTGCCGCATGGAGGGGATAGTGTAGAGGTACATGAAACAACAGGTGGAGTCAAGGGAGAGAGTATTGAGGAAGAAGTTTTAGAAAGGACGACACCACAAAGAGGATGACACCTGTAGTGGCCGACTCGAGAGTGAAATGATCTATAATGCCTAAGATTGTATACACTAGCACAACTCCCACCCATTGCACGCTTGACTGAGGGGGCACATTAGGTCCATTCAACAGAGCATGGTTGACCTAATGCATAGGGTAGGGCTAATCACACTTCACATGACTACATATCGAGGAGTTGAGGAGGCTACTCCTGTAGCTTTGGTGGTAGCATCGATTAGCAAAGCCATTACTCCCGCAGAAGAGGGTGTGGTCCCTACAACTGAAGTCTTGGTCCCCACAATCGAAGGTATGACCCCTTTGGTCGAAGGTTGGGTCCCCACGACCGAAGGTACTCCAACAAGAGATGCAGGAGGGAGGAGTATGACACTTGTGCACCAAGACACTACAAGGGACATGGGTGTAGGAGATACCATAGAAGGGGATGCAACACTTGTGCCTGCGGGGGAGGATGACGTGGACACTAGGATGGATAGTCTTTTGGACATATTTAAGATGGGCATATTTGAAATCTCACCCCCCTCTTCTACTACTTTGTTGATGGTTTAGCATTCTCAATAGACAGACGCCCAGTATGAGCTGGAGACAGTAGCTGGGGGATCTCTCGGAGATTAGGAGGTGGTACCAACAACAAGAGAAGAGGTAGTTAGAATTGAAGAAGAGAGTGCACACCGGGCCGGCATCTTTTTACAAGAGGCTATAGGGCAGGGGATGATACCAGAGGAGTTATGTAGGATGAGGAGTACATTTGGGCTTCCAAACCCAACCTATGGGATGCCATACGATCATTGTAGAGGTACTTTGCAGAACTAGGAGTGGTTGCAGTGGCACGCAAGATGGTAGATCTTACCAAACAAATAGACATGGGTCCCGTCTTAGTTGAGGTATAGAGGCTTTTGTAGTTTATGACAGGAGGGTGCCAACAGGCATTTGCAGATCACTTTATAGCTCGGGGATGGCCACTCACAGAGACGTTGGAGATGGTGGAGACATGGTGTAGACCATACACTTTGGAAGAGCAGAGTGGTATGATGGGTGATCTCCATAGCATGGAGCATGCATTTAGAGATACATTTCTCCAGTTCCAGAGAGCTACTTAGTGTGGGAAACAGGCAAAAGAGGGGCGCTAGAAGGCAGGAGAACACATGTTGGCAGTGCAATGAGAAGTTGCAACCCAGGAGAAGCTCAGTACCTTGGAGGCGCAATTGGCCCATGAACGAATGGTACGGTCAGAGGAGACTCAACTTGCAAAACTTGAGGGGCGGTTGGGAGCCATTGTAGGAGAGTTGGAGAAGACGAAGAGAGACTTGATGGATGAGGTCACAATAGTGAGAGTTACTTGGCAAAAACAATTGATAATAGAGTGTGACTTGTGATCCATTCGACAACAACTTTCTAGACCAATGTCATTGACCACTCCAAGAGCGTCCTCTCACCCTCCCTCCTAGTAATTGTTCTATTGTACTGCATCGGCCCATTTTTGCTTTGTTAATCTGGAAGACGACTACTTTTTGTGGGGGCTGATGTTAGTGATAGTTTTGCCAGTCTGAATAAATAATGTTTTGTTATGTATAAGGCAATGTAATGAATAAATAAGTTCTCAGGTAGTTGTAGGGAATTGATGGTTGGTACTCTTAACCAACCATCGGGTGCTTTATATTGTGAGTTGGTACCAAGAACAGAACTAGCATTGTATAGACATTACATGGAATGAAAAGATATATCTCTCTGCCTATTCACTGTGTCATGTGTTCTATTTGAATTGATATGTTCTTGTATTCCATTTATATTTCTGTTTACATTGAGTAATAAACATATACCCTGGAGGGAGTAAACATTTATCAATCAATGATTATAAATTTCTCTGCATTTAACCAAAGAGGCTAGTTTGAGTTGGAATTTTTGTTCAATAGTGGCTCTTGCGCTCTTCTCCAAAGGATACATTTGATAATATTCAGGGTATCCCTATCCTAAATGTATTTTATGTCCTGATATCAAAGACTGTGGTGTTGTAAGAAGAGTCTCTGATCTCTTTCTTCTTCATCCTTTTCTTGAGTCAGCAGAGATCAGATGGCCCAAATGATACTTGCAAGATGTCACAAGCTCACAGTGCATAAAAGCTCAGAGAAAATGAAAATTGCAGTTAAAAAATGCATGCTGATGGCCATCTAACAAAGTGATTTGATGGTGATGATTGGAATGGCCATGCTCATCAATTGTGAGATTAGACACTCTTATTTATGATCATGTGATGTTACAGTCTCATTAATATGTGGGGCAATTGAAGAGTTGCCAAAAGACAGGAGAAAAACAACGCCCAACTTTTTAATGATTGAGGTTCAACTTTCCAAGTTCAAAAATTTGTGAGGAATTCAACTTATTATCCATGGATAATAAATTAGATAACTCCGCCTTGTCATCCTATCTCTTCTTCTAAGTTGCTTTAAGGGCAAATGGATCTGTCCTTGCATTAGTGAGGAAGACAACTAGGGGGTTCCATTCCCAGCAGAGGTGCTGGAGAGGAAATCACTTTGAATGAATAGATTAACTCCCTAACATTGATTTAAGATATTTACAATTTTCCAGCTGGGGGTGTTTTCTCTTTTCATGGCTCGAGTGATTAGTTTGGAGTCTCCTTCCACCATTATTCTTTTGCATCCCATACTTGAGCCAAGAGAAAACTTCCACAAGTGTGATAGCTTCTGCCTTTGAAATAAATGCCAAGCATGCACCCATGAAGATGCCTTGCTGATTTCTTAAAAGGAAGTGAGATCCAGCTGTTCACAGACTACCCATTCAAGCCCCATCCCAATCATTTTGTAAAACCTAAACGAGGGAGTTCCACTTTGCATTCTTTATTACAACTTTCTCATATCTAGGCCCAACACTGGTGGATTTTATGTGCAATATTACTGTCTATATAAATGGCAAAATATAATATGGGTCTGTTTGTTTGGTGGAATTGGGATGGAATTGGAATTTTGAAATTTTCTAATACTGGAATTTACATATTCTATGTTTGTTTCTAAAAAATGAAAATGAAATAGGTATTTGTGTATTCTAATTTTACCCCAAAACCATCCTTCTTATCTTCCGCCTGAAACCCTGGAATTGGAAAACGAATTCCAATTCCAATTCTTTCGTTCTTCTTTCCTGCCCTTCGCTACTTGTTGCCCCTCTCGATTCTGATCTGTGGTGGATTTTGTCTCCTCTCCACGGTCCATTCAATGAGATTAAACCACCATTCTGAGTCAGATCCACGCAGTCTCAGTCCCCATTTTGTGGCCCTAACATCTTGCGGTGTTTTGTTTTGAAGGAAGCCAATACTCCTCCTGGCGGACCATACTACTCCACAAGCAGAGACGTTCCAAAAATTTTAGTTGGCAGTGTTTTTTTGAGGACCATAACCCTTGATCCACACGGCATTTTGTGGCTGCTCCGTCTTTTCCATGTACCCTCCATAGAACAATTGACATGATTGGAATCAGTGAGGGAAAAGCTTGAGCGGGATAAAATTGTTGAGGCACGCTGTTTTGCATCCTTGTAGAGTTGATCCTTGTGCATCAGGCAAAAAGATATTGTTGACCCAGAGGAACCCATCAGTTGTTTCCCTATACACCATTTTTTTCTAAGAACAAAGGTGAAATTGGTGCCTCCCTCACAACCGCTCATAATGTGGACTCACAACACAGCTTTTACAACCCATCCAGCATCTTCTACCGGTGACTTAAGGATGAGAACTGGGAATCATTTTTCTTGTATTTTTTTATGCAATTTGGGCATGACAGGACACCAAATTAATACGTTGCTTCAAGTGTGTGAGGTTGTGACTTAAAAAAAAAAAAAACCTTATCACACACTATCTACCCATTTTCCAGGTATTATTCCAATTCTAGATTTATGGAACCAAACACAGAAAATGCATCTTCTTACTCATCTTCTAGGTGAACCAAACGGGTTCCACCATATTCCAAAAACCATTTTCCAGATTTAAAACTTCCAGGAGTTTCAAATTCCAGTATTTGTAAATTCCAGCATTCTTATATTCCAATTTCCAACAAACAAACGGACCCTTAGTTCACCACCATGCAAGATGCCAATTTGATCTCTGAGAAACCCTTGTATAAGTGTTTTACTAGACAATTGTTTTTCCATTTACCTCATGTATTGTCTGACAAAGTACAAAACCTTCTGATTCAAATGTATGATCTTTACCATGTAGTACACTTCACCTGAATTATTATGATTCCCATATTTTAGACATATTAACAAGTTCTAACAAAGTGATACTTCAGGTTTTTTAGTATGTGTTGCTGAAGGATTGTTGTTTAAGTAGATAATATTTTTTCTATAAGGATTATGTGTAAAGAAAATGACATCAAAGACTGAATGTGAACTTCATGCGTTGCAATTCTTCTGGATTCCAATGCTGAGTTGGATTTCAATTTAGGAAGCTGAAATTCTCATCTAACATTTATGTTATGCCTTGAATATAGAGACTGACGTCATGACCAAGCAATTATAGGGATACAAACATACCCAAACAGACAAAGGTAGATGATTAGTTTGAGCAAAAGAAGTCTCTTGATAATAATCTGTGTGAGAGGAAGTAAAAGATGATAATTGATAATAGAGCTAATATGAATTGGGAGCAGAAGGGTTAACAATGTTGTTTCCCTTCACTTATGGTCCAATATCAAATTATTGGTGTCTATAGTAAATAATAGTTTTACAGTGTATGCTGTTAGCTGCATGGTTAGTCATATTAACAGAATGTGTGTTGACTTTAATAAATAAAGTGCTGCATATTTTTAAAGTTTAAAGGTAACAAATTTGAAGTAAATTCCATTTTGTTGGTTTTCCATAGCAGGAGCTGTTTTATAAGTTATAACTCTAATAGCATTTTACTTGTGCAAGAATAAAATGCAACACTTAACAGTTATAACACATCTTTGTGGGCATGAAATTATTGATTTTTGATAAATGCATTAAATTTATTTCTGAATATATTTTTTGTTATGAAGGCTTAGGGCTTATATGCCAATTAATGCTTTATTAGATCACTGAATTTTAAATTTCATTTAGGGAGAAATTCTCCAGCAGAGGTTACACATAGGTCACCATAACCCTTTTCTCAATAACATGAATTGTGTTCTTTGCGCTCATTGCATCTAGGCTAAGTTACCAGTCCTGGTACTGGTTTGGCCACCGTTTGGGTTTGCTGGTTCGGTTTGCGGTTTCAACCAAAAAAATTGGGGGTTGTGTTTGTTTTAGGTTCATCCATATAAAAACATATACAAATTATATATATAAGGTTTTCAATTAATAACTAATAAATAAATATTGTAAAATAAAATATCGATATACATTCATTTATATAAATATAAATAAAAAATTAAATGATTGTATACATATATATGTGAAATATAAAAATAATCTATAAATATATTAATACTAATATAACTATAACTTAGTATTCATAACATTTGTATTCGTATTAATATATTTAGAAATTAATTAACATTAATTATTTATAACTTTAATTTGTATTCATAATATTTCTATTTTGACCAAGCTTGTTTTATTAAAGTTATTTATAATTACACCTTCACTTATGACTGATAAGCGTGAAATTAATTAACATTAATTATTTATAACTTTAATTTGTATTCATAATATTAAATATATCTATTTTGACCAAGCTTGCCCTAGCTTGTTTTATTAAAGTTATTTATAATTACGCCTTTGCTTGTGGTTGATAAGCATTCTAATATATATAAATTAATAATATAATATATAAATCTTATCTTATAATAGTATAATATAATTCTATCTTGGGCTTGATTTGACATGAAATGTGTTGGCTCGGAGGCGTGCATCTCAGTCAACGATGAGTCTCTTCTCTCAATCAAACATATGGGTTGACAACTTTCCCTCCTTCCATAGCGAGGTTTGCATCCTCCACCAACGATCGAGCAGCAGATATTGAGATAGATGTTGGTCAACTATTTACTATTAGTAGGCATTGTTCCCCACTGCTTCACCAACTACTTCAAATCAAATTCCTTGGCCAAGCATAGGAGTGGCTTTGATGCTTCATTGGCAGTCGCCCACCCATGACATATCTTTGTCAATGGTATTTACAAACACTTAGGATCTCCAACACATACGCATTTCTTGCTGCATTGAATCAAATTGCCAGCAAATAAGGGAAAACTCTAGAGTTTGTTGTAGGGAGGAGGAAAAGAAAGTTAAAAACAATCCGATTTTCCTCCAAAAATTGTTAATTGTTTTGTCGATTTCACTAGGATTCTTAAAAATTTGGTTGGATTCAAAGTGGGTTTGTGTTGGTTTGTCAAAGTAGAACCCATAGAGAAAAGCTAGAACTCTTGCCAACTTTGTGGTCAGACTGCACCCATATTTGATTTGGGAGAGGATTCTAACTGAATCCAAGGGTTTTTCTTGAAGAACCAATAACATAGCATCTAGGTGACGCTTGCAGGGGGGAAGTAATGTTACTTCTTGGGAGGTCAACCATCCTAGTGCTACTTGTACTTTTAACCATGGGGTTTTCCCCAAGATGAAGCACATGTAGCTTGCTACCCAATATTCTCTCTAGGCTTTGAGCAAGTGTTGTGCTTGATGAACCATTCAACATAGAGCCCCCTTACCTCATCCATCAGTTTCGCTGATTCTCTTTTTTCCTATTTGAGGGATCGTTTTTTGGTACAAATAATTGCACTAGTCCAAAAATCCTTCTAACAGATACCTAACTGACAAGAAGCATTGGTTGCCTATTATCCCCTCAACATCCTCATCATTCACATTTTGTATTTAATCATACATGAAGCTCTTCGAATCTTCCATGTTCACAACACTATCTCCTCCCTGTCCATAGCTTTGCATGCCTCCTCTGGCAGGTTGTTTCCTTCATTCTTTTCTTCCACCATCATCAACACAATTATATTGTCCTATTGCTCTATGTTTTTTATGTTAAGAAGTTTAATCAGTTTGTGGAAAGATTTGACAATTTAGCTTATAAACACTTATTCTGGCTGTATTTAGTTCTGTTCTTTCTATTCTACCTTCTTCAGTGTCCATAGATATATTTAGAGTATGCTGAAAGAGGCAATCCTTCTTGTCAATGGATGAGCTAAAGGGACTTTATAGTGAATGGTTTATAAGGCATAACACTTCCTAAAATTTTTGCAAATGGGATGTCAAGTTAAGTGTGCTTGATCTCAGGGGGAACTTCGTGGTTAAGTGGGCTTGAGTTGGAGAAGTATTGGAATGGATGACCTTTGAGTAAGTCTTGACGCTTTACCCCTGTGAGCATCACCTAGATGCATTAAGTGCTAAGAAGACCATTCATTCTCATGAGAGATGTGTTCGTGTGAACCGCTAATCATGAAATATGGTTCAATGAGCTTGGCTGAACAACTTTACAGTTGATTCCTGATATAAATATAATAATTTGACACACTGCAGAAAATACTTCCCACTTGTCTATCAGAAATTTTACTTAAAACCAAAGAAACAATGGGTTATCTCAATAAATAAACCTTCAACACATGGGCTTGATCCTCATGACCAAGTTTAAACAGGCTGAAATTAAATAGAACTAGTTGATCAATGCTGTAGATGTGGCAATCTATGGTGATTTTCAAATGTGATGACAGTATCTGCATTTTAATCTATCTTTATCACTGGTTTCTATTAATTGCATATTCATCATTACAGCAAATTACATCCACACAAGTGTAGAAGTCATTTCCTTAAAGCTTAACTATATAATGACATGATATTTTGTTTCAGTTGTGTTTTGTAATTCTTGTTGGAGTTGTATAAACTTTTATGACACAGCAAGATGCTGCAAAATTAAACAAAACAACTGCCAGTCCTATCATTAATAGCACTACCATACTAAGGTGAAAGTTTGCCAAGATTTCTTTTCAAATTTTAGACTCTGGAATGACATGCTACCTCCAGCCTTCAGCCTGTATTCATAAGGGATTGCTGGAACATATGGTGCAAAAGCAATATGATGCAACTATACATCCTGCACTTTAATTACCATTCCAGTCAGCAAATCCACCAGAAAGCTGATGAGAAATGCTGCTCCTTATGCCACAAAAGTCCTACAGAGACCCACATGCAGACCTAGAAGCTGCTGATAGTGACCTAGACCAACACATCTTGTTTAATGCAATGAAAAGAAGAGACATCCCACACAAGTTTCTTGCTGCAATCAGTTTTATTTCTTCATCTAAGCTACCTTTTCAACAAGCACATTTGGGCATAGTCCATCACTGATCACTCTGTGAGACTGTACCGATAGATCAAATTTTTTTGGACAGTTTTAAAACCTCATGTAAAACATGCTGTGCATGGCTATGATAACAAAGGCGTTGGGCATCTTTAAGCAAATACTTTTTAGCAGATGTACAGTGCATGTGCATCTGCTCCTTTTAAGTAACAACTTGTAACACTGTTCCCATAGAGTTGCATTTTTAATCTCCTTTGCATTATATTGCAAATGGATGTAAAATATCACTGCTTGGTGCAAAAACATATTTATGAGCGTTCTTATCAGTGTAGGTTCAATTATAATGGTAGATTAAAACACTTAAAGTTTAATTTTTTTCTGATTGCTCAGATCCAAGGCCCTCCATTGCAAGGCTTATATTTTGGCACAGTCTAGGAGGATACCTGAAAGGTTTATATTTTGGCACAGTCTAGGAGGATACCTGAAAGGTTTTACTAAATTTAGATTTACGCCTGCGTGTTGCTATATTGTCAATGTTTAATTTTAATGCTTGCAAATGGTTGTATATTAACTGTGCCTACTTTTAGGAGTTTGGTTATTGGATATCCCATGAATGTAAATAGCTTTTTTTATTTTCAAAAGTAAGAACTGAGGAAGCCATGAAGTTAAATAATTGTGCTTATGCGTAAGTAACATGTAGTTCTCCAGCTCAGATGTCTTGACCTTTTGGTATTGGGTTTATATGATTACAAAATTCAAATGGATGTAAAATACTGTTTTCTTATTCCTAAAAGCTTGCAATACGGAGCTTTTAACACATACAATTTAGGGTTTTCAAAGAATAGTTCTTTGCCCATTTTTTTAGGCATAGTGTCTGTAGATGGGTATTAAGTAGTCACTATGCATGTATTACCACTCTTTTTGTTTTGTATTTACAGGCTGCTGATTTGAATTGGACTACAAATTAGCTCATGAGGCTTGGCTGTAGTGGCATCTTTCCAAATATTACTGTGCATGGCTGTAATATTAATTTGGAGTGAGTCAGATCAGGGCAGGTGTTTTCATTTACAGAGCTTTGACTTTAACATCAAATATTCTGATGTGTAGGGCATGAAAAATACTTAAATGCATGTAAGAAGTAATCAACTCTAATGCAAGTAAAGTTGCCAATGCAAGAAGAGAGTAGAAGACTGTAGTAGAGAAGATAAATGCATGGGATAATTACAAGTTGGATAACTTCGTAATGACCTGCAAATTGGGCCGTTGTATCAGTTGGGCCACTAGGAAACCCATCATAGCCAATATCATTGGCAAACAAAATATTTGTGTTGATTGGATTTCCCTTAGAAGGAAATTTTCCTCATCAAACAATTTGGACAACACTCTAAAATTGGAGCATTATCACAATAACCCTGAATGGAACAACAAGGTGCTGCCAGGGTTTCAACAGAGAAACACATGGGAGTGGGTTTCTACATGGTCTAATGCTACTCAATGCTATTGTTCCATTTCTACTTATTGTTGTTTAGAAACTAGGTACTACCCAATTGAAGAGGACACAAAAACTTCTTCTCAAATCATGGATGAAATAAGTGACGAAGATGGTTTTAAGGATCAATCTAATCAGGTAAATTCTTTCCCTGCTTTACTTGGGTTATTTGTTTTTTATTATTTTCAGTAGAAGCGTTTCCCTATATTTATGTGAGATTTTCCCCCTTTTTCAAAGCTATCCCACATTGGGAGTGGGAATATGTTTTCTTAGCAAATGGAAGACTGTACCTAATGGGCAGCAGTTGATATAATCCAACAGAAGGCCAATCTCATTTCATATATCAGACGAAAGCTAGTTCATATTTCAGATTGTGAGAAAGGCTCACTAACAGAGTTCTTGTAAAGACCTTAAGGTCTGAATGATCTGAATCCTTTGTTTTTCTTAAACTATTAAATTCCTGCTTACCTAATATAGATTCAAGAAAAGAAAGTGAACTCTAAATTTGTTTTAGAACATTCAAACATTCAACAGTGCTTACACAGATTCACTAGAAGCTGCAAATTTTGAAACCGATTTATTCATAGAAAACTGACATAAATTCTCTTAACAGCAGCAGTTGAGCTTACAGATTGCACAAAACTCAATATTGAGTTCGAACTACAACAGTAGAGGTGACTTGTGGGGGTTTCATCCCTTCACCCAGACAACAAAGGTGATTCGTGGGGGTTTCGTCCCTTCACCCAGACAACAGAGGTGATTTGTGGGGGTTTCGTCCCTTCACCCAGACGTGCACAACAACAACAACAATATTCAGCATAACCAAAAAAAAATGCTAGAGTCTTCTATATATACCTACTTGGGGAGATTCATTATCTTGCCGTGCAAGGCAAGTAAACAATCTGTTTAGATCCCTTTCTAGAAGTCAGTAGAAGGGTTCATTAACTTGCCATCCAAGGAAAGTAAACAATCTGATCTGGCCCCTTCCTAGAAGTCGGTAGAAAATACAAAACAGAAATAAAACAAAACAAAAATCTGATTTTCCGCAAGAAGACAATTGCTCAGTTGGCAGCAATCTGATTTTTCTCTAATCTTTTTGCAAGAAGACAAAACTTGCACAGTTGGTAGCCAGCACTGCCTTCCAGGCCAAGTGGCCTCAAATTCATGGGAAGGTCTGAATGATCTGAATCTTTTTTTTTCTTGAACTGTTAAATTTGAAAACAAACTGCTTGCCTAATATAGATTCAAGAAAAGAAATGTAAATTTATTTTAGACCATTCAAACATTTAATCATGCTTACACAGATTTACTAAAAGCTGCAAACTTTGGAATTCTGATTTATTCATTAAAAAACTGGCACAAAATCTTTAAATAGCAGAAGTTTGCTTACAAAACATAGAATCCTTTAACAATAGATTTCAAGTTATAGATATTGCAGACCCAAAATAGAGTTTGCACAATACACAGTAGAGCAGAGGTGATATGTGGGGTTTTTGTGACTTGTCCCTTCACCAGACATGCATAACAGAAAACAACTTACTCAGCATGCCCAAAAACAAACAAGAGGCTGCTATTTAAGCTAACTAAGGGTGGTTTAGGGAGCCACCTTCACAAGAAACCCTAGGGTGGCTAGTGCTAAAGACAAACAAGAGAACCGCAACCTAAGAGAACCCTAAGGCATTTTGCTACTAGAGACAAAGCAAATCTAATTTCCTTCTAGGAGACAGCTGTCACTACAAGACAAAACAAATCTAATTTCCTACTAGGAGACAACTGTCACTATAAGACAAAATTGGGCTTCTTCAAGAAGTTGATGGTTCTTACTAGAAACTTCAAGACCAAAATCTGATTCTTTTCTTTCTACATAAGATAAGACTGTTTATCTAGCAGCGATTTGATCTTTTCTTGCTTTTTCTAAAAGGAGACAAAACTTCACAATTGGCAGCCAACACTGCCGTCTAGGCTAGGTGGCCTCAACTTTATGGGTTCATTACAATTCTGATGTTTTGCAGCGCATTTTTGTTGTGAAAGATATTTTCCTTAAACTTTTTCAGCATGCATCTCATCAAAGTTCTTTGTGATTTCTTGCACCTCATTGGATCTGTTTGGGAGTTCTTTTATGAATTTAGTTCCATCTAACACCTGGAATTATCCGCTAACAATCTCAATTTAAGGCAATCTTATATTTTGTGTTAGATGGTTTATGAATGTGCAAAATTGGGGTATTCTTAAACTAAAATCCTAATTTTAATGTTTGTTATGTGGCAAAACAAATGAACTTTATGATGTAATTCTTATTAACTAGGGGAAAGGACCTAGTACCTGAGTGCATTCCAATGGCTGTGATAGCAGTTGTTGATTTAATACCCCTTGTTGATTTAATGCCCAAATTTTTTGACAACATTGCACCAATAGTTGTGACCTTAAAGTTGTTATTGCCGATGATGACTACCCATAATTGAATGAAATGTATCCCTTAGATCTAAAAAGCAACAATTATCGGTCTCTCTTTTTTTTGTGCTGTTTTAGGCACTTGGTTAAAAACATGCTGATGTGGCCTTGAAACCTTAGTTATAAGCAAGGGACTTGCCAAGTAAGTTGCTGTATAAAATTGGGAGTGATTTGAAATTCGCATGTAGGTTTTTGAAAAGTGTGAAGTTAGGGTGCTCAACTACTAGGTCCTCTCTCCTATGTGAGTATGGTTACTAAATTATATATGATAAGCTTTGTACCTTTTTAAGTATTAGCATATTCTGATTAATGAGTTAATGTTGTATATTCTAACTAATTATGCTAAGAGGTGTAATTACAGTAGCATCAAGAGGTGGGGCATGAGTGTGTTAACAAAAACTATTAAAGAGTCAACATACTAACTCTACAAAATATTTATGTGCATGGTTATTTTCATTTACCTATAATGCATAAAATAATTTTAATGAAATAGTAAAGAGGTATGCACTTCAATAAATAACATAGTGAATATATAAAAATACTAATACTCTTAAAATACTATAATACTTATATGATCAAATATCTAATCAATAATGTATATTAAATTTAACAATTTTAAAATTTTAGATAGTTTAAATATATTTTAGGACATAGTATAAGTAGATTTTATGTATTTCATGTTTGCCTGCTGGGGTAAACTTAGTATTGCACAGACATAGTACAGGAAATATAATGAACACAGAATATATCATAGAATAATAAATACTTTCATTAATCATTCCAGATTGGCAAGTACATTTACATCGTGATGATCATACAATAATATCTCCATGTCTCCCGTGTCGATCCTCCGAGTGGGTATATAAAGTACCCGAAGGGCCACGACCAAAGCGTCGTGACAGAACTGTCTAACCTCTCGATCACTAACGACCAAGGCTAACATAATACTTTATTAATATAATAACCCGTGCATACAATTATCCCGACAACATCATCCCCCCCAAAAAAACAAGTCGTCTCCGACGACTTACAACAATAGGGAGATGACACTACATAGAATAAGAAAATCATTGAAGAGAAGGGGCGGAGGGCGTCCCTGAAAAAGCTGAAGTACTGCCCTCCCCATCAATGTTGCTTCATAGTTCTTTTTCCGTCACATCACATTCCTCCCGTGCCTGAGACATACTTTTCAGCTGTAGCCTCCGCTAACTCTTGTTCAAACAACACTGTCTTCCAAGCCAATCTAACCTTGATAGGCACCTGTACCGCCTTCACTCTTGGGTACGCTGAGCCAAGTGTTGCTCTACTGCCTCCAACCGGGTGGTCAGCTCCTCCCGAGCTCTCTATGCATCCACCAAGACAGTCTCACGTCCAGCCAACACCTACTCCTCTGAGTGCCTCAAAGCGTAGTACCCCTCTCGAAAGGCTTGCTCTAGTGCTCTCTCCACCCTCGGCATGCAGACACTCCATGCCTACAGCAGTTCCGGGTCTCATCAATTGGTCACACTCTCCAAAGGCTGATAACTGAATACTTTCCTCCTGTCGTTTTCGATGCCCCAACTCACAATGGGGGTGTTCCTCAAAAGGACGATGGGGGTCTAGGGGGCAACGCCCCCAGCGGGGTCGAGGGGCAGCGCCCCCGCTGCCAAGACCAAATTAACACCTTCAAACCCAACCAGAAGTCCATGCAGCACACCATTTTTGTGATTTTCTTCCAATCCCACACTCTTTTCTGCCAGGGGCTTATGTTTTCCTCATTACCTGCTTATGTCCTTCCCTTCGGTACCATTTGTTAGTCATTGTGAACTGTTTTTATTTGTCGTCGTTTTTTTTTTTTTGTAACCTTCTCCCTGCTGCCAATCCTTGTTCTTATTTATTCTGCCGTACGAACAATAAAAATGGTCTTCAACATGCGCGTTTTTCTTTTCCCTCTTCCCTGCCGTATGGGTTGTCTATTTCCGTGGCTGTACAGCCCATACAGATGTTCCTTCTGTTCTTCTGCCTTTGTCACCGTACGGTGATAGTGTTATAAAAATTAAACCGCAATCTCTCCCTTCGCCGTACGGAAGTCAAAATTACCGTATGGAAGTCCCATACGAAAACTCCACATTGCAACTCTCTTGAATGCCGTACGGAAGTCCTTGTTACCTCTTCGCTAGCGCTGTACGACATTTCACACTTGTCCACTTTTACCGTATGGCCGCACGTGTTATAGGCTGTCCGTACGGTCATGTGCTGTGTTCTACCGTGCGGTGATCAAATGAGCTTCAATTCTATTCCCTGCGCTTTTATCTGTTTACCCTTGGCCGTACGGCGGGTTCCCTTTCTTCTGTTTGCCGTACGACTGTACGATATTCTTTGCTTTCAAGTCGTGCTTTAAACTTTTGCTTTTGCCCGTACGGTGGCCAATGTTTTTAAAGTTGTCTTTCTTGCCGTGCGGTGTTCATGCAGTACGGTTGAGATGTTGTACGGTACGTTTATGCTATGCACTTTTTGCTGTACGGCCGTATGGTGCTCTCTTTTTTATTTTATTATTTTTTTAAATTTTATTTTTTCTTTTTTTTAATTTTTTTTTTAAAGAATTTTATTTTTAATCACTTGGCGGACTATCGTTGATGCGCCTCCGGCCTGGGATGATACGCTTTTAGTTTCGAACCGTTGACGACATCCACAGTTTCCTTTCCGAAAGCTTCTCTGGTCGCCCGTACGGACGACTCTGCCTGCCTGACCGCTCGAGTCCCTCTCGATTGTTCTGTCCCTCCTCTCAGATCCATCCTCTCCGGGGAAGGTTTCAATTTGGTCCCGTTCTGGCATCATGTATCCGTTCGTCGAGAGTCCACAGAGTGTGCAGTTGTTCCCTCTCCCTGTCGCCGAGTCTATTTTCAATGGCAATCCAAAGGCTTGGAACCATAAATTCTACAGGGACCACGGTCTCTTGCCCGTACATCAGAAGAAGGAGAATCAAGATTTTGAAGGCTACAATCTTCCACACAGGATTCCAGTCGTCTCTCATGACGATGGTTTTCGGATTTCTCTCATCCCCGAGGTTTATTTCTTTCAACTTTGCTTCTTTGTACAAGATGGGTTCCTCCTTCCGAAACTCATGGGCAGGGCTCTCTTTCATCTGGACTTCCCCTTCTCGGTATGCTGTATATTCCGGAGGGAACTCACTCTGGGCTTCCTCAATCTTCAGTATGTTGCAGGACGGCGAAAATAATTCATAATCGCCCATCTGCCAGTGGAATAGATCGTCCATCGAATCTGTATCATCCTCCACTTTTAGTATCCCTTCGGCATTGGGCTCCATGGTTTCTTCCCCTCTGTCTATTTCGTCATTTGACTCCGAATCGGATGCCATTTCCTCCCCGACCATCTGCGTGGTGAGGTCCACCACAAACTTCCTTCCCCCCTTTTCAAATGCCAGGGTGTTTCTTTTCCAATTGTGATTGGCTCTGGCAGTCACCAACCACCCCCTTCCTAGGATGGCGTCATACCCCTTCTGCTTTAGGGGAATTACAACAAAGTCGAGGATGAATGGTTGGGTCCTGATAGTTACCTGTTGTGCCATCAGTGTGCCAAGGGGCTTGATGCCGTGCTGGTCGGCCCCTAGTAGATTGAAGGTCGGCAGCCACAACGTTGGTTTCCCCAAGCTCTTCCAGGTCTCCTCCGGTAGGACGTTCACCCCAGACCCACCGTCGACAATCGTGTTCATGAGGATGGTACCCAAAATACCCATCTCCACCACTGCAGGGTTCTACCCATTATTTATTGATAACATCATGGGGTCGGCTGCGGAGCCGCCGGGAACCTCCGTCCGTTCAACCGTGCTTGCTGGAATGTTTTGGCCTAGGAATAGGGCCGTTTTCAGGTGCGGCATAATTTCCAGTAGGTCCTTGACCTTTACGGGTACCTCCATTTGCATCATCTGCCTTAAAATATTTTGTTCGGCCATTGCTTGTGTAGAAGTGCCAGCGTCTGTGGAGTCCCTTCGGTCCTCCATACCCTTCGCGATCTCGGCCTTCGCCTCGAGCATCCTTTGTTTTTCTGTCGGAGGGTGAGGATATGTGGCCTTCTTCATTTGCTCACGTGTGATTGCCAGGACCTTCTTCGTGCCCCCTCGTTCCATGTCTAGGATGTTGCAGCCGGGCTTTAGATAGCTAGCATCCTCGTGGTCCCTTGGTTCGCACCACCGAAACAGTTTTAGTGGAGCGGTAGCCTCATTTTGACAGTCACGGGCATAATGTCCCCATTGGTTACAGCTTCTACACTGTATCATGGGCCTCCCCTTCGCGTCATACTGAACCCGCGGCTTGTTCTCATCATTGCCTCGGCCTCTCCGTCGGTTGTTTCTGTACCCGCTGGATAATGCAGTGTTTTGTTGACCGTCGGTCCTGGATGTGGAGGGTTGCTCCTGGGTGAAGAGCACTTGTTGATTTCTCGCCCTTAGGTTGTAGGGACATTCTTTGGTGGAATGTCCTGCAATTTGGCAGATGTCGCAAAAGGCTTTCCTGGGACAAGAACCTTTTGTGTGGCCTGCTTCTTTGCAGTCTGTGCACCACATGGTGTCTTCCTCTGCTTTGCTCGAGCCTCCCTTGGTGGCCTTCAGTTCTTTCATCATCCTCTCCAGATCTTTTTGTAGGGCCAACACTTTCTTACTCGATTCGCCCTTGCTGCTTTCTGCCTCCGATTCATCATCCGAAGACTTAGCCTTCTTGGAGGTCTTATATTCGCTCTCCAGATCCATTGCTCGATTGTACGCGTTGATGTACGACGTGGGCAGGACAATTTTCATTTTCTTCCGAAGGGAAGCTTTTAGTCCTTCCACGAACCACCTTTTCTTGAGTTCATCTGCCGAGGCTGACTCCATCTTCCCTATGAGTTCCTTCAGTCGCCATCCGTAGGCACGGACAGACTTGCTCTTCGTCTGCTTTGTATTGTAAATCTCCGCCAAAATCTCATTGTCGTCCCTTAACAACTGAAATTCCGTCTGGAAGTCCTTTTTCACATCATTCCATGTCGTCAGGCTTGATTTGTCTACATCCGAGTACCAGTCGATGGCTCCTTCCCTCAATGTCTCGGGGAATTGTCAGATCCATTCATTCGGGTCTGTGACTCCATTGGCAGCCCATATAGTCTCACAGGTTCGGCAATGCCGAACAGGATCCTCCTTCGCTTGGCCTGTGAACTTGGGCAGTTTCTGTTTACTCGCAGCCATGGTGGGTTGTCTCAGTGGTAGATTCGGTGCTCTGGTACCGCCTGTGCTAGCACTCCCGCCTGCAGTAACCAGTGGCACTTGTGGTACTTGGGTAATTGGTGGGACTGTACTGTGTGGAGTTCTCGGCTCCAACGGAGGGTTCGCCTGTGCGTTCGCAGCGCCTTCGGTCGTACCATCACTGGCACCTCCGGAATTGTTCCGTACCGTACCGCTTGATGTCCCCGAACTACTAGAACTGTCCAAGCCTGGTGGGCTACTGTGATCTCCGTGCCCCTCTGTCACTTTGACACTCTTAGCGGCAGTGGTTTCCTGAGCCTCCCTCCGTGCAGCTTCCTCTTCTTCCTTCCTTCGGGCTTCTCTTGCTTCCGTCCGTGGGGTTAAGGTTAAGGACCCGAACAAGCTCCTTGTTTCCTCCAAGCGGTCCTCCTCACCTCTTCCGGCCTCTCGGTTAGATTCCTCCAGACGCTCGCCTTCACTTACTCCTTTCGGTAGTCCTTCAGCGCGTCTTCTGAATCTCTCCCTTCTCTCGGCTTGTTGCTGTGCGAGTACGGCTTGTCTGGCAGCTTGTTCGTCCTTGAGTTCCTTCTTTAAATTTCTATTTTTATTCAATTGATTAGGCATAAAGTCTAAGCAATGATTCTGTCCTCATTCGTCCTCACATTGATATTCTCCTCCAATGGCATTCCTATCTGTCCACTCATTCCGTCACTTGCCGGATTTGTTCGGCAATGGCGTCAGATGTTTGCCCGCTGGGGTAAACTTAGTATTGCACAGACATAGTACAGAAAATATAATGAACACAGAAAATATCATAGAATAATAAATACTTTCATTAATCATTCCAGACTGGCAAGTACATTTACATCATGATGATCATACAATATCTCCATGTCTCCCGTGTCACAATATCTCCATGTCTCCCGTGTCCATCCTCCGAGAGGGTATATAAAGTACCCAAAGGGCCACGACCAAAGCGTCGTGACGGAACTGTCTAACCTCTCGATCACTAACGATCGAGGCTAACATAATACTTTATTAATATAATAACCCGTGCATACAATTATCCCGACAACATTTCATACATACAAAAATAAGTTTATATTAATATTTAATTTTCTTCTTAAACAAACTAAAAATCAAACAAAACATATATAAATATACTAATAAATTATTAAAAAATTTATTTGATTTCAAAGTGCTTTTTGTATATGTAATAAAATAATTCTTAAATCTAAAGTAAAATAATATAACTCTTAAATAAATAAAAATAATAAATGTGTTCATGTTTGTATAAATGATGAATCTTTATAGAAAATCATAATGAAGTGGTTCCTAAGTGTTTGGGAGAAGTCTATAGTTTGATATATCACTAATAAAAAATCTAAAATCTTAAACGTTCCATCTTTAGAAAATTTATATAAAAGATGTTGAGATATGTCGTTCTCGAGGATCTCTGAGATATTACATAGATTTTTCTAAAGATAGGTATGCTAGGGAATTAATGTTTTTGTCCCTGATGGTAAGTTTGTAGGTTGATGTGTCCTTGGTTAGTGTTATTGTTTTAAGGCAGCACACAACCATTGTGGCAATAAAATTGCATTTACAAATATAATAGAATAGGACAAGAATGGAAATTTCAAGCTCTTGATCAAATCTGAAGTAGATATCTACAATATCATTTATACCCTCTTATTTGCAGTGTTTGATGGGCATGCATCCCTCTCCCCTCACTTCCTGCGCCCCCAATTTTCTTGAGAGAAGGGTGATGTCGCTAGAACATTGCTGTAAAATGAGGACATCCCTAATTATTGGGAATGCAAAGGTACAACCAGGGCAATTCCATGACATCTTGATTGTATGGAAACAGACTGAAACTTTATTAAGTTAAAAAGACAATTAAAATAAAACATAAAACTCAACAAAAAAAAAACATGCTACTTGTTTGGAATTCAGGACTATTGTTGCCAATCGCAGTTTGTGCGAAAATTAAGGGTTAAGCACCCACCATTGAAATGCACCTGTGTTGAATCTCAGCTGCTTTGTTGAGCAGCCATTTTTTTGGTTGACTACTTTTTCAATGAACTCTTTCTGATATGCATTGGTTGAAACAGCTTTTTTGAGTAATCCACACAGATTTCATAATAAGTAATTTACACAACAATCTTGTTGGAAGTTACATATCTGCCTTTGCAAATTGTGAATACTTAAACTCACAAAGAAAAACATAAGATCCCTAAGTGGTTAAATCCAAAACTCATGAAATCCTTAATCATGGAATCTCAATGGTTGATCAGGGAATCTGTTTCAAGTTATTTGTATTACTAGTAAAAATATCTGAACAGTTCTTTTATTTCAAATATTAATTTTTTAAAGCTTTGCCCACCGACCATACCGCAATCATCCCCAAAATCTGGCAAAAAAATTGCTATCCCCAAACTATGCCCCCCACTTCCCCAGACTTACAGAAACATTTCTTTGTTTGTGTTTGCAGCAAATATGCTATTTTCTTGTTTTCTGCATGATAAGTTTTGTTGATGATGCAACATTGTTCTTTTCCTGATGCCGTTTTGCTTGTTATAGCCTAATATTTATGTCCACACAACTAGTCTACATTGTAAGCTTTCCTAAATTTTGGAGGCAACTATAGACAAACTGTACAAAATTAAATACAGAATAGAGAACACACTACACAGCTGATTATTGATAACATCAGTTGTCAAATAAAAATTGTTAATTATAATCAATAAATTGAAAATGGTTTATAGTTTATATGGATTCATAGGAGCTGCTAGCATTACATAATTAAAGCTAAAACAACACAAAGGAATTGCTGAAGCTACTGTTGTGAATTCCAGTAGAGTTCAAACTTTGTCAAAGGTTTGCCTGAGTCCCAGTTACTGTTAATCTCTGTAAATTTTAAATCAGCTGACTTTTTGGCAAAGCCATCCTATGCAAATATGAGGGGAAATTGCCAGTTAAGAAAATTGGCGATCCAAATCCTTAAGACAGGGAGTTGAATTCAAAAATTTCAATGCAAAATATGGAGATTCCTAGACGCACAGATCGTCAGCACCATTAAAACAAGTAAATAATAAATAAAAAAGGAAGTCTTTTAAACTCAATGTACAATGTTTGTTAATGGTCCTATGTATTCACATTTCCATCTACCATGATCATAAATCCTCTTTTTTTCATTGATACCTTCATGAATATGAACTTATCCACTTTTGCAGTATTTGTTATTTTAAGATTAGAAAAAATATTGATAGAAAAGGAAATGCTGGAGGACATTCTAAGGCCATTGGGATGTTGCAGAATGTTGGGGACGACAAGTTGCTCCACCCACATTGGGGTAAATGTCTTGGGGACATCCACATAATCTGCCAAAAAAAGGGACAAGGAGTGGGCAATCCCCTTTCCCCAAGACATCCCCCACCCCCAAAACCATGTAAAAACATCAGGGCCATTAATAAAAGATTACCTAGAATTAATGTACACACCAACATTTGAAAACTCTCTACTAAGCAAAAGTCAACAAATCCAATTTTGACTCAGACTCAGTGGCTGGGGAAAAAGTTATCAAAAACATAACAAATTTTGCAAATGAAAAAAACATGAAGAAACTATAAGGTTACCCCAAGTTTCCGAGACCATTAGGCAGAGGATGGGGGGGCAAGTTTCTGGGACGACAATTGTTTTTGCCAATTTTGAGGACGGCTGTTTACCCGCTGGGGTAAACTTAGTATTGCACAGACATCGTACGGGAAATATAATAAACACAGAATATATCAGAGAATAATAAATACTTTCATTAATCATTCCAGATTGGCAAGTACATTTATATCATAATGATTATACAATAATATCTCCCATGTCCAACCTCCGAGAGAGTATATAAAGTACCCGAAGGGTCACGACCGAAGCGTCGTGACGTAACTGTCTAACCTCTCGGTCACTAACGACCGAGAGTAACATAATACTTTACTAACATAATAACCCGTACATACAATTATCCCAACAACATCATCCCCCCCAAAAAACAAGTCGTCTCCGACGACTTACAACAACAGGGAGATGAAATACACCACATAGAAGAAGAAAATCACTGAGAAGGGGCAGAGAGGCATCCCTGAAAAAGCTGAAGTGCCGCCCTCCCCAGCAATGCTGCGTCCAGTAGGTCTTTTCCGTCACATCCCATTCCTCTCGTGCCTGCACCAAACTTGTCTCCAAAACATACTGTTCAGCTATAGCCTCCGCTAACACCATACTGTCTCCCTAGCCAATCTGACCTTGATAGCCACCCGTGCCAACTTCTCTACTTCCAACTCTTGGGTACGCTGAGCCAAGTGTTGCTCTACTGCCTCCAACTGGGTGGTCAGCTCCTCCCGAGCTCTCGATGCATCCACCAAGACAGTCTCACGTCCAGCCAACACCTACTCCAAGTGCCTCAAAGTGTAGTACCCCTCTTGAAAGACTTGCTCCAGTGCTCTCTTCACCTCCGGCATGCAAACACTCCATGCTTGTAGCAACTCTGATCTCATCAACAGGTCACACTCTCCAAGGGCTGATAACTGAACCGACTGGGGGTCTAGGGGGCAATGCCCCCAGTGGGGTCGAGGGGCAGCGCCCCCGCCGCCAAGACCAATTTAGCACCTTCAAAGTTAATGAAACGCACTATTTTTGTGATTTTCGTCTGCTCCCATGCTCTTTTCTGCAAACTGCTTATGTTTCCATTACTTCCTGCTCATGCCCTTCCCTTTGGTACCATTCGTTTTTCAATATGAGCTGCTTTGTTTTTTCGTCGTTTTTTTTTTTTTTTTTTAGAATACCATATGAATTTCTTCCTTTATGCTTTCCCCTTCACACATCCCAATGCTGTACTAAACCCTTATGCATCTTCTTGTCTGTGTCGTATGGATTCTCTCTCTCTGACTCCCTTTTGTATTGTACGGATACAACCAAATTATTACTGATCAATGCCATAACTATGTGTTTGTACGGCTTCTTTATTGTCTGCAATGACCGTACGAATATATCCTTGCGCTTTTTAATTTCTCCTGTAGCGTGTGGTCTGGCCGTACAACCGTACAGTATCCTACTTATGGCTTGGCTGTCGTACGCCCATCTAACCCTTATGCGTCGCCTTGGTACCGTACGGTCTTTTATTTTTCAGCTTGGCGTTTTCCATGTACGGTGCCGTACGGTGTCTTATGGAACAGTACGGTACCGTACAGTATCATTTTTATTTATTTCTTTCCTTCCGTACGGTGACTGCTGCATTAAAAACAACAACGGCTATATAAAAATAGGCAAAATTAAATTATGTACAAAAATTTAAAATATTCACATAAAACATGGATAAAGTATGCACTTATACATTATAGAATCTTAAATTATAAGAATTAGGAGAATTCTTATGCCAATTTTTTTGTTATTTTGAGAGTCAAAGTCAAATTTTCTCTAGAATTGGAAGTCAAAGTCCTTGGGACGTTTTTGGGACGGGGTTGCTTGAAAAAAACTTGGGGATGCATCCCCGGGCAACATAGGAAGTAAGTGTCCTGAATTTGATTTGAATAAAGAAGAGTACAATATTGCATCAACATGCAAATACAACTAATAATATGATATTTATCTAACTCCTCAAGATCACTATTATTCTCAATAATGACATCATCCAATGCAATGCCTCCTACTTTAGCTCCTGTTGCACCCATCTTTACTTGCCTCACAATCAATAATCTTGTCTTTTGCACAATTAGTAATCTATCCTTCTGTACACATGGGATCCTTCTCTAGGACAATCTAGTTGTCATATGGAGCAATGTCATTTGATCAATTGCCTCATGACCATTTGAGACCTCCCCATTGTATGAGTGGAGACAGGTTGTATTGCATGAAGATGAGGTCATTGATGCATTTTTTTAATCAACCTTAGCATTTTCTTGTCAACCTTATGCTTCTTTGTGTGATTTTTTTTTTGAAAGAGCTTCAATCGTGCTCAAATCTAGAAACACAACAAGGTTGGGACAAAATTTAGAGGGCTAGCTTTTGAAGTTTTTGTACACCTATTTTCTCACCATGCAGCTCAAAAGAAGACATTCACAAATTTGTAAATAAGAAATAATTGCATTCATAATTTTTTTGGAAATTAAGTGAAGACGATTTTTTTGTTACATGGTTCTTGAGTTGTTCTCCCTTGGATGGCTAGTGGCAAAGAGAAGATCCTCCCCTTAGACTTTTATCTTTGCAACTCTTTAGTAATTAGGTCCTTATTCTTAAGCTATGGCCTCTCAATGCATGTTGAAAGGCCCTCCACGATCTCCCCATTAATATCCTTGAGGCCATTAGTGGAGAGAAATCTAGTGGAGAGAAATCTAGGGTTTACAAGAAATAGGTTGCTAGAGTTGATTGTTCCACCTCTAGTCAATAATGTTCCAAATGGGTTTAAGGTTTCTTCAATTGCCCTTGTAATAGTTTTGGATTGTCTCTTTGGCCTTTTCTCTAGCCTCATACAATACCTTGCTTGGTTTCACTCTCCATCTCGTGTGTGCAAAACCCTAACTATGAATGCTTTGACAAACCAAATCTGAAAACACTTGGAAAAAAGTTAAGGAAAAAAACATACTTGAAATATCTTCCAAATTGTCAAAAAAATTTCTTCTACAATCATCTAAAATCACCACAAGAACTTAAAGGATGTAAACTATTGTGCGAGTGAGATGTTAAGGCGAGCATGCCTTATAAGGAAAAAATCTCATTGTTTAGAGTATATTGCATCCAAGCCTTGTCGTAAATGTTAAGCCGAGTTATAGGCTTAGACTTACTAAGTACTCATAGCAAGATTGACTTTGCAACACACCTAACTCATTTGTGAACCCATAAGTGAGTTAATTGGGTTAGTTTGCAAGTAGCAAATACTTGTGGGTTAGGTTAGTACTTGCTGGATTTCTGAACTTTGCTCCTAACATTGCAAGGTTCCATGAGATCCACATGGTAGAAATTAGTTCATAGGAGAGTGAATTTGTAATTTCCTCATTATGGGGTATGGTTGATTGAATATTAATAAAAATTCTCCAAATTGAAAAAATAGTCTTTGATTTTTTTCTTTATATATAAACACTAGCTTTTAGATGAAATAAGAAAGAAATTTTATTAATATCCATAAATGACCATAAGGAGGTTAATGGACTAGAAGATGGAACAATTGACAATAGAAAATCTTAGGAAGAGAGTACGTTAGAGGAAAAATAATAAATGCATAAGACAAGATAAAGCATTTTGCCATTAACTAGCAATGAAGGGAAAACAAGATCCCCAGAAGCAAGTGTCGGTAAAATTAGAAAGAGTCATTTGAGACATCATCAATTATTGTCAAAGACATGACAATGTTTGCTATGGAGTATCCAAGGTTAGAGAGGCCATGATGGGAGATCCTAGGAGGAAGCAAATCACTTCCCATTTGAACCTCCCCTAACATCCAAGGTTAGTGTAGCTCTTGTAGTAGAAAAATGTCTTGTAATACAAGTTTTCCTTTGTGGTTTGGAAAGCAGTTGGTAAGTAGTAGATCTATGTTGGTAGAATGGGAATGAGATATGTCAATGGGATTAAAAAGAGCCATGATGTTGAAAGAGAGTGGGATGAGGAATTTGAGTAGTATGGTCTTTTGAGAGAAGTCTTGCCTAATTGATTTATTAGCTCTAATATGTGGTCTAAAGGATGATATTGTTTAGCTTGTCATTTGGGTGGGCTAGAAAATATAGGTGTTTAACATAGGGACTCTAGAGCCTCTATGCACTGCCTATAAGGATTTGTGGTGGAAGATGACAAACTTGTGAAGAACAAGAGCTAAACACCACTAGTTTGAATGTTTCAAGAAATTAGAGAGAGGGTTGTCGTAATCCCTATAGAATTATCAATATCTTCCTTGGATCTCATAATAAATGAGCCATCTAAAAATGAAGTGTTTCTTGGTCTCCACTTCCTAGAGGGAGAAAAAACAACATATATAGTCTTAACAAAGGACATGATTACTAGTTTCAACCTATAATTGGTGAAAACACACTCTTATTTGGCCAACAGGGAAAACTCAAGTCAGGAGACCAGTGATGTTGGAGATAGTGAGGGTGACAAATAATACCATCAAACTTCTCTAAGAAATGCTTGGTGTAAAAGCCTAGCTTGGGTTGATTGGCTCAAAAGGGTAGAACTAGATAGTTTGGATATATTGCCTAAAGGTATTTGCCTTGTCAATTATAGTGATGATGTTTGTGGGAAAGAGTCTACTTGAGGCATCTGGGAGTAAATGAAAGGGGGTATCTTATCAATAGTGATGCCAATATAAATAAGTTATGCTCCCCCAAGTTTTTAATATGGGGCCTACAAGCGATAGTGGGGTGTGTTTTTGGGACATTTTTGTAATGTCTTGCTTTTGAAATAATTTAATAATAAATAATAATATAATATAATAATTTAATATTATTAAAATAATATCATAATATTATTAAACAAATAATTAATTGTGATATATTATTAATTTAACTATAATAATAAAATAATATATTAATTGATATAATATTATATATTAATGAATATAGTAAAACTATATGATTATATAAATAAATAATAATATATTATTTATACTAATATATATATATATATATTATATACCATTAAAAGATATAATATCAAATGTTATATATTATTAGATAAACATTTAGTAACATAATAAATAAACCATTAAATAATCTCATATACATAAATAAAACATAACATAGGGCCAAGTGACTAAATAGATAAGTCGCAACCTTTCACAATGCACCTGATATATATAAGAGCCGCGAACAGGATCCAAGGGATATGGTAGTCAATGGAGAATAGAAAAGAAGGAAACAAAGTAATGGTCTGGTCAGCATAAATCTAATTTGGTCAACAATTAAAGGGTACAATCCAATCAACAGTGAAGGGAACATGAAGACATGCGATGGAAGTCACTCAAGCCGTATGTATTGATATAGTCTATAGCCAATGAATATTCTATGAATTCCATCGTTAATAATAGTGTTTGGAGCTACGTATTAGATGAAGACGCATATATTAGTATGGAGAGCATTTCTATCTATCATTGAGAGGAATTGCGATTTGAATAATTAATATGTTGATCACAAAAAGAATGATTAAGGCATATAAGGGATAGAACAATATCGACCAAGCACCTTGATAAGTATCAATGGAAAGAAGGATTATCGGTACAAATTAACTAATTGATGGTTTGATGATAAGCTGAAGAAATCAGTAAAGCAGCAGGGAATCTCTTAATTATATCAATTTAAATATATCGATGATTAGTAGCAACACAAGTATAATCAATGTTGTTATGCCTCAAGTTGACAGCAATTAGAATTTGTGGAGTGTGATTATATCAAATGTGCAAATGCCGATTTAATTGTTGTGAAGAGGCACAAATTAGATATGGTTATGCAGCAATTGTGTTAAGGATTCTAACCAACAATCCTTGAATAACAAACTGATTTGGATATCAGATTTGCATACAAGTCTAATTGATAATCTCCAAGGTTAAAGTTGAAGAGGTGCAATTAGTAACTATTATGAAAGGTAATGAGTATAGAGAGACATGGGACATGTCTCCTTATTCTTATGATATAATAAGGCATTTCAATTGTTGAATGAAGACATTATTGGAGAATTGACGACTCTTATTTATCAATTTTTGGATTGGTTCAAGTGAGCACCTTCCATTCAGCATTACCGGTTGCATAAGTCTAGAAACAAAATCAGAGAAGCCACCATAGTTGCAGTGATAAATATTCAGATCAGAGACAACACACATATGTGTTGCAAGGTTACAATTCTACATCTAAGACAACACCATATCGCTGTAAGTGATACTGACATACATCTACATTGGATACGTTAAAAACTTCAAGACAATTGCCCCTTAGTTCTGAGATGCGATCGGAAGGGGACATTACAATTTTTTAAGGCCATTTTAGGGATGGCTATTAAAAAATAGGGAAAATTTTAAAATATAAGGAACTTTCAAATATTACATATGATAATAGTGATCAAGCATTCATTGTAGACATTATGGAACCTTTCTGAGCCTTTCGAAGCATGAGTAATTGAATAGGATTTATGATGTTTATGTATATATATATATATGCATGTATGTATATGTATATGTATATATGTGTGTGTGTGTGTGTGTGTGTACGTATGAGCATGAGTTAATAAAGACATGCTTGACTAGTGTATATATTTGGGTGGATTTATTAGTGAAGTTTTCTTGAAGTCTTAAAGACTGCATGTTATTTTGTCTTACTAATCAACAAAGAGGAATGACTAAGGTAAAACCTGAAAGATAACTGGTTATGTTCCAATTTTCCCTAAATTAGAATGCTACTAGATCGATTGTTTTATTAATTGTTTGTGAATGACACGATTGATACACTTAATTCTTTTTACATTATGAAAGTGGCATTTCATGCTGTCTATGACCTAACTTGTATGTAGAAATATAATGACTATAACATGCCAACTTTATTTGTGACAATCCTTGTGTATTGAACAAATTGTCCAACGTATGAAACAAGATAGTCCTTGATCGTAACTTCAACTATAACGATGCAAAGATCTATAACAAAGGATATGTATTTTGTAGATTTTGTGATCATGATTAATCATTGGTCCATTACTTGGTTATACTTATAAATTGGTAGGGGTTTGGGGTAGTGAGGGGCAACACCCAAATGACGACCTTTGAAACCACACAAAACTTAATGGCCAAAATGACAACCCCCAAAACCACGCAAACCGTCATGGTCCAAATGTTGACCTTCAAAACTATACAAACCTTCATGCCTAGGTATCCCTCTTTTTAATCAATATTCATCCAAATACCCTATGAATGCACAATCTAAATGAACATCTCTAATAAAAGTTAAACACTTGCAATTTAGGCCTAGATTTAACCTTGCACTGTTACTTACAATCGAGTACCAAAAGGTATGGACACTAGCTTCACCATTAATCACCATTCAACAATATCTTCCATTCATCTACTTCTACTTCTACTTAACTTGAAATAAAATCTAATTCTAAGTGAGGAATTGAAGAAACCATGCAATACTTCAAAGCAACATTAAGTAATCCACCATAAAGACCAACAATGAACGATCAATTACTTTAATAGCATTATGGAAACAATTTCATCAAGTCTTCTCCTACTCTACTTCTAATCTTAATCTCCTCTCTAGTGAATCTAAAATCTAACTCTTACAAATGAGGAGGCATTGGCCTTTTATAGGCACTCAATTACAATGAAGGGCCAAGATCAATTCAAAATGAAGGGCCAAGATTAACCATTACAAACCCTAATTAGGGTTGCCACACTATCAACCAATTACGTGAAGGCACCACCTTGTGGGCCAATAAGAAAATTACAATGCTTTTGAGAGCCAATGAGAAAATTGTACACTCGGCATAATATGATTGAATGTGCTTGAACACGTGTAACTGAAATTTTCCGATTGGTAGAAGACAAGTGGGTGCCACCTCAACATCCTTATCTCATAGACTTGATCAATCCTTAGATGATGAGAAAATATCTCTTGATACTCAACATTATCAAGCCTTCAACTATGATGGCATATTCCCAAACTGCTTCATCTTCTCAAATCTTCTCCATCTTTGTTCTTGGAAATTTTCTCATTGTCATGATTTGAACTTGATTGTATTTACAAACTTGAATTTTGAACCTCTTGAAGTGATGAAGTCCCTCATGTAGCTAGACCCTTCAAAATGAACTTGGATTTCTGGAGGAAATTCAAGTTGGTGATAAATTTTCTCTGATTTTCTCTCTTCTTGTTCTTTGTTTTCTTGAACTCCATCTTGATCTTGTCTTGAATCCTCGAACTTGGTAATCTGATTTTGAAACTTATTTGAAGTTTTCGAACTTGAGTTTGTTCCCTCCTTGCTTGAAGTCATGAACTTGGCCTTGCCATCATCTCCTTGTTCTCTTAGCTTCTCCTTGCTCCATATATACCTTGCAAAACAAAGGAAAGATTTCATTAGGCTCACCAAATTGATAGGAAATAAACAAAATGAAGAAAACATGAAATGAAATTGCATTCAAATTCCACTTTCTTCCACATCAAAACAAGGAGGCAAAAGGCATTTGACCAAATTTCTTTTTCTTCTTGAAAATTTTGAGGTGATTGATCTATTTAATGTAATCAATCCCACTAACCTTGGGATACAGAGTATACAAATTCCACTTGTAGAATTCCTTAACCACTTGGGAAATGCAAGTTAGGTATGTAATATACATGATTCCTAACGCTTTAGATAGGAACTAGTGGTTAGAGGGATTTTGCACCAAGCCCTAGGTTGAATATCTCAATGTATTCAGCCAGACGGTTGAATGAAAGGGTGTGTAGTCCTTTGATATTAGATCAGTCCTTGGATTTGAACTAGATTTCATTCACTTTGAAAATCCTCTATCTTAAGTAATTCAATCAAATCCAAGTGAATTAGAGCCTCACTTTATGCATTCCTAATTTTCTCCTTTATAAAATTTTAACCATCTTAGCATGAGAAAATTAGGAATCCAATTACTCATAATTCTGATTTTGTATCATGAACTTGAAATGAAATGACATCATGTCAAAATCTGGAAAAGAAAACAAATGAATTTCACAAGATCATGTACCTAGATTTTATTCCTCTCACCCTCCAACCTCTGTTTTATTTGAAAGAAATCTGCTTGTAGTTGTCTAAATCGCTGCTCTTTCAAGAAAACTTATCTCTCCTTTGGATATTTCACTTCTCTATACAACAGATAGCTGCCCTTCTAGAATGAGTTCCGCTGCTTTATAGGATGAATTTCGCTGTCCAAGAGCAGAGATATGTTCGCCTTTGAGTGATGTTAACATGAATTCACCTCTCCTCCTTTATATAGGCACTGGGCATTATGAAGAGGTATGTTTCCAATGAGGGCTGGTTTGGCTTCCTTAAGCCAATAAAATCATTTCATTTAATTCTTTTTCATCTCCTCCGAAGGCCAACATGACAAAGGGGCCAAATGGTGATTTCATCTCTCTTCTATTGTTCAAATTGCCACCTCTTCTCTTTGCTTGAGCCTCGTCTTCCTTTGGGGTGGAAATCCAGCATAAGGGAGGAATATGGATTACTCTTGGGGTGGTGTAATCCACCACTCCAAGAGGAAAATTTTCACCTTTCAATTTTTTAAACTCCCTAATCTCTCACTTGATTCCATCAGCGCTTGTCATGCTCGTGTTTTGCTCATCATTTCATGCTTTTGGAAGGGCGAAATTTATGTTTTCAGCATCATAGATGCAAGGCGGAAATTGATAGGTGGAGAGGATTTTCGTTTTCCCAAGTTTACACCTCCATGTAAGTTGATTTTCACTTCACTCCATTTTCTAATTGCCCTCTTCTATTTTCATGCAACTTAAGTGAGTCAAAGATCAAGTCTCAAGCACTATCATATAGGGAGGAATTTAGTCCTGCTAGAGGAATTTGGATTCCTCTTGGGGTGGCGGAATCAGCTACTCCCAGAGCAACTTTCCTCTGTCTACTTCATTTTCCTCAAACTCATCATTTCTCATTACACTCGGCTAGTCACATAACTCCATTTTTGTTGATCATCACCCGATTTTGGAGGACTTAAATCATGTTTTCATGCCATAAATGCAAAGAGAAAATCAAGGGGTAGAGAGGAATTTTGGATTCCTCTCCTCAACTCAATCTCCACCTCAAGAAACTCAGCCCAATTAGTCTTGATTTCTCATTCTTAGGATCAGATCAATCTCTAATTTTGTTTTGTTCAAGTCTAAGGGCTTCAAATTTGCATTCTCTCCACTTCCTATAGGGGCAGAATTTGGGCCTTGGATAGGAATTTTGATTCCTTTAAGGCTGGAGGATTCCGCCATGCCTAGAGGAATCACCTCTTGTATTTTGTTTCAACTTGCCACCTCAATTTCACCTCCTAAACCCTCCAATTGGTTTCAAATGGCAATCAATTTTCATTTTGCACAAGCCTAGGGGCTTTGCTATGTTCTCATGTCCCTCGTATGGTGGGCAAAATTTTTATGGTAGAGAGGAATTTTGATTCCTCTAGGGCTGGCGGAATTCGCCATGCCCAGAGGAATTTACTCTTTTCACTTGCACCCTCCTCATTTTGTCTTGACAACTATAAATATGTTCACTTCACTTCTTAGTTGAGTTTGAAATCATTCCATTCTTCTAATCCTTACCTTGTTTTTCTTCATCATGATGGCAGAAATCAAGGATAGGAGAGGAATTTTGATTCCTCTAGGATTGGCGGAATCTGCCATGCTCAGAGGAATTTTCCTCTTCAACAACTTAACCTCAAAAAACAACAGTTTTGCAATTTCTTTCACCTTTTCTCTTTGATTTGGACTTGGAAGTTGCTTTTGCAAGGGGCGGAATTTTGGGGGGTCAGAGGAATTTGGATTCATCTAGGGTAGGCAGAATCTGCCATGCTTAGAGGAATTTTCTCTAGGTGACATGCTGTCCATACTTAGTCATTTTCTTAGCTTAGAGGGCGAGAGAATTTATATAAAATATAACATTTAAGTATAAGATTCCTTTCTTATACTTTAAGTTATATTTCATATAAATACTGTCAAGATGTTTGAGATAGGTTTCAACTTCGTAGGAGTTATAATAAAGATTCTAGATTCTAGGGGTTTTCTAAAAATTCTAGACTTAACCAAATTTCAGGATTCAACACACCTTCAGCAGTGTTACCTCCCATTATTAAGGAATGTGGATCAGTGATAGAGAAAATGACCTCTTTTTATTTCAGTGTCTACTGTCCTTTATGTCACAGACTTGTATATTTTCTGATTATTTGAATGATCTCAGTTGAGTATACAATAATAATAATGAACTGAAATATATTCAAAACCGAGTCTGCTATATTTGATTATAAACTTATATGTATATATATATATATATATACTGAATCAGTATATTATATTTATATATATATATATATATATATATCTTCAAATACTGATGAAGATTACTGCTAAAGACTGAGAATCGAATGCTTGCTGTTTGACAGAATATGACTGCTATTGCATATGATATTGGTTACTTGTTGTAGATATATAATTGCCACTGTTATTGATTATTATCCAGCAAACACCGATATCATTCAATATATATAAGATTGAGAAGAGGTTATGATTATGTAGAGGCATGACCCCTTTGTGGCTTATGCCACGTAGGGTCATGACCCTACGTAATCAAAATCATTAGTTTATGTTAACAGCCATGGTGATTAGCACTTATCATGCTCTTCCAATATACATAATGTGCTTGATCAATATCAAAAACATTGTAATGTTATATAGTATCGAACATGACTTGAATTCATGTCTCGATACCATCGGGTTTCTCAATACGTGGACACAATATAATATGTAATAACCGTCACCGATTTGTTATCGGTTTGACAGTAATATATTGATAATAAATTCATTCAATGGTATGTTTATATATATACAATTATAATTGAAATGATGAATATATATATATATATATATATATATATATATGTATGTATCAATTTACTTATAATATATTACTTTCTTCAATCCGAATGAAGCTATCTCTCAACACTCTCTCTTAGCAAAAGACGATTGAACCTCATAGTGAGGTTAGAGAACAACACCCTATATATAATCTTTTGATAGGTGCATTAACTCAGAAATGCCTACCAATAGAATACATTACATCTCAAGAAGAAATGAGTCGTTTGATCTTCGGCACTCCGGGACAACAGTGAATGAAGTCTATCAGATAACAACATTTAATCTTAGTAATGTCGCCATTTTGTTCTCCAATGTGAACTAGATATTGTCCATCTTGATTCCTTGTTTATCATAACCTCCGACACATTTCGGGACAACAAATGGATGTAGTATGTTATGATAATGGATCAAGAACTCAGGAATAACTATCTCAATATCATGATGTCCAGCACAATCTGGACAACAACTTAATGGAGTCAATCATGATATGTTCTGTTATCACAATCTTCGGCACAATTTGGGACATCACTTAGTGATAACAAATAAGCTCAACAATTTCAGTATCAAGATATCCGACACATTCCGGGACATCAACTTAATGTAGTCAATCTCGATACATTAGTTATCATGAATTCCGGCACATTCCAAGACAAGTTAATGTAGTCTATCATGATAACAAGTCAGGCTATTGTTGAGGTTGTCACCTTACAATAGCGACCTTACACTTCTATCACATGAAAGATCGTCACCTTTCATGACATAAAACACAAATGCAATATTGCAATATATTAAAATATTCATGAATATATCAAATTACATATGACTGAGATTTAATCTCAGAAATTTCAATTACAATTTAGTCATACCAAGTTTACCTCTGAAGTACTCCACTTTCAACTTTGCAAGAGGCTTGGTGAATATGTCGGCACTTTGCTCTTCAGTGCTGATGTAAACCAATTTGATAACATCTCTGTCTACCATATCTCTTATGTAATGGTAAGGGATTTCTATATGCTTGGATCGATTATGAAAGATTGGATTTACTGAAAGTTTGATACAACTTTGATTATCACAGTGAATCATGGTGGGATTCAAGGGCTTCCCAAATAGTCCAACTAGTAACTTTCTTAGCCATACTGCTTCACGAGCTCCCATGGAAGCAACCATATATTCAGCTTCAGTGGAACTTTGAGCAACTGTTGATTGTTTCCTGCTAAACCAAGATATCATAGCCGATCCAAGACTGAAACAACACCCTGTAGTACTTTTACAATCAATGGAACTGCTTGCCAAGTCGGAATCAAAATACCCTTGGAGTTGTATCTCAACATTCTCATACTTCAGGCCAAGTCCAATAGTACCATGCAAGTATCTCAGAATATGCTTAGCAGCCACTGGGTGAATCTTCTTAGGTTCGCACATGAAATGACTTAACATATTAGTAGCATAACAAATGTCAGGGCAAGTGTTTACTAAGTACATAAGAGATCCAATAATTTGTCTATAGTATGTGGGGTCTGTAGGTTTTGAATCTACTGCTTCACTTTTAAGCTTATGAAGATTTGTTCCCATTGGAGTAGATAGAGGTTTACAATCCATCATACCAAATCTGGTCAAGATATCAATGGTGTATTTTCCTTGACTTAGGAAAATGCAATTCTCTTTTTGCCATACTTCTAGTCCCAGAAAATAGTGTAGAAGACCTTGATCCTTCATATCAAATTCAGCCACAAGGTCTTGTTTGCATTTTGCAATAAGATGATCTTCACTTGTTATCAATAAGTCATCAACATAGAGAACAAGTATTAATATATCAACATCCGATATTTTGAAGTATATTTTAGGATCAACTTCATTTTTGGAGTATCCTAGCTTGGAAAGATAACTGTCTATCCTTTCATACCAAGCCCTGGGAGCTTGCTTAAGGCCGTAGAGAGCTTTCTTCAGTTTATATTCTTCTATGATTGAATGAGGGCATCTGTTTCGGATGTACACAACTGTATTTGTGGCTTCACCCCAAAATGAGATGTGTAGATTTTGATCATGCATCATGGCTTTAGCGGTTTCAATGAGAATTTAATAAATAAATCATAATATTAAGCTATGACAAAAATTAAATACCCAGTAATAATAATTATATAAGTGATTAATAACAAATAATAATTAAATATAATATGATTAATATCTACAATTAGATAAGTTTAAATTAAATAGTAATATGAAGATATTAAATAAAGAAATAGATAATGAACAAATAAATGAATAATAAGTTAATAGATAAATAAATGATAATAAATATAATTTATTATTAAATTCATTCTATAATGAAACCTAGACTATTATAATAATAATTGAATCAATAGAATTAATATAAATATACTTAGTCTAATAAATAATAATAAAATGTGATTATAATATAAACAATGATATTAATAATCATTGTAAATGGTAATTAAAATAAATTATAAATAAATAATTATTAATAATTATAGATGCATATCTCTAACATTTAAAGGTGGCAACCCTTCAACATGCCAATGTATATAATGGATATCAAATATATTGATAAATAAGTTTTGAATTAAATATCAAATATGATATATAAGTTATCCATATATTTACTATTTATATATTTAAGTGGAATCAGAACTATGCATCATGGCATGTATGTTTACTAATATTTTTATTATATAGAAGATAATAATATATATTTAGCTAATTCTTTAATAACTCACTAATCACTATTAAGGGGATAGGGAGTATGGTCTATGATTAGGAGTGAAGTAAGGAATTAGAGCTTAAATATATATATCGTGAATTAGAGATTATTCTAAATATGATTTAAATGCATAATGATGTATTATAATTATTGGGGATTGGCATCCTCCTAGTATAAAACATTACAAATTACCATTCCTAAGGGAAATCCAAATACTAATTATGAATTTTAAGACAAATCAAGCAAGGTCCAAAATGGGGACATTACAGATTGAATGAGGGCATCTATTTTGGATGTACACAACTGTATTTCTGGTTTCACCCCAAAATGAGATGTGTAGATTTTGATCATGCATCATGGCTTTAGCGGTTTCAATGATGGTTCTGTTTTTCCTTTCTGCAACTCCATTCTGTTGAGGATTATAAGGTATTGTACACTCCCTCTTAATCCCAACATAAATGCAGGATTCCTTTAAGTTTTTAGAGATATATTCACCCCCATTATCTGATCTTAGTCTTTATATTTTTCCCGTTTTGATTTTCCACTAAGGCTTTAAATTCTTTGAATTTCAATAATACTTCATTTGATTCTTTAAGTTTTAGGAAATATATCCATGTTTTCCTAGAGTAGTCATCAACAAAGATCACGTACTACAAAAATCCCCCTAGTGAGGGTGTTGACATTGGTCCACACAAATCAGTGTGGACAAGTTCTAGTACAACTTTTGATTTACGTTCACTTGGAGGAAAAGACCCTTTTGAGTTCTTTCCTAGATTACATCCTTTACAAACTCCAGCATGTTCAGTTTTTAGATGAGGTAATCTTGTAGTGATCTTTCCTATAGTAGGTAGGGCACTATACCAAAGATGTCCTAATCTTCTATGCCAAATTTCATTACAATTTGATACTTCATGACTTAGTGCATGTTTTTGCGCATTGCATAGTTTGTATAAACTACCATCTCTAGATCCTATAGAAATAGCATTCTTAATGTTAGAATTTTTAGGCCAAAGTAAAACTTTATCTTCGTGAAAGGTGACTAGGTATCCTTGATCAACTAGGCCTAAAATAGATACCAAATTGCTTTTGATGCCTGGTACAAAGAGAACATCTTTCAATTGCAAGGTAACTCATGTTCTTAATTGGATTGAGCAGGTCCCAATTCCTTTCACTGGGTAGGTGGAATTGTCTCCAATTGTGACTTCTTTAGTTGAGTGTCCTTCAAAACTTTCAAACTAGTTTCTAAATCTGGTTGTGTCTTGATGCCCCGCTATCGATTATCCAAGTGTTTTTGCTTGAGTTTAGTTCACTTGATAAGGCTAAGAAGAATAAAGGATTCTCTACTTCCTTGACCTTAGCTATTGTTGCTTGAGCTTTCTTTCTTTCCAGACAGAACCTGTGAGTGTGTCCAAACTTATCACACATGTAGCATTGGACCTTAGAGAAATCTCTGTTTTTGTGATGTTGGTTATTATTTCCTCTTTTTTCGTTTAAACTTCTTTTTCTTCCCTTTGTTGCTTGAATTAGCATGTATAGCTTGAATTTCTCCCTCTTTGTTCGGGCCAATTCCTCTTGAGATTAGACGAGATTCTTCTTGAGTACAATCGTTCTAGAGTTGACCGAATTTAGGTAGTGAAGGTCGACCACTAATGCATTGGATAAAAGATTCCCAAGAGATTGGTAATCCCGTAAGACCTATTAGGGATAGTTCCAGATCATCTATATTATTTCCAGTAGTAGAGAGTTGGTTTCTCAATTCAGAAATTCTCAAGAAATAGGATGAAATTGTTTCCCCTTTATTCATTTTAATGTTCATGAGTTGCTGTTTTAAGGTAAGCAATCTGCTTGCATTGTTGATCATATGTAGTTTGTATGGTCTTGAACACTTCATAAGCAATTGTTAGTTTTGATATGGACGGAAGAATGTGATCTTTAACAGCATCAATAATTATTTACTTAGCCTTGTTGTTATGTCTTTTCCATGTTGTCTTCTCTGGTTCATCTTCGGGCATCTTCTTGTCTTCTTCTATGTATGAATCCAATTCAAGTTCTTGAAGTATTGCTATAATTCGAATTTTCCATGAAACAAAATTGGAAGTGCCTTTGAGTCTATCCTCAACTCTAGCACCGTTCACCATGATTGCTCCTCCTTTGATTCTGACTGTAAATCTGATATTTTGACTCAAGATTTTACTATCTTTATTTTTCTCTATCAACCTGGCTCTGATACCATGTTAAGGAATGTGGATCAGTGATAGAGAAAATGACCTCTTTTTATTTCATTGTCTACTGTCCTTTATGTCACAGACTTGTATATTTTCTGATTATTCGAATGATCTCAGTTGAGTATACAATAATAATAATGAACTGAAATATATACGAACCAAGTCTTCTATATTTGATTATAAACTTATATGTATATATATATATATATACTGAATCGGTATATTATATTATATATATCTTCAAATGCTGATGAAGATTACTGCTAAAGACTGAGAATCAAATGCTTGCTGTTTGACAGAATATGACTGCTATTGCATATGATATCGGTTGCTTGCTGTAGATATATAATTGCCACTGTTATTGATTATTATCCAGCTAACACTGATATCATTCAATATATATAAGATTGAGAAGAGGTTCTGATTACATAGAGGCATGACCCCTTCGTGGCTTATGCCACATAGGGTCATGACCCTGACCCTATGCAATCATAATCATTAGTTTATGTTAACAGCCATGGTGATTAGCACTTATCGTGCTCTTCCAATATACATAATGTGCTTGATCAATATCAATAACATTGTAATGTTATATAGTATTGAACATGACTTGAATTCATGTCTCGATACTATCCGGTTTCTCAATACCTGAACACAGTATAATATGTAATAACCGTCACCGATCTGTTATTGGTCTGACAGTAATATATTGATAATAAATTCATTCAATGGTATGTTTATATATATATGATTATAATTGAAATGATATATATATATATATAATTTCCATTCTAGATATATATATATGTATCAATTTACTTATAATATATTACTTGCTTCAATCCGAATGAAGCTATCTCTCAACACCCATAACCCTTCCTGACTTTCTAAGGTGGTATTGAAACTGAAACAAGGATTTTCAAAAGATTATTCTGTAATGACCCTTACTAATAGGCCACTAAAAACCCTCAAAAATGCAACTCAAGATGTAGATAGAAAATTATTTTTGAGTATATGAGTTCGCTGTCCCAAAATTTTAGAATAATAGATAGCAACCAAATACCATCTAAAACACTATCAATGATGTAGGAAATTGCTCAAAACCATATGCCATTCATATATCAACAATTTGCAACAATGCCATACATATTTCAGCCAATAATATGATTATCAAACCCTAGGTTTGCAATATAGATAGACTGAAAATTACAATGCCCTTTCACTTGCAAAATCTTAGCCTTCCTTTGATACCAATAATGCCAAATGGCAAACAAAGACAAGTACAATGTAAAATAGTAAAGTGCTGAAGCTATATTTTGTACTCAGCTGAAAACATACATTTCTCAGAAAATATGCCAAATGCCAAATGAGAAGTGAGGAACTTGATTGTAGATGGCTGCGATAATTTTTACCAGTGCTGAAGATGCCAACACCCAAGCCAAAGTCACCCCCAAATCTGAAAATGTACTTTCTTGCAGATTTTCGAAAATGTCTAGGAATTTTGAAAATTCCTTAAAAATAAATCATGGCATTTTGGGACTCCAAAATGCACCTATCTTTATTTCCTCGACGATAGAAATCCGATGCAAAAATACCTAGAATGATATGCTAAGTAATGAGGAAGATATGAGCAAAAATGTGGTTCCAAAACTCTATCTTGAAATTCTGAAAACTGAATTAGACTTGTAGCTAAAACTTTTTCGGATCTGCTTTTTCGCTTTGCTTTTTCGGATTTGCTTTTTCAGACTGCTTTTTCGCTTTGCTTTTTCGGACTACCTTTTTTGGATCTGCTTTTCTTTTCCTCTTGCAATCAAAAACTCAAACCCTCAGGTAAGTCTGAGGACTCCAACTAAGCTCAACTTGAAATGGCCGAATACCACTTCCAAAGTGCAACCCTTCAAAGGATATTTCACCTCCTCAGTTATGCAAATCCTTAAGAAACTCCGTTCTTAAAGATCAAATGACAATCTGCAGACCAAGATGGTGCCACAAATGCTCAAAGAGAAAAGTAGTGTAAACTCAAGTCATGGGATGTCCAAATGAGAGGCCAAGCACTCTATTTATTTACTTTTCTAAGAAGCCACTAGAACTTCTAGAAGTATCCATAAAATATTCTTATAAAATCCTTTTATAATGCACTTTTATATAAAAAGTAACTTTATAAAATAAAAAGTGCAACTCAACTCAAAATTATATCATTTTGGCCCCACATAACACATTATAATAAAAATATGATAAACACCATCTCTCCAAGAGCAAATAAGACCATCCAATCCCCAAATAATCATCAGAATGACTCTCTCACCAAAACCATCTGCTTACGAGAGTCCATGATAGGCAAATCCACTGAAAAATGACATGTCACTAAAGAGGGGACATGACATATTCACTTGGTTTCAACTCGATATCTTTGACTAGCTTAGCCCAACTCTTGCTCGCACCCCAGACAAACTTGACTATCCAACAGGCCAAAATTGCCCAAACTCACCTTCTCGACTTGGAGACTTGAAGATGCTATCAACTAGGACCACCTAAGACCATTACTCCTACTACTAAAGAAAAAAGAGGGGGCCCCCATTTGCTATGGAGTGATGGTGTGAAAACATCACAACAATACCCTTTGCAAAGGTGTGGGTGAGAGGTGAACTTCATGGTAAAGGGTGGACTAGAAAGTTGTATCCCCAAGCATGTGTGGCAGATGCAATCTCTAGAAGTTACCTTTGGTAGAAAAAATGGAATTTGGAAAGAGGGCTTGGAGATAGTTTTACTAAGGTTGACCACTCTCTCTCCAACCTCAAATGATCCTTAGCTTGAAATTTCGAAGGGAGCTCTATATGCTTTTTGACATTTGCTAGAATAGAATTCTCAGTCATCTTTTTAACCTTTTGTCCATTTTGTTTTGTTGCTTCACCTCTTTCACATTTTTCCGATGTCTCATATTCTGGTTATCTATGAGCATGGCTACAATGCTTAAATGTATTGAATTATTTAGACGAGCTATGGTGGTCTTGTATCCCCAAGTATGTGTAGCAGATGTGATCTCTAGAACTTTCCTTAGAAAAATTGGAATTTGGAGAGAGGGCTTGGAGATAGCTTTACTAAGGTTGACCACTCTCTCTCCAACCTCAAATGGTCCTAAGTTTTAAATTCTATTCAAAGGGTATATGCTTTGTGACATTTGTAGAAAAGAATTCCCAGTCATCTTTTTAACCGTTTTTCCCATTTTGTTTTGTTGCTTGACCTCTTTCACATTTTTTCGATGTCTCATATTCTGGTTATCTATGCGCATGGCTACCGTGCTTATATGTATTGAATCATTTAGAAGAACTATGATGCTCTTCAATGCTTATAAAGTTGTCTCAACTGTTGTCCTGCGTACTCTACAGAATTGGATAGGTAAGGAAATTGTTTTCTTAGGTTTCTTCTCAGTTTTATAGAGTAGGCCTGGTTCCAATGAATATGCCTATTATTTTTTTAAAGTTTCATCCTCATCAGCTTAAACTTTCTACAGTGCTTGCACAAGGAGGGGCTCTGAAATGAACATCTGTTCTAATTGGTTCTTACAGGCGAAAATGCTAAGAGAGATAGAGGCATCACTAGGCCGCCCTCTTGATTCAGAGTCTCAAGTTCCCCCTGCCAAACCTCTTATTATTGTCATCAGTGGACCAAGTGGAGTAGGAAAGGATGCTGTTATTAAGGTATGGGATTTGGTCATTTTCCCCTTCTACATATTTATCCTAAACTCTTTAATTTTAATGCTAATAACCCATATTCTGATTACATTTTGTTTTTTTATTTTAATGTATTTGGGATTCTTTCTTTGGTCTAAGTTTACCTGACTAAATTGCTTCAATTGTCACTTAGAATGACCCTCTTTAGATATGTCTGGCCCTTGGAAATTCAAATCTGTTTTTTGACTTTCTATATGAATGTCTAGGTATTTTGAATGATGCACCTTTAGTCCAATCTCCTTGACTGCATTGCTTCATTATTCACTTTGTTGACACGTTTTAGATGTGTGATTCTTGAAATAGTTTTTCCTTTTTCTTTTGGAATTGAATGAAATTTTATTTTGAAGTATATTAACTTGTCTTTATTTCTTTTTCCTGTACACTTTTTGATTTACCGTATTGTTGCCTGAGTTGTACGATAAAGACTGCTATTGTTTGAATATGAGTTAGGCTACTTGTGGCTTGCAACTGCCTAGCATCTATCTAGCATGATACCACTCCACTGTTCCATTATTTGGGCAAGCATTGTTTTGGAATGCAGACAAATATTGTTTTGCCCTAATTATCCATACCCTTTATTGTGAGTTTCTTCTGTTATCAAAATCCTTGACCTGTGAGAATATATAGAGATGCATGGTTGTTGATGGCTTAAACTTATGCTCAACAATGGCTCTGTTGTAGTAGAAATGGATATGTTTATGCTCCACTAGGTTTAACTGATCATTTCTCTTTCACAGAGACTGCAACAAGTGCGTAAGGGAATTCACTTTGTAGTTACAGCTACAACTCGTGCAATGCGGCCAGGTGAAATTGATGGGAAAGATTACTACTTTGTTAGTAAAGATAAATTTCAATCAATGATTGACAAGAATGAACTGCTAGAGCATGCCCTAGTTTATGGGGATTATAAAGGCATTCCTAAGCAACAGGTACCCTTTCTCTACATTTCAACTTTGTTAAACATTCTATTAGGCAATTACAGGAATGCCATTGCCTTGTAGATGGATAGAAGAGATGTGTTTGTGTTCTCGTATCTTTCATCTTGCCATAAATCTTGTTTTAATTACAGTTTGTGCATTTGATGCTATTCTGTTTCTGACAATGATACTTGATGTGACGTCCACTACTTATGAAATTCATTTTACTTATAATACATTTCATAATGGTTTAACTTTTAGATTGAGTTGTCTTTGATTCTGAACTAGCAATTGTGGACTTGTCAATGAAAACTTCTGCAAAACTTTAGTTAGGCACCACATTTGATGGACCATGAAATATGGCTTGAAAACTAATAGAAGTGCACTTCATTTCTTGTGAAAAAACAGATCTCTCTCTCTCTCTCTCTCTCCCCCACCGTGCCAAAACCAGCAAAGAAGAGCTCCATGGCTTCATGAAAGACCATGCAAAATCACCAAAAAGCTTGTTCACTTTGGAAGAAATATAGCAAATTCTTGACTACTGAGGGAAAAAAGCTGTAGTCTGAGTTTATGGGAGCCTTCCGAAGACCCAAAACTTTAGGGGCTTGGATTCAAGAAAATCGGAAGCAAACAAGAACAACTGAGATTCTGATGATACCACATTGAAGAAAACAAAAACAATAGGAGAATACATCATCACATTTGAAATAAAAAGAACTGAAGATTTCTAAACTATGCTTGGATCTATAGGAATATAAATCTGGATAAACCTCTTCGGTACAGGTTCATGTTGGATACCAAAAGAATAGAGCGGGAGCAACTCTTGGAGTAGGAAAGTACTCCCTTCAGGAGCAGAATTGTCATGAGTATGGTCACCTAGCAAGGTACGCCCTCACCAAGGGATCCAGGAGCCATCATATCCAATAAAGGAAAATTTAAGTCAAGGTCAATGAGACAATAGGAATAGAACACTGCCAAAACCTGCAAAACAACAAATTAACTGGATGCAAACATCATTTTTTTGGCAGTGATGGACATTATGGAAGAGTCAGAATGTGATAATGAATCAGGCAAGCAGGAGATAGATGCAACTCAAGATATACATCTTGTTCAGAAAAATGAGCTAAACTTGTAAGGCACCTGCCAGAAAGAGAGACTTTTCAAGGCACAAGAAGACAAACAAAGAACATAAACAAAGAACAAAAGGAGAATTGCAATAGTACCACTACCACCCCTCAATCTAATTCGAAGAAATCTCCAAAGCAAGGAGAATAAAAATGCTATGGGGGAAAAAAGGAAAACCTTTTTCGAACCATTTTAACAAGACACCCCACAAGAAAGTACTTCCTAAGCAAGAGCCCTGGAGATTAGGACTCTTAAGCCTACAAGAACAAATCTATAAAACACCTGGACATATAAGATCCAGAATACTCCCAATAATGTGTGTACACTTTTGGAATGTAAGAGTAAATAGGCTTTCCCAACAAAAAGTATCTTCTATGATAGACTTTGACTGTTTTAAATGCATTTATACATGGGCAAATGAAAGAAAGAGAATAAATACATAGCAGAAAAACTAGATAGGATCCTGTTATCCAATTGATGGATTACATTCTCGGTGCAATGATTTAGGGAAAATTTGAGTACACCAGAAAATAGATAACTGGCTAATCAATATGAGCCTCCAACTTGCAACTCTAAGACCAAGTACATTCCCATTTGAAGGCAGAGAGCATAGAGGTCATGCTATATACATATTATAAAAGTATTAGAATTAATGAGGATTAAAATTATAAAATGAAACCTCAGAGTGTTTGGTACTATTTTCACCACCAGTAGCATATACAAAAGCAAAGAGTGAGACCATTTACATGGAAAAATGAGAGAACAAGGAATTCTAGAAGAGATGGTGAAAGAGGAACTAAAGACAACATGAAATACTTGCAATGGTCCGATAAAGGGAAGAATTATTTTGGAAACAGAAAGAAAGGGAACAATGGATCAAGAATGGAGATACAAGCATAGTTTTATTCCACAAATATGTCATGTCCCCCGTTTACTGCAGACATCCTAGAACAGGGTCTATCGTCTAGTAAAATCACCGACAGAGATGGCTTGGTTCTGATAGATCATAAGCAACATATAGATTGAGGCCTTTCTACGACTAATAACCGACATTGTAGTCAGCCTTTGTTATGAAGATCATTGATTAATACTGCTTAGGTAAAATCGTCACTAAGGGTGGGAATTGAAGATAAGTCGATAATACAAGCCTTCGATATGATTGGTCATCATCGATGATAGTTTGAACATGTTCACAATAGACTAAGGCATAGTAATATCATTAAAGCGATGTCCAAGCTAACACAAAAATCAGATAGTCATAATCCACCAATCAGTATCTTTGAAATTGCACAATAATAAGTATGCTTAGTCAAAGACAAAGACCATCCTTAAGAATAAACAGCAACTAAGTCGACATGGCATGTTGTTAATACAACAAGGAGACTAATCAAATACAATTCAATCTGTATTAAGGAGATTGACGATCTAAAGATGAAAGGAATATGATTAGCATACAAATTAATCAATAACAAGTCACTGATATGAAGATACTTAATGCCAGCAATCCAATGCTTGTGAAGACAATGATTAAATTAGCTAAACATTTACAACATGGAGGGGTGCAATTAGCATTAAAAGAAGAAGCATTAATGAATAGACATTAGACATGTCTATTGGGAACACAATCTTTCATATCCAAGTACAAAATATAAGAAGGATCAGAAATTATTATTTGTAATCATGGATGTGTTTACCTGCTGGGGTAGACTAGTTTACTCATGCATAGACATTATACAGGGAATGTAAATAACAAGATATATCAGAGAACACCAAAGCTTTCATTAATCATTCAGATCTTAGTACATACACAATAGCCACAATGATCATGATGCTTCGAATGAGCAAGTACAATGTTTATATACAATCCGAAGGGGTGCAACCAAACGTCGTCACCCATACCCAACTGTCGCCAAAATAACTAACATCCGACGGCAACACAACTTTTATGGCTAACATCATCCCCCCCTAAAGAAAAGTCATCTCCGGATGACAACAAAATGTCCGGGATAGAACAACAAAATAGGAATGATGAATAACTAAAAACTAGGACTGAGAAGTAGAGTGGGGCAGAGGAAGCATCCTTGATGAGGAAGTGTGTTGCTCCGCTGGAGGAACTGGTACAGTGGATGACCCCAACTAAGCCTGGAGCTCATACACCTGTGTAGTCTTGGTCTGCAAGTGTGCTTTAGCTACCATCTGCAACTCCAAGGCGGACTTAATCATCAAGGTAGCCTCCAAAAGTTCCTTCTCCTTGGCCTCATTCTCCCTTGCCTGTGTCGTTGCCAACCGTTGCTCCCAAGCCACTGTCTCTCTAGCTAGTCTCTCTTCTAGAGCAACCCGTGCTGCCTGTTCAACCACCAACTCCTGGGTACATTGGAGTAAGTCTCCCTCCACTACCTCTAGCTTGGTGCCTAGCTCCTCCCGAGCTCTCTGTGTGGTCACCAATGCAGTCTCACGGTTCGACGAGACATACTCAGATCGCCTCAACGCATAGTACCCATCCCGAAATGTCTGCTCCAGCTCTCGAACAAGAGATGCTACCTCACTCTCAATGACTGGCGTAGGAACAACCTAGGCAACCAACATCTCTGCAGTCTCTCCATCAGGCCATAACCCTTGCTCAAAACACTTGGCAAATGCTGCACCACAACCTACTCGAGAAAAGGCTAGGAGACGCCTCAAATCCTGAACCACAGTCGCCACAGCCCAGGACTCTACTACAGCCACCAACTGACGTCCTCGAGTGACCATGTCTGCCAAATAAGTCCACGTCCTCTCCCTCCAACAGCCCAGGACGGGTAAGTGCTGCCGGGCGAGTCAACTCAAACCCACAAGGTGCCTCCCTTGCCACACCGCCCCTTGCCACAGCCCTGTCCTCCTCAGAGAAAGAGGGAATATCGGTTGCCACTGTGACATCCGTAGAGTCTATACCAATAATCTCCGGCGGGTCCTCCCGTCGAGGAGAAAGAACTACTATGGGTGGTGGAGCATGAACCAACTGAAACCATTGGCTAATCCAAGAACGCATGGCTCCAACCCGCGCAGGGTCATCAGGTGGTGAGGAATCTTGCAAAAGTGTCGCGTCTATTGTCACTATGACATTCAATCCTACCACCTCCATTCGAACCTGACCCTCGCCAATATCCTGGGTGCCTTCGAGTGCTTCCTTTGCAACTACTACTGTTGCCTTCATCAGGATTTCAGGACCCCCCTCGGCTGGAATGTCCGTGGCTCTTCTTCCTCAGGTGGAAACTCGACTTTAGGAACTATGGGACTCACCACCCATGTGGAAGTCAAGTGGGTCGAGGTAGACAATACCGGCGTGGTAAACTGGACCACTGGAGCTTCCACGGTGGATTCCACTGCCTCCATGCGTACTGCCTCCTCAATCATATCACTATCCTCCTCCCCCGAGTCTGTGTCGGAAGACTTTGGACTGGCTTCCTAGCCACTATCAATGTCGTCGGGTCGGACTCTACAACCGTTTGCCGACGTCGCTTCTGCCTATTGGTTGTACCTCCAGTATCTAAATAGAGCCAGTAAAACAGAGGAGGGGCTCCTGCTATAAGCTTTCCTTGTGGCTTGAGTTCCAACTCGTCCGTGGGAATTTGTCTGAGTGCAGCCTCCAGAAACAATCCGATGGCGTAATGTGGCATGTAAAAAGTCCAATGCTGTAACGTCATAAACTCCAACATTTTGTCGGCCAACACCGAAGCGCAATCATAGACCACACCATTCATCAACCCCTGCATGTAAACAATCTGTGGGAGGGCAATATCAGAGGTGCGACTTGAGCCCATCAACCTGCTCTTGATGACGTCGAGAATGCAACGCTGGGCTCCTTCTGCTACAAACTCCTTCCTGAGTCCCCTCGCTTTGGTCGCTTTTACCACAATGTCCAACTTTGTTGGAGTGAGAGGACGACAGACATGCTTTATCCAAGATTCCTTCCTCTCTGCTGTCATTTTCTGCTTTGTGGTGTCCACCTTCCATCCGTTGCGTCCCAGAATGCCAAAGACCTGTGTGAAGTCCTCAGCGCCACACGAGACTGTGAGCCGGTGGTTCCGATACACAAACGTACTCTTACTTGTCTGCTTGTCGAAACTCTGGATCATTACCCGCAAAGTGTTTTCAAGATTACGCATAGGAAACAAGGGCATTTGGATAGCCCAATGGACACCAGCCTGCGGTAGAAATTTCTTCACTTCATCGTCCTCTGGTGTTTCCTTCCACCATTTCCTACATTCAAGTCCATTAAGCCCTTCGAATGCTACCGTCTGGTGGGTGACGACTTCTTTTTCCTCCTGCTGTGTAGTCTTGAGCTTCTTCATGCTGCTCCCAGTTGCCTGTTTGTGCCCTGCAACCTTCATTCTAGAAGGCAGTATGGTAGCCTTCTTGTTCATGGTTGTATTTCCTGAACTCCCTGCCTGCAGTTGATTTTTCCAATTACTCCTCTCCCCAGCAACGGTGCCAAATGTTTACCCGCTGGGGTAGACTAGTTTACTCATGCATAGACATTATATAGGGAATGTAAATAACAAGATGTATCAGAGAACACCAAAGCTTTCATTAATCATTTAGATCTTAGTACATACACAATAGCCACAATGATCATGATGCTTCAAATGAGCAAGTACAATGTTTATATACAATCCGAAGGGGTGCAACCAAATGTCGTCACCCGTTCCCAACCATCGGCAAAATAACTAACATCCGTCAGCAACTAACACCCGACGGCAACACAACTTTTACGGCTAACAGGATGGAGATGATCAAAGGATCAATATGGAATGGAATTGGAAACTTACCTCTTCTTTTCCATTAGGATCAATATTTAAGAGAAGAGAATAAGACAGATATCTGAATACAAGCAGCAGATCAAACTGCTATAAGGCAAACAACAGACTTATATACTGATATAATGCATAACGATTTGGCTGACTGTGATTGGTCTCTCATTTGTAAGGAAGTAGAATATTACACATTGCTACTGCTATATATATAAAATATAGGAGATATTAGTATTCTCCTAGCCATTTCTTAATCACTTGCTATAGCCCCTTAAGAGGATAGGTTGGTGTTGTGTAGGGAGAGGTGGGGTAAGTCCTCACAAGGTAGGTGAATCCCAAGATGGGTAAGGATATGTATTTCCATTGCCTTGAGGGAAAAGTATGGGTATGAACATCCATTCCCAATATCTTGAGGGATCTTGCTTGTAGATTGGTGTCCAAGTGCCCTATGATGAGTAAATCCCCATCCCCCTTAGGGTTGATGTTTAGGAAAGAAGTAAGGAATTAGGGCTTAAGTATGTTAATTGCCAAATGTATTATGAATCATTCATTATTTCTTGATTATATTCAATTTAAACACATAGCAATGTATGTTAATCAGGGAACATAACATTTACTTGCGCAATTCAAACCCTAGTTGGGAATTTTACAATAAAACAAGTAAAGTTCCAATATGGGACAATACAAATGGTGTCAGAGTTTTGATCTTGCCATCCTGCAGGGAAAAAGATGCAATCATTCTAGTCAATAGGAAGGAATCTAACAATGTATTTCTTGTGTGTATATTTTGTGAATGCTTCACGTCTTCTCACATTTGTGTATGCTTCGTGTCTTCATATATTTGTGTGTATATTTCGTGTTTTCAAGTGTATGCTCCATGTGTGGTTCTACTTTTGGTTGATCCAGAATAAGAGAATAACTAGGAGTGAAGCAAAAGATTTGAATTTAAGGCATGCTATCATGCAAACGTTGGTTTTTGCAAATCCAATTGGCACTATTATGAATTGGCCTAGATCCTTTTCTTTGGAAAATCAGAGAAAACTTGTCTTAAGTTAACTTTGCCAAGTTTCTACTATCAAATCATAATTCTCATTCAAAATAAGGGAAAAGACATATATGATAATATCAGAGTAGTGCAATGAAAGGTGGATTATAAATAGGTCTCTATGATCATTCAACCAATGCTTGAGGACAAGCAATTTTGGGGAGGAGAGGACTGTCATGTGCCCTGTTTCTTGCACACATCCTAGAATAGGGTCTATCATCTAGTAATATCACTGACATAGATGGCTTGGTTCTGATGGATTATAAGCAACATATAAGCCAAGGGCTCTCATCAATCAATCAATGACTAATAACAGATATTATAGTCAGCCTTTGTTATGAAGATCATTGATTAATATTGCTCAGGTAAAATCATGACTAAGGGTGGGAATTGAGGGTAAGTCAATAATACAAGCCTTCGATATGATTGGTCATCATCAGTGATAGTAATGAACATGTTCACAATTAGCATTCAAAGAAGAAGCATTAATGAATAGACATTAGACATGTCTATTGGTAACACAACCTTTCATATCCAAGTACAAGATATAGGAAGGATCAGCAATTATTATTCGTAATCATGGATGGAGATGATCAAAAGGATCAATATGAAATGGGATTGGAAACTTATCTCTTCTTTTAATCCAATAGGATCAATATTTAAGAAGAGAGAATAAGACATAGATATCTGAATATAAGCGGCAGATCAGACTGCTATAAGGAAAACAGCAGACTTATATATTGATATAATGCATAATGATTTGGCTGACTATAACTGGTCTCTCATTTGTTAGGAAGTAGAATATTACACATTGCTACTGTTATATATTGTAATGTCCCTACATTTAATCACTCGTATTCCATTATTTAATAATTAAATAATAATGTTGATTTATATATTATTGTTAATAATGTTTATTAATAATTGATAATATATCATTAATGATTAATAATGATGTTTAATCTACTCGAATGTCTTATATTATAGTATATACTATAATATATGGGTATAATTAGTTTATTAATATATTGATAATGTGCAAATTAAAATGGAACCTTGTTTAGTTTTATTAAGGAATAATAATTCATTTTAATACAAATCATGGAATACGAGTGATTAAATGTAGGGACATTACATATATATGACTGGTCTTCTTCTGTGCATGTTTGTTGTGATCTAGGGTTTTTTAATTTTAAAAAGATGTGTCCAAGGGGTTTAGTTTGGTTGGTTAAAGCAATGAGTTCTCATTGTGGAGACCCTGGTTCAAGTCCCAAGAGGGACATCTTTGTGGAATTCTAAGTCGTGACTCTTGGTCTTCCATTGGTTGTATTTGTCTCATTGTAATAAGGTGGATTCTAAGTTGTGACTCTTGGTCTTCCAATTGTTGTTTCTAGTGTGGCTGCTCATAAGGAGCTCATATTTGTCTTAGTTTGTTGATTGAATAAGCTTGTAACTCTCATGTTGTTGCTCAAATGAGCACAAGGTTTGTAAACGATCTATAATATAATTTTTTTTTTTAAAAAGACGTACATTTTGTCCTTAAAACTTCTTCATCCAGCTGTCTATTGACTCTATAGTCTATTTTCTTCATACAAATGCCAAGTCTGTTGTGCAATCACAAAAGAGCACGATTAGATTTCCATTTCATTTAAATGTTAAAACTAACGATGTTTAAACTTTATGTTGCACTTTGTTTTTCTAAATTCTTGGTGTTACTGTTATCAGAAATTGTATTTTTATTAGTTAATATTTAATAACATTTTGGGGATTTTTTTCTTGTTTCTATTGCATTCCATGAAAATTATCTTGAACATTTCCAAATTTGCTAAATATTTCCAAATTTGCATCACTGAAATTTTCTTGTTTCTATCATAAACTTTTTAGTTTTATTATTTAACAACATCTGAGATCAGAGAAACGAACAATTATTTAAATTTTACTTATTTACTTTGACCACTGTCGGAAATTCAGAATTAATAGTAATACTATATGTATTATCATTATGTCAGCACCGCTCCCTCCCCGTCCCCCCAAGGAAACGTCCCCAAACCACATGGAAGATATATATATATATATATATATATATATTAGTATACTCCTAGCCATTCCTTAATCACTCACCATAGCCCCTCAAGAGGATAGGTTGGTGTTGTGTACTGACAGGTGGAGTAAATTCTCACAAGTCAGGTGAGTCCCAAGATATTTAAGGATATGTATTTCCAATGGCTTGAGGGAAAAGTCTCAAGACGGGTATGAACATGCATTCCCAATACCTTGAGGGAGCTTGCTTGTAGATTGGCGTCCAAGCGTCCTGTGATTAGTAAGTCCCCATTCTCCTTAGGGTTGATGTCCCGTATTGGGTCTTTACTTGCTTTACCCTAAAATTTTCAACTAGGGTTTGGATTGCACTTGGAAATGGCAATTTGTAAAAATTACTATGCAATTCATCACTATGCATTTAAATCAGATCAAGTTAAGAAACAATTACTGATTCATAATACATACTTAAGCCCTAATTCCTAAACATCAACCTTAAGAAGGATGGGGATTTACTTGTCCTTAGGGTATTGGACACCAATCTACAAGTAGGCTCCCTCAAGGTTAGCGGAAAACATATTCATACCTATCTCGGGACTTCTCCCTCAAGGTTTTGTGATATATTTCTTTACCCCATCTTGGGACTTTCTTCCTACATTGTGAGGGTTTACTCCATCTTTCCCTGACAAAATCAACCTATCCTCTTAACAATATCAGTGAGTAATTAAGGAATAGGCTATGTATATATATAACACAACATGACTGATATATAATTCTGATTTCACTATTATTAATACATATATATATGATATATGTATATATTAGACCATATAAGGGTTCCTTATCCCTAACAGAATTCAGATCTAACATTCCGTAAATCAGTATTAAACTCATAGATACAGTACAGCATAATTTACTGTCACACAATGCTTGCCAGCAATGTGAATGATTCATTTCCTTTCTCATCTCTTCCTTGTGAAGAGTATCAATATATATTTTTATAACCCCTTATTCTTCCCCATTGATCCTTCTTCTCCCTTTATATCTTTTGTGAGGAAGGGTCACACCTCATCACCATGCCTGCCCTTTTTAATGGTCACACCCTTTCACAATTACCACCTTTCAAAAGGGTCACAACCATCAATCATTGCTTCCTCTTTGGAAGTTACTTCCTTCTTCTTCCATTAATCCTTTCTTAATTCCTTTGCTGCCTTTATGCAGATCAGAATTGTCTTATATCTCAGAACATAACTTACTATGATTACCTTCCTTATGATGATCCCTTCTTCCATGTCTTCAACAAATGGCTCTCTCCTATTTATATCTTCGTGATGGGAGATTCACAACTTTTCACTATTACAACCTTTCAAGAGAGTCACAATCCTTCATCCTTTATGCCCTTCAAAAGAGTCACAACCCTTCATGAATTCTTCGCATTCCAATCTTCTTCCATTATTCCTTCCTTGGTCCCCGCTTCCCTTCTTTCCTCTTTTATCCTTGTCCCCCTTCCAAATGAAGTTATATTCTCCCTTTTATATATCATGTTTGAGGGAGTCACATCTTTTCATTTCATGCCTTTTGACCATTCATTGAACTTAATTAAATTTTATTTATATTCTTTTTATATATTAATAATATTATTATTTATTATTAAATCCTATTTCAGAAAGGGGACATCACATTAGTAGAGAAGTAAGGAAACGGGGCTTAAGTATGGTACCTGCCAAATGTATTATGAATCATTCATTGTTTCATAATTCAATTTGATTTAAACACAGTTATGTATATTAATCATTGGGAACATTACATTTACTAGCACAATTTAAACCCTAGTTGGGAATTTCAGGGTAAGACAAGTCCCAATAGGGGACATTACAAAATATTTTAAAAATAGGCAACACAAAAATGGAAAGTACTGATCGAATCATTTAAATGGACATATAGTGTTACAACCAAAGTCTCTCACTGTATATGCAACTTAATATATCAGCAATCTTCTAAAAGAGGACAAGCACTCACAAAGCTCTGATCAAGCTCAACAAAACTGATGCAATACTTTCCTAAAGTTCTAGAAGATAAGGATAATGACCATATCATAAAAAGTGGAAGAAGAGGAAGCGGAGAGAATTATGTTTTTTTTCAATGAAGATAAATCTCTTGGATCTTATGGGTTCCCTGCACTATTCTATCAATCCTCCCTAAGCATCGTCAGAAAAGAAGTGTTGGAGGTGCTTGAGGAATCACACAGTAACAATCAAACGCTCCCAGAAAAAAATGGTTCCAATCCCAATAATAACAAAAGCTACTTGGTAGATCAGTTTCATGCAATAGCTCTCTGTGACATGCTCTACAAAATCAATGACAAATAATTTGTCCCAGGAAAACAAATCACTGGCAATGTGGTTACGATTCAAAAGCTGATACACAACCAAAAGTAAACAAAGTGGGGTTTATTCATGCAGCTACATGTGTCCAAATCTTTTGACAGTTGCAGTTGGGCTCTAACATATAAATGCAGGAAGAATATGGTCTCAATAACAAAGATTGATTAGATGCGTAGTCTCATCCTAAATTCAATCTTTAAAATCTGGGCGCCAAGCTAGCTAGTTCAACTCCTTTTAGTGTAAAGGCAAGGAGATGAGCTCATTCCTTACCTCTTCATACTAGTTATTGAAAATATTTTTTAGATTTTAAGCAGGAAAAAAGGAAAAGTAATATACATCAGACTGCGGCTGTTAAAGGGCGACAAAGATATATAGGCTACTGAATTGTAGATGATGCTATCCAAGTTCAAATCTAATGTTATAAGAAATTCACCAACTGAGCAATTAATGATAGCAAATTTCCACAATCCATAGAGATTATCTGTATTTTTTCTGGATAGGTTGTGTTTGAGTTTTTTCATCAACATTTTGGATCACACTCCGTGATCCATCATCAAGATGATGCAAGAGAGCATAAGGAGCAAAAAATGTGAGTTGCAGACCAAACATCAACATAAAAAGGAGAGAGAGTTGGGTGACACGGAAATCAATGAAATAAGAAATAAAAAACTAAGCCAAAGGGGGGGAAACACAAAAGAAAACTAATAATGAGAAGGAGAAAAAATAATAAATGAAAAGCTAAAGAAATAAACTTAGAAAGAGAAGAAATAAACTATTAAGCAAACTACTAATGGAAAACAGAAAGTTTCATTCTTCAATTCTTTAGCTTTTCATTTATTATTTTTTCTCCTCATTATTAGTTTTCTTTTGTGTTTCCCCCCTTTTGGTTTAGTCTTTTATTTCTTATTTCTTTGATTTCCGTGTCACCCAACATGCCCCTTTTTATGTTGATGTTTGGTCTACAACTCACATTTTTTGCTCCTATTGCAAAGTTGGAGACGTCAACATGCACATGAAATTCTTTATGCCAATATTGGCGCCCCTATCAGCCGTGACTTCAGCTCTTCGAAGGCCTCTTCTTGAGTAGTTTCCCATACGTAGGGCTCCCCCTTCTGTGTGAGAATGTCGAGTGGGTAAGATATCTATGCGAAGCTCTTGATAAATCTTCTATAGTAGCCAATGTGTCCCATAAATGATTTGACCCCGGTGACCTTCGTTGGAGGCTCCATCTCCATAATGACTCGGACCTTATCAGGGTTGGTCTTCAACTTGGCTTTGTACACGATGTGTCCCAATCGCCTTCCCTGGGGGACCGTGAACCAACATTTCTTTGGGTTGAGTGCCAGTCGTGCCCTACGACACCTCTCCATGCATTCTCTGAGAGCCTTCAGATGTGCCTCCTCTCCGTTGAAAATGGACCAGTCGTCCAGAAAGGCTTTAAAATTACCTACTGACATTTTATCGAATATGTGTAGAATTATCCTTTGGAACGTAGCTGGTGCATTACAAATGCCGAACGACATTCTATTGTAGGCATATACCCCGTCTTCCACCACGAACGTTGTCTTTAACTTGTCTTCCTCGGCAATAGATATTTGGTTATAACTCGAGAATCCATCCATAAATGTATAGATTTTATGCCCTGCTACTTCTTCGAGGATAGTGTTCGTGAATGGGATGGGAAAGGGGTCCTTCACTATAATTGCGTTGAGGCATCGGAAGTCTACACAGATCTGAATTTGATTTCTCTCCTTCACAGATATGACAATGGGGGACACGCATTTGCTAGTTTGTACTTTGAAAATAATCTCCGCCTCCAACATATGTTCAATCTCCTCCTTGACTTTGGCGGCATAGTTTTTATTCATTTGATACGGTCTCTTTCGTACCGGTACGACTCCTGGCACCAACGAGATGCGGTGGACGCACAACTCTGGCGACACTCCCTTGAGGTCCTTGTACGTCCATGCAAATACATCTTTGTATTCCATGAAGATTTTGAAATCTGCTGCTTTCAATATTGGATTCCAATCAGCCCCTACTAGGATGATTTTGGGTTCTATTTCACTGCCAAGATTCACAGGTTTGACTATTGGCTCTTCGTACTGCATGGGATGCGTATCATCGAATTGGTGTGCTGGGGCTTCATTTACCTTGGCATTTCCTTCCTTGTATTCCCCATACTCCGAAGGGAATTTATCTGGCTCTTCCTCGATGCTCAACATATTGCATGACGGCGTGAACATCTCATAGTCCTCCATTTGCCAATGGAAAAGACCATTCATCGAATTTGCGTCATCCCCAGAGCATTCCTCCAACTTTAGAACACCTTCGTCATTGGGTTCCATTCGACTCCTTCCTTCATCCCTTTGGTCATGTTCCCCTTCGGATTCAAACTCGGAGGAAGAAGCCATCTCCTCACTCACCAACTAGGTATGGAGATCAATGGTGAACTTCCTTTCGCCCGCTTTCTATTGAGAGGATGTTCTTTTTCTAATTATGGTTGACCTTCGCCGTTAGTAGCCACCCTCTACCCACTATGGCGTCATATCCCTTTTGCTTGAGTGGTATTACCACAAAGTCCAACACGAACCACTGTGTGTCAATAGTGACTCATTGTGCCATCAACGTCCCGAGGGGTTTGATCCCATGTTGATCTGCACCTAATAAGTTGAAGGTTGGGGGCCACAAGGTTGGCTTTCCCATTTTTTTCCATATCGCCTTTGGTAGGACATTAACTCCTGACCCACCGTCTACTATGGTATCTGTTAGGATGGTGCCAAGAATGCCCATCTCGACTACCATAGGGTGTCTGCCACTGTTCACAACCAACAACATTGGATCTATTGCGGACCCTACAGGGACATCTGTACGTGTGGTGTTCGTTTGAGTGGCCATTGTACCTAGCAACGCTGTCCCCAATTGAGGTACGGTGTGAAGGAGGTTCTGGATTTTCATCGGTACCTCCATATACGACATTTGTTGTAGGATGTTTTATTCTGCCTCCCTTCGACCTAAGGTGCCAGTTGTCTCCTGTGTGTCCTTTTGTGCCTTCATGGCCCTTTCGATCTCTACTCTGGCTTCCCGCATCCTCTATTTTTTAGTACAAGGGTCTGGATATGTGGCTTGCTTTGCTTGCCCTCGGGCGATGGCTAGTACTTGTTCTGTACTCTTGCTTCCTTCGATATCTATCTAGTTAATGCCGAATTTTGGGCAATTGGCATCTTCGTAGTCGTCGGGCCCACACCAACGACATACCTTTTGGGGGGTGTCTCCTTTGTCACAGTCTCTCACAAAATGACCCCATTGGTTGCATGCCCTACACTGGATCATCAGGCGTCCTTTTCATATGTATTATGCTTCTAGTGTTGTTATTGTTTCTCCTTCCACCTCATTGGCTGCCTCGGTACCCACCCGAATTATTGGTTGTTTCTATCGCCCCTGATGTGGATGGCTGATCTTGGGTGAAGAGCACTTGTTGGTTCCGTACCTTCATGTTGTACAGGCATTCCTTGGTGGAATAACCCATAATTTGACAAATGTCACATAATGCCTTCTTTGGGCAGGAACCGTTCATGTGGCCATTTTCCTTGCATTCTGTACACTACAACTCGTCTTCGCCTTTGCTTGTGCTTCCTTTCATTGTCTTGAATTCTTTCAACATCCTTTCCATGTCCTTCTGTAGACTGTCGACTTTTTTGTGTGACTCCTCATCGCTATTTCTCTCCTCTAAAGAGTTATCTTCATCAGAGGATGACTTACTTTTCTTCTTTTTGGAAGTCTTATGTTCGCTCTCCAAGTCCATTGCTCAATTATATGTGTCTTCGTATGAAGAAGGGGGCACTATCTTCATCTTCTTCCTCTGGGTGGATTTTAGGCCTTCGACGAACCATCTCTTTTTTAGGCCATCCGCCGGTTGATTGTCCATCTTTTCGACGAACTCCTTGAGTCTTCGGCCGTAAGCATGCATGGTCTCCTTTTTCCCTTGTTTCGTCCCGTAGATTTCTAAGACAATCTCATTGTCATCTCTTAATAGCCGAAACTCTTTTTAAAAGGTTTTTTTAGCTCATCCCATGTAGCTACTTTTGTTTTATCAATATTGGAGTACCAATCGATGGCTACCCCTCTCAGAGTGGCAGGGAACTATTTTACCCACTTTGCTTGGTCTGCTACTCCATTTGCAAACCAGATGGTTTGGCATGTGCGACAATGTCTCACAGGATCTTCCTTTTTGTCACCTGTGAACTTGGGTAATTTTTGTTTGTTTGTCGCCATTGGTACGGTTACCAACGGTGGAGGTTGAGTTTGTCCACCCGCATTGGTTGTACTGGAACTCCCTCCTATGTTGGGCATGTTGGGGCACATTGGTACTCGACTGGATATTTTGTCTTCCATACGTCTGTGTATTGGAAAGAACCCTTGTGTTAGGTACAAGGGGTCCTAACAGGATGTTTTGACTATCGTGCGCTTGTGTTTCCTAAACACCTACAGTCGCATTGGTATCCTCTTCACTTTTGTTGCAGATCTCTTCACCCTTCGTATGGGCTCCTTCTCTCACTCCTTTGGGTCTCCCCGGCCTTTGTGTGCGATGTGAGCAATAGACCCTTTAATTGATGTCGGGTCTCCTCTAGGAGGTCTATCCACTATCGAGTCTCTTCAATCAAATCCTTCAAACTTCTTTCCCTAGAGTGTTTTGGAAACATGTAGCATTCTCCTTCGGCTTCTGTACCTTCCATGACACCTTCGTGGTCCCTATCTGACAACCCTTCGGTTGGTTGTCCTTCGGCTAGTTGCCTTAGCTTTCGTCGACATTCTGCTTGTTGTTCAAGGATTAAAGCTCTCTGTGCGGCCTCCCATTCATCAGTTTGTGCTTTCTTATTTCTATCTTTATTTAATAGATTGGGCATAAATCAAAATATCATATTTAACTGAACATTTTTTATTCATTCGTTTTTTTTCTCCTTTTCCGTACATGTGTCAATCAAATGACATCATTGTTTACAATATTTCAGTGTTCTTTTTATTCTTTCAACAATCTACAGATCACAGATTATTTCCCCTTCGCCAATTGCCATCACAGTCTTCAGCCTCCCGACAGTTGTTCTCTTCAAAGTTTCGTAGGATATGTTGGCGACTTTGTTCCCGCACGATTTCCTCCCATTGGTTACTCTGCGCGATGGATGTCTGGGCCAACAGTTGGGGGAGATGGTTCATCAACCTATTGATTGCGGGGCTCACTTCTAGCATGTTCCAAACTGCTCCTTCCAGAACGTCTTCTTCTAAGGCCTCCCTCCAGACATAGGTCTCGATTGTTGCTTGCAGGATGATCGCAAAATCACTCGTCAATGCATGCTCCCCTTCGTATAGTTCGTGTCGTCCATCTTTATTTGTTTGTCTCCCCTCTTCTAGTGGTTGGCCCATTTCTCTCCGCCATTCAACTTAGTTACCACCCAGATTCGTACTACAACGGCACCAGATGTTTGCCCTCAGGGGTAAACTAGAACTGTTGTAGTCATATAGAATAGTAAAGTACACAATACAGAATAACAGAGAACTTCAAGTATATTTCATTGCTCATGGGTTACCATGTACAAGAGTATAGTCATAGCAAGTTTGTCTCTTCTATCGAGAGACTACATACAAGTAGGGACCGAGAGGGTGCAAGGCGAACCGTTGCACCTGTTAACTACCTACCCTCGGTTGTGCAACTACCTAATTGTCCATATTGTCGGACAACAGAGAATAGTCCATCTACTTTCCAAATATAGATATGATGCTAGCTAATTGCCCCGGTGACTTAATTTAAATAGTAAGTATTGTATTCTCGTGATGGATGTAGTTTTTGTCTATGTTACCCGGGGACGCGTTTCCAGCCCTAAGCCCCGGGTTTCAAAACCGTCCCCGTTTCGGGGACTTGGGGACGGTCGGAAACGTTTCCAAGCTGTCCCCACATAGGCAGGAAAATCAGAAACGCATCCTCGAAACTTCGGAAATAGTCAATGCGTTTCCAGCTAGCGTTGACCATCCCGGGGACTGTGTAGTCGTTTCCCGTCCGTCTGGGGGACTGCTTGAAGTTTCCGATTTCAAAATAAAATTTAATTCAAAAAAATATTAATAAATGGTGATTTTTTGCCCATTTGCAGGCCCCACGCATTGGAAGTCATTAAAGTAATAAAATATGTTATGTTTAACATAACATATGTTGAAAGTTTATTTTTTTGGAAACCATTACAAACTTAGCATCCAACTATGACTAAAAATTCAAACTTCTGTTCAACAAACCAGACCTGAAAATGATTGTAATTTAGACTTTTGTTTGATATTCATATCGCAGACTTGGAAATGACTGTCGTTGGGTTGAGGAATAGTAATACTTAGATTGTTTCCAGCTTTGATAATGCTCTGATAGTAGAAATAAGCTCCCAAAAATACACCATTGTAGCTGATTACTGCCCAGACAAGATGGCTGCTACCTGTCTAGGAACGATTTGGCACAATAAATTCAACTCTTCTCCAAAATCCACAAGCAAGGGCTCTAAAGTCTAAACACATTGCCCAGCTATGGCAGATTGATTCATTTAATACCCAGAAGTAGATTGATTCTCTCATTTGATTCATTTGATGTCATCCTATGCTCCTATTTTTAGACTTTAGTATTCTTAGATGATGATTTGATTTGATGCTATGTTAAATGCTGATTTGATGAATGATACAATGTTGTGTAATTCTGGAATTCATGAATATATATATATATATATATATATATATAGCCATCCCCTACTCTGGCAAAAAAAAAACACCCTGGAAACCCATCCCCCCCTCCCAGAAACTCAGGGTAACATAGGTTTTTGTGGGGTATTGTGGAGACCTCCATATATCACATAATCTATCACTTACATTATCTCTTTTTTGGAAAGGAGTTTTTTACCACAGGGTTTTCTCCCTTTTCTCCATTTGTAAGAGGTCTAGTTGCATGCGTATCTAATATGGCCTAGTTACTAGGACTCCTATATTGCATTCTGCATACTAGTCTACTGTCTTGCATTATAATTCTTCTTCCTAAGTTACCCTTAAAGGGGGATGTTAGAGTAAATAAGGTTTAACTTAATTACTTGCTTAAGTTTACTTAGGCAAACCAGTTATTAGTATTTAATTTTTTAGGTAGTTTTTTAGTTTTATGTTCAGGAAGTTTTCTACTTGCTCCGCATCTTGCTTATATAGAAAGATTGTTGTACTTTGTATCATATCAATTCATTTATCAATTGAATTATCATTTTCAATCTCTCTTTATGCAATTTTAAGCTCAAGCTCTCTCTGGTGGTTGTTCTTCTCCTGGTTTGATCCTGAAGTCTGCAGCTTCAAGATGGCTTCGTGATCATCATGCCATACTGTACCCATGTACCTGATAGTCCCAAACCGGTGTTGAGAGGGGAGGGGTGAATCAACACCTCTAAAACTTTTCTCTTTAAATCCGGTGAAGTAAACTTACAGCTGAAAGACAAACATATTTAAGCATAAAAGAACAGTAAGCAAACAATCACACAGTGACACCAGATTTATCACGTGGAAACCCGATTAGGGTGAAAACCACGGTGTGAGGAGACCTCACAAATCTTGTACTCTTCTGGAGTACGCCTTGTTAGGAGCCTTCCCGGTTAAAGGATCAAAATGCACTGTTAGATGCAACCCGGTTAAGGGATTTGTTACAATGAGGCCGGTTAGTGCCTGCCTGGTTAGAGGACTTTAGAACATCTTTCAAGATGCCACCCGGTTAGGGGATTTGATACAAGGGACTGAGATTTAACTATTGTAATTGTTAGAGAACAATAGAAGGATTGACCTTTTACAAATGGCTTTGCATAGCCTGATAAGATCTCTGTTTGTGCTCAACTGAGAAGCATCACCGGTCGCTGCAGGTGTGTTCTCCTCTACTATTGTGCTTTTCTGCACAATCTTCTTTCTCACTTCTTTCTTCTTTTCACCCCTGGCTTTTTCAGCATACAGGTTCACTCTTTTACTCGGCAGAATGAAGGCGACTTCTAATCTCCACAGGCAAAATAATATATAGAGCCCTAGCCCTAATTGTGCTCATTATGCATGACCTAATTACAGATCCTTATCGGATTCATTACTCAGTGGAGTACTAGTTCACTAAGGAAACATCCGATGCATGCCCTTGCTTTATCTGCTTTAAAAAGAAAGCAGTAGTTGTGTGTCAAGAAACTTTCCTTCAAAAGAGATAACGCTTTGTTTTAAAGCCACAAATTCCAGCTTTAAAACCTCCAGACGCGCCTCAAACTGATCACCAGTATAACTCAAAGACTTTCGGATTTAGAGCAAAAAATCTCGGTCAAAGAGTTAGTTGGAACAAATAGTTTGACTATGACTTCCTTGGTTCATACCGGAGTCATTAATATATCGATTGAGATCTTCATGTTGTGAAAAGGTAAGAGTCTTTGACTTGTGACTGTCCCTTCCTTGGCTTACCGGTTGCATTGTCCTCGGTTGTATTGTTGACACCGGTTAGCTATTGCTTTATTTGTACTTGTCTACACCGGTTGTAGCCCGGTCCTCGGTTGATGCTGGAATCCTCTTTTCCTTAATTGTGTACATTGCCCGGTGGCTAAGGCTTTGTATAGTGACCGGTGGTATTTGCTTACAGTCACATTTGTCTTGTATATTGGCACCATTGGCCAAACCATCCTTCTTTCATATAAATCTCCTTGGATCTTTAGACTTTGTAGAAATGACAAGTCTCTATACTCTTTTGCTTATCCATGACAATACTTGTACCGGTAGTAGGCTTACTGGTTACCATCACTTGATGCCAACAATCTCCCCCTTTGGCATTGATGGAAAAACCTTGATGGGCAATCACAATATCACCGGGTTACTATGTTTGTATCTCAATCTCTATACCACTGCTACTGCTACAGTCTTCCGGTTATTGCCAAACTCTCCTCCTTTTTGACAATAATGCCAAAGGCTAGTCAGAAAGACTACCTTTATCTAATCTGCTTCCCCTATGAGCAGCATTCCTTTTCATCAGTCCAGAAAAGATGAGGTGTAACCCTTTGTTGAAGCACAATGAACTGATGATCACCTTTCCAGGTTTATTGAAGATCGTGAAAGGGTATCACCCTTAGTTTACCTCTAAGATACTCAAAAGTACTCTTCGGTAATGGCTTGGTGAAGATATCAGCAATTTGTTCCTTGGTGGGAACATACTCCAATCTCACCTCCTTGTCTTTTACCAACTCTCTTAGGTAATGATACTTGATGGCAATGTGCTTTGTCTTAGAGTGCATGATAGGGTTCTTGGATATGTTAATTGGACTAGTGCTATCACAATAGATAGCTATCGGTTCAGGTATCTGTTCTTGGATTCCTTCCAGCAATTCTTGGATTCCTTCCAGCAGTTGTTTGATCCAGATTACCTGTGTGCAATTGATTGCTGTAGCAACATATTCGGCCTCTGCAGTGGATTGTGAAATACAATTTTGTTTCTTACTTGTCCAAGAAACAATTCTTCTACCAAGAAAAAATGCAGCACCACTAGTGCTCTTTCTGTCATAAATGTTGCCGGCCTAGTCTGCATCAATGTACATTTTTACTTCAAATCCTCCCTTGAGTGGAAACCATAATCCATAATCCTCAATGCCTCTTAGATATCTAAAGATTCTCTTTACTGCTATTAGATGTGTCTCTTTGGGATTTGCAGAGAATCTAGCCACTATGCCAACCGCATGTGCAATGTCTGGTCTACTATGAACAACATATTGTAGTTTTCGTATCATGGACCTATACATTGTTTCATTTACCTCTTTTGCATCATCCTCCTTTGATAACTTGAGGTTAGTTATCATTGGAGTTCCAACCGATTTAGATTCTTCAAGTCCAAAGGTCTTAAGAATTTCTTTTATATACTTGGATTGAGAGATAAAAATACCTTCTTTCAGCTGATGGACCTGGAGTCCAATGAAGAACTTTATTGCGCCTATCATAGACATCTCAAATTCTTTCATCTCTTCAACAAAGGCTTTGCTCATTCTTTCATCATCTCCAAAGATGATGTCATCCACAAAGATCTCAGCAATGAGATTTCCATCTTTTTCGATCTTTAGATACATGTTGTCCCTAGTTCTTGTGAATCCTATAGTCAGAAGATATGAATGTGGCCTTTTATACCATGCCCTTGGAGCTTGCTTAAGTCCATAAAGAGCCTTTTTCAACTTATAGACCATACCATCATCATGAGCAGATGTGAAGCCTTCCGGTTGTTCAATGTAGACTTCTTCCAGAATTCCATTCAAGAATGCAGACTTGACATCCATCTGATACACTTTAAACTTCTTGTGTGCAGCATAAGCAAGAAGAATTCTCACTCCTTCCAGTCTTGCTAGCGATGCAAAGGTTTCTCCATAGTCCAGTCCAGCTTCTTGGGCATATCCTTTGCAGACCATTCTTGCCTTATTTCTTATTACTTTCCCATCCTCATTCAGCTTGTTCTTGTAGACCCACTTGGTCCCTATGACATTCTTGTCCTTTGGGCTTGGCACAAGCTCTCATGTTTCATTCTTCTCAATTTGCTCAATTTCTTCCTCCATGGCCTTGTCCCAGTTTTCATCTTTTAGAGCTTCCCTAGTGGATTTAGGCTCTATACAGGAAAGTAAACAGATATTCTCTCTGGCCTTTTTCCTGGTCAAGACATTAGCATGTTTGTCACCAATAATGTTGTCAGTGGGGTGATATGTGACATACCTTGGAAGAACCAATCTCTGTTCCCGATCTGGCTCTTCTGGTTGAGCATTTTCTCCATCATGGTTCTAGGCATCATCTTGTTCACCATCCTAAGTTAACTTGTTGGCTTCAGGTATAGTCTCCCACTCTAGATGTCTATTCATGTGTATTTATCCATCTTCAGTTGTTGCTTCATTGAACTCAAAGGCATTTGCTTCATTTAGGCCTCCAAGACGGTCATGAACATCATGACCAGTCTTCTTATCCGGTTCTAAAGATTCATCAACCTTTACATTGATGCTTTCAATTATCTTGCTTGTTCTAATGTTCTAACCGATAGGCCTTACTTTTGGTAGAGTAACCCAAAAAAGTTCCTTCATCGCTCTTGGGATCAAACTTCCCAGATTGCATATCTCTTTTGATGTAACATTTACTACCAAAGATTTTGAAGTAACCTACACTAGGAGTATGCTTGAACCATAGTTCATAAGGAGTCTTACCGGTTCCCTTTTTGACTTGAACTCAGTTCAGTGTGTAGACAGCAATACTGACAACTTCTCTCCAGAAGTGATGAGGGAGATCCTTCTGAATCAACGAGGTTCTTGCATAGTCAATCAGCGTCCTGTTTCTTTTTTCTGCTACTTCATTTTGCTGAGGAGTCCTTGGTGCAGAAAATTGTCTCTTTATTCCATGTTCCTCATAGTAATGAATGAACTCCTAAGACGTGTACTCACCTCCTCTGTTTGACCTCAAGCACTTCAAGCTTTTACTGGTTTCCTTTTCCACTCTAGCCTTGTAGATTTTGAACATGTGGAAGGCCTCTAATTTCTCTCTAAGAAAGAGTGTCCACATCATTCTTGAGAAGTCATCTACAAAGATCATGAAGTACCGGTCTCCATGATAGCTCTTTGTCTTCATTGGTCCACACAGATCTGTGTGCACAAGATCTAGAACATTTTCAGCTATAAAAGACTTACTATTGAAGCTTGTTCTTGTCAGTTTTCCTAACTGACAATCTTTACAAACACCACTGATGGGTTTTGTAATCTTAGGGAGTCCTCTAACCGATTTCTTTTTGCTTACTTTGACAGTACTGTCAAAGTTTATGTGGCAAAGTCTCTTGTGCCATAGCCAACTATTGTCTTCTTTGGAGACAAGACAGATTTTTCTTGATTCTTCTCTGACTGAAGCTATCAAACAAGCTCCTTCCATTGAGTCTAGGTAGAACAGATTGCATTTGCTCTGTCTACCGGTTGCAACATGGGTTCTAGACTGATTTTTGACTATACAGGAACCTTGTCCAAATTCCAATTGGAATCCTTTGTTGTTCAGCTGTGCAACACTCATTAAGTTGTACTTGAGTCCTTCAACCCAGTACATATCTTCACAGACAACATTGTTGCAGAGAACAATAGAACCTTTACCTTTGATGGCACATGGGGCATTGTTTCCAAAGGTAACTGATCCGTTGTCATTGAGCTCCAAGTTGATAAATTTGTTCTTGTCACCGATCATGTGGTGAGTGCAGCCACTATCAATGATCCAATCATCAAGCTGATGAGATCTGGATATGAGTGCTACTTCATCTATCATTGGGCTCTCCTCCTTTATTGCAACGAATGCAATATCAGGATCCTCAGAGTCTTCAGACTCATTGTCTGTGACTCCTTCCTCTGCAAGATAGCATTCCTTCTTTGCTTTGCTCTTGAACCGATCTCTTTTATCTTTATGTTCATTATTGGGACACCTTGCAGCAATATGTCCTATCTTGTTGCAAGAGAAGCTTTTCAAAGGGAGCTTTCCCTTGTACTTCCCTTTTCCTTTGGGGAATCTCCTGGCGATGAGTGCTTCAAACTCATCTTGCTCCATCTTCTCTGAGAGTAGATTCTCAACAAGGTTGCCAATCTTACCAGTAGAGTAGTTACCGGTTTCTCTTCCTTTTTTGGTGGAAGAGATATTGACAGAGGACTTAAAAGCTGCTTCCTGAATGGGTAAGCTATTATCAAAGTTACTTAATTCAAAGGCAGCTAGCTTACCGATTAGGGAGTCTAGGGTGACTTGATCTTTGGTCACCGATCTGAGCTCTTGAATGACAGAGATCTTGATGGCATACTGAGGTCTGAGAGTTCTCAGTATTTTGCTAACCACCTCCTCTTCATTGAGCTTTCCTCCAGCGCTTCTGATGGAGTTGATCACCTCTTTGATCCGGTTGCTATATTGCTCGATGTTTTCTCCTTCATTCATCCTCATGTCATCATATTCTTCTCTGAGGCTTTCGACCTTGGCTCTTTGAACATTTGGATCTCCTCCATAAACCGTTTGCAACTTGCCCCACATCTTGAAGGCAGAATCAAGATGTTCAATGTCAGCATAGACATGATCAGGTAGCGTGTTGGCTATCATATCCATAGCAGCCGTGTGCTCGGTTTTGATTTTCAGTTGATCGGGTGTCAGGGTGCCAACGGGTTCACTGTAATCAGTGGTAACATGATTCCAGTACTGATCACCGGTGGTCTTCATGTACAGCTTCATTCTGCCGCACCACAAAGTAAAGTTTTCTTTTGAAAACTTTGGTCCTTCCTTTCACATCATCTTGACTTTTTCTTTATGCTGTTAAGCGGTAAAGAAAACAAGACTTGGCTCTGATACCAATTGACAGTCCCAAACCGGTGTTGAGAGGGGAGGGGTGAATCAGCACCTCTAAAACTTTTCTCTTTAAATCCGGTGAAGTAAACTTACAGTTGAAAGGCAAACAGATTTAAGCATAAAATAACAGTAAGCAAACAATCACACAGTGACACCAGATTTATCATGTGGAAACCCGATTAGGGTGAAAACCACGATGTGAGGAGACCTCACAAATTTTGTACTCTTTTGGAGTACGCCCTGTTAGGAGCCTTCCCGATTAAATGATCAAAACGCATTGTTAGATGCGACCTAGTTAAGGGATTTGTTACAATGAGGCCGGTTAGTGCCTGCCTAGTTAGAGGACTTTAGAACACCTTTCAAGATGCCACCCGATTAGGGGATTTGATACAAGGGACCTGTTAGAGTCCACCCAAATACTGAGATTTAACTATTGTAATTGTTAGAGAACAATAGAAGGATTGACCTTTTACAAATGACTTTGCATAGCCTGATAAGATCTCTGTTTGTGCTCAACTGAGAAGCATCACCGGTCGCTGCAGGTGTGTTCTCTTCTACTATTGTGCTTCTCTGCACAATCTTCTTTCTCACTTCTTTTTTCTTTTCACCCTTGTCTTTTTCAGCATACAGGTTCACTCTTTTACTCAGTAGAATGAAGGCGACTTCTATTTTCCACAGGCAGAAGAATATATAAAGCCCTAGCCCTAATTGCGCTCATTATGCATGACCTAATTACAGATCCTTATTGGATTCATTACTCAGTGGAGTACCAGTTCACTAAGGAAACTATTAGAATATTTTGAATGTTTCCTTTAATGCTCAAGATAGCTTCCCGTATTGTAGCAGTCTAATATTAGATACTTGCTATTCTGTTCTTATATTGTAGTAGTCTAATATTAGATACTTGCTATTTTGTAAATCTCTGGTGTTGTATATATGAGCATGTTGCTCATTGTAAATATTAAGCAATACATTAAAATCTATCTGCTCTTGCATCTAGTATTTTATGGTATCAGAGCCACTTGAATTTTTTTGAAAATATTATAGTTTCTTAATCGAAATTATCAGGGCAATATTTTCGAAAATATTCACTGCTACTGCAAATCGTGCAAGTCTATTCGTGTTTTTTTTTCCTGGGTGTGAGTTAGCTCACGATTTGTTCCAGCAATACCTTCGACGCTCTGCTCGTGATTTTGGCGCCATTGCTTCTCTACTATCGTGAGCTCCTTTCTTCTTCTAGGCGTCTTAATTTGATGTGTTTTCATTCTAGGACCTCACGTTTTTCTGCTCAGGATTTTGCTTCTGCATTTTCTTTACACTCAGCTCGCAGAATCTGGCTTCATTTTTTGGTGGAAAAGGTTTATCTGGCTGCTGCATCCCCCTAAAATATTTCGAGCGCCATTTTTTTGCAAGTTTTTTGGTCTTTTTTGAGTGGTTTTTAACTAGGGTCGTTTTTTGTTCGAAACCCTAGCTTTCGAGGTCAAAAAATTTCTTTTATCATATATTTGTGGTGGGTTTTTCAAGATCTTATCTGGGTCTTCGTCGGATTTTTCTGGGTGCTTCGTTTTCTGTGCCTCAATTTTTGAGCCAGCGGATTTGAATTTCAACTTCAGATTCCTTCTGGTCTTGAGGGAAGAGCAGAAAGGACCCAAGTGTTATTTTTCTGGATACTTTGGAACTCTGCTTCCATAGCCTATTCCCACTCAGGGATACCTTTAGCCTCAGAATAAGTCTGGGGCTCATAGACACTATGAATGTTAGCCATAAGAGCAAAATTAACTGTAGGCTGTTGTTTGCTCTTATTTTTGGAAGCTCTACCCTCAATGAGCTCATCATCCCTGAGATCACTAATAGTTTTAGTCCACCATTTAGGCTGGAGAGTGGAGGAGCCAATGTCTGGAGGGGCTGGAAGAGGCTTAGGAGAAGTAACAAGAGTAGGAAGAGGATTATGTTCTTGAGCCTCAACAGGATCAGCAATAGGAGCCTCATGGCGGGCATCATCGGCATCATCCCTCCCATCAGGTGAAGCTAGAGGAAGAGGAACACTGTGAGGCTGATCCTCAGAACATTGCTTAGGAGAGAAAGGTACTCGAGTTTCATCAAAAACAACATCACGATTGAAGATAAGACGATCAGTGTTGACATCTATCAGTTTGTAGGCCTTATGGTTGTCACTGTACCCTCTCATCATGAGGCTCTGACTCTTGGAATCGAACTTCGAGTGCTTAGCTTTAGGAATCCAGACATATGCAAGAGAGCCAAAAGTCTTCAGGTGACGGATCCTAGGCTTACGACCAGACCAAACCTCTTCGGGAGTCTTTCCTTTAACAACCAGTAGGAGAACGATTTAGGAGGTAGACAACAGTAAACATTGCTTTTGCCCAATACTTATTAGGGACAATTTTGTGTTGTAACATAGAACGAGCCATCTCAACAATCGTACCATTGTGACGCTCAACAACACTGTTTTGTTGAGGAGTGTGAAGTGTAGTGAACTGGCATTTGATGCCATGGGTAGCACAGAAGTCAGAGAAAGCAGTGGAACAAAATCCTCCATCGTTATTTGTTCTAAGAGAAATGATACTACAGTTGAACTCTTTTTCAACCAAAGATTTAAACTTCTGAAAGGTACTAAATGCATCTGATTACCAGTAATTGAAGAAGTATTCATAGGGCCACAAATATCAGCATGAAGTAAATGAAGTACCTTAGATGCACGCCAAGAATCTCCATCATTGAATGGAGTCCGATGTTGTTTGCCATCTTGACAAGTGCCGCACACTCCAAGATGGTGTGTCAGAATATCAGGTAGGCTAGAAATCTTGTGGACAGGTTCAGAATGCAGGATTGCAAACCTGCCTCCACTCCTATGGAACACGGGCTCAAATTGTCAACTCAGTCCACTTCACCGGTTGTGGATGAATTTTTGTTTAGACAACTAGTGGACAGTCTCATTCATCTTACTGCCACCAGACCTGACATTAGTTTTGCAGTAAGCTACATATCCCGCTTTATGACAGCAGCAAAGCGTGTCCTGCGCTATGTAAGCGTTACTTCTGATTATGGCCTTCTGTACACTCGAAGTCTTGACCCTACACTATGTGGCTACACAGATTCAGACTGGGCCGGTTCTGTTGATGATTGTAAGTCTACCGCTGGATATGTGTTTAATTTGGGATCTAGTGCTGTCACATGGACTAGTAAGAAGCAGCAGGCAGTGGCTCTGTCTTCGACTGAAGCAGAGTATCGAGGAGCAGTTAAGGCAGCTTGTGAGGCAATTTGGCTTTGGCAGATGCTTGCGGATATGCATGTTCCTCCGACAGGACCGACCCCCCTATTCTGTGATAATTAGGGCATGCTCAAACTGGCAAAGAATCCGGTCTTCCATGAAAGAACCAAGCATGTCGAAACTCATTGTCATTACATTCGTCAGCTGGTTGAAGACAAATCCATCCAGTTGCTATATGTACCTACATTGGAGCAGCCCATAGATATCTTCACCAAGTCCCTCGGTTCTGATAAATTTGTAAAATTCAGGGAATCTATTGGTGTTGTTAATAGATTGAGCATTATGGGAGGGTATTAGAATATTTTGAATGTTTCCTTTAATGCTCAAGATAGCTTCTTGTATTGTAGCAGTCTAATATTAGATACTTGCTGTTCCTATATTGTAGCAGTCTAATATTAGATATTTGCTATTTTGTAAATATCTGGTGTTGTATATATGAGCATGTTGCTCATTGTAAATATTAAGCAATACATTAAAATCTATCTGCTCTTGCATCTAGTATTTTAGAAACATCCGATGCATGCCCCTGCTTTATCTGTTTTAAAAAGAAAGCAGTAGTTGCATGTCAAGCAACTTTCCTTCAAAAGAGATAACGCTTTGTTTTAAAGCCATAGATTCCGGCTTTAAAACCTCCAAACGTGCCTCAAACCAATCACCAGTATAACTCAAAGACTTCCGAATTTAGAGAAGAAAATCTCGGTCAAAGAGTTAGTTGAAACAAATAGTTTGACTATGACTTCCTCGGTTCACACCGGAGTCATTAATATACCGGTTGAGATCATGCTGTGAATAGGTAAGAGTCTTTGACCTGTTACTGTCCCTTGGCTTACCGGTTGCACCGTCCTCAGTTGTATTGTTGACACCCGTTAGCTATTGCTTTATCTGTACTTGTTTACACCGATTGTAGCCCAGTCCTCGGTTGATGCTGGAATCCTCTTTTCCTTAATTGTGTACATTGCCTAGTGGCTAAGGCTTTGTATAGTGACCGGTGGTATTTGCTTACAGTCACATCTGTCTTGTATATTGGCACCATCAGCCAAAGCATCCTTCTTTCATATAGATCTCCTTGGATCTTTAGACTTTGTAGAGATGACAAGTCTCTATACTCTTTTGCCAATCAATGACAATACTTGTACCGGTAGTAGGCTTACCGGTTACCATCACTTGATGCCAACAGTACCTATACCCGATTTAATTATGATTCAGAAATGGGTTTGGAACATACATACATCCCCTCCTTACTATCCTCTTCTCGATTATCCACTGGATGCAGCCATGTGTGCTCCCAGCAGTGGCATACGAGGCTGTTGAGGATGTGCAGGAAGCAATAAAACTCTCTATTGGTTTCTCCTCGTTGAGGCCCACAGGTCGAAAGCCACATTCATGGGAGAGCAGCTGACTTTTCAGACATCATCCTGAGGTCTCCCAGCACAGCGCCATCTAAGAAGACCTTTTGGATCCAGGCACAAACACTGCTACCCCTTAGACTGTGATTATTTCAAATCTACCCTCAAAAGAATGAGCTTCTTTGATAAAAGTTTCCAAGTGGTGAACTTTGAACTGTAAAATTGCTCTTTTCATGATAATACAAACATTTTTTTCTTGCAACAAATTCCATGGCAAAGACAATGGAATGGAACAACAACCAGAGCCTTTTAAATAATTAAAACTCCTCTTGCATCTGTGCCTCTATCTACGAAATCTCAAATTTGAATCTGGTTATTATTTTGTGCAAAGCCTCCTTATCCTCTACTTCACAATACCGCACTGTCACATCAAATGGTGGTAGAGAAGCAATGTTAAGAGGAAAGAGACAAATATCGGAGGAAAGCAGTAATACCAAGACTGGAGGACACGAGCCTTTTAAATAATTAAAACTCCTCTTGCATCTGTGCCTCCATCTATGAAATCTCAAATTTGAATCTGGTTATTATTTATGTGCAAAGCCTACTTATTCTCTACTTCACAATACCGCACTGATGTCAAATGGTGGTAGAGAAGCAATGTTAAGAGGAAAGAGACAAATATTGGAGGAAAGCAGTAATACCAAGACTGGAGGCCACTTTTTATTAGAATTCACATACCACTTCTATTTCCCAACGTGTTCTGCAATCAAACCACATTGCACATAAGGTGCAGAAAAGATTTAAAGCCTAAGTTTAAGGTGCTCCCGTGATTATGTTGCTTATGCAGAGGCATCTGGAGATCAATGCCCAAAATCATGTCTCTGTGAGGGCGAAGAAGGTGAGGGCTACATACCACACAGACCTTGCATTATTATAAATGCTTCCATGTATATTATGGTTGACAGTCCCCAAGCTTCATGCTATCCTGTTTTTGTTATAAGTATTGTCATTCTTTTTGGACTTAATAAATAATATATTATGTATAGAGAGAGCCTTTTGTATTCAATTATTTGAATCTTTCCATCTAAAGGTTTTCTTTAGCTGAGCTGCTCAATCACCTCAGTGCTCTCATTATCTATGGTATTTTTTATTTTATGTAGATTTAATCTTTTGAAGTATTGTAACTGTTGGCATGATGGGTAGGAAAACAGTAGAGGAAATGAAGCAAACCATTGGCTTCCAGGAAGAAATAAAATAAAATTAAGATTAGTCTTTCTGAGTTTATTTCAACTTTAGCTAGCAAACACATTAAAATTGTCAAAGCATTTAACAGTGAACACTATTAAAGCCTTAAATAATTATCTTAATTATTTAATTGAATTATTAGTATGATGTTTTTTTATGGTTTTCAAAGCAACTTTAGGTTTGTTTATCATTACAGCGTAAAGGGAAATTCTGAAATAATGCTTATTTCTATCAAATAAATGATATCATAATTTTATTTGCTTTAGTAGGCTTACTTCTAGATCCTATTTATGTAGTTTTCTACCCGTGGTTGCTATCGGAATGCATTGATGCTTATAAATTTGCACTCAGTCTTCTTTTATTCTTATTCTCATGCTCCAGTCACCCCTTTTATTACACTTACCTATTGTCAACTACCATGGCTATGGGGTCAAGCATTTGGACAAAGGGCTTTCAACTTTAGAGTCTTTACGCCTCTCTGTGAGTTAGAAAACTTGAGGTAACCTTTTAAAGCATACCACACGTAGGCTAACTTTCCACCATATGTGATTTTGCTTTTTGGACCTGAATGGCATGTTTTCAGCTTGTCTTTGTTTTAGATGTTTGGTGACCCCTTTCTTTCTTCAGGGTTGAGGAGTTGAAAAAAAAGTCCTGAATTTCTTATGAAAGTTTTTTTCCCTTCAACTCTTCAATGAAAGGAATAAGAGCCCTTAAAGGGCTCTGGAGGTTAGAAATGTGAACCCTGAATGCAAGTCCTACTGTTATTGCCATGGAAATTGTTAGCTGATATCCGTGTACAAATCATTGCAAATAAATAGCATCTCGCATACTTCTTTTGGACTTACGGTACAAGTTTGCGGTAATTCTGCAGATTGCGTCATTGGTACCTTACATATAATACAACTTTTGATTAAGGTCATTTGTGTCTATACTGAGGTACTGTGTCCTTGTAACTTTTGTGTTGCAGATACGAGATTTCATGTCCATGGGATATGACATTATTCTGAGAGTGGATATACAAGGAGCAGCTACATTGAGATCAATTCTTGGCAATGGTGCTGTGTACATATTTCTTGTTGCAGAAAGTGAGGCATCTCTTGTTAAGAGACTTATTGACAGGAAGACAGAAACAATGGAAAAACTTGTAGTACGCATTTCTACTTCCAGAGAGGAGGTTAACCGTATGACAGAATTTGATTATGCAGTAGTGAATGCAGAAGGGCAGCTTGAAAAAACAGCAAATCTTATTATTTCCATCATTGATGCTGAAAAGGCTAAAGTACACCAGAGAATTGTTGAGATATAGCATTAATTTAGTTGTCGTTATCTCTGTAAAGCATGCAAATAGCAATTGATAAGGTACTTTAACCGTCACTCAACTAAATCTACAGTTTTGACTCCATTTGCGTCTTGAAGATTGAGATATCTTGAAAATTGCAAAAAAATGGAAAAAATGGAAAAGTCAATTTTTTAGCATAATAGCATTTTATCTTTTGTAGTAAAGCGGCATATTTTCTATAAACCGCTTTCTATATGCATTTTGAAATGTGTGTATAAATTGACTTTTGTTAAAGGGTAATATATTCATTCAACATTGTCCACCGGGACCGTATTAATGGATTCTCGCTTCTTTCCGTCGTGGCTTTCTAACAGAAATCTATTTTTCTTTTGAGTTCTTCATTTTACTGCTACAATTTTTAATAATATGGCTTATAATTAAGTCAAAAGGTGTGATGGTGATTTTGTTTCATCTCTTTGAGGAGGGCCTTGTAAGAAAATAGTTGAAATTGATTTTTGCGTGCACAACAATACTTTTTGGATTGAATCTAATGCACAGAATCTATGAGATAATTGTCTGAAGATGCTGAAATTTTAACAGAGGGACAGTTGAGAAGATAAGGAAATCTTGACTAACCAAAGACAGAAAGTTAAGCTGGTTAGTATAATGTATTGACAATTGTATAGTTATATGCTCGCAGATATCATTGTTGCTCTAGTTGAAGTTGGCCATGAGATAAGAGCACATTCAATGTGGTGATAGATGATTGCATTTTTTGGACAGTAGTTTGGAGGAAGAGGAAAGTTCCTTCTCCTTTCTATACTCTTTTGGGTGTGGTGAAAGAGAATTCTGTTGTGCAGGGTCGGAACTCTGGTCTCCTGCCAGTTCCTCGCTCCAGTCAAAAGCTCCCCCTCTTCTTTTTTGCAATCTCACATAGCTATATGATAATCCTTTGGTACTTGATTTGTAATCCAAAAAGGAAATGATAATTGCACCAATTAGATTTAAAAATGTGGCTTCAACAACCTGAAATAAAAATTGAATTAAAGAGTTGTCGGAAGTGGACATTGGTGGGATGACCATATTTATGCTAGAATTAAGGCTTATCAAATTCAATTTTTAAAATGGAACTAGCGCCCTTCAGAAATATTTTTGTTCAAAGGGAAAAAATATTAGAGGAATTGGAACAATTAAAGAAGAGATATAAAACAATGGAGTGAAGCATGAGAATCTCGGAAGAGGGTGAGAGCTGTATTAAGAAAGTTTGAATCTATAGAAGATAAAATAGGAGAGGAATTGGAACAATTAAAGAAGAGATATTAAACAATGGAATGAAGCATGACAATCTCGGAAGAGGGTGAGAGCTCTAGTAAGCAAGTTTCAATCTATAGAAGATAAAAGAGGAAATTTTCTAGAGATAGAAATCAAGAAGTTTATAGTTGAAAGTTGGAGATAAATATAAAAATTATTCCATATACACTCTAAGATGCAATAACTCAAACAAAACTAATGAAAATACTTTGGGAGATGGTCCTGGAAGTTTAGACTTTGAATTTATTGAGAAGTTGTCTCATTGTTGAAAAATCTAATCTTAATAAGAAATAAATTCAACCCAATCAAAGTGGGGGTTATCTTAAGCAATTTTCTCATTATACCATTTCCAAGATAATAGTAGTTCACTCCCCTTCCATCCCTTACTGGATGAGGTCAATTTTTTTTGGCTCTCTAGAAAGGGATAAGGCTCCCAACTTACCTATGTCTTATCCTACTTTATTTGAGATTTTTTGGGATATATTGGAAGGTGATGCAATCTTGGTGATTTTGAAGTTCATGATCTTTGGGATAATTATCCTGTTATGTTCTTATTCGTAAAAGGTAGGTGCCAAAGATTTGAAAGATTTTAGAAATATCAATTTATGAAACACCTTGTATAAGGCATGTACCAAACTATTACCTCAGCAATTTAAAGTTATGCTTTCAAGGATCATCTCAAATTATTAGGGGGATTTCATAATTATTCTAGTTTAGGAGATTATTTATTGTATGAACAAATATAATGAGATATGATCCTCAAATTATTTTGAAAAGAAAAACTTGTAATAGATTTTCTGGGATTTTCTTCAACATAATTCTAGAGAATTTTAGTTTTTATTCCACTATTAGGTAGTTAATATCCTTTCACATTGCCACCCCTATGTCCTTAGCATTGGTTAAAAATCCTTAATTGCTTTCTTTTGGGTTGAGTAGGGTCTTAGATTGTACCATTTCATCAACATGGATAATAATTTAGAGAATTTTATGGAAATGTCCCAAAAAAAAATTCTTAAAGGGTTCTTTACTAATCCCTCCTCAAGTCTAGTATCCCTCTAGTAATTTTGGGATGACATGATTATCCTCATATATGATACTATCCAAGAAACGAAATGGGCAAAAGTCCTCTTAAAATAGTACTCATAGATATGTAGGAAATACATAAACATGGAAAGAAGCTCCCTTTTTTCTACCTTTGAGATGTATTATTATTTGGTATATTTGGAAACCAATATTTGTAAGAAACTCTTGGATAAATTTCAATTCAAATTGGTAGGGTGGAAAGGGTATGTCCTTCAAGTAGGTATATGTTGCCCCACTTTTGTTCTTCACACTTTAAAACAAAAGTGAATACCTTGTGTTAGATTGAGTCATGAGTTTTGAGATAACAAATTGGAGTCTAAGTCTAGAATCCCCCTAGGATAGGTGGTCTTTATCGAATAATCCATTCATGCCTCTTACTGCTTTTTAAGCTGGGTTGGTTTTTAGTTTCATCCTAGGAATGGGTAAGTTATAGTTCCTAATTCGATAAAGACTTTATTCCTTTCAGTTTTGATTGATGGTATTCATATGAATGTGAAGCTCTAAAATAACCTTTTCCCCCTTTGTCGAAAAATTGAAAATCGCCTTCTCCTCAGCGGGTTTCAATCCATGAAGGTAATTTTCCGCGGGGAGAGAACACAAGAATCATCAAGCACACAAACAAGGCCTAGAGATCGAGATTCTCGGGTTAAGAACGAGTTGGGTCTAGAGAAGTAGCTTAGTGGAGAAGCTGTAATGAACTTCTCCACTTGCCAAGATTTTCCCACAGAAGTTGTTTTTCGAAGGACAGTAGAAAGTGTATTAGAGATTCCTGACAAGCCAAAAGTCTAGATTTTAAAGAAATGAGATTGAGTCCTTGCAATGGATAAAACGGTCTCAGAATATGAGAAAGTAAGAGACCTTTTTTGGAGAATCAGTTTTCAGCTTCTCCCTTATCGGAAAATCACCTGAGAAGGTCGATTTCTGAAAAGCAACAACTTGTGAAGAAATAAGCACAAGAAATCACGGGATTTGAATGATCTGTTATGATGAAGATAGTCCGCTTTGATATTTAAAGAAAATTGCTAAAGGAACTGGTCAGTTGCGGAGTTTCAGAAAATCACTTCCTAGCTTCTCCACAGTCAGGTTTCTACCTTCAAAGTGAGTCTTTCAATAAAGGCACCAATTAAGGGAAGCGAAAAATTCCGTTGCGTCAATAAAGTTACCCTTATAGCTACTCCAAACGGGTAAAAGTGATTTCCTAAGGTCGTTAATAAGATGCATTTAATTCAAATCTTAACGTTAGAACTTTAACGCATATTTTTGAAAATCTCTCACTCATGTGGTGTGAGATGTGGAAAGTAACGGTAAGGAAGCAGGCTGTTTATAAAAGACTCAAACGATGAGGCGAAAATTACCATTTGTTCACATCTTTTTCATATGCCTTTGATTTCCCACGATTTCACAAATCATCTTACGACATACTCCAAAACTTTTTAACAGTAAATCAAAGGAGATAATCAGAAGCTATGGCCACTAGATTCATGGGTTTTGATGGGTTGAACAAGATTACATCTGAATGGCATAATTTGACAGATACATCCCTCAGATTCTACAATCTGGGCGATCTACACAGAAGATTGAACGAAGAAAATCTCCACCCCATGACATAGAAGCTCAAAGGTAGCGGTTTGGTCGAAGCTGCTGGATTTCCTGTTGCAGTGCAAACTCCTGAACTAATATGAGAATGCATAACTAGATTCAACCCGGATACAAAAAAGATTTTGTTGCTAGATGATACAGTACTCATCTCCATTGACAGAGAGTCCGTGCAGAACAGTCTTCATATCCCAGAGTGAGCGAAATTTTCAAATATGAACTTCTCGATCACAATTTCAGAATATAATGAGAAGAAGATGAGGTGGAGGAAAGAGATCATGAACTCATGGTTTTGGAAGGCTAGAAGCATAAAGGGAAAAGTGCCAAAGACACTTTTTGGGACAGATCTGAAGGCCAAGATCGTCGACATCCTGGTGCTCCTTCACAAGATAAAAGGTGAAAGTGACGCATTGAATTTCAAAGAACACTACTTCTTCTTGGTCCAGGTAATATGTGCTGAGCATCATTATATAGACTGAGCTCAAGTGGTAAGTGAAAATTTGTCCAATGCCTTGAGTCTTGCCAAGTACTAGAACAAATTTTATATGTCTTCCTGTTTGATCTATGTTTTAGCTACATTGCAAGTATAACCATGACTCCCTAGGCTAGAAGAATATGAAGATGATGTGAAAATTTATGATTTCTTCCCTCATTTGAAGTTACAAAATAGCTATGCCGAGCTCATCAAAGTTAATGACTCATTTACAATGAGGTTGTGCAGAGAATTACAAGGATGCCCAAGTAGAGGTTCTCACTAGAGGCCATGGAATTCATCACTCAATTTGGGAGCTTCTTCATCCAATTTGCTAGTTTCTCATACCTTCGTCTTGCAGGTTTTGATGATTTTCCCATGAAGCTGCCAAGGTACCTCGATGACATGATCGTGCTTGTAGAGGTGATCCGACAGATGTTGCAAATGAACCTGATCAATGCGGGAATTAAGAAGAAAGGCTATGAATTCCTTGTTACCATTGGAGCTTACAGCTGGGCGTCGAGATCAAATGCTAAGAACGTGATGAAGGTGTTTGAGAACAGATATAAGCCAGAAGTGTATAAAGTATTGAGGCCTCAATTTGATCCAGTAAGTTATGCCAAAAATCATCTACAGATTGGCACTGTGGTCAGGCATATCCCCGAACTCGAAGATTATTGGGTGAATTGCAAGGATGAGTTAGAGAGCTGAGAAAGATTTTACTCCAGGTTGACAATTGAACAAATCAAGTTGTTCAATGTCAACATTAATGTTCAAGGCATTGTTGATGATGGAGAGCATATGTATATCGACACATATCGAGATCAGATCAAGCCCTATCCTGTGAGCTCTTAACCAGTTCAAGGTCAAGCTATAGAAGATTTGGAGACCTTAACGGCTAAAGTCATTAAGAGAACCGATAAGTGGGTTCAGTGGATGATGGGAAGGAGAAAGAGATCTAGGAAGCCTACTCCTCAACAAGCTCCTGCAGTCGAGCCGACAATTGCTCTTGCATCCTCCTCTTTGCCAACGTCGTTTGTAGCCAAAGGACCAGCTCAACCAGCAGGTGGAGATGATGAACCACTTGAAAAAGAGATCCCGCTTGAGAAGACTTGCGGAGAAGGCTCATCTCTAGTCATCGGTTCAAATGAAGAAGCCGAAGTTGAGAAATCTGACAAGCCAACTAAAGAACCTGTTGGGGCCGCGAAACCAGAGCAACAAGCACAAGGGGGAACCGCTGAGATACAAGGTGACACTCCTACTCAAGAGGCTCCTACCATTGTTGAGGTTGGTGAAGATAGTAGCAGTTCGGAAACTGACGAGACAGATGAGCATTTGGGGTCTCCTCAAAAGGAAAAGAGCATTTCTTCTCCGCAGGTTAATCCTTTCGCTTCCAAGCCTAAATCTTCCCCTCCTATTATCAGGAAATTATTTGTTGAAGATTTGATTTCTGCAACAAAAATTACAAGTGTAGAATCATGGCTCGAGAATACTCTGGAGTGGAAAACAAAAAGGGTTGAGCAAGGCGCTCCTAGTGGTGAGATGTTCTCACAAGCAATGTAGTCAGGTTCAACCATAAGCAAAGCTAAGAAGACTAGGACTCTGACCACTCTTGGTCGAGATCTAGACACAGTGCACTTGACGATGGAAATTGCCAAGCCACTGAAGGATGACAGAATTGAAGACCTTACTGCCTCAGACTTTGCACTCCAGTCCTTAGACGTGGGGCTCGCCCACCATGATACCAAGGTAGACTTGTGGAAGTCTAGTAACGTCTTGATCGAGGAAGAGCTCGAAGAACTCAAAGTCACCAAGACTAGACTCAAGGCGGAGATTAAAGAAATGAGTAACTTCATTAAGTAGTTGGTCACTCCTGTGGCAAGCCTACCCAGTTCTCTAACAACGTTAGATCTTGTTGTAGCCAAGAACCAAGCAATACTTGCCAAATTGCAAGAAGATAGACATTTCAGACACATTGGCAAGAGGTGGATTGAACGACTTAAGTTCGAAGGTCTGGTAGCCATTGAGCAGCTCGAAAATGTCTTTTTACAGTTAGAGGTAGAGAAAGACTCTCTCAAAGGACATATGCAGACACTCACAACAGAGAGGTTGAGATGTGAAGAGTGCATGGTGCTACTAGATTGGCTAGTCGCGATGAAGACTAAAGATGCAATCAAGGCCAACATATTACAGAAAGGAGATGAACCTCTGATCGAATGGCTCCAAGGGGTAGAGTTCAAAATGGACATGATAATCAAAGCAGAGGCAGGAATGAAGGCGACCGATGAGGAAGTCACCAAAGAGAAAAAGTAAAATCTTTGTATATTTGCCAGGTCTTCACTTCGAGTCTCAAGCTAGCGGAGATGGAAAGAGCCCAATTGGTATAACCAATATGCAGAAGTCATTCTCCAACTACTTGGACCAGCTTGCAGAGTTATCTGGGTCTCACCTTGATAGAATACCTGATCTTCAGCAACTCGGTGGATGTATACACAAGGCCATCGAGAAGACAACCCCGAAAAGATGTTGCAAAATGCATAGAGAAAGATCATGCCCGTTGGCTCATAAGATTGAAAAATGTGTACATCCCAGATTCTGAAAGGATGATTTCGATTCTTGCGGCTGTGAAAGCTCATAAGGCTAAGTTGGAGAAGGCGAAGAAGTCAACAAAGAGAAAATAACTTTCCCCTCTTTCTTTTTGATACACATTGTATAATCGGTAAATGGCCACTTGTCATTTACCGACTTTGTAGAATATGAATCGATTCAGTTGATTTTGTAACGGCTTAACTCTTGAAGCCTATATGTAACACTTTGAAAATCAATGAAAAGGTTGGCTAATTTTTGGTGTGAAATACATCTTGTTGCGGAGTCAATCTAGAATGTGTTTTGTGCCATTTATTTATTGTTCCATGTTTTGTAAGTTTGAATGTTTGTTTTCCTTAAGTTTGATTGAAATTGGGAATAAATGGAGCTTTGTTCCTACTTCTTAGTGCAACTAATTGACAGTAATCAGAGCATTACTTGGAAATTTGGAAAATACTCGTATCCTGTTTAGATTAGATTCATCTATGTTGGTGTACTGCATTTCATTCATTCAAGTAGGATTCATCGTTGCATTCCCACTGGCGTGAATTCATAAGCACTGTGAAATCACAAAGTTGGTTAGAGTTTAGAATCAAATTCATTGCTTGGATTAGTTTCTCACCGAGGGCTAATTTGGTTACCTCTGCTGTTCTCTGGTCAAGAACATACCCCATTAGGATTTAGAACAAACAAAATTCATTGCATATCTTTACATAAGGGAGCTGTACCTATTAAAATTCAGAGGAAAGTTAGTTAAATAGATAACAACTTTCCAACTGTTCGTATTCACATTGTTTCTTAAGAAGATTTTGGGCAAATGAAGAGTTAAATCCAAAAAGAACGATTTGTTTACCAACAATATACTACTTGTTGAAAGTTCACTCTAGAACCTCCTTGCTTGATATCTATTTTCAACATTTCCAATGAGGTTGTAGACAAGATTGAGAGTGTCAGAAAAGCATTTATGTGGTTAGGAGTGGAGGCAACATGCATGATTCCCATTATGGACTAGGTTAAAGTTTGACTTCCCAAAGGACAAGGGTGTCTAGGTCTAAGGAAAATAAAAGTTACGAATAAAACACTCCTTGCTAAAATTGGTTATATATTGATGGTTAAGACAAATTGTGGATCCACACTATAAAGATCAAGTATTTGGTGAATCGCGACGTTCCAAACTTCTTCACTTTGAATCCCCTTTCAAGTTTCTCTAATTGGAACAATGTGGTGAAGAGTACAAATGCCTTAGGAAGGGATGTAGATGGAATGTTAGGAATAGGGATAAAATATCTATTTTATGATGACACTTAGATGCACACTTCCCTTAAATTTTATGGAATTTTGGGGTGGCATTAGCATTTGGTTTAGAAGAGTTTGTGGATGCAAGGTTCTAGATTATTTTGAGGGGTCTGTTGTAGTTAAATGATTGAAAATCTATTAATTGAGATTATATGAACCCCTCCATTGAGGTTATCTTGAAATCTCAAAATCAAAGTATCAAGAGTAATCATATTAGGATATTTGATGGGAGTGTCCAAAAAAATAGAGATGACATTAGTTATCATGTATCTATCTTGTCTAGCTTCACCATCAAGGGTAATCAATGACTTGCAATAATGAGGAAGATCTAATGGAAGCATGGTGTGTGCTAATAATGTGAAAGATTTAATATTGATCGAAATAATAATAACTCATACAAAGATATTAATAAGATCTTGTACACAACAATCCTAGTTTATGGCAGGTTTTGGGTTGCATACCCAGTTTTGGTTTTCTTTGCCCTCAAACCCGTTGGAGTTTAGAGGTTTAGTGGTGGTTGAAACTTTGGCCAATCAAATGGGTATTTTCTTAAAACATGACTTGAGACCTTATGAACAACCTCACCTATCTATCAAGTTGTGTTCTTTGTTGGACCTAAGTAAGCCTCTCCCCAAGGAGCTAATAGTTTCTACCTTGTATGGGATATGAAATCAGAAAATAGTGATTGAGGATCCTATCTCAATACATTTGAATATAGATAAATTGGGTCATTTTACCTTATATTTCATGAAACCTATGGTCTAGAAGTAACATTGTGTAAAGATTTGGTTTCACGACCAACTCTATGCTCGCTTGCTCTTGATGCACTAAGGAACCCCTCGGAGCTTTCCATTGCAGATCAGGTTATTTTAGATAACCATCTTTCCATGGTGTTGTTTGAACCAAGTCCCCAAGTTAATCAACAAATTATTGTTGTCTCAGAATGTAAGGATAGACAAAAAAAAACACCCTCAAGATTTTTTGGGATTGTAATATTCACATGATCATCCATTTATTAGGAAACTTCAAGCGTATTTTTTCCAGTTTGGCATGTAATTTTTCTTCCCAAATTTTTCATGATAAGTCTCATGCTAGTTTGGGGATTAGAGTGGTCACCACAACTTCCCAATGTAAATGGCCTCAACACAACATTGTTGATAAACTGTCCTCTTATCTAATTCAAAAAATGACCTCATTATTGAGGCTTAATCTTAGATTGTGGATCAAGGGGCATTAAAGTTGCTAACTCCAAGGGAGACAAGGAGATTGTAAGGTCACAAGACCTCTCTAACTTAAAACTATCATTCCAGCCGAAGAAACAGAATGTCCATGGGTAATATGAGTTAATCACAAATCTTAATATTCTAGTGGACGAAGCAATAGTCTCCTCACGCTCTCCTATTTTGAAATCTCTTGTCTCTTGCTCTCATCAGCCCTCATTTGTTTCTCTTGCCTCTTCTCCAGAATTCTCATAGAATGGAGTTGTAGACAAAGATGAAATTTAAGAATGGGTGGAAAAATCTCCTTATTCAGGGATCTGGTGAGAAAACCAACTCATGTTCCATCTTGTGAACCCCTTTAGGATGCAGGTCTTCTACCCCTCCTACAAAGACCATAGGGAAAACTAGTAGACCATCTAAAAACAAGATAATCAAAGATGGAATCAAATCAAGCATTCATACTTATTTAGACAAAATCAACTCATGGAGAGAAAGGTGTTCTCCACGGAAGTTGGGGATCATCACATACAATGTTAGGGGCATAAATGCCCCTAACAAAGTCCGCCTCACTAAATCACAGATAGAGGTGAGTGGAGCAGATATCATTCTTCTCCAAGAAGCCATGTTTGTATATCCAAAAACCCTTCAACCATTTGCCAAGTGGAAGAATTGGAATTATATTGCTTCCCCATCTATTGGAGCCTCTAAGAAGCTAGTAATTCTATGAAAAGACAAATTTATCAAGGTGAAAAAGGTTTCACCTAAGGTAAATTGGCAGCAAAAATACTTCAATATTTTTTCTATTTGTTTAATGTGTATGGGCCTAACTCCACCATTCGAAAAAAATGGTTGTGGGGCTCTTTAACAATAGAACATGCCTCTTCTCCAGATATCCCTACCATGCTTGGTGGGGATTTTAATGCTATCTTATCCCTATAAGATTAAAAAAAGGTAGTATAATCCTTCCTATGAAAACATTGTTAGAATTCAAGGAGCTTGTCTCAAATAATCGTGTGGTGGACTACATCCCATCCAATGGTTAAGTTACTTGGACCAATAAAAGAGCTAATTTTATGCATATTGCTGAGAGGATTGATAAATTCTTTGTGAATCTTGAATAGATAACAAAATTTAGTCATTGTATGACCCAAATTCTTGCATTCTTGGGATCAGAACATTTTCCTCTTCAAGCTACAATTGCATCTATTGTTCCTCTAAAGAAACCTAATGTTGCATTCAAGTTTGGAAAAATGTGGTTCATGGATCCCTCCTTTCTCCCACTTCTAAAGTCATGGTTGTATGGTATGCATTTTGTTCTAAGTTCTAGGATGTTTCACTTGAGCAGGAAATTTCATTATATTAAAATGCAAATTAAAGAGTGGAATAGAAAAGTCTTCAAGAATGCTTTTAAGTCCAAAGCTGGTATTGAAAACCAATTAAACCAGATCAATGAGGAGATCATCAATTTTGACATAAATCCACTCATACTGTGGGCATAAAAGACTCCAAAATATTTATGAAGATATTTTGGCAAGAGAAGAAATATATTGGACACAAAAATCTAGAGAATTATGACTAAAAGATGGGGATAAAAATACATCCTTCTTTCATGCTTCAACAAAAGCTAGATCTGTCCAGAATTCAATACTCAAAATTTTAGGTCCCTTTAGTTCAACCTTATCATATTTTGGAAAAATTCAGGAAGAGGTTGTGCATTTTTTTTTACTTCATTGCTTTTTGTGGATCATCATGATGAAGTTTCAGGGAATAGAACTAGAGAGAACTTTCTTAGTAATATCCCATCTTGTTTTATATCAAGATAATGTTGCCCTCTCAAAACCCTACTCTCTTGACAAAATTAGATCAGTAGCCTTCTTTATGGGTCCAGATAAGGCTCCAGACCCAAATGGTCTTACACCTCTTTTCTACCAAAGTGTTGGGACTTTATTGGGTTAGATTTATGAGCTGCATTGGAAGAATCTAGGAAAAGTAAGGGCATTCTTGAAAGAAGTTTAACACTACTTTTATTGGTCTCATTCCAAAGAAAAATGCTCTAGGTGCATTTGCAGGTTTCAGACCTATTTCACTGTGTAATAAAAACTACAATTTTTTTCAAGAGCTATAGCAAGTATATTAGCTAAGGTGATCCCCAAAATTATTTTGGAGGAACATGGGGGTTTTGTTCTAGGAAAGGAGACTTTTGAGGGTACACCAGTGGCTGACAAAACTCTCCATATCATCAAATAGCATAACTTCAAGCTATGATCATCAAATTGGATTTGCTTAAGGCATATGATAGGATAAATTGGTAATTCTTGCATCAAGTTATCTTGAGCTTTGGTTTTTCACCTAAGTGGTGTAAATGGATTTTATCTTTCCTAACAAAGGTCAAATTTTCAATTATCATCAATGGAAAGTCATGTGGCTTCTTCTCTCCCTCACAAGAAGTTAGACAAGGAGATCCATTGTGTCAGTATTTATTCACCTTTCTAGTAGAGGCTCTTAGCCGCACTATTCCAACAATACATAGTAAAAAATTATGGAGAGGTATCAATTTTCCTTGTTCCCATATTAATGCCACACATATTCTATTTGTAGATGATACTATATTGTTTTGGGAAGTCTCCATGAGGGAAGCTCGGGTCATAAAACAAACATTGGACAACTATTGTCTAATTTCATGTCAAAAAATTGATACTGCAAAATCCAAAATCTTCTTTCAGAATTGCCCCCCACCCTTGATTTTAGCAACAATTTCAGATTTCCTTGGTCTCAAAAAAGAATCCCTTCCAAGCATATATCTAGGCATTCCTTTGCTTTCAAGGAGAAACAAAATCTCATTTTAGGATCCCATTATGAAATCCATTCACAACACCATTTCATCTTGGAAAAACTCTAGCTTATCACTTGCAAGTAGAATATGCATGATCAAATCAATGATGACAAGCACTCCAAACTACATAATGTCAATTCTCCCTGTACCTAAAGGGGTATTATCCACCATAGAATCAAAGTTAAAAATCTTCTTGTGGAAAGGGAACAAAGACCCTAAGGATAAAATTCATCTCCTGGCATGGGACAAAGTTTTCACTCCTAAGAATCTAGGGGGGTTGAGATTCAGAACATGGAAAGAAAAAATAAAGCACTTGATGCTAAACTAATCTAGAAAATGTACTCCAACCATAACTCCAAGTGGGAAACCATTCTGAAAAGTAAATATCTATATTCAAAGATTCAGGAAAGGATCTTCACTGCTCGTGATCCCGTTGTTGGGTCGCATATGTGGAATTTTATGATTGGATGCAGAGAAGTGTTCCTCCCTCGTCTCACCTGGATTATTTATGACAATAAAAAAATAGAGTTCTAGGAGGACCCTTGGAATAGTTTTCATCCCTTAAATACTATAGATCCCTATCTCAAGCCAATGAAATTTTGAAATGTTTGTGGGGATCAAAAATCAAAGATTACTTTTTTATCAAAAATTGCAATGGGGTGATAAATGCTACCTGGGAAGATATTTCAGTCACTCCAATTCCTGAAGATTAGAAAATTTAGTATTGCAACATCCTAAAGCAGATGATTGTCCACTTCAAAGATATGTAGGACCGACTTATTTGGTCCCCGACAGCCTTAGGAAACTATACAATCAAACAAAGACATTAGATCATCTCCAACTCAAATCCCATTCCAAGATCAAATATGTTTTCCCTTTGTTGGGTGGGAGAAGTTCTCCCTAAAGCAGGCCCCTTCACTTGGTTAGCTTTAAGGGGTAGAATACAAACAAGTGACAGACTTGAGTGCCTTGAGATCACCCCATCTTTCAATTGTTCTTTATGTGGTGCTCATCTTGAAATAGTAAATCATGTCTCTTCATTGTCCTTTGCCTCCTCTTGTTGGCCTTGGCTCAAAAGAAGACTCCATTGGCGTACCCCTCTTAATGTAGAACTCTTTGAGGCATGTGAATCTTGGCCTCTTCTCCATCAAAACTCATTCTTTGCTTCTAGTTGGGTGGTGGTACCATCTATTCGGATTTGGACCATCTAATGGGAGAGAAATCATCGTAAATTTTATAATGAAGCCAACTCTCTTGTCATAGTTATTCAAAAAATTGAAACCTCTATATCTGAATTGGTTAATGCATATTATATTAAGACCAAGAGTGTAGACTCTTGTTTCACCTCACATGACTAATGCATATTATCTAAATGGGAAGACATTGCTCTTCCTTTCAAAGGCAAACTCATGAATAACAAACCAAATAAAATCAATAGGGAGGAGGTTAGGTGGAAAATCCAAAACCACAATTTCATAGAACTCAATTTTGATGGTGCCTCTAAAGGCAACCTAGGAATCTCGGGCATCGATGGTGTCTTAAGCAATCCAAAATAAGATATATTTTTTGCACTTGCCAAAATAATTCCAAATGGCTCAAATAACATTGCAGAGGCAAGAACCTTCTTGGATGGAGTAAAACTTGTGGTCTTCTTCAAGGTAGTAAACTTGGTAATTGAAGGGGATTCACACAATATTATCTCAGCCCTTAAGAGATTTAATTCTCCCAATTGGAGAATTAATTACTCACTTCAAGAAGTTTAGGGACTCCTTCCCTTTTTTGATCACTATCAAATTCTTCATTGTTATAGGTAAGCCAACAACAGTGTTGATGATCTTGCTAATAAGGGTTGTCGACTAGAGTTAAATGATGCATTTACTTTTGGCATGGAAATTATGGATGACCCAATCCTTCAGACTTCTATTATTTTTGATACTCCTAAGTGACTCTTGGTATTTATGGTTTCTTTGTTCTTCTTTTCCATCTTCCTATCCTATGTTCAGGGGCCTCTTCAACTTCTTGGTTATGGTTGTAGGTTGTACTTGGTGTCCAGAGTTAGAGTTCAGTTTCAGTGGAAATTGGTTTCAGGTTTGTGGTTTCTTTTCAATTGGGTTCGGTGTCAGAGTGAGCATCTCATCTCTATAATAGTTTGATACAAATATATTCAAATCGTCATAGTATTTCCTAAATGTGTCAGTTCTTCAAATTGAGTTGGTTCTAGACTTTTGTCTTCACCCTCTCTCTTTGAATTACATCATTCAATGTTATTGTCGCACCCCTTGGTTCTAATATGGATTTCATGTAGATTATTATTCCTACAGCCTATTTGGATGTTTAGTTTGTTTTTGGCTTTGGTTAGTTTGTCTCGTATTTCCTTTTCAATCATTAGTCAAGTTTCAGCTTGCAGTGTTAGGACAAGGTTTTTCAGCAATGTGTTGTACATTTGTGTTGCTTCAAATCTTCTCTATGAGATTCTTGACAATGTATGAGTTATCTAGCGATTTTTGCAAGCTTTTCAAATTCCATTCTTCATTTATTAGATTCTTCAATTTAGCCATGTGGGTTGTGTACTCAACCTGAGCTAAGACTCTAATTTTTCATTGTCTTGTTAGAGATAGATTTAACATGTTTTTTCTAGTTGTTTCAAGTGTTCTTATTGCAGGAAACCTTCTATCTTTCTTGGGCATAGATGTTTGTTTTTTGTTTTCTGGTACATCGATCATGTTGGTTTGTGTGTTGTAGGCTCTTTCCGTTCTTCCTTGTTTCCTGTTGTGCATTCTTTCTAGAGGGTCACATGCATACATTTTGTCCTTCTCTCACATTGCTTCTTCTATGTCTGGTGCTCATGCTATTTAACCAACATTTGTGTTGCTTGATCTTTTCTCTAGAGTTTGATCTAATTTATATGCTCCTTATGTAGCTTGTTCATGTTGTTGTGATTCAATCTTTGCTCCTCAATGGGGATTGTGTTATGTTGTTGCTTTCATTTTCTTTGGTGCATGTTGTTGTCCTTCTCTCTTGGTCCTAGCTCTGGCCTCTTTGTTGTTCTAGGTGCCTGCATTTGAGGTGTGTTGAATAGATAACATATTTGGTATTTCAAGTTTTTGCCTCAAAGAATCATTTGAATATCAATGTCTTAGGTTGTTCCCAATCCAGGATGATGAACTAAAACAAGAAGTTATCTATTTAGTTCAACATAATGTTTTTGGAGCTCATATGCATGATGGCCATGTATACAAACTCCTTTTATCTTCCCTTCTTCTGTCAGTTAGTCATTTGGGGTGGGTTCTTGCTGTCGGAAATCAATTTTTTGTGCCTCGACATTAGGTGCAAGTGTCTAAAGGGATTGAAAGTATTCATCCAAAAGTAATTGCATGCCAACTTGGGCACATCTTTGATTTAAAAAAGGAAGGTTGTGAAGAGAAGATAGTGTTGGCATGGGATATTTTTGTCTTGTGTTGCACAAAATGGCTTTGCACCCATGAGCATCTTTCATGGGAACAATGAAGATTTCTTTTCAATTGTGGAGAAGTATATGTTGTGGGAGTACTTTTTTCGTCTCACACTTTTCATCTCCAAGTTTTAAGATATTTATCTTTTGGAGGAGGGGCTTCAGCTAGCCATTTGTTTTCTCTCTCTCTTTTGCTTGGTTAGCTTTGTGTGCTCATGTTCAATTGTCTCATTGTATTATCTTCTCTTTTGATTGGCCAGTCTTTCTTCTCTATGTACTTGTTGTCATTAAGTAATGATAACCGGTAAGCTTGCTACCGGTACTAGTGTTGTCATTGATTGGAAAAAAGAGTATAGAGACTTGTCATCTCTATAAAGTCTTCAAAACCAAGGAGATCTATATGAAAGAGGGATAGTTTGGCTGAGGATGTCAATTTACAAGACAGTTCTGACTACATGCAAATACCACTGGTCACTATACAAAGATACAACCACCGGGCTATGAACACAGTAAAGGAAAAGAGAATTCCAGCATCAACTGAAGATTGTGCTACAATCGGTATAGACAAGTACAGATAAAGCAATAGCCAACCGGTGTAAACAATACAACCAAGGATGGTGCAACCGGTAAGCCAAGCAAGGGACGGAAAACTGAGGACGGTGCGACCGGTAATCTAAGAAAGGGACTGGAATAGGGACTCTTACCTGTTCACAACATGAAGGATTAAACTCAATCGGAACCGGTATATTAATGACTCCGATCATAAACCGAGGAAGTCATAGTTAGACCAACTGTTCCAACTAACTCTTTAACTGAGATTTTTTGCTCTAAATCTGGAAGTCTTTGAGTTAAACTGGCGATCTGCTTGAAGCGAGTCTGGAGGTTTTAAAGCTGAGATCAGTGGCTTTAAAACTAGTGATCAGATTGAGGCAAGTCTGGAAGATTTAAAGCCGAGATCAGTGGCTTTAAAACAAAGCGATATCTCTTATGAAGGCAAGTTGCTTGACACGCAACTATTGCTTTCTTCATTAGACAAATAAAGCAAGGGCATGCGTTGTATGTTTCCTTAGAGAACTAGCACTCCACTAAGTGATGAATCCAATGAAGATCTGAAGATTAGGTCATGCTTAATGAGCACAATTAGGGCCAGGACCCTATATATTCTTTTGTCCAAGGCAAATAGAAGTTGCCTTCATTCTACCGAGAAAAAGAGTGAACATGTATGCTGCTGAAGCCAGGGTAAAAGAAAATAGAGGAAGAGAGATAGAAGATTGTGCAAGGAAGCACAAAAGTAGATGAGAACACACATGCGGCGACCGATGATACTTCTCAGTTGAGCACAAATAGTGATCTTATCAAGCTATGCAAAGCCATATGTAAAAGGTCATTCTTCTATTGTTTTCTAGCAAATTACAATAGTTAAATCCCAGTATCTAGGTGGACTCTAACAGGTCCCTTGTATCAAAATCCCTTAACTGGGTGACATCTTACAAGGTGTTTCAAGTCCTCTAACCAGGCAGGCACTAATCGGCCTTATTGTAACAAATCCCTTGACCGGGTCGCATCTAAAAAGTGCATTTTTATCCTTTAATCAGGAAGGCTCCTAATAGGGCGTACTCTAGAAGAGTACAAATTTTGTGAGGTCTCCTCACACTGTGGTTTGCACCCTAATCGGGTTTCCACGTGATAAATCTGGTGTCATTGTGTGTTTGTTTACTTACTATTATTATTTGCTTAAATCTGCTTATCTTTCTGCTGTAAGTTTACTTCACCAGATTTAGAGAGAAAAAGTTTTAGAGATGTTGATTCACCCCTCCCCTCTTAGCACCGATTGGGACTGTCACTTGCATGTGTTGAGGATTGGTGGATTGTATTTTACCCTTACATTTCCCTCTACTGCTTTTTTATTTTTCACTCAATGTTTTTTGGTCTTTTATCCTTTTCTATATGCTCTTATTGTAATTTATCTTTATCTAATATATTACACACATATTTCATTTTACCAAAAAAATATTGGAAACATCAAGATATTCAAATATTTATGGTCCTAAAGCTTATTCACATCCATTGTTGTTAAGTTATTTTAGGTGGAGAGGAATTTTGTGGCTAGAATGGGAGGGTGTAGGGCTAGGATTGAATCCTTGTCTCACGATTACATTCGGGGCATATTTTTGACAGCCTTTTGTCAGAATTCTGATACGACATCGTCAAACTGCCGACAAATGTCACCATCAAAAACTTGTCATCGGTACATTTGATGACACTCGATAACGTCAGATTTCCTAAAAGAGGTTGCATCCGAAGATACTATTTGTTCGACGGCATCCTCTTCGGTGGAATTTGACAGGACGTCAAGATTCTGATCACTGTCAAGGGCTGCACATCTAATGAGGATGTTATCAGACATACAACATCCTCGTCGGTGGAATTTGACAGGTCATCGAACTTTCGATGATCATCATGGTTGCACATCCGATGAGGATGTTGTCGAACATACAACATCCCCGTCGGTGGAATTTGACATGTCGTCGGCATTCCGACGACAAATTAATTTAAAAGAAAAATACAAAATAAAAGGTTGTGAATCCAACTTGTGCTAAGTGTGCCTAGAGGTTGGAGTGAATACAACACACCTTGTTTGGTAGCTTGAGTGACTGTCCCAGAGGGTTTTCTTGCATGATTTTCACATTGGACAGTGAGTTGGTGTTTGTGCCTTAACTTCAAGGTTAAGGGTTCGTGGAGGGGTCCAAGTGTGTATGCAAAGGACTTTTGAATGATGATAGAGATCAATAACCATGAGTGCAAGGTTGATCCTAGGGTTGGGTCTATTGAGTGTACTAAGGACATAATATTGTGTTGTGGGACAATCACATCAAGATTATTAGATTGTTTGGAAAGCATTGTGTGTTTGTGTTGGTAGGCATAGACCAAGTGAATCAGTGGTCTTCAAAGAGGGTTTGTTAGAAAAGAATTTGTATCCAAATGAATTTGTTAAATGTATGCTGTGACTATCTCATAGGACAATGAAAGGTATTTTGATTTTTTTGGTTTCAAAGATTGTTGTTAAATAGAATAGTGAAGGGAGAGTGAGTGGATAGAGCCCAAGGAAGTCTAGAAGAGTTTAGGGAGTTGGTGAAAAGGGATAGAGGGTTCAAAAAAAGGAGTCCTAAGTGAAATGTTTAAGGGTAGGACTAAGATAGTAAATGGAAGAACATAGATACGTATGACATGAAGTAGTGATCAGTGTTAGGAGTATGTCATTAGTGTTGTAAAGACCAGTGTTGGATGGAACTAAGGATGTGTTAAGAAGTCTTAGAATGAGACTAGAATGAGATAAAAGAGTGATTGTCACAGTGGAACAAGTAGAAGGCAAAGAGTTTGTACATGGATAGGAATCAATCCTAAGAAGGAGATGCAATCAAAGTTAGTCACGTGGATCAGTCAAATGAAAATGAATCAACAAATGAAGGATTTAGTGTGGGTTAAGTGAGGGAAGAAACTTTTTATGGTGCATGAGCCTTTTGGGCCTTGAGGTTGTGCATCATTGTTCCTTGAAAAAGCTTCACCATAAAATGTGTCATTTTCAATATCACCTTTAATTGTAATGCATGTGCCGCCATTGTATGAATCAGCTTGAAAATTGTCAATGCCAATTAGATGAGATATCTATTACCATATATACATGTGTTTCTTCAAAATTGATCATTATTTTCTTCTGCCATATTCATAAAATGAAAAGAATAAGCCACAACACAGAAAATGATGACAAAATGAATTTTACCTACAATAAAATTATAGCATTCATTATGTGATTCAAATTTAGATGAACACCATTTTCTCCCTCAATATCTCTACATATATTTGGGAACTAGAATAAGCTAGGAATTATTGTTAAACTTGGAAACAAACATATAAAGATACAAAATTTTCCAATTCACTAGTTCCAAATTACTCTCTCATGTACCCAAATAAGAACAACACAGTTACTTTCTATTTATTTTTCTCTACTTAATGCATTACCAACCACATAGATTTTTGTTGTATTCCTAATGTAAGCAGAGAATATTTTTGGTGGATCATACATATAGACACTTTTAATTTCTACCATAATTTGCCACATCAACCAAATTCCTTACCATTTTGATTATTATTGATAACAATATTTGCAACTTCTTGTCATTATGGCTACAAATTACGCATGTATTTCTGTTAATTAGTGATTGACTACATAAAACAGGAATTCACAAGAATTGGCATGCTATGTTGGTTGAGAGTCCTAGTCATGATATCTATAAATCCTCTTTTCATTGGATTTTTTATAATTTGTATCATTGGAAAACTTTCTTTTTAACATATTGAAATAGCAAATTTATTGCTACATAGAAAAAAGAACTCAAATTATAACCATCATATGTATCAATTCAAATTAAGACAGGAGCTATGCAAGTTCCCATCAACAAGAAAAAAACAAGATGGAATAAAAAAGTAGCAAGTGTAACCTCCATGTTAGGATACCCAAAAGTAATTAAAAATGATTCAACGAACCCATTTAGGCATCCAAGGAGTAGTAGGTGAGAGAAACAGAAAAGAGATTTCAGATGGAGTTGAATTCCCTTAAAAAGTTTCATGTCATCATGAACTGGAGCAACAAGAGGTTCATGTTGGTGTTATAAAGATCCCCGACCGTGATCACCTATAGTAGAAGACATGTTATGCTATGGATCCTCAAGCTTCTCACAACTTATAATAATATCGTCTATCATGTACTAGACTCTTTTTTCAATGGTGATTTCCAAATCCCTTAGGAATAGTTCACTGTACCCAGCTCTAGGAAGATGTTTTTTGGCCAACTTTGAGTCTGTGGAACTTTACTTTGAGGTCTCAGTCACACTTTGAACAGATGAAATGTTGTGCACTATCAACTAGCAAGCCTTTGCCTCTTTTCTAAATGTAGCAATCCCTCTATTGGTACTATAAATTTTAAAAAAACTTAGATTCTTCTACCTCTTATTGAGGAGAACCAACTGAAGAATGATGTGCAACATAATTAGCTTGACCTGCATTACCCAAGCTATAATTGTACTCCATAATTATAAGAAAGAAACAACCACTCTCATGTGCCACTAGAGCATAAATCCTAACTCTCCCATCAAACCCTTCACTACATCCTGAGCTACTACGAGAAAGTGAGTGGATTCACGTTCCAATAGGAGACTTGATTGAACCAAGGAAACCATCATTAACCATTCAAAGAGGTAGCATTATACTATCACCACTAAAAAACCTCCTAAACACTACTCTAGACACACTTAAATAATTCCATCTTCAAAGAAATAATGGAAATCATGACTTCACTTCTGAAGATGATAGAGGACCTAACCTAACCTTTAGACCATATTTTGAAACAAAGGATAAATTGTTTTTATTATACAAAGCAAGAATACATAAGTATATTGATTATTTTTGTGTGTGTGCATGGAACCCTCAAGAAAGCTCACATGCCAAATCCATTGTGAAAGCTCCAAGATCAAGGAAAAAAATGTTGGATTTTCAATATGAAGTCAAGACCCTCAAAATGACCTAATGTGACTCATAATGTAAGAGACCAGATAACCTATGAACTAATCAAAGAAAGCCACAAATCTATGGTGCAATGATATGTAGTTTAAGAACAAGATATAGGAAAACTCTTGTTCATGCAGAGGTCTTAGAATATTCATATCATTTAAATGTGCAATAAAGCTTCAAAGTATACATTTCTTTTTCACACAAAACCATATAGTTTTGTGGTGTATGAAGAAGAGACAAGCTTTCCAAATTTCAATATATCAGAGACAAGATTACCAATAAAGAGGAGACTAACCTGTAGATATAGCAATAAAATGGATTCAAAACATTCATTTAATCATTTATAATGAAACTTCAATAGTCTCCAAATAATCAGAGCACCAAATTAAAAAATGCTAAAGAAAATGTCAACTAATAAAAAAACTTACAAGGATGAAGCATATTCACAACTTTTGCAGTCATGGCATGGATATTAGCACCAGAAGCAACTCATAGTGTTAGTGTACATTCAAGGCAATGTGGGAGTTCATTATACCCAACAACTTGTGGTGTTGTTGTTCGTGTTGGCTTTGTTGGACCCTGCAATTAAGATTCAATAAGATTAACTGTGCAACATAATGAAATATTGAAAAGTGGGTTATCTTATTGAGCTTTGCTTTATTTCAAGAATAGTTTAATATTCTCTACTTAACAGGGCCAACCACCACTAGTAAATTTTATCTTATTTTTCGACGAGGATTAGTCGATTTTTAGATGACAATTGGTCGACAAATGACCATAATTGTTGTCAAAGTTTTTTCATCAGTTATTCGACATATATGTAGGTGTTGAAATTGTGACGTATATAGAGGTTGAATTATCGACGAACCGTCGTTGAAATAATCACTTCAACCTAGAAGAATTATCATCCATTCCTTTCATCTATGCGACCAATGTTGGTCGAAATTGTGAGGATGTATGGTCGAAATAGTCGTCAAGTGTATAGCATTCTCGTCGAAATGACAAAATAATGGAGGTCGAAATTGTGATGAGGGGTGGTCGAAAAAGTGACATAAAATTTAATTCTTTACAAATAGTCACTTCTCTTCTCGTGAAGACACAGTCTGGTGTTTATATTGTTAAACTCTCTATTCAATGCAACATTGATAGGAAAAGCATTCATTGATTAGTATTACAAGTTTTGATCATTCCATGTAATGATTATATTATTTTGAAGTCTTAAAATTAAAGAATTTCAGTCCTTTTATTGACCGTTCTTGTACAGTGCTTGGCATGCAAACAATCTTTGTCTACAAGTTTTGATCATTCCATGTACTGATTATATTGGTTGGATATCTTGTTATTAGTTGAAAGTGGGTATCATGGTTCTAAACATCAAGATTTATATGAGAAACATCAATTTTCATGATAACTTTCATGATTAATTTTCTTGATATGGTAGATTCATTCAATGGGTTTTTCACCAATTCATGGTGTTCATTATTCTAACAATGGACATCATTGTCCTTGAGATAATCTCACTATTTCAAAGATATGAGATCTTTTCATTGCTATCAAAAAAAAAATCTAAACATATGTTTAAGAGGAGAGTAGTCACGGTGAAAAAAATAGAGATCAACAACATATAGAAGTAGGTGTTTTTTACCATTGAATCTACGACATTGGTTTAGTTTGAGCTTCACTTGGTTTTCAGAATAGTTTAATATTCTCCACTTAACAAGGCCAACCATGTGAAGGTGGAAGCTCATTTGGCCCCTCCCCCCCCTAACATCACTCTAAATTCTCCATTAACATCTAATAACATTCATTCATTCTGGCCTCCATTGCATATACGTCTTCTCATAATCTAAAAACTCTCCATCATTGATTCTCATTAATGTGCGAATAAAATTGTGATAGAAAATGCTTAATCCCTAATTCAATCTTTGATGAATATAATTGTGACAGAACACTTATAGAATATGGAAAGCTCACAATGTTTAGAGACACACTTGACTCCAAGTGCCATGTACAACAAAAATAATTTGTCCAATTTGGATAGTAAGTCTAATTTAACTATTATATATATATATATATATATATATATATATATTTCAAAATTGACACAATAAAAAGCGACATCGTAATGAAAATTGAAAATTAAACTTACATTATTTAGCATAAGTTTCAGATGCAACTCCCAAAATTTCACATACAAAATAAAATTTGGCAAGCGATTTTTCTTAGCTGTTGTTGTTGGTAAGTATTTTAATCTAAAACAACAACAACTAAGAAGGATCACTTGCCAACATCTATTAAATACAAGGTACTCCAACCATTTCCATCATGATAACTCTCCATCATTGATTTTGATCATCATTGAGATTTTTATACGAGCATTGGGGCTTACACTTTCAGAAAAGGCAAGTGAAGCATTAACAACTCTATTTTCTCAAAGTTTGCATTTATGAATAAAATCCAGTATGCTCTTGTATGATCCCAAACCTGCAAGGAGAAAAAGGTATGATGTCAAATGTGTTATCAAGCACTAACCAAATAATCACTAGCACATTTCGTGCATGGATGAGAAACAATATCCAAAGTTTCTAAATTCTGAGAAGAGGTATGAGTGGAGGCCAAAGAAGGGATATTTGTGAAGGTTTTATAGAGCTTCTCCTTAAATTATTGAGCTTCTCTTTGTTTCAAGAATAGTTTAACATTCTCTACTTAACAGGGCCAACCACGTGAAGGTGGAAGCTCATATGGCCCCTCCTAGGAGCCTCTTATAACCCTTTATGACATTTTAAGACCTCTAAGATGTATTCTTAGGGATCGTAAAGGGTCGTAAAGGGTCCTGGGACACAACAACTGAGAAACATAAATGTAGGCATCATGGTCACAATTTTTTGCAAACACAACATAATTGAGTGGTATACCCAAACAATGCAACACACCCACTACTCCTCCAGTTCTAAGTGGACATTGCGGGATCCAAAAACCAGAGATAAGGAATAAATTTAGAGAGCGAAGGAGGAGGGCCATAATGACCAAAATAATATAGGGACCCTATATTATTTTGGTCGTCACGGCCCTCCTCTGCTCTCTAAATTTATTCCTTACCTATGGTTTTTGGATCCTGCAGTGTCCACTTAGAACTGGAGGAGTAGTGGTTGTGTTGCATCGTCTGGGTATACCATTCAATTATGTTGTGTCTCCAAAAAATTGTGACCATGATGCCTACATTTATGTTTCTCAGCTGTTGTGATATCTACATTTATGTTTCTCAGCTGTCGTGTTTATGTGCATGTTCTTTATGTGTTTGGCTACTCTCCCTCGCATCCAAAATAAGATTTTCCCACTCTGAATCGAGAATGCACGTGCAACATGTATGTATGTTTTATGAAACACCTATCCACAACAAAATGGGAAGACATCTTTCTAGCCTGGGCTTGGATCCTTCGACAATTAGCTCGATAATAAGGTTAATTTTTAATTTTGTTTAATTTTATATTGAAAATCATAACGAAGTCATAAACAAAAAAGTTTATGAGTTTATCAAAATATGTCCAACGTATCTACTTGAAATTATAAAAAAAAATTCAATATCTACAATAGCCCTCTGTTAACCACATTTACGCATATGGTCCCAACAAAGTAGTGCACAAACTACACAAAGAAGGCATCGCAGAAATATGATTTTTGCTTTCCCCATTGAAGCAATCTTGGCGGCACTAGTTGCCTCTCAAGCCTTGCACAAGTTGCACTCATTTCCTACTTCAGGTATAGATGTAGAGGGGTAGATGTAAATATGGTTTCATTGACCCACCGAAAGTATTGACATCCACTATTTCCCTGCAATACCAAATGTACATCAGTTCTTCATAAAATGATTAGTTGTCACATTATTTTTAAACATAAAATATAATTACGTATCCAGACCTTTTTCCTATTTGGGCAAACCCAAAATTGACACCCAGGATTACTTGTTGTGCATGACGTCTTCAACATGCATGAGCCAACACCACATTGACACCTAGGCACATTGACCAAAGTCATCGATGCTCTATTTCGACAAATATTGCATTGTCATTATTTTGTTCATTCATACTAATTATAATTACAATAAAAAGAAACATACTAATGTAGACTTGCACATTTTTTGGCTAAGTCGAAGTCTTTGGTTTTACATCACAGTCTGTAGTTGTCGCAACAGATCAGGTGCCAACTTCAGCACAATATGATCATCACTAGATAGGTCTGTATGTTTTATGAAGTATGGGTGTTGTATGAATTTGAAGTAGATGACTTACCACTAAAGGTATTAAGGAAACAAGAACGTCAACTACAACGACCAAACTTCATAAAACATACAGACATGTCTAGTGATCATATTGTGCTGAAGGTGGCGCCTGATGCTCTAATGTTGCTGCAACAACTACAGACTATGATGCAAAATTAACTTCTTTAAGCCTTACCCTTGTTGTTTCAAATATATCATTTAGGTATGCACAGAGGGCACATGAATTGGGGTACACAGTTCATTTATGATATTTTTCTTGGGAAGCTAATTGCTCAGCTCTCATCTACTTCATTTGTAATGAAGCTAATTGTTGAATGATCTAGGCCCAGACTAGAAAGATCAAAACTTATAATACCAATCAATGAATGCTTTTCCTATCAATGTTGCATTGAATAGAGAGTTTAATAATATAAACACCAGACTATGTCTTCACGAGCAGAGAAGTGACTGCTTGTAAAGAATTAAAAGTGTATTGCTTGGTAGTTCATTACATTGTCTTCTTCGACCATACACACCTCCCCACAACTTCTAAGACTCATCTCCCATAGTGATAGAAGATAGATCTATTTTGTGCATAACCCGAAGTCATCATATTCCATGAGAGTGCATCTTTTGATAAATTTTTTTGAACATTTCAAGGGACCAGTAGTTCTACAATTAAATCATCATAACTTTCCCATTACTTAACCATCACACATGGCATAGACTATCTTCAAACTGACAATACGTTGCATGTGTAGTAGAAAACTATTATTAATTGGCAGATTAAATGCAGATAATTACTAATAGATTAAGCATATTATTACTAATATATTAAGCATATTATTACTATGTTTAATGTTCCATTTAAATGCTAGTATATAAAGAAGACAATCAAAAGACAATGAAGATTTGTTTGACCAATAGTCTACAAAATTAGACCTTTATTTAGCTAGGTCAAATCTTCCTTCATGCTAGCAGTCTATCCGGTTGTAACACTCTTAAGTTTTTGTTAATATATGGAAATCCCATGAACTCTAAGGGCCCAATTCATCCAACAACTTGATCCCACATGGTTTTTGTCTACTGCTGTAGTCGAGTTTCATCTTGTCTGGTTGAATACATACGAAATATTCAACCTAGGGCATCATTGTTCAAAAAGAAAACTAACATTCCCAACTCTGAGCTTTTGAACTCTTATAAAGCATTCCCTTAACTCACCTTTCACAGAGTGGCATTGAATCCCAACGGTGAAAATGTGAGTTAGGGCCACATCTTCCAACAAAGATTGTTTGCACGCCAAGCACTGTATAGGAACACTTAATAAAAGGACTGAAAATCTTTGATTTTAAGACTTCAAAACAATATAATCAGTACATGGAATGATCAAAACTTATAATACCAATCAATGAATGCTTTTCCTATCAATGTTGCATTGAATAGAGAGTTTAATAATATAAACACCAGACTGTGTCTTCACGAGCATAAAAGTGACTGTTTGTAAAGACTTAAAAGTTTATTGCTTGGTAGTTCATTACATTGTCTTCTTTGACCATACACACCTCCACATAAGAAGGACTAAAACCAAACCATAGGATGGTCTAGGAATTTAGAAGACATCCTTTATTACAAAGCAAAACAAAATATAGAACTCAAGTCCCAAAGCAAAACTGAATGGCCTAGGTGCCTTGCACCAATACACCCCCCATAAAAGAACTAAAATTCTTTGATTTTAAGACTTCAAAATAATATAATCAATACATGGAATGATAAAAAATTATAATACAAATCAATGAATGTTTTTCCTATCAATGTTGCATTGAATAGAGAGTTTAATAATATAAACACCAGACTGTGTCTTCACGAGCATATCACATTGACCAGTACACCCCCCATCCCACCATCCACACCTATCCACTCATGTCAAGATCTTGTGAATCCAAGCAAATGTAAGTCAATAACACCAAATATATCACTTAAACTCACCAAGACTCTTCACAAGACTTCTAAGTGATATATTTGGTGTTATTGACTTACATTTGCTTGGATTCAAGGACTTTAGAATATACTCCAAAAGTGATTATGTAACGAAGAAAGTGAGACGGAAGGATCTTGATTTAGGTCAATGGATATTTCAACATGATTTTGGACAAGATCTTGACATGAGTGGATGGGTGTGGGTGGTGGGATGGGGGGTGTATTGGTGAAGAGTCTTGGTGAGTTTAAGCCTTTTGAAGCACTTTAGAAATATTGAATACATCATTGCTTTCCAACTATTTGACAGAGCCTAGGAAATCATTGGTTCTTCAAGACAAAGATTGTTTGCACGCCAAGCACTGTACATGAACAGTCAATAAAAGGACTAAAATTATTTGATTTTAAGACTTCAAAACAATATAATCAGTACATGAAATGATCAAAACTTATAATACCAATCTTGACATGAGTGGATGGGTGTGGATGGTGGGATGGAGGGTGTATTGGTGAAAAGTCTTGGTGAGTTTAAGCCTTTTGAAGCACTTTAGAAATATTGAATACATCATTGCTTGCCAACTATTTGACAGAGCCTAGGAAATCATTGGTTCTTCAAGACAAATATTGTTTGCACGCCAAGCACTGTACAGGAATAGTCAATAAAAGGACTGAAATTCCTTGATTTTAAGACTTCAAAACAATATAATCAGTACATGGAATGATAAAAAATTATAATACCAATCAATGAATGCTTTTCCTATCAATGTTCATTGAATAGAGAGTTTAATAATATAAACACTAGACTATGTCTTCACGAGCAGATATCATTTTCTTGAATTCAAGGACTTTAGAATATACACCAAAAGTGATTATGTAACGAAGGAAGTGAGAGGGAAGGATCTTGATTTAGGTCAATGGATATTTCAACATGATTTTGGACAAGATCTTGACATGAGTGGATGGGTGTGGACCTAGTGCAGCTTCCCACCTTATATTGCCCCCTTTAGCACTCCTTTGCTCGTGGACTATGCCAAAATGAAATAAAGTGAAATGTGTTGGTAGGCAGGATATATGTATAAAATTTTACTTCTAATGGTGGCGTGAACACCATTAGAAGTGCAGAGATTAGGGTTTCAAACCCGTGACAAATGAAAACATTTTGAAAAAAAAATGAAAAAAATGTACCCTTCATTAAGCAAATGCCAAAAAAATTGAATCTCTTACCAAGTCTGCAATGAAATGGTTGAAATTGGATGCCTATTCCTCTTGATGCTTGCTCGGGTTTGAGAATAGTAATGTGGAAGAGAAGGAGATGCAAGAACTTATAAGCTAGATGCATATAGGGAGTGTCGACTGTAATGTCCCTAATTAGAACTATTAAGATTGTGAGGCCATTCTCTTATAACTTTAGTTGTCGTAGACCTCTTTCTCCTGAATATACCTTTTTCCTCACTTAGATTGACGCACAAAAAATCTTTGATTCTTAAATTGTGCAATATAAATTATACAATTGATGTTTGGTAATGGTTATCTCTGATATCGGTTAAGGAATCTTATTTCTGACATATCAAGTTCATATTATTTGTTGTTTTAGATCTTAACTCTTAATTGACTGTAATAGTCTTTGACATCTCTCACAGCCATAACATTGCTTGTTTGATCTGAATAATATGCACACTACTTTCCTTAATTTCTTCCTTTTAATAGTTTTGATAGATATATGTATAAGTTCAGTGAAACAGATTGTATTCCCTTTTATCTGTTCTTCATAGTTCTACTCCTTCACTCTTCCATGCAATTCCAAGCCTTCTACAAATATATGTTTCTCGGTATTCAATGTTATTCCTCCAGTAGATATAGCTCTGTAATAGCACTAACGCTATATGGCAAGTCTCCCTCGATCCAAATATGGACTCTTGTCGATGCTTTATTCTTCCTGATCCTGATCGGATGTTGGATGCTTAATGAGCGGTGTATAACCCTGGTGAGATGTGCGTAATTTCAATTGTGATTGACCCAATACTGGCGTTGTGTAATTTCAAGTGTGATAGTGTATGTCTGAGATGAATGGGCTAATATATTGATAGTAGACCAGGTGTTGTCACGGTACCTGAAGGTAGTGTAACGGTTTAAAACTTTGTTTATATTACATGTATCTAGCTGCAGTCACTGAGCCCGGATGTTACGATGCCACTGTGTGAGTAAATGTGATCCAGTATTGAGCGCATATATTGGGTTGGCCGCCTTTTTTCTCTTCTCTGCTCTCTGTGCTTCCTCTTTCCCTTGCGACTTCCTTCTATGCCTTCTTTCGTTGACTACTTTCCTCCGTTGCTGACTATCCTCTTCTATTCTGCCCCCTTCCCCTTGCCCTGTATCGTATATCCTCCTTAATACCCACGTCAGTGACTCTCCTTGACGGCGCGACTTTAATTGCTGGATTAATTATCATTTTAAAATATATATTATAGTTTACTTGTATTAACATAATATATAATATATCTCAAATTTATATTATGATATTTCATTTTTAATGTCTGCATTATAATATATATATTTTTGTTCTAATAATTACAATACTATATGCTTAATATATATATTCCAAATTATATGATAATATTTGGTCTTTAAGACTATTTAATATTATATTATTATATTAATTATAATCGTTCTTTTATTTATTATTTATTATTATTATTTATCGATTAATAATATTATTTATTTATGATATTATTATATTTATTTATTAATAATATTATATATAATATTATTAATAATATGTTCTTCTGTTATTATAATAATAATTTACTTAATTATATAAATTATTATTGTGATTTAATTATAATTATATTTATTTTTAATTATTTAATTATTTAATTATTTAATCTTATATTTAATTTCTATTATCATTAAATTATGCTCCGGAAAGGGGACATTACATCGACATACAATTTCCCTCCTTATATTGCCTCCTTCAACACTCTTTTTGCTCGCGGACTATGCCAAAATGAAATAAAATGAAATGTGCTGATAGGCGGGATATATGTATAAAATTTGACTTTTTTTTTACTTCTATTCCCTTGTTGGTCAGAATTATGACCACTATTTATGGTTGTAATTCCGACCAACATGGGAATAGAAGTTAAAAAAATCAAAATTTTCTTCTATAAACCGACCATGGAAAATCATTTTATAACTTCGTTAGAAATGTTGGTTTAAAAAGTGGGTCAAATGTACTAGTGCACGTGAAGGTGGAATCTCATTTGCCCCCCCTCCCTAACATCACTCTAAATTCCCTGTTAACATCTAACATTTATACATTCTTTCATCCATTAATAAAATATAGCATTCATTCATTATCACATAACATTCATTAACACACAACATTCATCAATATTCATTAACACATCATTCATGAACATTCATTAGCACATAATTACATTCATTAAGACATAAAATTAAGTCATTATCAAATAAGGTAAATTACAATCATTTTTTTTAAAGCTATGTAAAGACTAAGTGGAGCATCATTTTCTTCATCATTTCCCCCCTCTTCAGTTGTTCTTCCCTATGCTCTTGATCTAAATGTATGCTTAGTCATATACTGAGGACGAGGACACTGATGCAAAGGGGGGTCCTCTACAATAACAAAGAAATAGGTTAAATTCAAAACATTTTTTAATTATTGTTACAAGTATTTCATTAATTTAAAGAACATAACTATGACGCTCTTTACCTGATGGGGCTACATCATCTTCCAGATCATTTTGTCTAGCCTCAACCTCAACATTTTGAACATCCTCTAGATCCTCTAGAGTTGAAATACTAAAGGTTACATTAATCAATATAACAATTGCACTTAAATTCATTTAAAGGAATAACAATGGTCCTCTTTACCTGATGGGAGAACATCACATTCTCGATGTTGTCTACCTGGATCATGATTCATGCTCCACTTGGTCACCACTGACTACATGCGCTAAAATATTAACAAAAAGGTTACATTAATTACTACACCAATTTCAATTTAAGATGTTTAACTGTATTAATAATTATATTAAAAAAATTAAATAGAAAATGAATACCTCCACTACTAGGATGCACACCTAGGCTTTCATCAGAATTTTGATGATCTATCACTACTTTTAAAAAATATGCTTACCCCTTACATAATTCAATTACAAGGATCAAACCAATGGTTCAATACTTCACCAACATGCACACCCCTTACATAATTTAGAATCCTTGGGAACTCATAATTGAGAGGTATAACCCAAATGATGCAAAGAATCTTCTATAGAATTAGGGGTGCAGAAGGACGTTCTTTGCACCATTTGGGTATACCGCTCAATTTTGCAGATCGAGACTTTATTGGTCTCTCATTCTCTCTGTGGCATCCTGAACCTAATTCACAATTTGATAGGTTTGAAGCATCTAACAAGATTTAATTCCAAGATTCATCATATGTTCATCAACTTATCTACCAATGATATACTTACTCCCATTACCTTTCAAATTGGAAGAACACTTCTCCTCAACTTGGTGTATGAGGTAATGTTCTTGTGCATTGAAAAAAGTTGAAGGTACACACTTTTGCATTTCACACATTAGATGTGAAATTTTTCTCTTCCAATATTTTATATCTTCTTTATGGATTAATTTAGATGACAACCACCTACAAGAGATTCAAGATGCAAAAATATATAAACAAGACTTTACAAAATAATATACAATATATTACATAACAAGTAAAACAAATCACAAATATAATATCTATACAACAAATTGAACAAATATCACCAACCTCATGTGTTTTCCAAGATCATATATGACTTGTTAGACATTATTGTTGAAATGATTTGGGAGAGATAGAGGTAGAACATACTCCAACAATTATAAAATGATCTTTTCATTATTTTCTACATAATACAATGAAAAGTACAGGCAACTTACAAATATATAGTAAATACAGAAGAACATGAATTACCTTAATGAAGGTATGTCAATCATGTGTTTTCATCCTTGGCCCAAATTCACTTTTCTTTGATATGTGATTGTTTATGTCTGCAACAAATCGTGTGGGAAATCAAATTTTTTGTATGACTTCTTTTATAGCATTGCTTTGTTGCTCCATTAATAACCAAGGAATGACACTTATATTAATCTGGTCTCCATTGATATTTGATTGAATGAAATTTTTCATTGCATGATTGGATTCATGAATGTCACTACAAATTTTGACATTTTTTTCCTCGTCACGCCTTCCATCTAATATTTTCCATATTGTTTCTGTTGTATTTCCAATATGCATAGTATCAGACAAATGCACAATTTGTAACTGCTTGTAATATGGCAACCTACGAAATTATCTAGGATAACTTTTTAGTCCCTTTGGAAGGTGGTCATTAATGCTTTGACAACCTTCACGATCATCAATTACATCATCAGTAAATAAAACACAATAGAAAAATATGAATTCCAAACATAAACCATTAGATGGAATGACATTACCTTGATGATTAATTCTATTATATTCCAAATTCCATAGGCGAGGTGTCATTCTTTGTGGCTTTAATGTAGTCTCTTATTTCCAACTAAAAAGATGTTTTTCAGTATTTCGATACTTAACGACTTTTAAATGCAATTTGGTTACACCCTCCCCAAAAGTCCAAAAGGTTTTAAAAGTAGTTATGGATGTTGGATTGGAGGCATATATGTCCATGAATGTCGAAGTTGACAAGAGATGTTCATGTATGAAAATTTTGGTGGCAAGTTGAAGCAAAAAAAATACTATTTTTCTAGAAACTGTCTCTGATTTTCGTACTGTACAATCAAATTGTGATTGAGAAATGTATGTTTTCTTCATGGTTGGAAAGTAGATGGTCTTGTGCTTCTAATCCAATTGGTTTGACTTGTTTTGGTTGAAGATAAAGGAATATATTCGTTGCTTTTGTTGGATTGGTCTAGAAACCCTATTTTCCTTAGGGTCTTGTAGAGATGTGCCCCTAACATGCAAATCCACCATGGGATTCACATGGCTCTTGGTGAAATGCAAGTAGGGAAAGGGTGCTTTAATATTCTAGGAGAACAAGGTAGGAGAAATGGAATGTGGAGTTAAAAAGCTACACTACAGAAAGAAAATAAATTGCGCTCTTCATAATAATGGCATTATTTTTAGTAGTTTAGTCCTTAATTCATGAACATTCTAATTTCAAAAAAAAATGACAATATTCAAAAGAAAGTTTCTTTGAAACTTGGTATTTGTATTCAAATGTAACCCTTGTCATTAAAAACTAATCAATATTATTCATTTCATAGGTTTTGGCATATGTAGAAAGAACATGAGAAATACACTTGCAATCGTACTAGAAGCAAGGTTAGTGTGGTTTTAGCTTAGTTTAAAGAAGGAAATAATATAATATAAATAACAACATAAGCAAATAAAATATATTAAAGAAGATATTCATCCATAAATTTGGCATTATATGGTTATTGTGTTGGAGATTTGCCAGCAGGCCAGTATTGACTGTATGTTTGTCATTGATGACAACATATGGAAAGTAGCATGCATGGAAGTCTTATGCAGTAAGCTTTTAGTATATGTATCATGGATATGATATCAACATGATATCATGGGCGCAGAGGTTAACTGTTAGCCAAAACAGTTATATAATAGCTTGTGTCAGCAGTGTTCCTGACAGAGTTACATGCAATGTTCTGTGTATGGTTGTCCATACAGTTGTCTTTTGGGCATGCTCCCTAGGATATATGTTGAAGACATGTTAGTGATTTTAAGTTCATGGACGCATAGTCTGATGATGAACGCAAGTGAAGTTATGCAGTCACTATTCGCCAGTAGCAGTTTCTTGTGTTTATTCAGAAGAGCCGACAGAGATTTTATTGGTTCTTGAGTTGTGCCTATCTTGAGGGTATGCACCCTTGGAGTTAAGCTTGGAGAAGTGTTATTGATGTTTGGTTAAGAGCGCATGAGTTAATTCACCTTACAGAGAAAGTTCCAGTTATTTTGGTAGAGTCGACAGTGTGTAGTGTGCATCTACATTTATTTTATTAGACAGGTCCCAGAATGAGTTGCATGCATAATAGAGCTGACAAATTTTTGTTGGAGTTTGTTATGGTTTCTCTAATATGATTTCAAGGTGGTTCTAATAGGCCAACTTGATTATATCATTTAGCGGAAAGATATTTATAGGCAGTCATTTGTGATTGCTTGAGTGTGGTTCATGGTTGATTAAGTAGAGCAGAGCAAAGTGTGCGAAGTGTTGAGCCATCAGAAGAAGGTCTATGTGACCAAGTAAAGTACTTGTGCTATTCATTGGAACTGATCTAGACAACAGGTCAAAGTGTAGTTCACCAAGATCCAGATATAGTGTGTATCTGTTATTCAGAAGGTTGTAGTCTTCGCCCATTTGAGCAGTGAGCTCTCGGACAGTGTGTCCTCTCCCCTAACATGGACAATTGTAAAAGACTCCTAACTAGGTCTGACCCTTGACCAGGTCTACTGTACTTAATATATTGTAAAGCTACTCCTAACAGGGTAAAGGATCTTCTAACAAGGATCATTATACACTAGTACAAAATATTAGTGGGTATCAAGTCCCACTGGGGTTTTTACCTATTTAGAAATTTCCCTGTAACCAAAATATTGGTGTTGTGTTCATGTGTTCTTTCATTGTGTTTACACTTTATGTTTAAGTATACTTAATTGGATAAAAAATTGAAACTTGTAGATAACTGATTCACCCCCCCCCTCTCAGTTATCTCTTGGGACTATTCCTAACAATTGGTATCAGAGCCAAGTGCCTCGAAGAGAAATTTTAACAGCTTGAGGTTGATCAGATGGCATACTTCAGGAAAGAAAGTCCTAAGTTCGATGGAGAGAATTATCTTGATTGGAAGAACAAGATGGCGACTCATTTGCAGTGCATTGCTTTTGAAGTTTTTAATGTAACCATCAAAGTAGCCAATATTCCTACATTAGAAGACCTTGCAAAAGATGATGCTACTGATGCACAAAAGGAATTATTTCATTAGAATGCTATTGCTAAAGAATCCCTTATTAGCACCCTATCTGATGGTGAATTTTCAAAAGTAAAAAAGATAGATACAACTCACAAAATATGGAAGCACCTAGGAGACATATTTGAAGGAGACAAACAAGCAAAGGATGCACGCAGAAAGACATAGAAGAAAAGATACAATGCATTAGAGATGATGCCTGAATAAAATATTAGAGCTTACAATCAGAGGATTAATGAAGCAGTTGCTGGAATCAGGAACAATGGTGGAGAGATTTCTAAGGAGGACATTATGGACAAGTTGATGACTACTCTTACTCCAGAATATGAAAGCAAGATCAACATCATTGATGAGACCATGCAACTTACATCAAATTTCAAGAGAGAGACCTTGATCAGCAAGAATATCTCAGCTTTTGAGATTTCAAGATTGAAGACAGAACCAAAGAGTGAGACAACATTCAAAGCAACAGTCCATGGTAAGAAATTTGCAAACAATTCTGGTAATTTTGATGGTGACGATGATGAGAGAATATTAGATGATTTTATTGCTATGATTGCCAAAAGAGAAAAGAAAGGAAAAGGAAAATATGAAGGTCAATTACCATTTAAGTGCTTTTCATATAATAAGATCGGTCACTTTGCATCTAAGTGTCCCACTAGAGCTAAAAAATTCAAAAAAGATTACAAGCCTAAGTATTCTAAGGAATGCTACTATGCTGGAGATGGAGTTTCAGATGAAGAATCTAGTGAAGAAGAAATTGGATTCATTGCTATTGTAGACAAAATGAATAGTAAGTCAGTTCCTAAAGATGAGAAAGTAAATCAAGAGCTAGCATTGATTTCCCAAGCAGATATAAGGACAAACTGGATTATAGACAGTGGTTGTTCACATCACATGACAGGTGATAAATGCAAGTTTGTTCATTTGGACAAATACAATGGCGGTATGGTCAGATTTGGAGACAACACTCCTAAACCTATAGTTGGTAGAGGAGCCATCACTTTGGATGGAAAGAACATTATTGATGACGTTCTTTATGTTGATGGTTTGAAACATAACCTTCTCAGTGTTGGACAGTTACTTGGAAAAGGCTTTCAGTTGGAGTTCAAAGATGATAAATGCATCATTAACAACAAAGATGGTATTATGATTGCATCAGGCACAAAGACAAGAGGTAATGTTTTTCAACTCAATTCAAAAGCAAGTTGTTTTGTTGCTAAAGTTGATGACAGTTGGTTATGGCATAAAAGACTATGTCATATCAATTTTGATAACATAGTAAAGATAAGTAATGTTAAGGTAGTAAGAGATCTACCTAGCATAGCAAAGCCAGTTGATACTATATGCAGGGAATGTGTGATGGGGAAGCATGTGAGAAATTCATTCAGGAGCAAGCAAAATTCAGCAGAGAACAAGTTGGATCTGATTCATACAGACCTATGTGGTCCAACTCAAACAAGATCACACTATGGTGAAAGGTATTTCATACTGTTTGTTGATGATTATACTAGGATGATGTGGGTTGCGTTCTTAAAAGATAAGTTAGAAGCTTTTGAGAAGTTCAAAATATTCAAAGCTAAGGTTGAGAATGAATCTGGACTAAAGATAAAATGTCTAAGATTGGATAGAGGAGGATAATTCACCTCTGACAGATTCTATGAGTACTCTGAAGAACATGGCATAAAGAGATAGTTAAGTGCACCTAGAACCCCTCAACAGAATGGAATTGCAGAAAGAAGGAATAGGATCATTCTTGATACAACACACATCATTATGATAGAAGGAAAAGTTGCACACACCTATTGGAGAGATGCGGTCAATACAGTAGTCTATACCATCAATAGAATTCAATTAAGGCATGGTGCTGATAAAACACCTTATGAGCTATGGTTTGGTAATATTCCCAGAGTAAAATACTTCAGAATCTTTGGAAGCAAGTGCTACATCAAGAGGGATGAAGCAGTAGGCAGGTTTGATGTAAGAAGTGATGAGGGTATTTTTCTTGGTTACTCTACTAAAAGTAAAGCTTATAGATGTTTCAATTTAAGATTGAAAAGATCATTGAAAGTGCTCAAGTAAAGATTGATGAAAATTTTATGATTCAAGAAAGATATCATGATTACTCACCCATGATTGAAGAAGAACCTAGACCATCCACTAGTGAGACAGTTATTGAAGAAATGTTTGATAGTATTGATGTGTTATTCAATGACCCTGAGACAAGTGAAGAAAATACTCCTAAGGCTAATGAGTCAGCATCACCTAAAGTTCCAAAGTTTACATCAAGAAATCATTCCAAGGAAGACATCATTGGAGATTAGAGTGGCAAAGTCTTAACAAGATCACAAGAAAAGAACTCAGCTAGTAGTGAAGCGGTATGTTTACTATCTCAGATTGAACCTTTAGGTGTTGAAGATGCTTGTAAGGATTCAGATTGGCATGATGCTATGAAATAAGAACTTGATCAGATTATTAAGAATGACACTTGGGAACTGATCCCAAGACCTAGTGATAAGAATGTGATTGGAACAAAGTGGATATTCAAAAATAAAATGAATGAAGATGGTACAGTAGTAAGAAATAAAGCCAGATTAGTATGTAAGGGTTATGCGCAAAGAGAAGGCATTGATTATTTAGACACATTTGCACCTGTGAGCAGATTAGAAGCTATTAATTTGTTTCTAGCCTATGCTACAATTAAAAACTTCAAAGTTTATCAGATGGATGTCAAGTTAGTATTCTTGAATGGAGATTTGAAAGAAGAAGTATACATTGAGCAGCCTGAAGGATTCACCTTATCAGACAGACCTGATATGGTATACAGATTGAAGAAAGCCCTCTATGGACTTAAGTAAGCCCCTAGAGCATGGTATGGGAGACTAGATGGATACTTAACAAAGATTGGATTCAAGAAAGGAGCATCAGATTATAATCTATTCATTAGAGAGACATTTGAAGGTTTACTACTTGTAGCTATATTTGTTGATGACATTATCTTTGGAGGTAATGACAAACTCAGTGCTGAATTTGCCAAAGAAATGCTTAATGAGTTTGAGATGAGTATGATTGGTCCTATCAAGTACTTTTTGGGACTAAATGTGCAATAGACAGAAAAAGGGATTTTCATTAATCAATCAAAGTATGTGAAAGAGATACTGAAGAAATTCAAGATGGATGATTGCAAGCTAGTAGGAACCCCTATGATCACTGGATGCAAACTTACAAAAGAAGATGACTCACCAGCAGTAGATACAACATTGTATAAGTCTATGATTGGTAAACTCATATATCTTACTTAGACTAGACCTGATATTTCCAATGCAGTTGGTATAGTTGGAAGATTTGTAGCAGAGCCTAAACAAAGTCACATCATGGCAGTGAAGAGAATATTCAGATACTTGCAGGGCACTATAGATTATGGTCTATGATATCCTAATTCAAAAAATGTTGAGCTTCATGTGTACACTGATGCAGATTGGGCAGGATGTGTTGATGACAGAAAGAGTACTTCAGGTGGAGCAATGTTTCTTGGTGATAGACTTGTCACTTGGACAAGCAAGAAACAAAATTGTATTTATCAGTCAACAGCAGAAGCAGAGTATGTAGTAGCAGCTTTGAATTGTTCTACAATTGTTTGGATCAAGCAGATGATAAAATATTTTGGAATTCAGATTGATTATCCTATTGTTATTCACTATGATAACACTAGCACTATCAATATGTCAAATAACCCTATGATGCATGCAAAGACAAAGCACATAGAGATCAAGTATCACTTTCTAAGAGAGAAAGTGGCAGAGAAAGAAGTTAAGTTGGACTATGTGAATACTAAAGATCAGTTGGCAGATATATTCAGAAAGCCCTTGCCTAAGGATACTTTTGAGTATCTCAGGGGGAAGTTGGGAGTAATTCCCTTCCTTGATTCTACTTAGAAGAAAGCAAGAAAGGCATCAGTCCTCAAGGACTGATGGAAGGTGGACTACTCTACCTCAGGAGTAGTACCGATGCTTAAAATGAGTGGTGCCCTTTGCCATTGATGTCAAAGGGGGATTATATATAGAGTCATGAAAAATAGAAGTAAAAAGAGGAGTAATATACTAAGGGGGAGCAACATTCAGTTATGACAGCAGTACAGTTGAGGAAATGGAGAATATTAGAAAATATTGCAGCAGATGGAGGATTCATCTTTGGGGGGTTTTGAAGAGGAAATGGAGAATGTTACAAAAGAAATGTTCATTTGGGTTGGTGGTGGTTTTTCGTTCCACATGTTGCCATCAATGCCAAAGGGGGAGATTGTTGGAGATTTACTAGCAGGCCAATACTGACTGTATGTTTGTCATTGATGACAACATATGGGAAGTACCATGTGTGGAAGTCTTATGCAGTAAGATTTCAGTATATGTAGCATGGACATGATATCAACATGATATCATGGGCGCAGAGGTTAACTGTTAGCACAGACAGTTATATAGCAGCTTGTGTCAGCAGTGTTCCTGATAGAGTTACAGGCAGTGTTCTGTGTATGGTTGTCCATACAGTTGTCTTTTGGGCATGCGCCCTAGGATATATGTTGAAGACATGTTAGTGATGTTAAGCTCATGGACGCATAGTCTGATGATGAATGCAAGTGAAGTTATGCAGTTGCTATTCACCAGTAGCAGTTTCTTGTGTTTATTCAGAAGAGCCGACAAAGAGCCGACAAAGATTTTATTAGTTCTTGAGTTGCACCTATCTTGAGGGTATGCGCCCTTGGAGTTAAGCTTGGAGAAGTGTTATTGATGTTTGGTTAAGAGCACATGAGTTAATTCAGCTTACAGAGAAAGTTCCAGTTGTTTTGGTAGAGTCGATAGTGTGTAGCGTGCATCTACATTTATTTTATTAGACAGGTCCTAGAATGAGTTGCGTGCATAATAGAGCCAACAAATTTTTGTTGGATTTTGTTATGGTTTCTCTAATATGATTTCAAGGTGGTTCTAATAGGCTGACTTGATTATATCATTTAGAGGAAAGATATTTATAGGCAATCATTTTTGATTGCTTGAGTGTGGTTCATGGTTGATTAAGCATAGCAGAGCAAAGTGTGCAAAGTGTTGAGCCATCAGAAGAAGGTCTATGTGACCAAGTAAAGTACTTGTGCTATTCATTGGAACTGATCCAGATAGCAGGTCAAAGCGCAATTCACCAAGATCCAGATATAGTGTGTATCTGTTATTCAGAAGGTTGTAGCCTTCATCCATTTGAGCAGTGAGCTCTCGTACAGTGCGTCCTCTCCCCTAACATGGACAATTGTAAAAGACTCCTAACAGGGTCTGACCCTTGACCAGGTCTACTGTACTTAATATATTGTAAAGCTACTCCTAACAGGGTAAAGGATCTTCTAACAAGGATCATTTTACACTAGTACAGAATATTAGTGGGTATCAAGTCCCACCGAGGTTTTTACCTATTTGGGTTTCCCCGTAACCAAAATATTGGTGTTGTGTTCATGTTTTCTTTCATTGTGTTTATGCTTTATGTTTAAGTATATTTAATTGGATAAAGAATTGAAACTTGTAGATAACTGATTCACTTCCCCCCCCCCCCTCTCTCAGTTATCTCTTGGGACTATTCCTAACATAGTGTGGTTTTAGTTTAGTTTGGTGTTAAATTTGAAAAAGAGACACTAATTGTGTCAACTAAGAAGCATGATCCTGTGCATAAAAAAAACTCCAACTCTGTAGGCCTTTTGTGCTTGGTAAATGCTTTGAAGTGTACTTAATGATTACTTGTCCCTATAATCTTACAGAATAGTATGTGGATCTTGTTGCATTATACATGTCAAATTGAAATTATTCAACATTCGAAGGGCTTATTGCTATTAATGAACATGTTGCCAACAACAAACAAGTTAAGTAATATTATGAGATAGAAAAAAATACATTAAGGGGTAGTACATCTTTATTTGTCTGTATAGTGATTTTTCAAAATTCCTTTAATTGCAATGGCTTATAGATATGGCACAAATTAAGGAGAAAAATTGACATGGTGGATGAACATAGACAACGTTTTCAAAATGGAGAAAATTTGTATGCGATTATACTTCTCTACATATTTTATGCCTTACCATCCTAATGATTGTCACCGTAGGTCAAAAATATAACAGATTAATAGTTAATTTAACATCAATGTTTCGTGTGGCCAAAACTGTCCCAAAATGACCATTTTCAACAAAATGAAAATTGTTTGGTAGTTGAAAAAGTTCAATTTTCTTATCATTGCTCTCATTCTAAAATTTTTGAAAGCGGGCAAATGTTTTTTATGTTTGATCAGTTAAAACCAACAACAAAAATGTAATTATTTTTCATTTCTTTCTTCTTTTCTAGGATTCTCATAAAAGTCAAAGTGGGGAAATGCCCATGCAAATTCCAATTCAGTTTTGTGTCTATTTTGAGAGAATGTTTTAATTTAATTAAATGTTGACACATGAGACGATTTTGTGGAAAGTTGGACTCATTCTCGTAACCTTCAAACATGAAAAGTAATAAAAATATTATATTGACCTAAATCTTAAAATGAGTACTTGATATCCAAAGAATTTATCAAACCACATATTGGTGTAAATGGTACAATTGTTAGTTTATATATACAATTGGTAAGGTTGGAGCTTGTGGAGAAAAGATTAGAAGTTGTTTTAGATTATTTGTCAATAGGTAACACAATTTTAACAAAAAATAGATTCAAAATCTATAAAAAAAGTGGAGTAGTGAACTACTCCCCAAAATTATTTGTTGTAGCCCAACTAAATCTAAAATCTATAAAGGTTTGAAGTCAAATAGCTGGTGAAATGTATGATGGTTCTAGGTTATTCCTCATAGTCCAATTTGGAACCTTGGACTGTTCTGTAATACTGAAAAGGTTGAAACTACAATTATTTTAATAACAGCTTGCTAACTTCTCTAGTCTAACATTTCTAACATAGAACATTTAATGATTTTAAAAAAATGAAATTGATTCACATATGTGGGCAAATGAGATAAACTAGATTTATTAAATATATAGCAGTTACTTTTACATGTAGCAAATTTGAGGTTGAATAGGTATTCCAAGCCAAAATCAATGAGAAATGTCATGGGTGGGTCAAGGAGTTGACATTGAGACTGCATAAACACACCCTTTTTCTTTGTTAGTGGAAAGCCCTTGACCTGCATGACCCCACTATGAGGCTCCAATTGATCCTCATGGATCAACACAAGGCGTTCTAATCTTAGTGAGGGTTAGCTCTCAATAGGTGTTGAGTAAGTGAATAAGCAATGCAGATGGTGGTGACCAGACTAAATCCATGAATCAAATTGAGTCTCACCTTATCATTGCATTCGTGTGCCATCGTTACTAGGTACTTGGGTTTTTCAATGGGACATTGGCTTGAATTGACTAGAATATAGCATGCAACACCTTGATGGGAACAAATAGAGTCTAAATCATTTTACTTGCAACAATATTTCTAAATGTGGGGGAAAAAACATTTACAGTCATTATCCCTTGGTCTATTTTCCCTTTTCGAGTGTCCTCACCTCTTTCTCTGGCTTTCCTCATGCCAAATGGTTCCTAGAATTCATCCTCGACTCAAAGGCCTTGCAACACTCATCCAATGAAGTCTCGCAACTCGACATTCAGGGGCTTAATGCAGTGGTTCTCAGTGCAACTCTCTAGTTAGGGTCTTGGTGCAGTATACTATGTCATGTGAGAAAATGAGAAAACATTACCTTTTTTATATAATTAATGCCTGTGTGAATCAAAATTCCAACGTCCTCATCTGTCGTCGCCATTCTGATGAACACGGGCAATGTTTAAAAAAAATAAAAATTTCCCTTTGTAAAATATGACGAAACAAAAGAAATACCATAGTCATCAGAAATGGTCATCATAAATTTTCCCCAAATGTATTAGTGTCTAATGAGGAAGCCAAAAGAGTATAAAAGTCATGACACATTTTGTTACAACATTTTGCTAAAAAGGGAATTTTGTTACAACAGGAATGGTTGTGAGAGATGGAATAGAGAAAGGGGTGTGAGAAGATTAATGTAGATGGATAGGTGAGTTGGGAGGTTGAGCAGAGAAATGCAATAGATGAGATCTTGGGAGGGGGTGGTAATCTAGCTGATGAAATGGTTCAGATAAAGGAAAGATCAATCCTGGGAGGAAATAAAGATAAAATTGTAATAGCAAGGAGGTTCATGGCACTTCAGAAAGGGAATTGTTGATAATTAAGGAGAGACTGGTTGAGGAATGATGTGGATATGTTTCTATAGATAATGATTTTGAGCATCAGCATAACAGGGAAAACGAAAATTATATGGAGATGATATTGTTGGATAGATCTTCTAAGCCAGGGGAAGAGGAAGGTGCACTTTTTTTATAGGAATGTGAAACTAGAGAATGTAAAATCAGGGTCAGTCCTTGCAAGAAAGAGAGTGCCTAGACAGGAAGGACCTTTAAAGACATCCCAATCTCCCTTATAAGGAATTTGGACAGCTCCTTTGAAGGATTTCAAGATTCAAGTGGAGTTTCTATGGAATCTGGATCTGAATTTGAGACAAAGGAGGAACAAGAGGATGAAGATTTCCTTGGTATTGAAGAGAACTTGGGAATTATTGATAAGAAATCCTTTCAGAAATCAGATGCGCAAAGAAGCAAGGTAAAAATTGGGGAGAAAAAGAAAAGGGGGCGTAAAAATAATCAGTTTAGATATGCACTGCCAGGAAATGCTTCTGGCCAAAGTAAATTATTAAGATCGAGAAAAGGCTATGCCTTTTCACGAGGAAACTCCTTTCATGGAATGTCAAGGGCTGCAATGCCCCTGAAAACTTTATTTGATCAAAAGATGTTTTGATCCAATGATGCCAGATTTAGTGTTATTGCAGGAAACAAAAATTAAGGAGCAAGATTTCAATACCTTTACTAGGGGCTTTTGTAGATGGAAATGTCATTTGACTGGTGCTTTAGGAGCGTTGGGAGGTCTTCCAAATGATTCCACTATGGAAGTGGAGATATTTATAGAAGAGAGAGGTATTGGCAATGGTTAAGGGTGGGCTCAAAATAGCTTCACCTTATATTATCGGTTATTAATTTCTATGGACCAAATAATAGTGGTCAAAAGAGGGCTCTATGGCTAGAATTATATGGGATCTTGGATAGCAATCAGGATGAATTTTTTATCTTAGGGGGGACTTTAATGCCCTTCTAAAACCGACTGATAAAATGGGTGGTGTGGGATGGATGGGTCAAATTCATGAAGATTTTAATAAATTTGTTTCAAATAATGGGCTTTTTGAACTACCTTTCAAATGTGGTGATTTCACATGGACAAATAGAATAGCTAGCTTCCTGAATATTGCAAAAAAGTTGGACCGGTTTCTTCTGGCTAGTGATTGGCTTTTGGAAAAATGGACTTGTGATGCAGAGATTCTACCAATTATGGGTTCTTATCACTACCCTATTGGTTTGAGGGTTTAAGAAGATGCCACTCATGATCATTTTTTGTTTGAGTTTGAGGCTGTGTGGTTCCAGGCAAAAGGCTTCAAAGAGTTGATTAGGGAATGATGGGTGAACGCTCCAAAAAGAATAGGTAAAAATGCTTTAATTTTCATTAAGAAATTATAGCATATAAAGGATAAAATTAAACAATGGAATAGAGATCATTACAAAAATATATTTAGAGAAATTTTAGTTAGAGTAGGCCTTAAACACTCTGCATACTAAGGTAGTTGAGGAAGGGATGAGTAATTTTGATTTTAATATAGAGAAGCAACTAAATAAGGAATATTATGAAATTATTGCAAGAGAGTCCAGGTCTTTTGGAGACAGAAATCTCTCTATGTGTCTAATTTGGACCCCAAATGATTTGGTGGTAAAGGAGAATAAATTATGAAGGATAAGAATCCTACAATCGGGTCAATTGGGATTTATAAAGAGAAAGGCCCTAAAATTATCACTATTGCAATTCCTACTAAACTCACTAAGGACAAGGAAGGAATAGAGGTAATGAATTATTAAATAAGGGAGGGTAGACAAGGGATTTCTGGTAGGGGAAAGAAGATTATAGGATTTATTCAAGACAAAGAAAATATTATTTAAAAATTATGAACTAATGAAAAAGTGAATCTTAGGTAAAGGATTCCCTTGTCCTCATTAACAATATTGAGGAGTATGATGGTAACTAAGCAGCTAAAGAATTTCTATTGAGGAGTGCTTATAATGATAAGTTTCTAACCAAGTGAATAATGAATATTCCTTCATACAAAATTAGGGGAAGCTCATCCAGGTGAATATTTGGAGGAAGATCATTTTTATTCAAAAATAGTATTTTATTCGTAAGAGAATTCTTAACTAATTCATCAAATACAAAGAGTCTCAAAATGATCATCTTGAGTCTTTTGTAAAAACAACACATTAGAATCCCTTACAATAATTCTACAAAACAAATTAATCAAATTTTAAAATAGGAATTTATTGGAGTAGTATATAGGATTTAGGAAAAGATTAGAAAAAGGTTAAAAAATAAATTCCACTACTTAAAGGAAATGGTGAAAATATAATCACTGCTAGCATCATAATGGTATACAATTATGTGAATAATATTGAGAGCTTTCAATGGCAAATTGAGGGAACGAGAGTATATTTTACAAGCACAAGGGTTTTACCTATGGTGAGGGCTGTCGATTTAGATGGATGTTTAACAAGAGAAAGATTGGAGGTAATAATGGCTATCAGTGGAGAGATTTTGATAGGGCTTGAAGAGAAAGATGGGCTACGGTTTTTGGTATTGAGAAGGTTGGGTATGGGGGAACAAAAAGGGACCTAGCGTGGCTCTTGAGGAACTCCGTACTAACAGTTTTGGATCATTGATAATAGAGGAGAAGGTGGATTTTAATAGCATTGTTGGCCAAAGTTTTGGCACCCAAAACAAGTTCAAGTACGCCTATCACTGAATAATGTAGTGTGATTTCTTTATTGGTGAATGGAGAGGAATGGAATGAATCTATGACCTATTTGAAAGATCATGTTTTTTTCTTGAAATGGGGGGGACAATGGCCAACTTATTCAAAGCTTAAAGTGTGGTGTGATTGTAAGTGGGGGAAATATGTGCTTTGGAAATGTTAGAAAATAGTTTCTTTTTGGTAACCTTTGAATCTGCACATGATAGAGAGTGGATAATGAACAGTGGCATTTACAAGATGGATGGTAAGGGTTTCTATCTTAAACTATGGGAACAAAATTTTGACCCAAGTAAGGAAGACATTAAGGAGATTCCAATATAGATCAATTTGAAGAATCTCCCTCATGAATATTAGAATGGTGAAACACTAAAGTCAATAGGAAATCAGATGGGGAGATATGTAAAAATGGCAGAGGCTGTAGATAAATAGGACTTCCATATGTATTCGAAGATATTCATTCTATGGAAGTCATGTCACCCATTTCCTGATATGGTGGAGTTAAAGACTGGAATTGGAACTTGGAGGAAGAGGCTTATGGTTGATGGGGAGATGCTCAGGGGATGATCATGAGGAAGTTAGTTGTGTGGTGTCTAGCAAGGGGAAGGGTTTAGCACGGGAGGCATTAGCTAAGGAGGTTATTTTCCTATCAGAAGAAGAAGATGAAAAGGGAATTTTGCTACAATAGGAATGGTTGTGAGAGATGGAATAGAGAAAGGCATGTGAGAAGATGAGTGTAGATAGAGGGGTGAGTTGGGAGGTTGAGAAGAGAAACGCAATAGATGAGATATTGGGAGGGGGTAGTAATAGTTAGAGAAGAGAGGTCTTGGCAATATTGGTTAAGGGTGGGCTTAAAATAGCTTCACCTTATATTATCGGTTATTTTTTTCTATGGACCAAATAATAGTGGTGAAAAGAGGTCTCTATGGCTAGAATTATCTAGGACCTTGGATAGAAATCAATATGAAATTTTTATCTTAGGGGAGGACTTTAATGCCCTTCTGAAATTGACTGATAAAATGGGTGGTGTGGGATGGATGGGTCAAAGTTAGCAATATTTTAATAAGTTTGTTTCAGATAATGGCCTTTTTGAACTACCTTTCAAATATGGTGATTTCACATGGACAAATAGAATAGCTAGCTTCCTGAATATTGTAGAAAATTTGGAATGGTTTCTTCTGGCCGGTGATTGGGTTGTGGAACAGGGGACTTGTGATGTTGAGATTCTGCCAATTACAGATTTTGATCACTACCCTATTGGTTTTACGATTCAAGAAGCTACCACTCTTGATCGATGTTCATTTAAGTTTGAGGCTATGTGGTTCAGGGCAGAAGGCTTCAAAGAGTTGATTAGGGAATAGTGGAAGAACACTCCAAAAATAATATGTAAAAAGGCTTTCATTTTCATTAAAAAATTGTAGCATATAAAGGAGAAAATTAAACAATGGAATAGAGAACATTACAAAAATATCTTTACTGACAAATTTAATTTAGAGAAGGCCTTAAACACTCTACATACTACGATAATTGAGGAAGGGATGAATGATTTTGATTTTAATATAGAGAATAAACTGAATAAGGAATATGATGAAATCCTTGCAAGAGACGAGGTCTTTTGGAGATAGAAATCCAGGGAAACCTAGCTTAAGGATGGTGATAGGAACACAATTTTTTTACTATTCTGTCAAGATGTGAAGGGATCGTAATAAAAAAAATTCAATTAAAGATGCTAATGGTGAGGAGATATAAGATAAGGAGATGGTTAATAGGGAGGTTGTTAATTTTTTCTCATAGTCAAGGAGGATGGTGGTTGTTGATGATCAACTTATTGCAAAGTTTTTAGAGGTTATTCCTCCTAGCATCACTGTTACCCAGAATGAGATGTTGATGGTTGTGGATACTTTAGAGGAAGTTAAGAAAGCCTTGTTTGGTTTGGGTAGGGATAAGGGTCCAGGACCTGATGGAGTTCCAACATTGTTCTTTCAATATTTGTGGGATATTTTTCTCAAGATTTACTTGAGGTGGATGTACAAGTTGTCATGGGAGCATTTGAATGATCGATTTGGTGGTAGGAGACAAAGACTTTAGATTTGGAAAGTTTGCAGAGAAGGAAATATGGGCTTTATTTAATGATATAATCATTATTTGAATTGGCGGAGCTACACATTGGAAAACAATTTGGTGGAAGGATGGAATGTGTGTGAAGTTGGGATGGTGCATTTATGATTTTTATAGAAGATGGAGTACAGTGGTTGGCTCGCATGTGAGGATGAGCTTTTAAGCATGGCATAGGGAAGAAGTTTCCTATGTGAAACAAAAAAAATTGTTGGTGTGAGGGAAGTGTGAAGGATTGGAGGGTGTTTTGTCTTTTGGTGTGTGCAAAGAGGTTTTCCAGAATGGAAGCAACTTTCACATTCTAGACAAATTTGTAGGAAAACGTCTTGTTTTGCTAGTGCAAATATTTCCTTTTAATGTCTTCTTTTGCTAGTGCAAATATTTCTTTTTCTCTCTTTTGGAGAGAAGACTTTTTCCCATAGGGTTTTTCTTATTTTTTCTCTATTTGTGAGAGATTACATTGGTTTGTACATGGGTGCCTAATTAGGCCTTGTTTTTGGGACCCATCCATTCATGCTTGTATTCATACATTCATCATTAGCTCTTTATAGTTTTCCTATGTTAATTATAATGGAGGGGTGTTATAGTAATTAGGACATTATCTAATTAATTATATATAATTAGATTTTCTATTGCTTTATTCACTTAAGTTAAACTTAGGTTCTTTTTATTTTTATTAGACTGAGCTTTGTTTAGCACATGTTATCTCGTTCATTATGATGTGGACACTTGTCAAGATCTATTTTGATTTTTCTCTAGGGTTTAGTCTAGGGTTGCATATATCCTTCTAAAAGGATTCATTTTATTCATTTCTATCAATAATATCTTGTGCATCAATACAATTCCCAAGATGTTGAGCATATCTATTTTTTGTTTACATGGTTGAATAAATAAATCCAACAATTTTCTTTCTTTTAGGCTATCTTGAAATCTTCAATATTTTTTTTGGTCGATAAAAGATTATATTTTATTAATAACAAAAGGATTTACATAAAGAATTTCCAAAAATATTAGAAACTACTAACAACCATCATCCTTAGCATTTACATACTTCACATATTTTCTCCTACACCATCTACCCATCACTATTATCTACACTTTAGATACATAAAAGTGGGCATATCAACAAAAGGCTCCACATATCATTCAAAATTACCTACTCAAATAATCCCTTCAACACATACTTATAAATATATATTAAATTTTTACAAAACATATATTAAATTTTTACATAACATGAACATACAACAAATACCAAAGATCAAAAATCATTCTCTTCAACACAAGGCCAATGATCATCTAGACACATTGAAACAATTATTCTCCTCAATTGAAAATCGTCATCGCCAATATGAGAACACGACCATCCAACCACTTAGCTAGGGAACTCCACCAAAACATTGCATCAAAAAGAAAAATTATTTCACCATAACCACCACCTTAAAATCTCACTCGTACTCACTTTACCCTAGAAGATCTCCTCCTCTAAGGAAACATCACAGACACCCGAGGCCACAAAATCCAACCAAATTCATGATAATATATGATAGCCTACTTCATCTTTAGCCAATCTTCCCAAATACATTCCTTATATTCCTCCTTGTTGATTGACCCTCTTTGGCCAGTGAACAAATGACACCACCCCAACTCCTTTACATCCTTTGAGTCTTCATAACACTCACTAAAATCAAACCCCGAGTTAGGATGTACCCATTCTAAAAGTGAGTCCAAACCCACCATCAACTCCCTCCTAAATTGGGAATTCATTACCCAACGCACGGCACTCTCATCTTCTCCTAACTCCAGGCCCCAAGCAAGAGTCATGCTTGTGATATCAAAATTCAACTTCCATCTATGGGTGGCTTTTTGAAACAAATCACCCAACATTTTTTGAACAAAAGAAACCACTTGTCTGGTTGGGCACTTTAGTAGCAACTTCAATCGATGGTCTTCCACTGGGCCAAACAAGACTTTTTCCTAAAAATTTGTCTAGAATGTGAAAGTTTCTTTTGTTTTGGAAAACCTCTCTGCACACACCAGAAGACAAAACACCCTCCAACCCTTCACACTTCCCTCACACCAAGAATTTTTTTTGTTTCACATAGGAAACTTCTTCCCTATTCCATGCTTAAAATCTCATCCTCACATGCGAGCCAACCACTGTACTCCATCTTCTATAAAAATCATAAATGCACCATCCCAACTTCACACACATTCCATTCTTCCACGAAATTGTTTTCCAATGTGCAGCTCCGCCAATTCAAATAATGATTATATCATTAAATACATCCCATATTTCCTTCTCTACAAACTTTCCAAATCTAAAGTCTCTGTCCCCTTCTTACATGTTCGATTCCATGAATTTATGGATGTACAAGTTGTCATGGGAGCATTACAGACTGCCAACCTAGGCTCGTAACACCCCTAATGATGGCTCACCTGCACAGGGTTTTGTCCAAGTCTATCATATACCCTTCATTTGCCCTCATTTGATCATCTTGGTCATTCTCACAATCTCTTGGTTATAATCTACAGCCTCTTGTTCATCACACATAGCTTCATCTTGGTCATTTTTGCACATTTTCTTGGCTCTCCATATCCATTTTTATTGTAGGTTTTCCATCACCAAGCAACTCAAGATCTCATATTTGGCTTCACATCATGCATTTGGACTTCATGTTTTCATTGGGGAGTCCTCTTGTCTTCCTTTTTGTGTCTTTAAAGAATATTGTCATTCTTATGTATCTCTCTATTTTCCTTATTGTTCATTCATCATATTCATTCAGTTATCTATCACTGATTTTCTATGTTTAAATGACTATTATGGAGGTGGAGACACCAAAACAAGGACTTGACTAAGACAAGTCTCCAAAAAGCCACCCCAACATCTTTCTTCTCTTTATTTGTGTGTAGGTTTTCATCATGGATTCATGAGCTTCAACTTGGATCACATTATCAACCTTTGAATCAGGTTCCACTCTTTTCCTCTCATTTTCATCTAGTTATTTGTAATACACATATAATCTAGCTAGTATTTCATTTTCTCGGATCATTCACATTTCGTATTCATAATCTATTATTCCATCAAGTGTTCCTTTATTTTACGTATTTAGAATAGTTCTTTTCCTTTAGTTTTACATTATGTTTATCTATCTTTATAGTACATCCTTAGTTTAGCATTATGTTAAATTCATTTTCACACTTCATGTTTGCTTGTCTGTACCTTTTCCATATGAGACACTAGTGCAACACACTGGGTGATGAGGCATATTAATGCCATACTTTAGAATGCCTTAGGATAATATTTTCCATACCTTTTTGTTGCATTTTGATACATTTACCACAAGACTCTTATGTTTTTCAGCTACTATATGGCATACTGCCAACAGACATTTAACATGGTTTAAATATACTTAATATACTATGCTTAGATAAAATGCTATATTTCTTGTTCTAAAAGATATTGTTGTGTTTCAAATAAGTAGAGTAGACATTTGAATATGATTGATTATGCATCTTCTGGTAATTATTGTCATAAATATCTTATCCTAACCTTTAAAGGCATTGTGCATTAGAATAGCGAATGTTGTTTTGACTAGGTCTGGTGCATTCATCCATGGAGTGTTCCGCCTGATCTCCCTGCAACTTTTAGTGGAAGAACATTCAATCCAGCGCCAGTTGAAGGAATAAGGTGGCAGTTTCAGTGATGAGTAAGGCGTCATGTTGATTTCTCCAAGAGGATCTAGGTGCGAGTGGGAGTTGGATTTGCTATCACGACAATTCTCTCCTCCACTTCGGGTTCAATCTATTTAGTCTTTAAAGATTTCCCTCTTTCTAGTCATTAATGTTGTAATAAAGATCCATCTGTTTCTACGGTGCGGTTAGAAAGTAGTTAGGAGTTTTTCCCTTTAAATAAAGCCTTGCTCCTGCGTGAGTACAATAGAGAGGGCATTGTCAAGTTTATAGAAATAGTTTTCAGATAGTTTCACTGTGTTATGAGAATTTTGTACTTTGATATTCAATCAATAAAATGAAGTGTTGATATTCAGTTGAGTATAATTGTGATTTAGGATACTCATCCAAGGGGGCCCACTTGGTGAGAAATCCACAGTAAGATAGATTCATATTAGCTAGAATCATTTCCTGTATTTTCGTTGATTAAGAGCCAAGTGTTGAACTGCTCCTACAGCTAAAGCTACAGATCGGCTAACGCCTCCTGCAGCCAAAGTCGTAGAACAGCAAAAGTACCATGGCATAGTTTGTAAGAGTCTACATGTCTTATTAACAGTTATACTTTTGTAGTTTCTATTCCAGCACTTACTTTTTTGCAAACTTTAGCTTAAGCATTACTTTAGCATTCATTTCCTGCAATCATAGTGTAGTTTTCCTTCAACATTTCTTTCCTGCAACAACGATAAATGTGTGGCTGAATGATACTTGGTGCATATACTTTGCTGGTCCATTTCAAGTGATACGTCCCTGGTCTGACTTACTAAATGAATTTCAATAAAGAGGATAAGTTGCTCGGTTGGATGTCCAATCCCTGAGTTCAAAATTATACCTAGTTTCTGAGCCTTTATAGGAAGTGATCATCATTGTTGAGGATGGTGCTGAACCAAGTCTTCAATAAGCCATTCTTAGACTTTGTTCCATTTCCAATTTTTGTTAGAATACATTATTTTAGGAGAACTCTACAAATCACTCCCTACTACCCGTATGCATAACCGAAGAAGAGACGCTAGAGGATGGTACTTGCCAAACCAATTCAATCATCCATTTGAGAAAGAGAGTTCATTTGTTGATGCCACCATTGACCTCCGTAAAACTATGTCATCCTCCTCATCCTCTGAAGAACAACCTGAAATTAACGCATTTGCAGACGTCTTCTCTCATCTGAGAGCCCATTTTCCTAAAAATCCAGTCAGACAAGAAAACTCATTACAACTAGTCGTATACCAACCTCCTCATCATCCACCACCTCCACAACCTATAAATCCTACTAGGATAGCTAATCTCCCTACTTTTCCATTCTCTATTACTGACCAACGGGACAATAACAACCTTAAGAACATACCTTCTTTTGCCTTGCCAAAATTCTATGGTTTAGTAACAGAAGACCTAGATACCTTTCTCTTTGAGTTTGATATCATGTTCAGAAGTTATGACTACACCATTGGTGCTCACAAGCTCAAACTCTTTCCTGCGACTCTTAAGGAGTCTGCTTTGCGTTGGTTTATGGGCCTAGGATGGGATTTTGTCCATGATTGGGCAGTGATGTAGGAAGCATTCTTGACCAAGTATAAGGAATATTGTCGAGGAACTGATATGAGAGGAGAAGACCTTTTTAAAATGACTCAAAAAGAGGATGAGTTACTTGTAGACTATATCGCACGGTTCATGTATAGTCTACAAAGGAATACAGAGCATGCGCTTAATGAGGAATCTTAGAAGCTACTATTTCTTAGAGGTATACAAGATGGATGCAATGAAGCTTTAGATTTGATGGTAGGAGGGGACATAACTCAATCCAGTTGGGATGACATAAAGAAAATATGCCTCAAATACTCACGGGCTGCTGGGAAAAGAGGAAGAGGATACAAACTAGCAATAGGAAGGACAAATGGTTCAGGTGCTTCCAGATCAGAGATAACTCATATCTTATCTAACTTCAAGTAGGATATCATCAACAATATGGCCACGCAGCTGGATGCTTTATAGGCCAAGAAGAAGCATGAGGAAGCAGAGTTTATGTTAGCAAAATTTTGTCCACACTGCCGGTAAAAGAAGAGAGATTGCTGGTGTAAGTTGGTTGCAAATATGGAGGCCACCTAGATGCCAATCGACTACAAGCCAGTTGAACCAGCGGATGAACATCTATTCTTTGTTGCTCAAAGACATCCATGGGGCACAACGACAAGGTATGCCTCAGGACCCACTTACATTTAGTAATCCATTTTATAACAATCAATGGCAACCTTCTATGAATTATCAAAATCCTCCCTGGAACAACTATTAGCATCAATGGAAAAATCACCCTAGTTCACAATGGCAGAATCCTCAAGGGAGTTGGCAACAACCCCAAGGGGCTTGGCAACCACCACAAGGTAATTGGCAACAGAATCCTTAGTGGTGAGGAAACCAACAATGGCCACCTCAATCCCAAGGATATCTGAATCCGCCTCTTCAAGCACCACAACAAAAAGCACTCTTACCACCACCAACTACCAATGCCCAACCTCCAAAACCAACCCAATTTCCTACACAACCATAGCCAAACTTGAATAATAGGCCTCCCACACCTCAGCAAAATGTGTATAATACTGATCAAATGCAGTATCCCATGCAATATCCTACCTATGCAATCACCCTTGATGATATACAGGTCTATGGTCACAGACTACTCTTCCTACTCCCGAACATCCAATCATAATTGAAGTGTCCCAAGAAGAGCCTGTACAAATAAAAAATACTATTCCGCTTCCAGTGATAGCCTATTATTGATCAAAGCCACCCTACTGGACCACCTTTCCCACAAAGGTTGCAACCAACCAATCCTAAGCTTGCTTCAGAAACTGAATTTAATATCCTTGATCAATTGAAGAATGTCAATGTCCAAATACCTTTATTCCAAGCAATTAAGGATGTACCCACCTATAGCAAATCCATAAAAGAAGCTTGCTTGAAGAAGCCTGGTCGCAAAAAAAAGGATCCTCAGACGATGCATGTGTTAGGAAAGCTTGCTGACATCATGTTAGGCAAGCTTACCATCCCAAAATATTCTGACCTAGGCAGCCTTGTTGTTGAAGTCATTATTAATGGGACCACCATTAACAATGTATTGGTAGATCTTGGAGCAACTATAAATGTAACGAACAGGGATATAATGCAACAACCTGGCATATTTAACCTCCGAACCACTCCTACTCGCAAACAGTTCAACTGTAAAACCTGATGGAATGATTGAGGATATAGTTGTTGACCTTGCAACCTGGTCATACCCAGCAGATTTCATGATCTTGTCACCAAAGGCTACTTTAGGAGGATATCTGATTATATTAGGTAGACCTTGGCTAGCAATTGTTGATGCTCACATTGGTTGTCGTTTAGGGGATATGACCATCTCTAATGGCCAGCATACACAGACTCTTTTCCTATATCCTCTTGCTCAGCCCCAAATGGACTTAGCCTCACCAATATGGTCTGATATAGGAGAAGAAGTCAAGGTTATCAATTCAGTGTCAAAATTAATGATGATACAAAGTGACCCCTTTCTGAAACTTCAGGATGACAACAAGGTAATCACCCATATCTTGCAAAATCAGTATGGATCAAGCCCGAATTCACTAGGTTGTTCTTCCAAAGATTACTCTCTGCAAGTTTTAAACCTAGATTTCCAATGGCCTTCTCCTGCAGCCAAAGAGCTCTATCATCAATTCCTTCCTCATGAGATACAAGTACCCTCATTTATAGATGCATCCATGATAGAGATGACTAAGCAAATAGAGGTCTCCCCTAACCGTTACCTGAACATCAATGGAAAATTAACTACTCAGCAGCAAACATCTTTGACTGAAAAATTGAAGGCCCATACTAGAGCATTTTCTTAGGATTATTTTGAAATGAAAAGTCTGGATCCAAAACTATGCACTCATCGGATCTATCTAAAAGAAGATAAACCTCCAGTAAGGCAATTTCAGAGGCAAGTGAATCCAGCCTTACGTGAAATCAATAAAATAGAATTGCAAATACTTCTCAATGCTAGATTCATTTACCCAATATCTGATAGTCAGTGGGTTTCTCCATTAGTAATTGTGCCAAAAAAAGGAGGCAAATGGCATGTGTGTGTGGACTATAGGGAACTCAATAATGCAACCAAAAAGGACCATTTTCCTCTTCCATTCATTGACCAAGTATTGGACTCTCTAGCAAGAAAAAAGTACTTTTCCTTCCTAGATGGGTATAGTGGGTACAATCAGATCCGAATCTTTCCCAAAGATCAGGAGAAGACAACTTTCACTTGCTCTTGGGGAACTTTTTCCTATTATGTTCTTCCATTTGGGCTTTGTAATGCTCCAGCAACCTTTCAAAGAGCAGTCATCGACATCTTTGCTGACATCTCTCATCACTGTATGGAGATCTATATGGATGATTTCACAACCTATGGTGAAACTTATGAGGAAGCCTTAAGAAACCTGGACAAGGTCCTAAAAAGGTGTGAAGAACATAATCTATCCCTCAGTAGTGAGAAATGCTTCACGATGATGCAAGAAGGGATAGTGCTTGGCCACTATATATCTGCAGCAGGAATACAAGTGGATTCGGCCAAAATTGAGATCATTCAAAACCTTCCCACACCAACCAAGCAAAAAGATGTCCGTAGTTTTCTTGGACATGCAGGCTATTACAGAAGGTTCATAAAGGATTTCAGTAAAATGGCTAGTCCCCTTCACACTCTGCTTACTAAAGATTCAAAATTTAACTGGACCCCAACTTGTGAAGCAGCCTTCCTCCAGCTTAAGACAATCCTTACAACAGCCCTAGTCTTGCGAGGACCAAATTGGGAACTTCCATTCCATATACATATTGACACCTCAGATCATGCCATAGGAGTTGTGCTTGGCCAAAAAGAGGAACAATAGAACATGCTATATACTTCATCAGCAAGAACCTCCAAGGAGCTGAATTGAATTATATGGTTACAAAAAAGGAGCTTTTGGCAGTCATCTATTCACTCAATAAATTCCACCACTACATAATAGGGTATCAGATTTTTGTGCACACTAACCATGCAGCCATTAAATATCTTGCTAATAAGCCTGCCATCACAAGCTTCTTAGCTAGATGGCTTCTATTATTGTAGGAGTTTGATATCACTATAGTAGACAAGCCAGGAAAATCCAACGTGGTTGCAAATTTTCTCTCATGACTGCAGAACAAGGATGAACCCCAACTAATTGATGACAACTTTCCTGATGATCACCTCTTCTCTATTTCAGCCAAAACTCCTTGGTATGAAGATATTGCCAACTACTTGGTCTCTCAAAAGGTACCTCCCTATTTCTCACCAAAATAAAAGAGGCTCCTCATAGAAAAAACCTTCATTTTTTCATGGATTGTTGATTGTCTATTCTATAATGAGTCTGACCAAATATTGAGGTGGTGTGTAAGGGAGGATGAAACTTATGACATCCTCCATGCATGTCATAATGAGCCTTGTGGAGGACATTTTACAGCCAAGAGAATGGCAATAAAGATACTGAATACATGATATTATTGGCCAACACTCCATAGAGACGTAGTCAACTATACAAGGAAATGCGACCAATGCCAAAGGATGGGAAAACCAACAAAATCTGATGAAATGCCTCTCTTTCCACAGGTGGTAGTAACTCCATTTGATAAATAGGGATTAGATTTTGTAGGACCTATTACTCCATCTTCCAATGATAACTCTTACATCCTTGTATGTATAGACTATGTAACTAAATGGGTGGAAGTCCGTGCTATGAAACATGCTTGAGATAACAAAGTTGCTGAGTTTTTGTATGAAGAGATCTTTACATGGTATGGTGTTCCAAGAGAGCTGGTTACAGATCAGGGTGCTCAATCAATTCCACACTGATTACTGCACTTATGAATGAATATAACATTTGCCATAGGACATCAAGTCCATATCATCCACAGACGAATGGGCAAGTTGAAGTTACAAATAGGGAAATCGAGGCTATTTTGACCAAAACCGTGCAGCTACATAAGAGAGATTGGAGCACAAGGTTACAAGAAGTAGTATGGGCATATAGGACAAGCTGGAAAACCACAACTAGTTTCACACCATTTGAGTTGGTTTATGGCAAAGATGTTGCCATGCCGATAGAGTTTGAGCATAAAACATTGAGAACAACATTACAGTTGAACATTGATCTTCCAGTAGCACAATGCGCAGGATCCTGCAGCTTAACCAGCTAGATGAAATAAGAAAGGCCACCTTATAGCACACGAAGATGATCCAGGTCCAATGAAAATGGTGGCATGATTCCCACATCCTAAACAAATGATTTGTTCCATGTGACTGGGCCCTTCTGTATGATTCTCACTATCAAGAAAACTAAGGTAAGCTCACTACCTGATGGCTAGGTCCCTATGAAATAGAAAATGTCTATGCTAATGGTGCAGTTCAGCTATCAACAATCGACCTAGTACATTTCAAACTATTGGTAAATGGGCACAGACTCCGTTTGTATCATAAACCACAAACAAAAGCTAAATTCCTATGGTAGTTTGAGATTTCTCCTGCCGACCCTGAACCTCCTGCAACAAATCATGATCCTATAGCCGTTGAAACCACCACACATTTCGGACCTCCTCCAACCGAAGACATACAAAAGGCAGATGGACCTCCTCCTGCGGGTGATTCTCCTACCCCCACAGCAACAATCCAATCATCACTTTAATTCTACATGCATGCAGTCCTAATACATTTTTCATGAAAATATTATCTTCCATAATAAATGCTCCATCCCATCACCTTTCTCATCACTCCACATTCATCCATCATGTCATGTCTTTTCTGCCCTGTACTTCTCATTGTATGGTACACATCATCCGATATTTTTGGATTTAGGCATTTATGACACTTTCACATCAGGTACGTGATCATCTATTCTTTCAAATGCTCTATACTTATTTACACATAATTATCTTTTATGCTTCATTTAATATAGTAGTTATATCCAAGCATGGTTGTACTTTTTAAACCACGCATGTGCATCCTTTTCATAGGGGGTAGTACGAGAATTTGAGATGAAAAATTTTGCTAAGATTTTGATTTAATTGCCATTAATAGCACACAAGCTCCAAGTCTAATCATTATTCCATTAGCCTTAGATTTCAACTTCTTTAAAAACCCTGAAAACCAAAGCTGGCTACGATATTCTTTGATATTTCCACTTCCATTCCTACAAAGCCATAGCAAAGAAACCCTGAGTTAGAACAAAGTGGGAAGTTTTGGAAAATTAGGAGGAATTGTGAAACATTGAGCTAAGAGCAAGGGATGCAAAAATTTAAGTATGGGTGGGCTGCCTATTCGGTCTGAACCAGCCAATCACACATCATTGCTGCAAGATCAAGTGAGTGTTCGAGAATTCAATCATGTGAGTTGGCTCAACTACTTTATTAGATTAAACGGTCATGACGAAGTTGTTGCAGTGGAATTCTTGCATACATTTAGCAACGGTGTGGCATATGTGAAAGGTTTACGAATTGAAGCCTCAGAGATGAAAATAGCAGAAGTTTTTGGACTTCCTGATGTAGGGGAACCCTTTCCACATGGTCATGATGCCCATACAACCAGAGCCAAATTCTCCCTACCTACAGACATAGCACTGGAAAGTAGTAAACAAGGTACGAAAAGACTTTCTCTTCCAAGTGATTATCCACAGTTTGATGTTCACATTATCCGATATATTACTTGCGAAGGAAGGTTTTCATTTCTGCATGTTGTGCATTTTAAATTGTTCAGCCATTTGCGGCATGGGTGGTTAATTAATGTTCCCAATGTTCTATATTCCCTGTTAAATTTGAGCTCTGAGGAATTAAGGAAGGGTAGGCAAAATGTTGTTACCCATCATGGGTTGATGAAATTACTGGTAGAAAGGGCCCTCCGCGATAATTCTCCTATGAATTGGGATGAATTTATCACTACCCCTCATGTTCAACTAAATAGGGAAAGACCAGAACCTGTAGGGCCACATCCTAAGCATCATGAAGCACAAGGAAATCCTACCACTGAAGTTAGTCTAGAAAGAGCTCAGGAAAACCTGCCTTTACATCAAGAAGACATAATAGAAGAAGCTCAAAACCCTAATCTAGGGGAAGAAAACATTGGGGGTTCTGAAGAAACTCATAGTTCACAGGGAGCCAAGAAAGATGAAAAAAGGAAAGAGAAAATGTCTAGTTATGAAATGGGTGGTACCCTTGTTCATCCTACAACCATGTTTGCCTCGGTAAAATCCACTCCGCAGAAATGTTCAACAATGTCAGAAGAAACCCCAATACGGCATACTGTCTGTTTGAATTCAAAGAAAAAGAAAAAGAACTCACATAAGATGGTTGGCTCAAGTCAGGAAGTTCTGAATGAGAAACCTATGAATTTAGACCCACAGGAAGAAAATCCAACCATGGAAGGAGATGATATGATGAAGGACTATACACCCTCGGTACCAAAAGAAACAGCGAAAATGAATGATTTTGAAGTTTCCTCTTCTCATCCAGGCAATACACAAACATATGACATATCGGCAACGTCCGCACTAGTTCACCAAAAGGAACATGAGACAGAACCAGAACACTCTATTCCACAAAAAAGTCAAGATCAAGTAACCATACATTCCTTGTCCTTGGATTATTTTCAACAAATTCAATATGAAAGGGCAATGTGGGCCATAGAGAAGGAAAAATTAAAAAGGGAAATAGGTCAACAAAAACAAGAAATTACACTCCTACAGGAAAAGATAGATTCAATTGTTAAGTTGGTTCCAAAGGTCATAGAGTGCCGACCACCACCAAGGGTGTATGCTTTGTGCTTAAGGGAACAATTTTTATTGTTTCAGTTTATGAGAATTGTCAAAGATTTAAATCCTGACATAGACACCCCTAAGTCCTTTATGGTTGCATATGAAATGTCACTTGATTTCATCAAAAATCTTCTTTGTGAATTGTACCTACATCACTATGTTTTTCCCTCCAACGCAGAATGGAATCCCTTGCTGTTTATAGGCGACATACATTTGTTTGCACTACTCTCCTGGGTCAACAATGAAATCTACTATGGAGAACAATTAACCAGGTATAGGGCATTTGAGCGTAATATTTCACTTCCATTACACCCTGAAAGTAAAACACCTAGACGTCTTTATTGTGACTGGCTACAAATTGTCTACGGTTTTAATGATTCCACCCACAGAAGAAGAATTTTGGCAAATCGGGAACAAGTGCATGCAACATTTGAAAGACTAACTCTAGATTATGGAAATAGAGTTGCGGATGGGTTACAACAAAGGTGGGCCAGGTTGCCTATGTCTCTAAAAAAGGTAGATCCACACAGTGTTATCAATTTCAGAGCTGCCATGCAGAGGGTTCACTTGTACATTGAATTGGGTCGTCAACCAAGACCAAAGCATTGGATGCCTCTCACATTCCAACCCCCTGTGCTCCTGTGGCCACTATATAGTTGTATAGATGATGATTTGGATGAGCATTTGGAACTAAGCCGGCGTGTCAGGGTGGACAGGATGAATGGATTCTACTGGAGGGTGCGTAGTTCAATGACCAGGCAAACACAGGAAGGTGACTTCAGAGTGCTAGTGAAGATTAAAAACTCTTTAGTGCCTGAGGATAGGCACTAGTCTTCGTACGGGGCAGAAATGATGAGGCATATTAATGCCATACTTTAGAATGCCTTAGGATAATATTTTCCATACCTTTTTGCTGCATTTTGATACATTTACCACAAGACTCTTATGTTTTTCTGCTACTATATGGCATGCTTCCAACAGACATTTAACATGGTTTAAATATACTTAATATACTATGCTTGGATAAAATGATATATTTCTTGTTTTGAAAGATATTGTTGAGTTTCAAATAAGTAGAGTAGACATTTGAATATGATTGATTATGCATGTTCTAGTAATTATTGTCATAAATATCTTATCCTAACCTTTAAAGGCATTGTGCATTGGAATACTGAATGTTTTTTTTACCAGGTCTGGTGCATTCATCCATGGAGTGTTCCGCCCGATCTCCCTGTAGCTTTCAGCGGAATAATATTCAATACAGCGTTAGTTGAAGGAATAAGGTGGCAGTTTTAGTGATGAGTAAGGTAGCATGTTAATTTCTCCGAGTGGATCTAGGTGCGAGTGGGAGTTGGATTTGTTGTCATGGCAATTCTCTCCTTCGCTTCGAGTTCAATCTGTTTAGTCTTTAAAAATTTCCCTCTTTCTAGTCATTAATGTTGTAATAAAGATCTGCATGTTTCTACGATGCAGTTAGAAAGTAGTTAGGAGTTTTTCCCTTTAAATAAAGCCCTGCTCCTGCATGAGTACAACAGAGAGGGCATTGTCAAGCTTATAGAAACAGTTTTCAGATAGTTTCACTGTGTTATGAGAATTTTGTACTTTTATATTCAATCAATAAAATGAAGTGTTGATATTCAATTGAGTATAATTGTGATTTAGGATACTCATCCAAGGGGGCCCACTTGGTGAGAAATCCATAGTAAGATAGATTCATATTAGCTAGAATCATTTCCTACATTTCTATTGATTAAGAGCCAAGTGTTGAACTGCTCTTGCAGCCAAAGCTACAGATCGGCTAACACCTCCTGTAGCCAAAGTCGTAGAACAACAGAAGTACGATGGCATAGTTTGTAATAGTCTGCATGTCTTATTAATAGTTATACTTTTTTAGTTTCTATTCCAACACTTACTTTTCCACAAACTTCAGCTTAAGCATTACTTTAGCATTCATTTCCTGCAATCATAGTGTAGTTTTGCTTCAACATTTCTTTCCTGGAACAACGATAAATGTGTGGTTGAATGATACTTGGTGCATATACTTTGCTGGCCCATTTCAAGTGATATGTCCCTGGTCTGACTTACTAAATGAATTTCTATAAAGAGGATAAGCTTCTCGATTGGATGTCCAATCCCTGAGTTCAGAATTATACCTAGTTTTTGAGCCTTTATAGGAAGTGATCACTGGGGTCTGATAGATGCACTAGTTTCCTTGCACCACACTGTTGTCTGAGACAATGAGCTTGTGAAGTATGGGGTTTGTTCATTATCGTTAGTTCTTTTAATTCTCATAATTTAAAAAAAATTGTATATATGTTTGTTTTAGTTATAAACACATAATTCACATTTGATTAATTGAATTGCATTTAGATAATCACACTTAAACACATCAAAAGTAGCCAAGTAGAACTCTTCATCTTTTATCTGATCTCCCTAGAACTCCTAACTAGCAACATGAGGTGGTGCACGGAAGTCATGCATCCCTTGATGTTTTAAATGACCTCTAGGAAGGTGCATTATTTTCTTCCCCACATTTTGATGAACCCAACGTGAACAACTCCTTTGATAAATCTAGATATGGTGAAGCTCTATGATATTTACAACTCAGACTTCGTTATGGACTTTAGTGCAAAGGTCTACATGGCATGGTTCCTCCTTACCAATATAGTCCTACTAGACCAACATCCTTATTTGTCGACAATATGGATGTAAATAATCTAAGTGGATCAAAATTCTTCAAAGGTCCATTTTTGGGAGTTAATACTTCTTCAAAATTTGGATCTCGTCACTCTACAACTAATAGTTCTTTGTATGAATCCCCTCTTACAGTAGATCATGATTCAACTCTCACAATTGAATTCGATAAGATCCAATCCTTGGAGGATAATTTGAAGAAATTTGAAAACTTCCTTAAGTTAAAAGGTTCCATCTATAACTAAAGGGAATTATTGGTTGTGAATAAAGGTCTTGAAGTACTCATGACAATAGGGCAGATGGTAGAGGAAAACATACCTCTCCCTCCTCCTACACCACAAGGGACTCATTCATGCCTTAATGAAGAACAAATAAATCTTGCCATGCTTGGAGCATCTTTGCACATGATAGAACCTACTACTAGTGTTTCTCCTAGAAGTAGTACTATTGGCCCCAATAATACTATGAACATGAATGCTTTCGAGTTTAGTTCACAAAATACTAGTGCTAACTCTGGGAGTGGTGGCAGAGGAGGTGCAAACGGTGGATCATCTACCCCACCTAGAAGTGGAGGTAATCCACCTCCTCTTCCTCCCCCACATAATCTATAATATGGGTCAACTACAACAAAAAATATCCAATCTGTCAACCTTGACTAACCAGATCTCTCTAACTTTGTTCTATCATCACGGTCCTTTTACTATGTAGGTGTTGAATACTCCACTTCCATAAGAAGTTGAATCCCTCAAGTTTGAAATATATAGTGGTGATGAAGATCTACAGATCCACATTAATTCCTTTCTAACTCGGTGTAGTGATTATCACACCATGGATTATGCACTGCTCAAATTGATCACTTGATCTCTCAAAGGAACTGTCATGGAATGGTATAGTTCCCTTCTTGACTATTCTATTGGGACCTTCAATCACTTGATGGATGTCTTTCTCACTCAATTCTGGGCTAACATTGGAAGCAAGGTCACTATTTTTGACCTTGTACATTATAAACTAAAACTAAACAAGAAGGTAACTGATTTCATCTCCAGATATTAGTCCATCACTACAAGGGTACATTATGCTTTGGTTGATGTCAATCTCCAAAGGATGTTCATCAACAATTTGTACCCAATTTTGAGGGAGAATTTGTCACTAAATAGATATTAGGATTTCACTTGTCTCTATATTGCATTGACATATTACTAGTACACCATAGCTCAATTTGGGGATTCCTCCTCAAATTCTTATGGAGGGGTCTCTACCTCTAGAGGATCTCGGAAGAACAAAGTTTTGGCCAACGTTATGGCATTACCACAATGTAGTGCTAAAAGGAATTACTTCACAATAGATTTGGAAAGGAATTAAACATTCACAAGAATAGCTAATTCCTATGCGAGTGTCTTACAAAAGTTGCTTAAGGATAACTTGGTGACTCTTCCGTAGATTAGACCCCTTCCTGATAATCATTCCTATCCCTGATGGTATGATAGCTCAAAGTTCTATCAATACCATCATGTGCATGGTCATGACACTCAAAGTTGTGTACGTCTTTGACACCTAGTGAAAGAACACATCGATAGGGGCACCATCAAGGTGAATGAGAGGAAGCCTAAAGAAAATGAGTATGTTGATAAGATGAGTAGTGAACTCCAGATCTATAATGATCCTTTCACGTCGCATTTGCCCAACTTTATCACAGCTTCCTCATCATCTCCTCTATCACTAAGTGATAGTCCCTAAGTAAACATGTTGACCATCACTCCTATTTCCCCACAAGCCTAGAGGGTTCCAGAAACTACTATCTCTTTTACCCCTCTGGACAAGCCTTATAGTGGAGAGCCTTCTCCTTTATATGTCGCATCTTCCATCAATGGCATCACCATCAGGGGTGTCTTAGTGGATCCCATATGCCAAGTCAATATCATCACAGAGGTCATTTTTGTGAATGACCTTAATCAAGGAAAGTACAATGAGTGTCAAGACATCATACAAATGTATGACAGACTATCCTTACCTCCCTTGAGATCAACCACCTTGACCATTTAGGTGGGACCCAAGGAATTCTTCTCAACATTTGTGGTGATTCCAAAATTGAACTTATTCTAATTCAAACTAGGTATCTCCTAGTTGACTTCCATTGAATCTATCCCTTCAGTCATCACAAATTTTTAAAGTTCCCACATGAAGGGACTCTCTACACTGTCTAGGACTTTGGATATCATCCCCTAGTATCCCGTGGGAGCTTCACTCTTGATCATTTTTGGCCTACTCCAATAGGGCCCTTGCATCCTCGACAAGATGTAGCATTTTTTTTCTTATCATGCATATAAGGCTAAGGAGATGAGCTTGAGCTATGTAGTTCCTTCCACTACTCATCCTTCTTGTGAGGCTCTACATGCTTCTTCCTCTACCCCTTCTACAATGGGGGCCCTGGAGAAGCATGTACTCCATGGAAAACCCCCTCATCCATCAAAGGTTATGTAGCCTCTAGTGGTGTCTTGTGTTCCTGTATCCCACTCATGTTTCCTAAGCCTAAGGTGCACCCACCTCCTACCATCCCTATCATTTTGGACATTCCTTGCCCTAGAATTTATGGTCAAGGAAGGAAGCCTCATAAGATCGCATAGTCTCCTTTGACACCCACCACTCAGCCTTTGAGGGCACCTTCTCTTCCCCGAATTTCCTGTAGGGAAAAAAGGGGAAGGTCACTTGTGAATGAGCCTCTAGTACCTCCTTCATCAACCCCACCTCCCACTCCATTGATTAGGCCCTCTTTGGTGTCGAAAATGACATCTACAACGTTCCCCATAGAGTAGGATGGCACTGCACCCCCACATCCTTCTTATCTAGGTTTTCATCTACATCGAAACTAGTTTGTGCGTAAGCATAAGCATCATCGACGAGACAGGGATTTGGCTCATGAGGCTATTGTGAGGGGGGAGAATGAATATTCTAAGATCGTGTTCACTACCTCTGCATATTCTTCTAGCTCTGCTCCTACTTCTGTTGCCCCTTTTCCTACTACTACCTTTCTCACACTTCCCCCTACACCGGGAGTAACTATTGGGCCTCATGCCAAGTGAGTTCAAGTATTCATCTCTTCTTGGCTACCACCACTAATCACCAATCTACCAGATATATGTCTATTTCTTGAACCTAAGAACATGTTGCTCACACAATTGGTTTCAAGTGTGGTAATGTCCACTCAGCCTATGCCTTCTCCATCCACTCATAGCCTTGCCAGCTTCTCAGATGTCCTAAAGAAATCTACACTAGATAAGAGGGCTTCACCTCCATCCTTCAAGAGAAATTTTGAGTAGGGCCTTGTCCTAGAGTTTAGGCATTTCAAGTCTGCTCCGACAAACCCTCTTTTTGTTTTGGTTCTCAAATTTGAGAAATCTTTGGCTTCTCCTAAGTTTATTTCTACCCCTTTCGCAGAGGTCAGCGGGGATGCTTCTTCATCTGCACCTCCATGTGGATCTCCTACAATAATTGATCCTTGTATTTTTTATTCATTGAAGTAAATTTTGGCGCTGACAATTATCTTCATTGATCCCTCTCACTCACCATAGTGGATCTCTTAGATGAGGATCTCTCGGTTGCTTCATCCTTGGCTCTAGTTTTTGGCGGTGCTCCTGGGGCTGACTTAGTGGCCATACCATTATAGTCTTGACCTCCCTCCCCATATGATCAAGATTGGAAGGACAAAAACCTGTTGATGGATGACCTATGAGGGCAGTACCCACTTCTACATTTGTAGATTAGAGTGTGTTTGTATGTGTTTCCCATTACTTGTCTTTTAATGTTTTCCCATCCTTGAGGACCCTTGTACTCTGTTGGTAACTAGAAATGGGGGGATTTTCATTATGCACTTCTTCTATGTGTTCTCTACTTGTATTTTTTGTGATCTTTATTTTTTACATTTGGGGATGATGCAAAGCCTTGGGGGAATTTAGGAACCCCTTCCATGTTGACCCAAAATTTTATTTTTATTTTATCTTAATGTGTCTTTCTTCAAATCTGATTCTAGGTTGGCAGTGATGAAATATTCCCTAAAAATAGATGTATGTCTACACTTTTGGATTCTAATGCCAATCCTTCAAATCCCCCTATCCTTGTGCAAATGTTGTGTAAACATGTGTCACCTATTAGGAAGTGATATTACATGATAACATCTCACATGTTGGCATGGCACAATGTCTTTTTCCTTCATTGGAATGGTCTATGCTCCCCTCTAATAAGCATAGTCCATCCCAAGGGGGTGTTATTTTATCTTTGTATTTGATTTGATCTTTTGTCTAATGATGTCTCTACACCACAAGTTTTTGTTGCAAATTCTTTTTCAAAATTCAGCATTGTTTGCCTTTGTGGGGACCAAACCATAATCTTTGTGTCAGTCTTTCCCTATCATATTCATGTCTAGCTTAATGCTACACATATCGGCATGACCTTAAGCCACCCTATCACATGCCTATCTAGCTCAACGCTATGCATATCGACACACCTATCAAAGTCTCCCTATCACATGCATATCTTGTATTCTCTACGCATTTTGAAGCTTATAAAAAAGATGGCTACTTGGCATAACACAACTTGCCAAGCCATATCAGTGTACCATCAATGATCTCATATCAAACAAATTATCTTCATCATCTAGCATGCACGTCTACAACTTGTACTCTAGATCTAGCTTGTCAACAAATAAGGAGCTCTTAACTAGGGCAAACCCCACATAACATAATTCTCGTATGTAAGTCAAGTAAAGCTTCTCTTACTTTAGCTTCATAATCCTCCCAAGGATAGTATGCTCACTAAAGTGGGGGCAAAATGTAATGGATTTAATTTTAAACCCTCGTGTAAAATGCCATTTTTACATTTGTCCAATTTAGTGTAAGACTCAAGAGCCCTGCAATCCTCATCATCAACTAACTCATTGTTCGCTTCAAGATTCCTGTCATGTGACCTTGATGTCTCTGGACAAGTGTGTGGCACATTCACGTCCTCGAATCTGCAAACATGTAGGTTTTTGTTGGAGAATTACAAACTGCTAAGTTTCATTTGTAACACCCCTAATGATGGATTGCCTATGCAGGATTTCATCCAAGTACATCATATACCCTTCATTTGCGCTCATTTGATCTTGTTCGTAATTCTCACAATCTCTTGGTTACAATCTATGGACTCTTTGTCATCACAGACAACTTCATCTTGGTCATTTTTGTACATTCTTGTGGCTTTCCATATCCATTTTTAGTGCAAGTTTTCCATCACCAAGCAACTCAAGCTCTCATATTTGACTTCACATCACACATTTGGGCTTCGTTCCTTCATTGGGGAGTCCTCTTTTCTTCATTTTTTTGTCTTTAGAGCATATTATCATTCTTATCTATCTCTCTAATCTGCATTATTGTTCATTCATTATATCCATTCAATTATCTATCACTAATTTTTTGTGTCTAAATGGTTTTTGTGGAGGTAGAGACACCAAAATAGGGACTTGATTGAGGCAAGTCTCCAAATGGCCACCCCAACATCTTTCTTCTCTTTGTTTGTGTGCAGGTTTTCATCATGGATTCGTGAGCTTCAACTTGGATCACATTATCAACCTTTGAATCAAGTTCCAATATTTTCCTCTCTTTTCGCAATACACATACAAGCTAGCTAGTATTTCATTCTCTTAGATCATTTCCATTTCATATTCAGAATCTGTTATTCTATTACTTGTTCCTTTATTTTACTTATTTAGAATAGTTATTTTCCTTTAGTTTTATATTATGTTTATCTTTCTTTATCATACATCCTCAATTTAGCATTTTGTTATTCATTTTCGCACTTCTTTCGAACTTCATTTATGCTCGTCCGTACCTTGTTCGTACGAGACGCTAATGCAACACATTGGGGCCCGACAGATGCGTTGTTATCCAAGATGGTAAGTTTGCGTAGTTTGGGGTTTGTTCATTGTAGTTAGTTCTTTTAATTCCCATAATCATAAACTTTTTGTCTATCTGTTTGTTTTAGTTATAAACACATTATTCACATTTGGTTAATTGAATCGCACTTAAACACATCAAAAGTATCCAAGTAGAACTCCTTGTGTCTAATCTCCCTATCACTCCTAACTAGCAATGTGAGGTGGTGCAAGGATTTCGTGCATTCCTTGAAGTTTTAACTGGCCTCTAGGTAGGTGCATTATTTTCTTCCCCACATATGTAAACAATTATCAATGCAAATCTGAAACTACATGACCAATTTCAATAACAATATGATAGAAATTTTTATATAAAAATAGATTAAATGATTATGCAGTATTAGTTAAGAAGGTATATCATGTGTGTGTACATTCTTAAGCATTTAAATTAAACAATAACAATTTCATGATTTTTTAGTCACAAAAATAAAATAAGATTTTTTTATTAAAGTCAAGGGTTTTGAATTAAGTTTACAAATTGTTCTAATTCATTTTCATTTCATCATTTTGAGTTTGTATTTTTTTTAACAATAATAATAGGTTCCATTTCCTTTTCAGGTGAAAATGAAGATGAAAATAGGATTATAGTCTATAAAAAAATTCCAACTTGTAATCATGTTTCAAATTTGTTGAATGCAAATATGTATTTGAGTGTGTAATCTTTGTGTGTGTGTGTGCGTGCGCGCGCAAGCACGTGCACATGTGCATACATGGATACATGTATCTAAAACTAAATTTATTTAATTATGAATTAGAAAGGAAAGGGGATAAATAAATAATGATATTAATTTATCCTCAGAAGAATAATTAAGAAGGGGATTAAATAATTAAACTCATTATTTATAAGGATAAATTAGGACAATGTAATGCCAAGTCAAGATGGACTAAATAATTAATATAATTATTTAATTGGAGAGGCAAAATGATTGACTTAGGTCAAATCAATATTGAATGATCAAACTACAGGACGTAATTAGTTAGTAATTAAATAATTAAAATTAAGGGGGGAAGAAATGACATCAGACAAATAATAAAGATTAAACGACTAACATAGAGGACAATGTCAATAAGAAGAATAAATGTAGGTAATAACAAATTTTGAATGTCTATAGTATTCATGCTTTGGTCTGACTTGGCAATAAGAATCTAAAAAGCCCCAACACAAGTGAAGGCCTAAGCAATCAATTAGCCCCTTTTGTTCTATTTTTTCTAAAGCCAAACATTGCACTTTTTTTTTAATCCAATCTCAAAATGAGGACTGGATCCCTCTATCAATAGATCTTTTTCTAGGATAACAGCATAATCCTCTTCTCTCGTGAGGGAGAAATTTTTACCAGTAATGCCAACTTCTTGAGAGGAGGTAGTCCTCTCACCAACTTGAGTGTTGAAATCTTTCTTTTTAATATTTTCTAGCTTGAAGTTGAGGTTCTACAATTGAATTTTAAGTTGACATTACCTTGAGGGTTATGGTTTTTAGCACCATGACTAGTTGGAGTTTCTTGGAATTTTTTGGCAATCTTTTCTTAAATTACCTTGCATTTTGTAAAGAAAATAAGCATTTATGTTTTGCAATGCCTCAATTTTACACAAGATTACCAAGTTTTCCAATTGAATCTCCAAAAGCTCAAGTAAGACAATACTAGGGATGATAAAATCAAAGCTCAAGTGTTCATATGGGAGAGAATAATCTTAATTTCCAAATATGAAGGAAATCACCCAAGGGTTTTAAAAAATTTAGAATATATTTCAACAACTTAGGAGCCATTAGTTTTAACTCAACCCACCTAGGGGATGAATATTTTTGTGTTCTGCCTAATTTAGATTAGAGCTCGGGGCAATGCTAAATACTGATTGGCTATGTTCCAAAAATATTTGTTGAGAATTATTTCCTTCATATTGTGATTTTCCAAGAAAATGATGAAGAGACCCTTCTAAATAGTTACAAACCAATTTTTTCCCCCAAACATTTCCAAGCCAATCGTCAAGGAATTTTATTGATGAAAGAGAATTAAAATTCAAGCCAAAAAAATATTAGTTATACATAACCTACTTTATTCTTTGTTTAAATCTTGTAGCGTATCAGAGTTTGGACCAATGGAAAGAATCTAGGAGGAGGAGAAATTCTACCATGTTCTTCTCAAGTTTTATCTCTTTTGAGGTTTTCACCACTTTTGAAAACTCTTATGTCTCCCAGTCCATTATCAACTACTAAAAAAACTCATAGGTTTTGGAATGAGAGCTGAGTTACCTCTAATACTTCCTTGTAACATGGTTTAATTGCTTCCTTGACCACTTATCACTAAGTCCATTTATTACAACATCATTAGGAACATATGTCATTATTGTTTTTATTCCCAGGATTTGGGGGGATATAATTAAAATTAATTGCAACCTCTACCTCCATTACATACCTCATTAGTAGACATGAGAGATGATCTAATAAATTATATAAAAAAGGGATAAGTATAAATGTTTTGGAGTAAACTTTTGAGTTAGACTATACTCAACCTTGAATAGGGCCAAGACCATGTAACTTCTAAGGGAAGAAAGTAAAAAGAAAAAGAAAGAAAACAAAACCACAATAAAGGAAAATCCAAACAACTAATGGTACATTCTCAATTGCATTATTTTCCACAAAATATTTTTTCAAATTAACACATTAAGTTTGTGGGATACTTATAGAGGACCTTGTGGAACAATATGAGCAAAGAACTAAATTTATCTCATGATACCATTCAAAAATTGATGGTAAAATTAAATTAGTTAAAAAAAATTAGATAATTGTAAGATGTTTGGTTGGAGAAAAAGAAAGGAATTGGGACATAATCTTACTATAGATTGATTTTTTATAAAATAATTTAATGAATATGTACATTGAAAGGAAACGATTTCAAATTATGAATGACATAATCTAAATAATTAATAAAAGAGTGTAGAGCTTGAGGATTTTGTTGAACACATGAAACAGGTGCATGAGGAGGTAAGAAACCACTTGGAGAAGATGAATAATAAAAAGAAGAAAAAAATTCAAAAAAATATCAAGGTAAACAAAATTTGTAGTAGGGGATAAAGTTATCGTTTACCTTAGAAAGGAGATATTTCTAGTCATGACATAAAACAAGCTGAAAATGAAGAAATTTGATCTGTGAAGAATAATTGACTTTAAAAATGCATATGAGCTAGAGTTGTAAGGAGTATTTTCTAAAATGGAGAGGGGTGTTTGAAGAAGGCTAGTTGATGGAAATATTGACACATGGAACACATGGAAGGTGTAAACTCCTCATCTCTCCTAAAATTGATAATCAATCATTTGATTTCTCACCTTCTAGTGTCCTATGGATTTATTCACATCCATGTTTGAACCAAGTGGTTAATATGGTTGTTTTTTTAAGGGATCTACTGTTGTTTTTCCTATTAAATATAAATCTAACTCTAATATAAACCTTATTCGAATGATAGAAATAAAGAAATATCAAAATATTAAGGGAATGCAAGACTATGGCACAACCAACCCCATTCAACTAAAACCCTAAAAGGTTTGTTAACTATAATAGTAAGATGAAATTCGCAAAAAAAATTATGCTAATGAAGGAGGATTTAGAGGGATTTTATATTATTTAATCTATAATTCATTACTAATTACCATATTTCATGTGCAAATTAGAAATTTAAATTTGGAGTTTAAGCATTGCATCGTATAAAATGAGAAAAGACTTGGAGAAATGAAAAAACATATTTCAGACTTAATCCCATTCTTCTTTTATTTCAAATGTAATCCAAAAGTTAAACACAGGAACATTTTGACTTTGTTTGTCCAGAACTAGCTTCAACTATACTAAAATTGTCTAACATATGTTTTAGGTGGACATTGATTTTTTTTTAAATGATGAGGGTCATGTAACAAAGAGTGGCTTGGGAAACTTGTGAGTGGGCCCAACAATCAAGACAAGATACTTTACTAGTAAAACTTGATTTCGATAAGGCTTATGACAAGATGAAGTGGAGATTCATTATCAAAATTCTCGATGGTTGGGGTTTTGTCCCAAGCTTTGTAAACATGTTTTAATTTTATTTTAGAATACAAATGCTTATCTTGTCATTAATAATTCTCTCACTAATTCCTTCCCATTGCAAATGTCTATCAAATAGGGTTTCCCTTTATCACCCTTGATGAGACAATTTATTGTCTCTATTTTGTTATAATCTTTATACTCTGTTGAAACTCTTTATGCTCTGATGAAACATTTTCAATACATTTATGAACCTACACCTATGTGAACTTGTGATAAGTACAGTTAGAACCACAAAGATTATGGGTAGTTAGAATGACATGTTTTACTAAATATTATATATAAATTGCAGTACTTCATATAGCACTTTAATCTGTGTTCTAATATTTGGGTAGGAATTGAAATTTTGACTTGTATACATACCAAATGCTACTAACTTGCCAGAAAAACAAGGAGCAGCTAGAGAGTGGATCGACCACATTGAAGAAGAAGCGTTGGAGTTCCAGCCATGACGGAGAAAGCTAGCACAATTCTAAGGATCATGCAGCTACTAAAAAGGAGCCATCATTCTAGAGAATATAGGAAATAGTTTTGCTATATTTTCTCAATGCTTGTTATTATGTTATCCGCACTTTATTGTAATATGTCGTGGTTGTTATATTTCCTCCTTCTATGGCGAGATTTAGTCATACTTCACTTTCATGCTTTCAATAAGCGTCACCCCTCTATATAAAGGGATTTGATTGGTTTAGTTAGGTAATGAGAAAATATATTCAAATGTTGTATTCAACGTAACAAAGTTACTCTTTTCTGTTCTTCATGTATTGTTCAATTACTATGTAATCATTATATGAGAATATAATGAAAGAGTGATTTTGAAGTATCTTTTGTGTTAGTAGTTAGTAGAAGACAACCAAGGGGGCCCACTTGGGAGGTGGAGTAGATTAGGATAGAGTAGAATTGCTTTCTGCATTTTTCGTGCTTTCAAGTAGAAGTTACTATTTTACTCCTGCAACATTACTACTGTGAATTTTCCTGCAGCACTTGCAGAGATAGACATAGTGAATGCTTTGATTTTTTAAACAGGATTAGGATAAGTTTACAAGCTTTATGCATTAATTTCATTAAGTAGTTAAGTGTGCTTACTTTCCTACAACAATAGCATAGGTTTCTTTCATACATTTTATCTTCCTACAGCATAGGTAGTATGACTCTTTGAGGAACTTAGTGCACAAACTGTGTTGTCCCATTTCATGTCTATGTTCCTGGGTTGACAATATAAATGCATTTCATGATGGGAAAAGTAATCCTTAGTATGAATACATTATTCCTAAGAGAGACAATGGCATGATTATCATTACCTATTGTGAGACTGTTCATTTTTGGTGTCGTTGTCGGGGATGGTGTCAAACTGAGAACCTTAATGAGTCATTTATTTTTTGTTCTTAGTCAATTGAGAGTATTTTCGAGCTTGCTTCACAAGTTCAACAACTCACTTGCATGCATTGAAGAAGGTGAGATGTTCATGGCAGATTTCTCCCAAAAGAACTTGTTAAACTGAAAGAAGAATTTGAAGAACTTGAGTTACCATTTCTTGACGCAAGTCCTGAGTTTGGTACATCATCTTCAATAGAAGGAGATCCTCTTGATCCATTTGACCTTCACCCTTTTGCAGAGATACTAGCCAATTTCCTTAATAATTCCAATCCAGGACCACCTATTGACCAAAACCTTTTGGTTAATAATACTTCCTAGCCATAGTTTCATTATCCAACACCTCCAGTAATGGCAGCTCCTACCTTTCCATTTCCTATCACAAGTCTTATCAACAATCATAATCTCAAGAACATACCTACTTCAGCCCTTCCAAAGTTCTATGGCCTTATTATAGAGGACCCTGACACCTTTTTGTTTGAATTTGACATTTTGTGTCAAATTTTTTACTATAACTCTGATAGTCATAAACTTAAGTTGTTTCTAGCAACATTGAAGGAGTCAGCTCTCAGATGGTTCATGGGCTTAGGAGAAAATGCAATGACTGATTGGGCCAGAATGAGAGATTTATTTCTACATAAGTATAAGGAATACTACAAAGGAGGTGATTTAAAAGGAGATGACATCTTTCGAATGTCACAGAAGGAAGATGAGACCCTGGAGGACTATATATCAATCTTCTTATACAATCTACAGAAGAATCCTCAACATGCACTACAGGAGGATTCACAAAAGCTAATCTTTCTAAGAGTGAATGATAACTGCCTAGAAGCATTGAACCTTATGGCTGGAGGAGATATATCACAGTCTTCTTGGGATTATCTCAAGAATATTTGTTTGAATTATTCCAAAGCAGCAGTAGAGAAGGGTAGAGGATTTTGTCCAACACTTGCAAAAGGAAGTGGCTCTGGCATTTCCAAGATAGAAATCTCAAACCTGCTATCAGAATTCAAGCAAGACATCATTAATGATGTCGCTACACACATGGACATGATGACTACCAAGAAGAAGCATGCAAACACAGAGGCACAACTCATTGAATATTGTCCCCATTATCGCAAGCAAAAGAAGGATTGTCATTGCAAGTTGGTCGCGAACTTGGAGAACAAGCACCTTCCAATTGAGTACTTAAAGATTGAAGGAGAGGACCAGCAAGTGTTCTTTGTTGCTCAACATCGTCCATGGGCCACGAGACAAGGTATGCCTCGAGACCCACTACAAATTTCAAATCCTTATAATAGTTAGTGGAAAAACTAGAATGTTCAAAGCCCTCCTCAGTATACTCAACCTACTTGGAATAATGATTGGCCCAATAATCAACAGAATCAATGGTTTAATCCACAACAACCCCAGTGGCCACAACCTCCAAACCAATGGCAATCGCCACAAGGAAATTGGCAGCCCCCTAACCAGTGGAGAGGACCTGAGCAATGGCCTAATCCAAATCCTGGATATCCATCTTTTCCACCTCCAATGAACACACCTTCAATTATGCCACCACCTGCAAATACAGGTCCTCAAAAGTAGACACAGTTACCTACTCAGCCACAACTGAATCCCAATATTCAACAACAACAGCAAAAAATGTATGCTATTGATGCTCAGCAGTACCCTGCCTATGCACTCAACATAGCCAATATACACCTAAGATCAGGTACTACCTTGCCAGGAAAATGAGCAGCTAGAGAGTGGATCGACCGCATTGAAGAAGAAGCATTGGAGTTTTAGCCATGACGTAGAAAGGCAGCACAATTCTGAGGATCATGCTGTTACTAAAAAGGAGCCATCATTCTAGAGAATATAGGAAATAGCTTTGCTATATTTCCTCAGTGCTTGTTATTCTGTTATTTGCACTTTATTGTAATATGTCGTTGTTGTTATATTTCCTCCTTCTATGGTGAGATTTAGTCAAAATTTACTTTCATGCTTTCAATAAGCGTCAACCCTCTATATAAAGGGATTTGATTGGTTTAGTTAGGTAATGAGAAAATATATTGAAATGTTGTGTTCAACATAACTGTTAGAGTAATAGTATATTTACCTTTATAATTAAGTCTATCTGATTTAATTATTAAAGGTCACTATTATTCTTTTTTCACTTAAGCTTGTCATTTAGGTGCATAATAATTAATATGTTTATTAATTATTAAATGCACAAACCTAGCTTTCTCCGGCTTTAGGGTTTCTCACCTTATAAGCCGCTTTTTGTAATTATTGTTCATACTTTTGGGAATACAATTTTGCTCTCACTCCGCTGAGATTCTCAAAACCCTTGCTCTCTCTCTCTCTTAGGTTTTCGCTCCAGCTTCTGGTATTTTGCTTGCAGGTGATCTTGGTTTTTTGTGGATTTGCACATTTGTGAAATCTTACATGGTATCAGAGCCTCCCTGCCGCTGCCGAGGTTGAAGTTCTTGAAGCCTGGATTCGAAGACGACAGCCACAGCTTGTTTCTGGGGTTTTCTGTCACTTTGAGGGAGGCACGATCTTTTGGAGCAGATTGAGCAGAAACAGACTCCGCCATTGCGTTCAGAAGGTCCGGGAGAGTCGAAATCATATAAAACACGACCCAGTTTGGCCTCCGTGACCTCAGAAGAAAAATTTGCCCTACTAGGGCCGTACGGCTCGAAAATCGAGAAAAAATTCTCGAAAAACGCATTTTAAAAAGTTTTTTTATTAAAATTTCGGCGCGCCGCCAGCGCACCGCCCGCAGCGGCTGCTAGCCAGCGCGCCGCCAGCGCGCCTCCGCCGCGCCGCCGCGCCCAGCCGCCGCCGCGCCCACCGCCCGGCCGCCACCCGCGCTCCGCCCGGGCGCCACCGCTACCGGTGGAGCCGCTTCCCGGCCACCGGCCCGCCACCCGCGGCAGCCACAGGTGACGTCATCCGACGTCACCTGCCGGAAAATTTTTCCGGCGGTTAAAATTTTTTTTTTCCGGCGGTCGCAAATTTTTTCTGACGGTACGATTCTGACGTCATGCTGACGTCAGCGACGGCCGAGTGACGGTCATACGGCCGTCAAATTTTTTGTCGTCCCTGGTTTTTTTCAGAGAGCTATCATTTGGGGGTACTTGGGCGTTTTTGCTCCTACAGGGTTCATACGGACTCGAAAATCGACATATGATATATCACCGGAAAGGTCTTTCCGAGACGGACGCAATGATGCTGGTTTTGTTAGCTGATTCAGCCATTTGAGTACCTGTTTTCAGCGTCAAAGTAGAGGCTTCTGTTTCCTCCTTCTCTGCTTCTGGAGTCCAGGTTTTCTCCTCATTTTTTTTTGTGCTTTCAGTTATTTGCTGTACGGGGGTTTGATTTATACATTGTGGGGGGGGTGTTTTTCCTTTCTGTAATTTACTTCAGAAAAGACCCTTCTACTTCTGTCTTCTTCTTCTCTCAATGTCGGATCCCTCTGTGACCCGGCTGACACCGCATAATTATCATACCTGGAAAGCACACATGACCAGACTTCTTATGTCACGTGGCTTATGGTCATGTCTGGATGAGAACCAACCTGTCCTGCAACGTCCCTTTGAGATTCTTCAGCACAGGAATAAGATGGATGAAGCCATGGGCTTGATTGCACTGAACATCTCCGACAGTCTCCTCTTTCACTTGGAAGGTTTGACCACTCCTAGGGCCATTTGGGGCAAGTTTTCAGATTTGTTTGGCATAGTTAATGAGTTCAGGGCACTTCAGCTTGATGCAGAGTTGACTACTTTGACTCCTACCAGCTTTCCCACCATTGAGGACTTCTTGATGAAGTTCAAGTCTCTGCGTTCAGTTTTGCAGGGATGTGGGAAAAAAAAGACAGATGATGAGTGTATCTTCTTGATACTCTCAAAGTTGCGAGGACAGTATCAGATCTTTTCTTCCACTTTCTACTCCACCATGGATGCTTTGGGTGCTAGGCACACCATGCCTTCTTTTGAGACATTCTGTGATCGGTTGACACGGGAACAGGCAAAGATCCAACAGATGGATGCTTCTGGCTCTTCTAGCCAAGCGTTGGTTGCTCAGTCTTCACAGGGGAAACCAAAACCGAAAGGCAAACCGAAGAAAGATTCCGCAGGCAATGAGTCTTCCTCCAAACCTGCACAGAAAAATGATTCCAAACCTCCAGCAAACCCTTCTAAGGGTAAATCTTCTTCGAAGTCTACTGAGTCTACCTCCAAGACTAAGAAGAAATCAGTTGAGACCTGTAGCTTTTGTGGCAAGGATGGACATCCCGTTTCCAGGTGTTGGAAACGTTTGGAGGCTTTAGAGGAAGCCATGCAGGAGCATCACATTTCAGCTCCCCAGTCCACCTCCTCCCCTGCAGGGAAAGGTCATGCTCTTACTGCACGAGCTATGACTTCTGGGCCCACTTGGATTCTTGATTCCGGTGCTTCTCACCACATGACTCACACTCAGCAGTTGGTCACCTCAATTGCTCCTTGCGCTACTTCGCAGATTGCTGTTGGGAACTCATCTCATCTTTCGGTTTTGGGTTCTGGTTCAGTTGCATTAGCTGGGGGTTCTCTTCAGGATGTTCTTTTTGTCCCCGACATTTCGACGAACCTTCTGTCTATCTATCAGATTTGCCACTCTGGCCCTGGTAAGACAGTTGAGTTCTCACCACATGATGTGGTTATTCGGGACTTACATGATACTGAGATGATTGTGGCTACTGGGAGTGTTGACACTGCATCCCGCCTATACAGATTTGATGGATTTGAGTCTTCTGTTGGCACAGGTTCCTGTCTTATAGCACATGCAGATTCAGTGAGTAGACTTTGGCATGAGCGTTTGGGCCATGTCAATTACAGATATCTTCAGCAGATGAGCACACAGGCACTTGTTCTTGGGCTTCCACAGATTACTTGCACTGATGGGGTTTGTCAGGGTTGTGTTCTTGGCAAACAACATAGGGATCCTTTTCCTCAGGGACGAGCTACTCGTGCTTTGGCACCATTGGAGTTGATTCATAGTGACCTCATGTCCTTTCCTACTCCTTCTTTTTCTGGTGCCCGATATGTGCTCACATTCATTGATGACTTCTCCAGGCGCACATGGGTGTACTTTTTGAAGTACAAGTCTGATGTCTTTGATTCATTTCGAGTCTTTAAGACATTTGTGGAGAAGCAATCTGGTCTTTCTATTCGCCGGATACGCACAGATAATGGGGGGGAGTATGTGAACCAGGCTTTCCGAGATTTTTGCTCTGAACATGGTCTTCAGCATCAGTTTTCAGTGCCCTACACCCCTCAGCAAAATGGTGTGGCAGAGAGAAAGAACAGAACACTTCGGGAGATGGCTAATTGTATGATACAGTCCAGGTCCATGGATTCGTCCTTTTGGGCAGAGGCAGTCAATTGTGCCAACTATATTCAGAATCGGATGCCTCACAAGGCAGTTCGACATATGACTCCTGAGGAGGCTTGGTCTCATGTCAAGCCTGATGTATCTTCATTTCGAGTTTTTGGCAGTGAAGCATGGGCATTTGTGCTTGACGCTCAGAGGAAAGCGATGGAGCGGAAGAGCCGACACCTCATTTTTGTTGGCTACTGCGAGGATGTTAAGGCATATAGGTTGTTTGATCCTGATTCCAGAGAGGTCCTGTTTCGACGGGATGTCCAGTTTGATGAGCGCCTTCCTGCAGTAGATACTCCGCTTCCAGAGTCTACTTCACTCACCACTACTCCCTCCTCTCTTCCAGTTGTGTTTCAGGATGATGAGGATGAAGATCTTGGTGATCCCCATTTACCTCCACCACAGGATCCTCCACAGATGCCTAGATGGGCTCGTGTTACAGTTGATGCTGCAGGATCTCTGGCTGGTGACCCTTCCACCTCTCGTCGCACCCGGTCTCATATCGCAGGTTCCAGTCTTCTGAGTCATGCTATTTGTGGTGATCCTCAGACATTTGGGGCAGCGACAGGACATACTGAGTGGGACAGTGCTATGGAGGAGGAGTATTCTTCTTTGATGAAGAATCATACTTGGGATCTTTGTTCGCTTCCTAAGGGAAGAAAGTTAGTGCGATGCAAGTGGTTGTATCGTACTAAGTTTGCTGCTGATGGTTCTATTGATAAGTACAAGGCACGTCTTGTTGCGAAGGGTTTTTCACAGGTTGAGGGTATTGATTACACTGAGACATTTGCCCCTGTCGCCAAGATGAACTCTATTCGCCTTGTCTTATCCCTCGCAGCTTCTCAGGGATGGCCCATTTTTCAGATGGATGTGAAGAGTGCTTTCTTGCACGGTGATCTTAGTGAGGAGATTTACATGGAGCAGCCTCAAGGATTTGTGCAGGATTCCTCCTTGGTTTGCAGACTTCGGCGTTCTTTATATGGTCTCAAACAGGCCCCTCGGGCTTGGTATGAGAAGATGGACTCTTTTTTGCTTTCTACAGGATTCACACGCTGTCATTCCGATCCTACAGTCTACATTCAGCGTCTTGAGGATGAGATTTTGATACTTGTGCTATATGTTGATGATCTTCTCATCACAGGTAGCTCATCTTCTATGATTCAGGATGTTCAGTGCGCATTGATGGAGCAGTTTGAGATGACAGACCTTGGTCTTTTACACTTCTTTCTGGGTCTACAGATTGTGCAGTCACCTACTGGGATCTTTGTTTACCAGCAGAAGTATGCTCTTGACATGCTTCAGCGCTTTGATATGCTTGATTGCAAGCCTGCTCCCACACCTTTTCAGTCGGGTGTTACTTTGTCTACCTCTTGCACTACGCCTTCAGTGGATGCTACTTTGTATCGGCAGTTGGTTGGCAGTTTGTTATACCTGACACACACTCGTCCTGATCTCTCCTTTGCAGTTGGTCTAGTCTCTCGGTTCTCACATGAGCCTCATGAGAGTCATTGGAAAGCTGCCAAGCGTATTTTGAGATACATTCAGGGCACACTTATGTATGGCATTCACTACACATCAGGGGCTCCTCACATTGTTGGCTACACTGACTCAGATTGGGCTGGTGATGTTGATGATCGGAAGTCTACTTCTGGCTTTGTTTTTTGTCTTGGCTCTGGTCCTATCACATGGTCGTGCAAGAAGCAGAACGCTCGAGCACTTTCATCTACAGAGGCTGAGTACAGAGCGGCAGTTCATGCTAGTCAGGAGATTTTATGGCTTCGGCAGTTGATGACTGAGTTTGGTTTTCCTCCTGATCGTCCCACTGTTCTGTGGTGCGATAATCAGAGTGCTATTCACATTTCCCGCAACCCGGTGGAGCATCAGCGCACTAAACACATTGAGCTTCATATGCACTTCATCCGTCAGCAGATTCAGGATGGTGTTCTCACTTTGGAGTACATTCCCAAGGACGCGCAGGTTGCTGACATCTTCACCAAACCCTTTGCATCTCCGCGCTATCTTCAGTTGCGTTCTATGCTTGGGGTGACGGAAGTTGTCCTTGGGGGGTCTTGTTGAGTCCTTCCTTCCTTCATGTTTCTTTTCAGCATGTTGTTGTATCTCTTTTTGGGGTAGGGTTTTTCCCACTGGGTTTTCTCTATTTCCCCGGTTCACAGAGATTTCTTTGTTGTTGGGTACCTGATCAGGCCTTGTTGCCGGGACCCATTTTCCTGCTTTCTTAGTTGTGCTAGGTTAGCTTCCTCCTGAGCTTCGCTTAAGGGGGGGTGTTAGAGTAATAGTATATTTACCTTTATAATTAAGTCTATCTGATTTAATTATTAAAGGTCACTATTATTCTTTTTTCACTTAAGCTTGTCATTTAGGTGCATAATAATTAATATGTTTATTAATTATTAAATGCACAAACCTAGCTTTCTCCGGCTTTAGGGTTTCTCACCTTATAAGCCGCTTTTTGTAATTATTGTTCATACTTTTGGGAATACAATTTTGCTCTCACTCCGCTGAGATTCTCAAAACCCTTGCTCTCTCTCTCTCTTAGGTTTTCGCTCCAGCTTCTGGTATTTTGCTTGCAGGTGATCTTGGTTTTTTGTGGATTTGCACATTTGTGAAATCTTACATACGGCCCTAGTAGGGCAAATTTTTGTATTTTCGAGAATTTTTTCTCGATTTTCGAGCCGTACGGCCCTAGTAGGGCAAATTTTTCTCCTGAGGTCACGGAGGCTAAACTGGGTCGTGTTTTATATGATTTCGACTCTCCCGGACCTTCTGAACGCAATGGCGGAGTCTGTTTCTGCTCAATCTGCTCCAAAAGATCGTGCCTCCCTCAAAGTGACAGAAAACCCCAGAAACAAGCTGTGGCTGTCGTCTTCGAATCCAGGCTTCAAGAACTTCAACCTCGGCAGCGGCAGGGAGGCTCTGATACCATGTAAGATTTCACAAATGTGCAAATCCACAAAAAACCAAGATCACCTGCAAGCAAAATACCAGAAGCTGGAGCGAAAACCTAAGAGAGAGAGAGAGCAAGGGTTTTGAGAATCTCAGCGGAGTGAGAGCAAAATTGTATTCCCAAAAGTATGAACAATAATTACAAAAAGCGGCTTATAAGGTGAGAAACCCTAAAGCCGGAGAAAGCTAGGTTTGTGCATTTAATAATTAATAAACATATTAATTATTATGCACCTAAATGACAAGCTTAAGTGAAAAAAGAATAATAGTGACCTTTAATAATTAAATCAGATAGACTTAATTATAAAGGTAAATATACTATTCTTTTTTCACTTAAGCTTGTCATTTAGGTGCATAATAATTAATATGTTTATTAATTATTAAATGCACAAACCTAGCTTTCTCCGGCTTTAGGGTTTCTCACCTTATAAGCCGCTTTTTGTAATTATTGTTCATACTTTTGGGAATACAATTTTGCTCTCACTCCGCTGAGATTCTCAAAACCCTTGCTCTCTCTCTCTCTTAGGTTTTCGCTCCAGCTTCTGGTATTTTGCTTGCAGGTGATCTTGGTTTTTTGTGGATTTGCACATTTGTGAAATCTTACAATAACAAAGTTACTCTTTTATGTTCTTCATGTATTGTTCAATTACTATGTAATAAGTTTATGAGAATATAATGAAAGAGTGATTTTGAAGTATCTTATGCATTAGTAGTTAGCAGAAGCCAACCAAGGGGGCCCACATGGGAGGTGGAGTAGATTAGAATAGAGTAGAATTGATTTCTACATTTTTCATGCTTTCAAGTAGAAGTTACTGTTTTACTCCTGCAGCATTCCTAATGTGAATGTTCCTGCAACACTTGCAGAGATAGACATAATGAATGCTTTGAGTTGTTAAACTGGCTTAGGATAATTTTACAAGATTTCTGCAGTAATTTCATTAAGTAGTTAAGTGTGCTTACTTTCCTGCAGCAATAGCATAAGTTTCTTTCATGCATTTTATCTTCCTGCGGCATAGGTAGTATGACTCTTCCTACAGCAGAAGGTGATAACCTTCTTCTTGCAGCTTCAAAATAACATGCCTTCAAGAATCAACCATAATAAAACTTCATTTAATATGAATTACATTTCTCCATTCACTTTTCTTTATTCTTCTCTCCAACCCATTTCATTTCTCTCTCTTCCATCCACTCACAATCTATGTCATCCACCTTTTCTATTTTCAATGTTTTCAATAAAAGCCACATCAGCTGACACATGCGGTCGCCAGAATTGTTTCACTCTCACCACCTTTTCTTCACACGTATGGTAATCAATGCACAGGTAGAACTTCTTCAATCTTTACTCACTTTTAGCACATAGATCTCAGTAATAATATATAGTACTGCAATAAATATATAATTTAGGTGTTACGCCAGTTCCCCATTCTGTGCTGAATGTGCCAAGTGAGGACACTTGTAAATATTTTGTAGGGGGCAGGGGAAGTGTAATAAGTTCCAAATGTCATTACTAAACCATCCTTGTCACTTCCTTGTCACTTCAAAGCTGTACTTGGGCCTTGTTTTATTAATTTCCTTTATTCCCACATATTTGTCGTACTGCAAATTTTGATTTTCTGAAGTTGATATGACTGAAAAAGATTATAATTAAATTACATGGTAACTCGCAGTTAAGGTTATAATGTCCTCTGTTAAAATATCATTATTATTGTTCATGCTAAAATAACAAAGGAATTAAAAGGGAAAGTTGGTGTTTTCAAGAAGTGCATTTGAATTTCAAGAAGGAAAGAAGGTATTTGCAAAGCACAAGAAATTGAAAGATCGGGTACTACCTTTCATGCACATGAACCACTTCTTATTACCAAAGTGCCAGACCTTCCTGCAAAATCAATACCACTTCCAGATAATGTTTTTCCAAATATAGTTGCCCTAGCTAATGTATCCAATTCAACTAATGTTCAGACATCAGTTAAACCTCCTTTTCCTCAAAGGCTCAGCCTAGACAAACCTATACCAAAATAGGATCAGTTGTTTGATATCCTTGACCAACTAAAGAATATGCATGTCCAGATTCCTTTGTTTCAAGCCATTAAAGATGTTCCTATCTATGGAAAAGAAATCACGGAAGCTTGTCTCAAAAATCCTGGACGAAAGAAAACGGATCCCAAAATAGTTCATGTTATAGGACAACTAGCTGATATCATGTTGGGAAAACTTGTAATTCCAAAATATTCTAATCCAGGGAGTCCAGTTGTTAATATCATCATTAATGGTCAGTCTGTCAAAAATGCTTTAATAGACTTAAGTGTTGCCATTAATGTAATGACTAAGGATACTATGAATAAACTGAGCATAGAAGGATTATGAGTTACTCCAACAATCTTGCAATTGGCAGATAGCTCTACTGTCACCCCTGATGGGATGATAGAAGACATAATAGTTGTCCTAGATTCCTGGGAATATCCTATTGATTTCATGATTCTATCACCAAAGGTCAATCTTGTTGGTTACCCTATTATTCTAGGATGTCCATGGTTAGAAACAACTGATGCAAACATTAGTTGTAGATCAGGGAACGTGACAATTTCAGATAGGCAAGCAACTAAGAAACTAGCATTATATCCTCTAGCTCAACCCTAGCTAGATTTAACCACCCCTATATGGCCAGATTTAAGAGATGGAGAAGAAGAGTTGAACTCTGTGGTTCAGCTCATGATGTTACATAGGCAATCCTTTCTAAAGTTGCAAGAGGAAGATGCAGTAATTCAGAGCATTCTTAATAATGACTGTGTTGTGATCAAAGACATATCTGAGAGCTCTGTGTTGGAGTTAACTACATATGAGGACCATGTTGAGCACTATGTTTTACCTTCAGAACCCAATATTATCCATCATTTACTACCTTGTGAATTAGTTACAAGTCCTATCTTTGAAGTATCCATGCTTGACCTTACAACTACTGTTGAGATTTCCAAGGGTCACAACCTCCATGTAAATAATAAGCTACCTTCATAGAAGTTGGAGCAATTAACTAAGCTCCTAAAAACACATGAAAAAGCCTTTGCATGGGACTATGGGAATATGAAGGGACTGAGCCCCACACTCTGTACTCATAGGATTTATATCAATGAAGGAAGTCTACCACTCTACCAGCCTCAGAGGAGGATTAACCCAGCATTAAGAGAAATAGTCAAAATAGAGTTACAAAAGTTGCTAGATGTTGGCTTTATATATCCTATATCTGATAGTAAATGGGTATCACCTTTGGTCATAGTGCCCAAAAAAGGGGGTAAGTGGAGAATCTGTGTAGATTATAGGGAATTAAACAGAGCTACCAAGAAAGATCATTTCCCATTACCTTTCATTGATCAAGTACTTGATACTTTAGCCGGTAAAAAGTATTTTTCCTTTCTTGATGGATATAGTGGATACAATCAGATTAGTATTGCTCCAGAGGACTAGGAAAAGACTACATTCACATGTCCATGGGGGACTTATGCATATTTTGTCCTACCATTTGGGTTGTGTAATGCTCCAACAACATTCTAGAGAGTTGTAATTAGTATTTTTGCTGACATTTCACATGATTGCATGGAGGTATATATGGATGATTTTACAGCATTTGGGGTGAGCTTTGAAGAAGCTCTGTAGAATCTAGAAAAAGTGTTGATCAGATGCAAGGAAGACAATCTCTCCCTCAATAGTGAGAAATTCTTTATGCTGATGCAGGAAGGAGTTGTACTTGGACATTTCATTTCAGCACCAGGAATCCAAGTAGACCCAACCAAAATTAAGGTAATTCTCACATTACCCACACCTACTAAACAAAAAGATGTAAGATCTTTATTGGGACATGCTAGCTACTATAGGCACTTTATTCAGAATTTCAGTCAAATAGCTAGTCCTCTATACACACTGCTTACCAAAGAGGTTGAGTTTATATGGACATCAGCTTGTGATGAGTCCAGCTCAAGTCACTTCTAATAACTGCACCAGTCCTCAAAGGACCTGATTGGTCTATCCCATTTAACATACATACAAATGCATCAAACTATGCAATAGGTGTTGTCCTGGGACAAAAGCCTAGTAACCTTGAGAATGGTATTTACTATATTAGTAAGAGCCTACATGGACCAGAATTAAATTACACAGTAACTGAAAAAGAATTATGGGCTGTAGTTTATGCATTGAACAAATTCTGCCATTATGTAACAGGTTATCCCATCTTTGTTCACATTGATCACTTAGCAATCAAATATCTAATTTACAAACCTGCTATCACATGCAGGTTAGCAAGATGGCTTCTTCTTTTGTAGGAATTTGATATAACCATTATTGATAAGCTAGGGAAGGAAAACATAGTGGCTGACTATTTGTCCAGACTTCAGAATGTTGATGCAGACACTACTCTAGTTGAAGATACATTCCCTAATGAACACATCTTTCATATTGCAGTAAAAAATCTATGGTATGTTGACATATCTAATTACCTTGTAACCATTAAAATGCCCCCACATTTCTCTCCAAAGGACATAAGAATGCTTGTAGAGAAAAGTTTCCAATTCTCATGGATTGATAACAACTTATTTTATACTGGTCCAGACCAAATCATGAGAAGGTGTGTGAGAGAGGATGAAACATATGATATACTCCACGATTGTCATGATGAGCCATGTGGAGGCCACTTCGCAGCAAAGAGAATAACTCTGAAGATCTTAACAACAAGTTACTACTAGCCAACACTTCACAAGGATGCAGCCAGTTATACAAGAAAATGTGATAAATGCCAGAGGATAGGTCGCCCAACCAAATCTGATGAAATACCCCTCAACCCACAAGTGGTGGTAACACCATTTGACAAATGGGGCATGGACTTCATAGGTCCAATAGATTCTCCTTCAAATGGGAAATCTTACATCTTGGTATGCACGGATTATTTGACCAAATGGGTGGAAGTGAAAGCCATGCAGCATGCCAGGGATCAAAAGGTAGCAAATTTTTTGTATGAGGATATTTTCACCCATTATGGAGTGCCTAGAGAACTTGTAACTAGCCAAGGAGAATAGTTTGCTTCAAATTTGATCAATGAACTAATGAAGGAATACAGTATCAGGCATCGGAAGTCCAGCCCTTACCATCCATAGGCAAATGGACAAGTAGAGGTCACAAATAGAGAAATTGAGGCCTTCTTAACAAAAATAGTTCAGTTGCACTAATGAGATTGGAGCAGCCAACTCACTGAAGCAATCTGGGCCTATCACACAACCTGGAAGACAAACACAGGGTTCACCCTATTTGAATTATTATATGGGAAGGTGGCAATGTTACCAATAGAATTTGAGCACAAGACATTGCGTACAGCTCTGGAATTAAATATCAATCTTCCTGCAGCACAAACAGAACACCTTCTCCACCTTAATTCCTTAGATGAAATGCATAAATCTACATTGGAGTGCACGAAGCTGATTCAGAACCAACGGAAGAGGTGGCATGATTCCCATATTAAGAGCAAGCAGTTTCAAGTAGGTGATTGGGCATTATTGTATGATTCCATATTTAAGGAGATTCTAGGAAAGTTACAAACCAGATGGCTGGGACCCTATGAAATTGAATACGTCTTTGACAAAGGAGTAATCTAGTTAACCACACTAGATCTAATGCAATTAAAACTACTCGTCAACAGACACCGGTTGCACCTGTATCACAAGCCCCAAACAAAGGAGGACTTCCTGTAGCAGTTCAGCACAAACACTTCAATGGCACCAAAAATGAACAATCTCACAATAGGTAATGATAATCATGCCATTGTCTCTCTTAGGAATAATGTAATCATACTAAGGATTACTTTTCCCATCATGAAATGCATTTAGATTGTCAACCTAGTGATGTAGACTTGAAATGGGACAATGTCATTTGTGCACTAAGTTTCTCAAAGAGTCATACTACCTATGCTACAGGAAGATAAAATGCATGAAAGTAAGTTCCTCAAAGAGTCATACTACCTATGCTGCAGGAAAGTAAGCACACTTAACTACTTAATGAAATTACTGTAGAAATCTTGTAAACTTATCCTAAGCCTGTTTAACAACTCAAAGCGTTCACTATGTCTATCTCTACAAGTGTTGTAGGAACATTCACAGTAGTAATGCTGCATGGGTAAAATAGTAACTTCTACTTGAAAGCACAGAAAATGCAGAAAGTAATTCTACTCTATCCTAATCTACTCCACCTCCCAAGTGGCCCCCCTTGGTTGGCTTCTACTAACTACTAACACAGAAGATACTTCAAAATCACTCTTTCATTATATTCTCATAAACTGATTACATAGTAATTGAACAATACATGAAGAACAGAAAAGAGTAGCTCTGTTACGTTGAACACAACATTTGAATATATTTTCTCATTACCTAACTAAACCAATCAAATCCCTTTATATAGAAGGTTGACGCTTATTGAAAGCATGAAAGTAAAGTCTAACTAAATCTTGCCATAGAAGGAGGAAATATAACAACCACGACATATTACACTAAAGTGCGGATAACAGAATAACAAGCACTGAGGAAATATAGCAAAGTTCTTTCATATATTCTCTGGAATGATGGCTCCTTTTCAGTAGCGGCATGATCCTCAGAATTGTGTTGGCTTTCTCCGTCACGGTTGGAACTCCAACGCTTCTTCTTCAATGCAGTCGATCCACTCTCTAGCTGCTCCTTGTTTTCCTAGCAAGTTAATAGCATTCGGTATGTATACAAGTCAACATTTCAATTCCTACCCAAATATTAGAACACATATTAAAGTAGCTATATGAAGTACTGCAATTTATATATAATATTCAGCAAAACATGTCATTCTAACTACCCATAATCTTTGTGGTTCTAACTGTACTTATCACAAGTTCACATAGGTATAGGTTCATAAATGTATTGGAAATGTTTCATCAAAGCATAAAGAGTTTCAACAGAGTATAAAGATTATAACAAAATATAGACAATAAATTGTCTCAGCAACCCTTTCTATATGTTCTTGTTGCAGATTCACTCGGTTATTTGTTGCAAAAGTATAATCAATTGAGTTTAATGAAAGACATCCATGTTCCTAACAATGTAGCAGTAATTAATTCACATTTTGTTGATGACATTATGTTATTTATTCAAAATTCAGAAATTTAAATTAACAATGTGATGGAAGTTATCAATCTATATTATTCTATTTTATGATCTAAGTTTGCCTATCATAAAACTGAATTTCTTATGACTAATCTTGATCCCATTCTTGATTGGATTCCCAAAGAATGGAAATAGATCATACATGGACACATTACAAGATACTTGGGTATACCTTTTGGTTTAGGGGTTTCCTTGTCTGATATGTGGAGTGGGTTCTTAATAAAGCTTAAAAATTCAAGTGGTGAATTAAAGCTAGTAAAGTTCAAGTGGTGAATTAAATTTTTGTGGCTTTCCATGTCTACTATTCCTCTTGTTGGATGCCATCCAAAAAAAATATTAAAAGCTTAATAAAATAGTAAGATGATTTCTATGGACTAATTGGGATGGTAAATCGGGTTTTAAAGCATCATCTTGGGCTCATTGTATACAACCCAAAAATAAGGGTGGGTTGGTACTTTTGAATCCTAAGACTCAAGGCTCTTGTTTATCAACAAAATGGGTTATAAGCTTGGTGATTGGTGATGAACCTTGGAAAATCTTGGTTTGTCATTGTATTATCTTTCTACAACAAAAAATAAATGGCAAGGTGTGGGTTAGACTGATAAGATTTTGATGGCTCCATCATTTTGATCAAGGGCATCATTTCCTTTGCAATCTATATGGAAAGCTTGGCAGCAAGTGTGTATTTTTCTTAAATGGAAGACCCTTCTTCAACATGGGTTTAGATTTTCTAACTCTTGTACATGGTGGAACTAATCGGTGCTTTATCATGGGCTTCCTCTTGTTGTTATCTTTCCCAAACAAGTTTTATATTTTTCCAAGAAAGGTGTGCAATAATTTATTGGGATGAGTGGAAACACACTAAAAGGGCCTCCAGTCTAAATAACAAGTCAAGAGGGTTCCTTACATTTTTCAAATCTTTGGTGCCTACAGATTGCACTCCTCTTCAACGTAGTATCTTCAAAGATTGTCTTTGGCTTGGGAAAATGTTATTTTTCTATTCCCACTTGAAGAAGATTTATTTTTCAGTTCTTCCAAACATAAAGTTAAATCCAAGGCTGAATAATAAGTGGGGCTACAAATTCAAAGAAAAGAAATGGAGAAACCTCAGTGCTCAAGTGTGGAAGACTAAAGTTGAAGCTAATGCTCAAATTCTTACATGAAAAATTTTACATCATGAATTGCCTACAGGGGATAAACTGATAAACTAAGATATTTAATTTTTTTTCTAGTTAATTCCCTTTTTGTCAGCGCCTTGAAAGTGTGAAACACATTTTCTAATATTGCTATCATGTTAAGAAGAAATGGAGTGTTGTCTTCATTCATTTTTATGTTATATTTGACCATGTAGGGGGTTGATTAGAAGTTATTTTGGGCTCTCTAATAATATTGTTGTTGATTCAATAAGGCAATCTATCTTTGCTACATATTTGGAAAAGTAGATGTTTACCTATTTTTTCTAATCATATTACTTGTCAAAAAGTAGAAATGGTTCAGTTTTATTGTGATGTTATGCTATAATTTGTTTCTTTGTGCTCCCAATAAAAGAAGGGCACCTATAGTAAGCTTTTGGAAGACATTAAATATCAGTTTGTGCAAGTGCATGCTAAAGATGCTCAAAGCTCTAGAATGTTGTAGAATCTCCTCAAATTTGAGATGTAACTCTTGATCAGTTGATGTGTTTTGATTGGCTTATTGTGCCAGCTAAGTTCATATTTTTGTTTATTACTTTTATTGTTGTCCAGCATTGCATAACATGTCATTCTTGATCAACAAATTTATTTCAGTTGGTTTTTTGTATCAGCTAGTTTCAGTCTTTTGTTTAGTGTTTAAGTTTTTATTTTTGTAACTATTTATTTTTCATTCTCTTGTAACTCTTTTGGAGATACTTATCATTTCTTTTGTAATTAAGCTTTGTTCAATAAAAAAAATTAAAAATAGAAAAATAAAAATAAAAATGTTGACAAGAATATATTGCACATCTTTAATTTGATTACAAATATGCAAAAAATACTCAATCTTCCTTTCTTGGTAATAAAAATGGGTGGGAGAATCAAATATGACTACCTAGTGTGAAACTTTGCTAAGTTAAATGTTAATAAAAAAATCCTAATAGATAAGAAATAATTTTTCTTTCCTGGAATATTAGGGGCCTCAACAGCCCTCAAAAGCAATATGCTAGTAGACAGTATATTAATGACTACAGGTTAGACATGTTGTTGCAAGAGGTAAAGATAACTTATTCTAATTTCAAGGTTTTGGTGGGGAGATTATGGTCAGGGGCCCATTTCTTCTACTCGGAGGCTTCTAGGGCGTCAGGAGGCATTGCCATCCTATGGAACCCCTTACATGTTACAGGGAATGCTCTTAGTTTCTCATAAATCAATCTGAACAATGGCACGACTTTAATGTGTATGTCCCCAACACCCTCCCTGGGAGGAGAGTGGTGTGGAATGACCTATCCTCATGTTTCTTCACCCTCCAAAACTCCAAAATTATGGTAGTGGGTGACTTCAACTCTCGTTCCCCTCTGAAAACCTTGGGGTTTGATGGACTACACTGACAGCATGGGTGACTTATCTAGCTTTGTCAGCAACAATGGCCTCTATGATATGGAACTATTGGGTAACCCCTTCACTTGGTCAAATAACAGGAAGGACCATCCCCTCATCTAGGTCTGTCTTGACTAATTCTTGGTTTCCTCCTCCTAAGACTTGGGAGTTTCTTCATCTTTGATTGTGTTATCTAGGACCACCTCGAACCATAGCCTGATCTTGCTCAAATGGGTGGAAAATCAGCATCCTAGCCCTACTCCCTTCAGATATGAGATTATGTGGGCCACCCACCCTAACTTTTGTGAGAAGGTCAAGTGGTGGTGGTCCACCCTGGTGAGGAGTTTTTCTATGTTCCGAGTTGTGAGAAAAATTGAGATTATTAGAGGAGGTGTCAAAAGCTGGAAAAAAACCAACTTTAGGGATATCTTTAAAACCAAGAAGGATCTTTCTATGAGGCTTGAGGTCCTCCAACAACAGATGGCTTCTGGTGACCTCTCCCCAGACCTACACAATGATGAGGAAGCTACTTGTAAGAACTAGAAGGAAGTCATAGCCAACGAGGAAGTCTTTTGGAAGCTAAGATTGCGTGTCCAGTGGCTTGAGGAGGGAGATCACAATACTATTCTCTTCCACACATCTGCCTGTAAGCACAAGAAACGGAGTTCTATCTGTACCCTCGGGGATAACTCGGGATTGGTGGTCTCTGATACCACTAAGTTGGGAACTATGGCTACTAAGTATTTCACTCACCTCTTTTTTAAGACGAACTCGGGAAATGTGGAGGACCTAAAAGAATGACTCCTCTCCCACCTCCCAAGGATTGTGACCAATGTTGACAACAATCTCCTCCTCTCTAGGGTCTCTAACTCTAAGGTCAAATGGGCAGTTTACAAATCCCATGGATCGGATGGGTTCCCCCTAGTATTTTTTCAAGAATTGTGAGACATCATGGGCCCTAATGTGACTCGTGCAGCTAGAGATTTCATCAAAATGGGCAAGTTGTTAAGACAACTCAATGATACCTATATTGTCCTGGTTCCCAAAACTGAGGACCCTAATTCTATGGAGGATTTCAAACCAATAAGTATGTGCAACACCTTCTACAAAATCCTCTCTAAGATCATTGTAAATAGAATCAAACCCCTGCTTGATAAGATTATCAGCCCTAACCAGAAGGGGTTTGTATCGGGCCTAAAAATTATGGATGTTTCTATCACAACTCATGAGATTCTTTATTCCATTGACCGTAGTAAAGTTGAGGGGATGGACCTCAAGCTTGGTATCTCTAAAGCCTATGACAAAGTCAATTGGCTCTTCCTCTACAAGGTGTTCTCTGCTTTTGGTTTTAATCAGTTCCTCATCAATATTATAAGGAATGTGTTACAACTGTCAAATTTTTAGTTCTTATGAATAGAAAACCTAGGGACAAGTTTACCCCGGCCAAAGGACTGAGATAGGAGGATCCTCTCTCCCCCTACCTCTTCATCCTGCTAGCTAAGGTTTTGGGGTACAAGATGACATAGTTGGTTGAGGATGGTAGAATTCAGGGAATTAAGCCTTCCACCACCCTTCCCTTGTCGGTGCTATAATAGTTTGTCGATGACACCTTCTTCTTTGGTACCTCTTCTATTATTGAGACCAAGGTGTGGAAGACCCTTCTTGATGACTATGCCTCTACCTCTAGCCAAGCATAATTTTTTTCTTCAACATTGATCAGATGCTTCAGGGGAAAATTTTGGACATTCTAGGTTGCCAGTCGGCCACATTCCTGTCAACCTATCTGGGTCTCCCTCTGATGCTTAAAGATATTAAAAATGACTTATGGAACTCTATACTCAAGTTCACCCAAAGGAAGCTTGCTAGATGGAAAGGCAAACTCCTCAGTAGTGTTGGGAAGCTTCAATTGCTCTCCGCTTCTCTGCAAGAAATCCCAATGTATTTCTTTTCTGTCTTCAAAATTACGGGAGCCATGCCAACAAACTTGATAAAATCTAGTGCACCTTCCTTTGGTCTGGTTGTGAGGAAAAAAAGAGCCCCCCCCCAGTCTACTAGGATTAGGTCTTCTTACCAAAGTCTCTTGGTGGCCTTGGGTTAAGAAAAATAATTAACCTAAATAGAGCATTGCTAACTAAGATTGTTTGGACTATGGTCAAAGGCTCTGCTAACTGGTGCAAAATTATGGAAGCCAAATATCTTGATAGGGCCCTCTTCTACAAACTCTACACTCACCGTGGCCATCCTCAAGGTTCCAAGATATGGAATAGCATTCTCAAATGAAAGAGTACTTTGGAAAAGGGGGTCACTTGGCAAGTTGGAAATGGCATGGACATCAGGTTCTGGGAGGATGTTTGGATGGGTGACTTTACCCTGGGCTCCAGTAGGTTCTCTCCCGCTAAGGAATGTCCTCTCTCTTGGGGTGGGAAATTTGGTGGCTAACTACATTAGCAATGGGTAGTGGATGGACCTCCTGCCTCTACTGGATGATAGGGCTAACTGTGCTCTCGTGGGCACTAATCTCATGAATATGTTGTAAAGGTCTTGAATTCCCTTGTTCGACCACCCTAATAGAATCCTTTGGTCCCACACTCACAATGGAGGGTTCTCGGTCAAATTGGCTTATACCTCATTGATCAAGGAGGTTGCTAACCTGACCTGTCAGAAAAAAGTGTAGAGCTCCTAGCTTATCCCCAAAGTAAACTTCTTCTGGTGGGTTGTGCTTCATGGTGAAATCCTAACTTTGGATAACATAATCAAATGAGGATTTAGCATGGCCAACAAATGTAGCCTCTCCAAAAAGGACGAGGAAAGCATTAACCATCTCTTCATGCATTGTGAATTACCTTTGGTTGTTTGGTAGCTGGTCCTCCCCAAAATCAACCTTTCTTGGGTGACTAACTAGGATATCCAATAATTTTCCATTGGTTGGCAATCCCCCTCCCAGCACTCGTTGCTTCATCTTCTTTGGCAAAAAATCCCCCTCATTTCTGTCATAGTATCTGAAAGGAGCATAACAATAGAATCTTCAGAGATGGTGAGCTATCCCATGTTGAGGTCTTCCACCTTGACTTTAATTTTTTGGTAGAGAACCTTTCGGTAGCCTGCTAGAAGAGCCTGAACCACCCTCTAGTGATGTTGACCTCCACATAACCAAAAACTAGAGCATGGATAGAGCTTTGATAGATTTGACAATACTAAGTTGTTGAACAGGAAGGCAACCAAATGGCTCCCTCCCAAACCCAATGGGACAAGCTCAATTTTGATGGAGCTGCCAGGAGCGGGGGTGAGGTTGGTGAGGGCATTATTCATGATTACAAAGGGCATCTAAAATTTTCTATTTTGGTCCTCTAGTAAACCACACTATTAATCAGGTTAAAGATATGGCCCTTTTGTGGGGTTTGAAATTTTCCATTTCTACTGAAAGTAGGAAACTTGAGATTTTGGGGAACTCCAAAACCATTATTGAAGTTGTCAAAGGTAACTCCAAGGCTAGGTGGAAAGTGGAAACTATTTTAAGTGATATCATTGGTCTCTTGGGAAGCCTTAAGGAGGTCAAGATAAGCCACATTTACATGGAAGGTAATTTTGTGGTGGATTCCATGGTTGTTGTTGGTCTCCTATCTGACAGGTTACGATGTTGGAGGGTTGTCAATTAACTCCCTAAGTCTACTCAAGGCCTAATTAGGTAGGAAGAGAGTGTTGTCAATGGGACCCACAATGATGGTTAAAACCCAATGCTATGGTTGGCCTTGACTTGGCACGGCTAGGCCCACCACACCCCTCCCCTTCACCACAAAAATTTTGAATTTGATGACTTTGACGACTTTGACCCCTGCCAACTAGCCAATGACGGGGTTCTTATGCTCACAAGCAGGATGAGCTGGAACTACAATCATTATTTTTTATGCAGCCTTCCCAATATAAAGGAAAGTGGGGGTTTCATGAGGAGTACATAGCAGTACATAAGGATGAAGGGTTTGTTTAATAATTTAAGTTGTCGTCATATCAAAAAGTTAAATTTATGGAATTTGTCCAATGTGACAGATTATCTTAGATTTGGTGTGTACTTTCATGATAAACATTGCAGCTTGCAGAAAGCCTCTCACGTACCAATACACCTATGTCATGAATGTTCAACTTGGCATGCATTTTAATTACAGCCTAAATTATTACAACATTTGTGGGTGGATTACTCATTTGCTAAGATATTGTGCTAATTTTATTTTTGTCGAGAACTAGGGTTATTCTGATCTGCACTAGAATTGTTTTATTGAAATTGGATTGTTTTCTCTTGGTGTGCCTTACTTGCTCTGAAAAGCTCTTGTGTTTTGCACTGGTCTAAACATGGGTGGAGACAGGTATAGAATTGAGCCTGACAAAACTGAGTTCAAAACCAACCCTATGGTGATGTATTTCTTCAAGGAAGGGGGAATTCTCTCCTTTAGGGGAATTCTCTCCTTTATGGAGAATATGACTGGTTTCGATGAGACGATATCTCGCTAATTTGTGGCGACTTGAAATGAAAGGAGAGTCACGGTGAAAGGCATTACATTCGAAATCAATGAAGATGTCATTGGAAAAGCCACTAGGCTCCCCACTACTGGTCGTAAATGGAAGAAGACCAACAGAACCCCTGACCAGGCAGGGTTGGACAAGTTCTTCAGTGGCCTTGATGAGAAACCTATCCGCAAGAAAGGCGTTTACAGTGTGGAAGACCTCCCGAGATTTTGACCAAAGATGTGCCAGATCATCATCAAGTATTTCACATTGGAGGGTCGGTATGGTGTTTTTTACTACTATCATCTTCCTTTCTTGAATCATCTTAGGCACAAGGATTTAATTTCTATTCCTTTCTTTTTACTCCACTCTATGGAAAGTAATGTTGGTGATGTGGTGGAAGCTAAGGCCCTAGGAAAAAAGTCGGTCATCATCCACTAGGGGTTAATGTTTTGGCTCTACAACTTCCACCGTGCCCTTTTCTTGCTGCCTAACATTTATGTGCTTATTGTCATCGAGCAGCAGTCCAACCCCTCACCTTCTACATCCCACGATCATGGCCTCCTCCCTCCTCCTCTTGGTTCGATAGAGAAACGCTACAAAAAAAACCCTTCCATAAGCCCTAACTCTTTTGAAGCCTCCCCCGCCTCATATTCTTTGGGGGTTAATAAAAGAGAGACAAACCCAGAGGCCCCTAACCTCTGCCCTAGCAAAAAAGCTAAAAATATTGTCCTTAATCTTCATTCTAAGGGAGATGTTGACACCCAGCAGCGTCACACCTGCCACTCTAACAGACTGGCTAAAGAAAGGGGGGAAAAGACTATAAAGAATATTGCAAAAAAAGAGGAGACCTTGGCGGAGTCTGATAGAAAAAAGGGTATTGAAAGTGATTCTGAAGGAGGCTCTTCCTACAAAGCCTCAAAATCCTAAAAAGAACATCTCGCCTACCCCTTCTGTTAATCCACCCCCCCATGTCCCCTTTACTAAACTTGAGAAATGTCATTGTGGAAGGGCTCAAGAAAAACATTATTTTCTTTGGTGGCGTGGTGGGTAAATTTAAACACCAAATTGTTGATATGGAGAAGACAGTTATTCAGCTGAAGGAGGAAATGGCTTGTTTGAGCAACCTTCTTAGATAGGTTAGAAAATTTGTGCTCAAGGTCATGCACGCCTCCACAACCACCCTTTGCTTGCTCCATAGAAGGAGTCTAGAGGTAACTTTGCTGAGGAAGATGATACTCGAGAGCTTTTCAAGTTCCTTCAGGAGGAATGAGTGTGTTAAAGTAACAATGTCCCAATCAACTGAGAGGAGGGGGTGAATCAATTGATGCATACTTATTAATCTTAATTCCAAATATAAACCATATGCACAAAGAAAAACCCATAACACAATAACACCAATATTATTTTTGAGGAAAACCTTGTTAAGGGAAAAACCCCGATGGGGATGGTACCCACAAATCGGTACTATGAGTATAATAACCCGGCAAAGAGTTCTAGCCCTTTTAGGAGCTAATCAATTATAATAGTATAGTCCTTGTTAGAGGACAGACCTTGTTAGGAGTCACAACTCTGTTAAAGGTTTTACAAGATGTCTCACATCCTAGTCACTTGACCAAAGGAAGGTTAAATCCACCTTCAGGACTCACTGTCCAAAGATCACAAAGATTTATAATAATATTATATGAACTAGCTTCTAGAACTAACCTCTGCCAAGACATTTTCTTCATTGTGCCTCAATGCACCACCTCTTCTCTATATCAGCAGTCCTTGCAGCCCACAGGCTCGCACATTATTCGCACACCATGATCATAAGGAAAGACTTCCTTATATACAAGTTACATACATAATTCCTGGGTCGGCCAATTATAGGACCTCTCCTATAAACAAAATATTACATAGACACATGTGAGGATACATGTGGCATCCTTAATAATATTACAACAATTACAAATCATAAATTAGTCGGCCATAACATTAATCCATACTTTATTAACCAAGAACACGCTACCACTCTTGGGTCGGCTTCCAAATGAATCTTCGTTGGAGTACACGCCACAAATGACATCACCAATTACACAAGTACTTTGCGATCACATAGTAGACTCTCCCATGTGTCTTCTAACATTCCTTAAGTTCGCAAGGCTTAATCCAATTCCGCACTGAAGATATACTTCACATACTGAGACCAACTCTATGAGTTTCCCAGTCACTTGCCCTATAATCAGTCTTTGCCAATTTATCCATAACTTGAGCAAACAAGCATATAAACATATGCAAACATAACCACATGTAGTAAACATGAACTTCTCTCCAAATCTCAAGTCGTAGGAGCTAAGTCATCGTATATTGTCTGTACAATTCTATGTAACTTGTCTATCCAATCTATCTGCAACTTTTGGATTCCCTTACTGAAACATGTGTTGACATCAATGACAAAACAATGAATGCCAACAATTCCAACAGTATTTCCAACAGGGTGGACATTTTGTTGTCGAAGCGGTTGAGTAAAGGCAACTGATTATTTTTATGTGTTGTTATCTAGATAACTATGCTAGCTCCAATGGTTGTTTTTACTTTATCTACTATAGCCTTAGGACTAAGACTATTAAGTGTAATTATAGTGCTATGTGGCATGATATGGATACTAGCTTTTTTGCCAAGTACCCTTATCTGCTATAGCCTTAGGACTAAGACTATTAAGTTTAATTGTAGCCCTATGTGGCACGATATGGATATTAGCTTTTTTGTCAAGTACCCTATTTTAGACTATGATAATTTTGGTTTTGATGATAAGTGGTAGTGGCACTTTGAATTTCTTAAGCTGGTTTTTAATAGGGGTGGACTTATTGTTATGTTCTACTCTATTATGTGCTCTGGATATGATTAATATGTTGTTAATGTGTATCTAGTGTGTTGTGATTGTACCACGGGCCAGCACCCTCTTGTTGTTGCTTTTTATCAAAAACATCCAATTGAAAAAATTGATATCCACCAAAATCTAAGTGAGAGCAAAGTGCTCCAAAATTCAAATTTCAGAGACTAGAAATCGCTACTAACAAGATGTGATTGAGGCAAGTGATGACACCACTAGGTTGACTAGACTTGTCTGATATGTATAATAGTTGGTGTGATAGTGATCATGGTTGGTGATGTGGGGAGTTGATGTGGCATTGCTATTGTGGGACATTCATTGAAGTTGAATACATAACACCTCCACAATCTATAATAGAAAAATAAAAAATACTTTTAAATAAATCATGTGAGTTTTTTATATCAATGTTTTAAGTCATGCTTTATGATCTATTGTTTTGAAAAAGAAAGTTAAAACAAATGAGAGGAATATTCTAGGTGTATTTGTCAACACAGTCATGATAATAATTTTCAAGCTATGTGAATTTTTTGATATTAATATTTTGAATCACACTCTATGATCCATTATTAAAAAAAAAAGTTAAATCAAATGAGAGGAATATTCTAGGTGGATTTGTTGACACATTTGTGATGATAATTTCCAAGCTATTGATTTTGAACAAGAAAACAAAGAAATACAATGTCATTCAAGAAGTGTGGGCAACATGATGTTGCTAATATATGCAAACAATGGTTGCCAGAAGCATCTTTACCATTGACAAAGGTTACCAACGAACAATGATAATGGATACCAATGACATGGTAAGCACAAAGTTGCAAACATTTTAAACTTGTTTGATTTTGGTAAATTTTCGGCAACTCTAAATGCAATGGCAAACTTAGATTTACCGCACAATGCATCCGCATAAATATTTTGAGCTATTCTTTGTTTACATCTTATGCATCCAAGTGTATTGTTGTTTCATAGTTGTTTGGATCCGGGTTCAATTTATCTACACTGCAATAGAAAAAAAAAGTGCATTTCACAAAAGCGTCTACCCATTCTTTTGAACTTATTATTTGAAGGGAATTCCAACAATTCTATTATCCTTGTGTCAATTGTTAAAACAATGAATCAATAGCAGGCTTTTATGCTACATTGGATGTCACGGACTCTGACCTATATTTGGAGTCGTAAAATAGCCTTACTTAAATTGATTTCTAAGCTAAAAGGGGGATGGGAGAAGTTCAAATACTGCAACTAATGCAGCCAACAAGCATTCGTAGTAGAAGATGTCAAAGTAAAAGCAACCTAGTAAATATTGACGGGGAAATTAGACACGATGATGATCTCCCAGTCTAAGAAGTAAAAAGGGATGTGCATTCATTTTAGCTCGCCGGAAAATAGTATGTCCATATAAGCAACAGGTGGGCCTACACTGTAAAATTTGTTATGTGATTGCACTATATGCCAAGACTTAAGGGACTAGCTCCAACACTTCAAATGGGCGTTAATAGAGATGGATGGAAAGACCTTTAAAAAGGACAAGATTGCTTACCTGCACAGAAAATGCATAACCAACATCCATGGGACAAAAAGGCATATGGAATGAAGGGGAATGAAGAGAGGGTAATACAGGGAACCTACTTCTGATTCAATGCTCTAACCTCTAAACCGAACTGAAGAAATTTGACTTCTGCTTTATAAACCCCATCATGTCTAGCTCTATTGTTGTCGTGTGCGTCATACTAATCTGCCTCATAATTTGAAACTTATTGCTCGAAGAGGCCATAACAGAGTGTAAATCGTCAATTCCTTAACATATCAAGTTCCCTTAGATTGATGCCAAAATGTCAAGAAGCATACATGCCACCTCCATTTTCACACTTCTTCTATGTTCCCATATGTAATTTATCTCAACATCCCACAGAAGACATTAAATACACCATCCGAGTGTATTATTGTGCTTATGGTTCCCTTCTGGAACACTATTTTAATATTTACTAACTAAATGGGGTTCAACAATACACAACTCATAGCTGTCAGTCCTAACGCTCTGAAAATATTTCCTAACACAATGTCAATAGTAAGTTCAAATTCATGGCGGACATGCATCATATTTACTCTAAATTTGAAACAATTTATAACAAAGCGTTGAAATCTTCTCCATAGCTTTAACTCGGTATATGTCTCTCAAATAAAACTGCGGTTATATTCGATTGAACAGATTAACTCAGATAGCCTACTATATATTCATGATTATTGCAAACCTCCATGAAACTTTATAATTTAAAATTTCTCTTACTAATACGCCACGTACTATTATGTAGCATAAAGGGAGAACATAACTTGAACTCAGATTCTCATCTGCAAGCCAAATACAGTTTTATTGAACTTAAAATTAAAAATTTTGGCAACAACTTAGCCTACTACATGCACTTCATGCCAAGCGACCTTAGCACTAAATTTCAACTGATAATAGGCATCTTGAAAGACCTACTGAGAAATTTACAAAAGATCTTTTGTTCATTTTCCTTGAAGATGCTTGCACGGTTTATGGTTGTCTGTACCAAGTGAATTACTGTTTCTGGACATCTTGAAAGATGTTTGTTATGCATTCTCAGTGGGTGTATAAGGTCTTTTATTCATAGTCCTTGAAATTGCTTTGATGGTATTAGGTGTTGTTCTACAACAACCACCTATAAGGGAAGCTCCAAGTTCTTGCCACTTCCGTACATAAGAAACAAAATCAACATCAGAGACCCCAGTGGATACCTGCACAATTGTACAAATAAAAAACGAAAGTTATGTCATAAGCAACCTAACCAAAGTAACAACATTGACTAAATAGATCTCGACCAAAAAATTGATGAGCTCCCCATAAAATTCTATTTTGTGAACTTAATTTATTCCCAGCAATAACTCTCTACTCTAATTTGTTATAATATTTTTACTAACTTCTAGATTCGGTTAATTCTCGGCATTAAAATTCTACTCTAATTGTCATTATACATCAAACAACTTATAGATGAGTCACACCCAGATCATGTCAAAAATTGAAACATATTAAACATCATCGTGATAGAAATGCTAGTAAGATGTGTATGTTGAAGAAAATATTGTAATAAAGTTAATCTAATATAATTAAGAATCAAGAAGAGCTTACCACCCACTCCTTGCGATTAGCATCATATGTTTCTCCACTATTTGGATAAATAAGTATTGGTTTCTCAGTAACCTATACAGCAACAAGACAAACAATGAGCACTGGATCAGATATATTTTACAGGACACGAGGTAGACTCCCTACTTCAGGCATGTGGAAACATAATTTATGAATATACAAACAGAACAATAGTTGTTTTTCATTTTGATAGGCAAAATAGAAATGTATATTAATATATGAATTAGACGACAAAAATGCAGACTTCAACACTTTCTGCTAATACTACATCACAAGTCGCATGTATCAAAAACATCCACCACATATAAATCATAAACCCATTTAGTAATGTCATTCTAAAGACAATACAAATATAGCTGTTAAGCTTGATACACGGAATCTATATAGAAAGAACTTCTGCAGAACCAACACAGAAGACCAAAAGTGATAACTGGCTAAATACATGACCTTGATAGCAGTCGTGTAAGCTAGACGGTAAGATATAATTACAAATAATTTGGAGCGAATGGAGCATGATTCTACATTAACAGCGGACAACTCATCTACTAATGCAGTTCCAGCTTCAGCTCCTAAATCTGTATCAAACTTTGGCACCAAAATCTGATAAATGTTGTCCTACATAATCTCCATCAATACACACAAATTATCTGATTGTGAGAGCCATGAAGATAATGCCTTTGATTTGGGAACCTACAAGGTCAACTACAGAGGTTGTACTGTGTGCTGTAATTTAAGCTGACTTAACTGTGTCAGTTTGATAGCCTCTCACTCAGACCCATCGAACAGGAATGCTGGGGAACATACTCTTGATGCAGTCGAAGTCAATATCCACATAGCAGATTCATCATCATAAGACGCTGGCATGTGTTTTAAATCATGAATACCAAGGCCAAGAAGTTAATGACAACAACCTCAATGGGTAAAGAAGTGGTATTTGAAGATGAACTTGGGAAAAAGCTATCTGACCAAATTCATTTAATGCTTGAGTGATAATTGGGTGAGAGACCATGGAAGGAAGAGGAAGTGCACCATTTTTCTAATGTTAAGCATGCCATGAAGAAACTGAATCTTTTCAAACAAGTAACTACACGCATGCTCCTAAGCCATGAACATGCTAAAAGGATTTTATAAATGAGTACAGATTTACACAAAATGACAAAATTTCATGAAACATGATCGAAATAACTGTCTTAAGGGGTTGTGCTGGGTTAGCCAAAGGCTGGGGAAGACAACTTTGTAGATTGTCAAATGAGAAAACCTTACTGCACCTACAGGCTACAATAGTATTCAGAAAAGAGCCTTCATCAATTTTGTACTTCCAATGTTTGCAATGCCTCATACCTGCTTTCATGAGCAATAGACAACTTGCCAACTTGCCCGTCAATCAGCCATAGTCAACTAGTGGGCTGGCAGGGCCAAAGATAAATAGGGCGCAATCAATTAAGGAAATGACCCTTCCAAGATTTCTATGAGGAAAGTATATGTTTCAAGATAATATTCCCTAACCAACACTCCTAAGCACTAATAATGTCTTGCATGTGTATTTTGAGGCATGGTTAAATGAAAATCTACCATAAATAGAATTATTAACAAGTATGAACTAGTTGTTTCTACCGTGCACTGTTACTAGCTTAAGGGAAAATTGTCCCCTCATTTTACGATTACAAACTCAGCCATCCTCATGAATTCTAGAGGAAGCTTACCCCTCTAGACTCGGCATTATTAACTGTCTTAATTCTTGACAGAAGGCTAGCAAGAGAATTCTAAGGAGGGTGCTATTCAGTCACTTCATCTAAAGCACCAGAGAAGAAATCCAAAGTTCCGTGCTTTAAAGCTCACTGTCTCTTCTCCCTCTTTGGTTGCATTCTCCAAATCACAGTTGAGCATATACGAGTATTTAAAAAGCATGGCTGAGCATCAGGTGATTCTCCCCCAAATTCATTCTAGATATCTACTCATAAGAAAGGTTCAACAAATATGGGTCCAACAATCATTACTCTAAGTATGATGGCAGAAGGGATGTTTCTTTGAATTTTCTTCCTTCTATCAAAATGTGATTGCAGTGAAGTTATAAGGTGGATCTTCATTTTGTGCTCCTACAGAATCAAATTCTTAAGTAAACACAATGCTTTCCCTATAGACTTATAAGCCACCGTGGAAGTGATCCTTTCAATCATACCATTCCCAATGGGGCTGATATTCTTAAACCTGGTTCTAGGTCCAGATTGGGAAGGCTTTGCCCTTGCATGAACACACATTTTCATTTTGTATTTGCTCTTACAGCTCTAGTTAAGCATTTGGCTTCAGAAAATGTATGATAAACTAATCATATGATGGGAAATCTAACATGGGGAGCATCATACGCATGGACAATTTCTCTAAGCCTTCTACAAAGTTGAAGTTGGAAGTCATATGATGGGAAATCTAACATGGGGAACATCACATGCGTGGACAATTTCTCTAAGCTTTCTAACAAAGTTGAAGTTGGTTTCCAACTTATGATGCTTCATATTTCATAATCTATATGGATGTAATGCTGATGTGAAAAGGTCTGGGTCAAAGTGCATAAAGAACAAATAAAAGAAATCCCGAAGGCTGGAATGAATGGGTCAACTGTTCAGGTAATCTTATCAAATCACTTCTACACCTCATTTGTTAAGGTCCTTGTGAATAGATTCAAGATAGAATCTAGATACACATTCTCCAAGAAAGCTAGAGCAGTTAAGGGTATGAATACTAGACCTACAAAATTCTGTGGTATGCTTTCTTCTAACTATTGTATGAAGAAATACCTGGAATCTTTCTAGATTAATCAGCTGAATTTGATGGGCAATGCTTATTGAAATAATTTTGTAAACTGTACTGCATAAAGGTTGACCTAAAAGCATCTAAGATTCTAAAGTACCAGTCTCCCCTTGATTTGGAATGAGGAGACAACCAACCTAAAAGAATTCACCTCGCCTTGTCTTGGTATTGGGACTCAAAATTGTTGTATCAATAAATTTTAACGTCTGTCAACCTTTGAAATATCCCAGAGAACCTAAAAGAATTGAACAGGGAACCCATCTGGATAAGCTAACTACACGGGCATGAATTCACAACCTCTGCATTAGCTCTAGAAAAGCTAAAAGATCTGAGAAGGGAGGGAGTTGAAAAAATCTATTCAATTGTCAAGAACCTTATTTGTCTCAATTAAGGGTCCTTAATGGTAGGATTCATGTACATGTCTAGCACTTAAATGGGCTCAAAGTTAGGAGCAAGTGGCAACTTTAGATATAAATGCTCTTCATCTCACTTAAGACCTCCTAATTTATAGCACAATAAATCCTGCGCAAGGGAAGTGGCTCTAGCAAACAAGGATATTGATGCAAATCACTTTCAAAAACCCAAATAACCTAGAAGGCTACGGGAGTCGCTAAAGATGTGACTAAACAAGTATGTGCCACTCAAGATATACATATCCACCCCCTGATTGTGTAGTAACAGCAACAACACTCATTGATGCACTGAGAAAAGCGTGCAAACAAAATTAAAACAAGTGGAAACTAGTTGATGTTACAAGGTAGATAACTGCAAGGAATAACTAGGAAAGAAAATTGCAATAAGATATGAACAAAGGCAAGACTAAGATTGTCTCTCTTTTTCAATCGCTAAAAGAAAGAGGCATTGAAGATCTGTGTGGTTATTTTCCATAGACATTTAAGCAAAAACAAATTGAACACCCTCATAAAACTCCTAGTGCAAAATGGCTGTTTGTTCCCTCCTAGCTTTAAAAAAATGCAAATTACTTATTTCCCTCATGTATAGATCAAAATTAGAGTTCAATACAGAACTCGAAATTCAATCAATGGTAGATATGTTGGCTGTAATCCTGTATTTGACAATTGATGTGAGAGTACCCATTGAGAGACTGAATTTATTCTTCAAATTTATTTTTTCTCTTCCTCATCTGCACGAAATATGATCAGCTTTCTCCCAATAAGATTATGTGATGAACCACAGCAACTGCCATTTTCGGCAGAGCACCCAGCATCTTGAGCTTAAAAAAAGACCTTTGAAACAATAAGATGTGTGTTACATTTGTAAGGTGGTAAGGTTTCGGTATGAAGACGAACGGTTTCTGAAGTGCTTTAAGCTAGCATTTGGCTTGAATTTAAAGAAGGTTGTAGTTTTTGTGTGAAGGTGAAACAATGGAGGCCAACTTCACAACGGTGACAACCCGACAACAACAGGGGTTTTTTGGTCCGGTCAAGGCACAGTGTCTCCAAAGATTTCTAAAATGTAAGCGACCGGATGTGGTTAAAGCAGTCATGGAGCTACTGGGGAAGCATTTCATGGAGGCAAAACATCAATATTGATTGAATGTCGATATCATCTCTCTAGTTTTAGCTTGGGGGATGGAGATAATAGAGGAGGTGGAAATCATTAAGTGGGTGGTGAATTCTTTGTTTGATATAAACCTTCTGTATGGAATGGACTCGATCTTCGAATGGGCCGTTCTAGGAGTGGGGTTTGATTTTTCGGAGGGAATTGAAGATCCAAAGGAGGCAAAGGAGTCTGGTATCATTTTATTTGTGCGATGGCTGGGTAGGATAGATGAGTACAAAATCAAAGTACTCACAGCATGGGAAGAACTAAAGTTGGCATTAAGGAGGCAGGATTTTGAGGCAAACCAAGACATCACAGGATGGAGGATCACCAACGTGTACCCAAAAGACGCAGGACAAAAAGGGCATCACAAGAAAATTCAGCCAAAGCAGCAGTACTAGGTGGAATAATGGGGTAGAAGTGGGTGTAATGGGGTTTTGGTGTTTAGCTTTTTAGTGGATAAAAACTCTGGTTTTTGTAGTTTGAATGTGCCTTAGCAATGCGGCATTACTATAGTTAGTTGATATTCTCTTATGCTATTCTGAACTGTATATGATGGTGGAATGGGCGTTAATGTCATACCTTTGTGGGATAGGCTATGGTTATTTTGTGGTGAATTTTTGCAGCCGTCAATGGCTTCCTTGGTAGAAGCATCGACATAGTGGTAGTTCCGTTTTGTAGTGTTGAAAAGTATGTAAAAAGTGTAGGGAAGGAATACTGAAGAATGAGGCTTGGTGTTTTTTGTTTCATGGTTGTAACGGATGTCAGCAACTATGTTTCCTTTGTAAAGTGATGGCAAGGGTGCTTAATCTGAATATTCTAATGTACAAATGTAAACCTTATTTAGGAGAAATGAAAAAACAACATTATTACCAACCCAAAAAAATATTTTCAGGAAGAAAACAAAAAGAAATGTTTTTTTTTGGTGAAATTGTATGAAATACCAATGACCAAGTTGATTTTTCATTCGCATCAAATACATTACCTACAAAAAATTATAAAACAAAGAGATCCTCTTCAATGAATTAGAGAAATGTGATGCTACCTTCTGAATGGAAACGATCAGTCCATGAATAAAACGAGGTGCGGTACAATTGATACCAATTGCAACCACCTTTTTACATGAATCAGCAATGGAAGCACATTCTGTCACCGAGTCGCCACTCACTACATTCACACCATCTTTGGAGTTGAACGTAAACCAAGCTGGCACTTGGATATCATCTTCTTCAAGCAATTCAACATAAGCCTGAAATAATAACAACTCTTATGCAATTATTTTATAAAAAGGAAAAACCTGCTGATAAAAAAGTCAGAAAATAGTCCCTTCTTAGCTGCATACGATCTAAATGACAGCTCAAATGTCATTAGCTATTCCAAGTATTGAAATGCTACCTTACATTTAAAATAGTTAACTGTTCACATGGTTCAAAAATCTGGAAACAAAAGCATTTCATTAATAAAATAACAAACAGGGAGTAATTAACCACCAACATGTTACTAACAATCTGTGCTACCCAAAAACGTGTTCTCAGCAGTTTGTGACACAATATACATTTCTCAACACCCCAGGAGTGGAGTGACATCTTGATTTCAGTCATGGATGTTCCAACTTCAAAGAATGATTGACATTCCACCTTTTGCCCAGTGCAGCTCAACATTCCCAATGCAAAAGGATTTTTTGGTTTCTTTGTGACTATAAACCAAAAACATGCTATGAATATTAAAGAATGAACAAGTAGAATATAGTATAATGCCCAAAAACATACAGTTTGACTGGAAGTATTATGATTGATCCTGACCATGCTCAGAGTATATGATGTTAACAGCAAGCATACTGATAGGATAGATAACTGCTTACAGTGTAACTTTTTATGATTTACTTCTTTACATGATTCTCTTGAATATAATTTGTATCAATTACAATAAAACAATGCATCCAAGATTCCTGAGAGCATAATTACATTATCAACAATTAATTACGGCTGCTCAACTTTAAGTATGTTGATTCATTTTCATTACAGTATTCAGGCTAGTTCTGTGACATCAAAAGTAACTGTTAGTAACTATGGCAATTGTATGTGGCTACCATTGTGATTTTGTGCTTGATCAAATTCAACTTTAAGTATGTTGATTCATTTTCATTACAGTATTCAATGCTAGTTCTGCGACATCCTAAGTAACTGTTAGTAACTATGGCAATTGTATGTGGCTACCATTGTGATTTCTTGCTTGATCAAATTATATAACTTGGCAACAATTTCAATATTTCTCACAACTCTATAATTGTCAGTTGCTAATTTATCCCTTGGCACATATACATAACTGCATACTAATTGACTAATACTAGAATTTCCTCCAGACATCCTCATAATCCATTCCCCTTTTTCCCCATATTTGAAGGTCGGGGCAACACAGTTTAAATTTGTTAGTCCTGTTATGCTAGAAGGCAAGGTAGAAGTAAATATCATGCTCAATGAAAGTTTATGCCATGATGTTTACATGCGATTCCTTGCAGTTTCACTCTGCAATACTTAATTGTATCCCATACTGTGAGAACCATTGTGAATTTGCATTGCATAGGATAGGAAATGCAATACAATATAAAGATTAGATAATTCCATTTCTCTTCTATATAGAGTGACTATTTTATAAAAATAGTGATTATGCATCCAAATTTAGTTGCAAATGAAAAAGTTGCTCATTCATGTAAAAAATAACAATATTTTTCAGGTAAATTTAAATAAATTAGGTTATGTATCAGATAGAACTAAAAGCTATTAGCCTCGACAATAGTCATAGAGGATAATCGCAGAGTTAAACAAGTTTCAGCCCTATGGTTGGCATACAAGATTCCTCGCCATCAAGACAAAGTTATAAAGAGTAGCAACCAATCGATAAATAAGCTGATTGCGGGCTATCTAATAAGTCAGGGTACTAATTATGGACCAATAGTTAAGGGGGAAGACCTGCTCAAGAACAGATCAAGACAGTCAAATATCAGGCTCTAGTCTTGAAAAAACTCTTAGCAAAACTTTGATGCCAAGGGTAATGAAAAGAGTGAAATTGATAGATTCCTAAGCAGCACCAACTTGTGTGTTACTGGACTTGCACCAAAGTCCACAACAACCTTTAAAAAACAAAATCTGAATTAAGATGTGATACCAAGTTTCCCACCAACAACTTTGTACTAAAGTGAAATTCAAAGCTGAACCTTAGTGTGGCAACCAAAGAGAGGGTGATGACAGATGCAGTGTTAATGCCAACATTTATCACCAGAATTGTCATTGACTGAAGAATGGAAGGGGAGTCCACTTCCCCGCTCAACTAATGGGAGATGGGAAATAACTCCCCCAATGAAAGAGGGAGTTCATGCAAAAACTGTCTTCCAAATTATGTCAAGACTCAATTCACACCAAGAATGCTTCAATGCAAAAACTGGAAAGACAATGGAGATTTAGCAGTCGAGCCAAAGCTGTTCCAACATCTGGAGAAGTGTAACAAGGCTGTTCTAGGATTATCTATAATAGATCAATGGAAAGATATGAGGTTGATCTCCATATGAGATACAGAAATTGTAACATGTGTACTTTGTTAGTTGATCTTAAGAGGAGAATTAGGTAAAAATGTAATATGAAGCAAAATGATGAATTTGAGGATTTTGATGGCGTACCTGAGCCTCTAGCTTATTCGGTATTGTTTCAAAAGCTAGTAAATCAGCCCCTGAATCTGCAAGAACTTGCACTCGTCTTCGATGGAAATCTTTTAACTTCTGTAGGGTCATACTAGGTCCATACTCTCCGCTGCAAGTAAGATAATATGGCCACATGACCAACATATTTGTATATCAACTTGTCTCTGATGGTATGTACCAAAGCTAACAAGAGAAGTTCATTGATATATATATGACCATTAATGATATCCTACCTGTATTCAGAGCCATCTGCCAAATATGCTCCATAACTTCCCACAGAAGCTGCCACCAGCACAGGATAATAATTTGGGATTTCAGCATACTCAACACTATCATCTGAAACCTCTGCACATTTTTTCCAAAAATTGTCACGTGCTTCACAAGCAATCTCAACGCAACTATGCAATAGAGCTTCTCCTTCAGTGGTAGACAACCCTTTTGATTCAAAGCCTTGAATGGTTGCCTGTTTATAATAAAAAGCCAACAGCCATGACATGAAAGAATAGGTGCCAAGTTAAAGGAAAAAAAGAGTTAATGTTTAAGAATGTACAAATAGTGAATATTACAAGCCCAGACCTGATATGATGCTGTTATTATGATCTGAGCACCAGCTTCAAGATATTCTTCATGAACCTGATTATTTGAAACAAGCAGTAATGAATACATGAAATCATAGGAATGAAACACAGAATATGTATTTGAAAAATTACTACTCAAATCACCTGTGTGTGTTTTTGTCTTCACATTTCAGATCACTTTCCTCATCCTAATGATGGAGTATGATCACTTTCCTTTTCCTAATGATGGATCACTGAGTGTGATCCTAAACATTGATATAAAAACATACACAGTTGATCCTAAACATTGATACGAAAACATACACAGTTGATTCTTCCACTCACTTTCCTCTTCCTAATGATGGATCACTGAGTGTGATCCTAAATATCAATACCAAAACATACACAGTTGATCCTAAACATTGATACGAAAACATACACAGTTGATTCTTCCACTCACTTTCCTCTTCCTAATGATGGATCACTGAGTGTGATCCTAAATATCAATACCAAAACATACACAGTTGATCCTAAATATTGATACGAAAACATACACAGTTGATCCCAAAAGCAATCTTTTGAAGATATGCAATGCTTAAATTTATTGCCTTTAAGTTAAAAGCTGTGGTCCATGATATAGATAGTCATCAATGATATCAATATTAGTTTATCAACAAGGTTAACATTTGGGTTTTACAGCTTGTCATTTGAAAGAAAATGGATTAGCTTTTCTTGCATACTTCTTCATCAGTTATTTACTCATTTAGGATTTATTAGCAAATTAGAATTTTCAATTTACAAAGCAAATTTTAGGAAGATGAACACTCTAACCAATTTACATCATAACATGTCAAACAAGTTAAATCACGAATATGGATCCTTGCTAGTGGAAGCCTGCGAGAAGATACATCTACCTCTCAAAGTTCAGGAGCAATCCTAACCTTGTAAATCCATTTGCACCCGAAGTTCATGCAAAGGCACTTGTTTCCTGACAAATCCATATAAAAACTAGAGAAGGTACTAAGATCTTACCATATCCAATTTTTCTCCTAATATTTATTTGTGAATTACATAGTAAGCATTTTCATCCCCTAATGACCTTTAGAATCTTAAATATCCCTGGCATTTTTACGCAATCCATATTTGGACACCCAACTGGAAAGAGAATATCATTTGACGTTCCAATAACCGGTCTTCATAATCTTAAACATTATGTCTTTTACACCTTCTAGATCTGCACACCAACTGCAAAGGGAATATCATTTGACAGATCAAGAACAGAACTTGGATGTTTTATTTGTGTGTGTTCTTTTTTGTTGCCTGCAATTTCTTTTGTGTATATTAAAGGAATGTCTTATCCAACACCTCTTTTGAAAAGCTGTGTATGAGAAAATAAAATTGGGGCAACCAATTGATGAGTCAAGTTTAACAGATTTATATTGTGCTCCTCCCCTTTGTGCTAAGTTTACATTGAGGTCCATCAAGTTTTAAGTGTCTGTTGCATGTATCAGTGATTCTATCACATAGATACACAACATTTTTTATAATTTTAGTATCTACGCACTATATAAATGTTAAATACTAAATAACAATCCCACATGTGAAACAATTGTCACTCAGATGAAGTTAATAAGGTATTGCCCAAACCAAAAGCTTTGCCAAATCTAAAATGGCTTTGAAATGAAAGTACCTAGGTGAAAGTCACTAACATCACCAGTGGCTTCGGAGTCATGCCTAGTGAGCCTCCTCTAGCTTGTGGCTGTTATCATGGATGTAATTTAGAAGATTCTGTGACTTACGAGAGAGTGGTTATTAATATTATCATGTGATGTCATTTGCAAGCTTCTTCTATCTTCTTAAGTTTATTCAGCTTTCTGCAGTAGTTTGGGAGTTGTGTTTTGCGAACCTTCTATAGCTTCTTGTTGTTATGTGATGTAAATTTACTAGGTTCTTCTATCCTCTCCAGTACAAACATCCCCAGTAGTTTCACAGTCATGCCTTTTTGGTCCTTTTCTAGCTTTGTGATTGTTATCATGTGATGTATGCAGACTTTCTAGTATTCTACTGTCTCAACTTTCTAGTAACACATACTACATCACCGTTCTGGAATCACAACTTGTGATCCTTTGAGCTTGTGGTTGTTACCATGTGATGTAATTTACTTATTCTATCCTAGCTGGTACTAACATCATCGGTAGTTTCAGTAATACAGTCTGAGCTTTGTCGAGCATGCACGCATACTGGCTTTCTATAACTTAAAAGCCTTTTCTATCCTGTACTACATCACCAACAGCTTTGGAAGCATCCCTTGTGATACTTCTCTAGTTGCTTGTTGTAATCAAGTGACACAAGTTTAACTTTACAAGCTAGTTCAATTTATAGCAGTTCACAAATTCCATGAAATATGACACAAGTTTAACTTTACAAGCTAGTTCAATTTATAGCAGTTCACAAATTCCATGAAATATGACACGAGTTTAACTTTACAAGCTAGTTCAATTTATAGCAGTGCACAAATTCCATTAAATATTCTACTATGTGAAGGTTTTCTTGAAAAATAATCATACAACTGTAAATTCTAATCAAAAAAACCTTAGTTACCCAGTTCGCTGGAAATGCCTCCCGGACTAGCACCAGTTCGAACTGGTACCTGGTCCTGGTACAGTTCGACTTCTGGTCCGGGCAGCCTCTAGAGGAGTATTCCTAGACATTTTTTACTGCATTTACTTCGTTTAGTCAATGGTTTACTTCATTTAATGGTGCAAAATGTGAATTGACAAAGAAATCAAGCCCAAGCCTAAGAGGGAGTATTCCTAGTTCAATCTAATTTTAACTCATGCTTCTAGACTTCATAAATATGTATATATATATTTTTAAAAAAAATTTACACGTTTTTTGGAACCCGAACCCAAACCCCTTTTCAAAATTTTGTCGAACTTGCAAACCGGTTCTTCGTACCCGAACTTGGAACCGAACTCAAACTGGTAACTTAGAAAAAAACCAATGCATAGATAGATAATCCATTCCCACATCCCCGTTGGAGTATGAATCCTTAAAATTCTTATATTTTTAAAATGGAAAAGAAAAAAAATCCTTACAATTCAATCATGTAAATATAAATCTTGAAATATGAATAAAAAAATCCTTGTGTTTCAGAGTCTTGCCTTTTTGGTCCTTTCTACCTTTGTGATTATTATCATGTGATGCATGCAGACTTTCGAGTATTCTACCGTCTCAACTTTCTAGTAACCTATCCTACATCACCAGTAGTTTTGGAATCACAACTTGCGATCCTTCTAGCTTGCAATTGTTACCATGTGATGTAATTTACATGTTCGATCCTCGCTGGTACTAACATCACCAGTAATTTCAGTAATACAGTCTGATCTTTGTCGAGCATGCATGTATACAGGCTTTCTATAATTTAAAAATCAAAAGCCCTTTTATTCCTGTACTACATCACCGGCAGCTTTGGAAGCATCCTTTTCTAGTTGCTTCTTGTAATCATGTGACACACGTTTAATTTACAAGCTAGTTCAAATTATAGCAGTTCATAAATTCCATGAAATACTCAACTATGTTAAGGTTTTATTGAAAAACAAGCATACAACTATAAATTCTAATTCAAAATAACCCAATGCATAGATAACCCATTCCCACATCCCCGTTCGAGCACGAATCCATAAATTTTTTATTTTTAAATGAAAAAAAAATTTGAAAAATCCTTACAATTCAATCATGTAAATACAACTCTTGAATCGTTAAAAACAAAATAAAACAATGCTTACATCTATTAAATCATGAAAAGATAAAAAAAATTAAAAATTCGTACAGCTCCTAAGTTATGAAAAATGAAAATGAAAAAACAATCTCTATTCTCTAATAAAATCAATGAAATAAATCCTTAAAACTCTTCAATCATGAAAAAGTAAAAGAATCCATACAACTCTTGCGTCATGAAAACCGAAAATGCAACTAAAAGTAATCTTTGCAACTCTTCAATCAGACAAAACAAAAATAAAATAAAAAGAACTTAAAAATCTCTCAAATGGTGAAAAACAAAAAAATAAATTCAAAATAAACATTAACCGAACATTTATACCTGGCGAATGAGATGAGGAGTAGTAATGAGGCATTTAGCGCTCCAGAGTGGATCATTGAGATCTGCGCCATGACTCTCCAGCTGCGTGGCAAGTCCTCCATCAATAACACCGCAGCCTCCTGCTTTCTGCAGAAACTCCTCCAACACCTTCGACTTTTCCCCGCTTCCAAACTTCATCGCAAATCCAAAAAATCCAACCAAAACAGACTCTCCAATGTATATTTGCAGCAACAAAGAACAAATTTAAGCCGAGCAGAGTAGGCAGAGACAGTGCAGCTTGAAAACCCCGCAATGGTAGGGTTACCGGGATGATTTTCTAAACTGGAATATGTCTCGCATCAACCATCAAACAAGATGGCGATGGCAGCGACAAGGATATACTATATAGGGTCCCCTCAGTTTCTTGTTCTATTCGTTAATCCATTAACTTACTGTTCTTATTCCATGCCGTTTCTGTCAATATCTATTCACCTTTTCTTGTCCCATTTGCAGTTGTGGAAAATCGTGTCGTACGCCACTAATCTGAACATCATCAGGGCACGATTTTCTCAAATTTGTATTGGAATTTTGGGTAGCCGTTGTGGAGATGCCATGTGATCTTCTTTGGGATAGGTGGCGTTGCGTATTGGCACGTACTAACCACTATGGTTTGTTGCTTATCCATTTCACTTATCAGCTGTCACATGATACAGAATAAGCCAAACTCTTCATACTTTTTAATGGAACATTTTTCATCTCTCGTGGTGGATGTTCCCATCAAAATTTTGATTTATTAACAGACTCACAAGTGCAAATGGAAACTTGTAAAAAGAGAACAAACTTTATTTAGTGATGGATGGCTGATATGATGTCGATGGTTTTTTTTAAAGTAAATTAAAAATTTACTAAATTTTATAATTGATTTTGATGTTATGTTAAATATTATTTAAAAATATTGTAATGACCAATTGATGACGTAATTTAATTAATTAGGTGGTACTCTACTTTAACTTACATTATTTTTTAATTTAACCTATATAGCTTCTCAAAAATGGTGGTTTTCCTCTACACTAGTTGTGAGAAAAAGAATTCTATAACTCACATCATTATTATTAATTTGTTTGTGTATATATTTTATGTTTTAATTTCATATATATGTATATCACTTTAGTTGCAAGTAAATCAAATCTTATCTTTACAATTCTTTATATTAAAAACATCTAAGTGCAAATGGAAACTTATAAAAAGAGAACAAACTTTATTTAATGATGGATAATTGATATGATTTTTCAAAAGAAAAAGTAAATTAAAAATTTACATGTTAAATATTATTAAAAAAATATTGTAATGATCAATTGATGACGTAATTTAATTAATTAGATGGTACTCTACTTTAACTTACATTATTTTTTAATTTAATCTAAATAGCTTGTCAAAAATAGTGTTTTCCTTTACACTAGTTGTGAGAAAGACACTTGCCCATAGACTAAGCAAGTACTATTGCAAATAATTTTGGATTTTTTTGTTTAACCAATAAAAACTACTATATTTGTTATTGTAATATATATTTTATATTTTGTATAGTAAAAATGTTAAATGTTTTACTTTTATCATATATAAAAATTAAAATTATTTATTAAAAATGTGATTGTTAAATAATTTGAAGTGTTATACACGAAATTTGCAGAATTCAATTATGTTGCTTTATTGTAGACAAAATACCACTCTCCAAATACATAGATCCCACATTATTATTTTTATTATTTATTTTAATATAAATTATTTTACTTATTTTTTAATTATAAATTATGATTTATAATTTTTACAATTATGATTATATTTTTACAATTATGAAAATTATATTTTTAATTTTTTTTTCTATTAACCATAATTTATATTAACTTAAAAGGAAGATATTTTTAATTTTTACAATTATAATTATTGAAATTAAACTAAATGACATTATTAAATATTCAATATATAAAATAAATTATGATTATATTTTATTTTAAAAATTTATTTTAAAGATAAATTATAATTATAATTAATTACAAAATTAAAGATGTACTTGCACTTATTATTAATTTGTTTGTGTAAATTGATTTTAAGGGGTAGATCTTTTTGGAGATTTATTTACCCTTGCTTGCAATTAGGCTGAATGTGCGTCAGTTTTTCATAAGTTTTGGAATTTAAATGTAAATGTTTACGTCTTATAAAGAAAAAGGTTCTGCTCGAATATTCCACCTAATCTAACATAATTTCGAATCTAATCCTAGGTATCTATGATGCGGACTGCTTTGGAGTAATAGAATTTTAATGTGCAAAAGATAAGATAGCGTATTTTTAATATAAGGACGTAAGTATATATTTTATGCTTTAGTTTCATATATCTATATATCACTTTAGTTGCAAGTAAATCAAATCTTATCTTTACAATTCTTTATATTAAAAAAATTGTCATTCTCTTCTTTATCTTTTGTCGTTCTTTTGAAAATTATTTTGTGTTATAGTGGCAATATGGGATATTTTGATGGGTGGAATATAATATTTGTAGAGTAAGTTACAAATAAAGTAGATGTGAGAAGTTTTGGTTTTATAATAATCTAATTAAAAATATTGTAAGATATATGATTATATGTATCATAATTTTAATGAAGAAATTAACGGTTTAATGTACTAAAAGATAGATGAACAATTAATAATAATTTATGACTAAATAAATATTATATAATAATCATATATAAATTTGAAATATTGAACATATATCTATTTTATTTATATCAATAATTTTTAATATTGAAAGTGTGTGTGTGAATTTTGTACCTGATCTGTACATACAACACTTCAGTAAAACATTAGAGGTTAGCTATAATCAAAATCGTGCAAAATTAAAATCTAATCTAACCAAGCGATTTACTGTCTTCTAGTAGGTGCGAGATTGATGTTCTTAGATTGTTATCGAGATCAGTGACCTAGACGACACTTAAACGAAAGATTTGAATGCAATTGATCTAGATATGAATTGAATGCAATTAAGCTATTTTTTAAGATTTTCTATGCAATAAGAATGATAAAAACTTGATATGAAATCTATGCTAATATGGAAATTGATCTAACAATGATATGAATCTATGCTAAATGATATGCAATGCTCAAAACTAGAAAGATCTCACAATAGCTTGGATTCGCAAAGATGATTCTTCAGACTCCAACTCGACAGCGTGAGGATGCAAATTTGTGGATGATGAGAGATGATTATGAAGAGCTGAGCCTTGTTTTTATAGAAATCCAAGGCTTTGGAGGTGCATGGATAAAAGCCATAAATCACTTAAATAACTCAGTTTGATTTTTGAGTTATTTTTAAATAAAGATAATTTAATTCACAAAAACATGCAAATCATGCAAAAATAGCTTTTTAACTCAAATTAGAGTTTAGATCAGCTTTTTGAACTCCAAAAGGATGTTGAGTTCTAAAAAGTCAACACTTTGCATTGATTTTCTAATTTGGAGTTTAACTGTTGCTTTTGAATGTCCATAATAATTATGAATTAATTAAATAAATAAAGTAATTTATGCTCAACTTAATTGATTTTTAAAAATAAATAATTGATTTATGGGTTAATCAATTATTTAATCAAACTTTTATTAAAAATTATATTATTAAATAATGACAACTTGCTTTAATTAATTAAATAAAAACTTAATCAATTATTCATAGGATATTGGATTTATTGTCAAAATTAAATAATATAATTAATAATAGATAGAATTAAATTTAATTACACAATTAAGTGACAAAATATTAAATCTAATTAATTAAATATGAAAATATTCAATTAATCAAACTTAGGATAAATGTGATTTATCACCAAATAATCATTAAATTAAAGATAATTAAGATAATTAGGAATATTGCTAGGAATATTCTCTGATGTAGAATTTAAGATAATCAATTAGGATTCGATGATGTTTAGATGTGCCTTAGATTAGGACTTTGATGTCGATTTCATTCAATATGTTGATATAGAGGCTAATGAACCTATAGCCCATTTTTGGGGTATTACAGAAAGTAGCAAAATATTAGGGTGATGTTCTTTAGTACAACGTTCAAAGGGCGACAATCAACTGAATCACATTATCAATATAATGACAGCACAGTAACAAAAACTAAATTGTTATCATGGCTTTCACATATCAAAAACTATCAAAACCCTACTAGTCGCAATAACCATAAGCAATACAACTAACATAACTATACTACCACACATATGAGAAATATTATAGAAAGGTTTAAGGTCATGGAGGGTCATAGTAGCAAATGTCCTTAACAACAAGCAAAAAAGTATCAGTATAGTAGACTGAAATTAAAACTAGGCCTCCAAGGCCATTAATAGAAAACCAGCAAAAAGAAACCAAGAACCAACATACTAAGCACCATTTCCCTTGCATTGCCTAGACAACATCATCCACACCCACTCCTCTGTTAGGAACTTAAATAGTTCCTCAAAATTGTCATCTTTGGTGCCCTGTATCATCCTACATGTCCTTCTGCAACAGACAAAGAGTGGTAGCCGAGGAATGCATAACTTTAAGGGTGAAATGCATCACCTCCTGGAACCTGTTGTCCATGTCTTTGATTTCCTTTTTAATTTCCTCGATCTCTCCCCACATATCCCCACATTTGCTACAATCCCCTTCCACTATATTTTTATCCTTGTCTTTAATAGGGGATACAACCTTGCTATCAGTCTCCATATTATGTGTGGGGTAATACACTTATTTTTTAAACTTTCTGAGATGTGAGAGGAGCTTCTATTAGTAACAGAACAAGCCTCCTTCTTGGGCATTTTCTCCTCAAGGCTCTTACTTTCGCAACCTCTAGCATCTTCAAACTCTAAATCCTCTTTTATGTTCTTCCCCTTCCCCAAGGGCTTGGTTGCAAGTCTGGTAGAGGGACCTGTCATGCCCCGCTAGGGAACCCAAAAGGACAAGACAAAAATAAGAGAAAAAGTACTTTTTTTTTTCTTTTTTAAATTCCTTAAGGGCTCGTTTGGTAGTGGACTATTTCTAGCATTTGCCTGGAATTGGCATTTGTTATTGCCCATTTCGTCGAATCCTCAGTTTGGCAGTACAATATGAAAATGGAATAGGAATGTGTTAATGCTCATTTTGGTTCAAAATGAGCATTAACATCTTCCATCTAAAAAGGTGGAATTTGGATTTGAAATTGGAATTTGAATGGACGGAAAGCAAATTTTTAAATTTTTCATGTTGGGGGGGATTTAATTTATTTTTTATTTGTGTGTGGGGGGGGATTTAATTTATTTTTTATTTGTGTGGGGGGGATTTAATTTATTTTTTATTTGTTTGGGTGGTTTGTAACTTTGATGTTTGTAAATTTTTTGCCATAATTTTTTTTCGAATTTTTTGACGAATTTTTTTTCAAATTTTTTTTTAATAATTGATTTTTGAATTTTTTGAATTTTTTCTCAAATTTTTTTTCTAAATTTTTTGTCAAATTTTGGTTGCAGTGATTGTAACTTGGTTGTCTGCCACCAACTTTGGCTACCTAAAACGGTCTACGATTACATTTTAAATTCAATTCCATTAATAAAAATGAATTATTAAATTTAAAAACATTAAAACAATTCAAAAAAAAGTTTTAAAAAAATCATACTCAAATTTCAATTCAAATTTCCAAAAGTGGAACCAAACGGTCGAAAAATAATCCAGAAATGAAAAACCGGATTATCAAATCCATGATTTGACCATTTTCAACATTTGATCAAATTCATCATTTCCTAATTCCCGCTACCAAACGGGCCCTAAGTTAACTAGGTATTAAAGTCCTAACAGGTTCCTTTACAAGATTATTCCTTTAAAACCGTTTTTTCATAGTGCATTAAGATTTAACATAAACTAAAGATAGAAATTCCTCTGATCCATTTAACCACATAAGAGAAAGTAAAGAGAGAGACAAGTGTACTAAAACAAACATTTTTTTCTTTTTCAACATGAAATAACATTAACACATTTAAATTCATAGTCTTTCAACAATTACACTTTCCATATTCTAAACCATCACTTTCTTCCAACAACAATAATACATATTGATTTTCATTCCCATAATTTTCCTAGATATACCCTTCCAAATTACATGAATGCTTACAATATACCTTCTACAATACAAAGCCTTATAGGATTACATGAATTTGAATAACAATATACAATATTTTTACAATTTTCTTTCCAAGATACAACATTAAAAATAGCGAGAAATGTCTTCAACAGCTTCAAATGCTCCATGAATAGCACAAACACAAACAATACCTCGAAAAGGATCACCACCCAACCACGTGGATCCACAAAGGTCCACTCCCCCGTGCTAGGAGATAGAACCATTGGTCACACAGGGAAACTAGGCAGTCTAAGGTTGAGGGAAAACCACCCAAACCAGAAACAAAGCAACATAAAACAAAAAACCAAGAGTGGAGTTCCCTAGGATGTTGACCAGGTGAGTGTCATCGCATAGTCCTATTTGTTGGGATCCTTCCTAGCAGTCATGTACCCTGGCGCCCTCATGTGGCCTACCCCAGTAGCTACAATGACCCCGGTACTCCAACAGGACCTATGCGGGCTATTATCTATATTTATCTTTTTAAAAGTTTATTAAATCCCTTACCCATTCCCAACCAGTTATGAATTGTATTAGGTTTTATTTTCCAAACTCACCCAAAGGTTATCCTTCTGACCTCCCCGGTCGAATCCTATGGTGAGCCACTCACCTAAGGCACCTAGGAACCTTACTCAACAAATAGGCTATCTAGGGTTTATAACTTGTCATATAAATCCCTCTCTTAGGGTCCTTTTGGTGTTTTTCTAAGGCCCATACCACTAGGACAAACCCTAACCCTCAAGTCAAAAGATGACATACAAAAAAAGTAGATCTATCATAATGATTCCAAATATAAAAGCATAAAGGTAAGTGTAGAGGGATGTACAACTCCTAGACACACCTACAAGATACAGGGTAACACTATAATCCTTCAAAATATTCAAAAAAAATTTGGAACTAACAAACATCAAAATATACACATAAGACTTAACATCCATATCTATGAATTGTTTAATTATGTTATCCAAAAATAGATTCCTAATATAGCATAAACTAGAATATAATAAATTTAGGCTTATTACAAACTTAATACACAAGTAGTTTATTGTTCACTATTAATTAAGTCAAAACTTTAATTAAATTCAAACTTAATATAAACTAAAGTTAACCTTTTAATTTATAACCATAAATTACATTATGATTTAAATTATACATCACCTTTAATGAAATAGAATAATAATAATAAATAGACCAATTCTAATTTTAATTAAATTTGAAATTTTAAACATCTTTAATTATTTATTAACCAATTTCTCTTATTTTTATTTTCTATTGATTATGTGTAGTATTATGAATTTTATTTTATAATACTACTAATTTATTATGCATATATATATTTTTATTAAATAATTTTTCCCACTTTAACAATTTTGGTTCCATATTCTTCCCTTCTCCATTAAAGAATACCCATTTTTAATTATTTATTTTCCTCCTATGATCTCTCCTTATTTTTCTCCTATCTTTCTTCCTTATTTTACTCCTATAATTTATCCTTCTTTTTCTCCTATCTTTCTACTAAAAGTTTAAAGGATAATTTTTTAAAAAGATTTAAATGATATATATATATATATATATATATCTTTCTTATTTAATTTAACAAATAACTTATTAAATAAAATCCATCAAAATAAAATATTATAAAGTTAAACATGACAACTTTTAAATATTAAAATAATTTGTAACCTTAAAACAACATATAATTTAATACGTTTATTATTTCAGTATTATTAATGTTTTAATTATTTTTAAATTTACTTATGCCTATGCAATAATTTTTAGTCCTAAAATTCAAAAAACCAACGGAGCCAGGTTCCCTACTTGTTTTATAGTAAAACATTTCTAGTAGATTATTACTAAGGCTATTATGGTTTTATTTTAATGATTTTAATTCTAACCTTCCAAAAATAAATAAACACATGGGAAGAAAACCATGAGAAAACAAAGAGAGAAGGGAGAGAGAGACACACAAAAGAGGCTTTTTCTGGATTCAGAAGCCTACCTGGATCATTTGATGGAGGTCCCTGACACAACACTTTTCCCGAGTCTAGCTTTCTCCCAATCCTTATGCAACTTCCTGAGCAATCTTTTTCTCCAACCTCCCAAAATCCCCCCTCTTATGCTCAGGGATTTCTCCCTATAAGTAAACCTCCGAGTAGTTCTAGAGGTTGAGGGTGTCGCTTCCTGTAAAGCAGCGTCCTCACCTAATTTATTGAATAAATCTAATAATAAATAAAAATAACTTAACCAATAGTTAGTTTACCCCTTAGGTAACTAACATTTACCTACCCTTCATGTACTCTCTTACCAAACTTATTAAATAATTTAACTCCACCTATATAGTTTTATTATTATTATTATTATTATTATTATAATTAATAGCAACTAACTCTTATATAAATAAAATATATATGGGTATGCTTCTCAAGGAAGTCACTAACCCAATGGCAACTTGGGATCCCTTACAAACTAGAGGTCTCGAGTTCCACTCCCACCCTCTATACTAACAAGACATACGAGAGAGAGAGAGAGAGTAGGAGTAAATATAGGAGTAGGTAATTAGTTTATTTACTTTTATATTATATTTATTATTTTTGTTTATTCACTTTGTATTTATTATATTTATCTAAAGCCACATTATACATCAAAATAAATAGAATCGTGATTATAACTAATACGCTCATAGGAACATAATTACAAACACATCAATAAATGAATATATACAGGTATGCATATACATGTGCACCCATATATGCATACTTTATATATATGATTAACACATAGAGAGAGAGAAAATAACATCATTATCCTACATATCTCATAACCAAATAAATGAGACCGACATCAAAGGTTATATAAAATAAGGAACTCAAATCAACCCAAAACCAAACCAAGAGATTGGGCAAAATAATCAAAACTATAGGGTTTTCTCGTGTGTGAACTATGGACCTTCTCCAAACAACAACAATGATTGAGGATTTTGAGGGATCGCTCAGACCTGTGAAGCCAGGTGGAGACGATGCCCGGTACCTGCAAGCCTGCATCACTGAGAAGAGATACATGTGCATAGATGCATAATAAGACATATGCGAACATATGAGCAGGATCGATACATCGTGTGGACCTCAACTAAGTGAGTAACTATGACTTTATCCTGAGTCATGAAAACACATCAATCACATATGAAATATGAGACATCATAGCTAGTAATGGTTAGATTCAAATCCTTGGGTTAGCTCTACTTCCTCATAAACATATAAAGATAAATGATTAATAAACATTAAACATTAATCATAAATGAGTGTATCTAAATCATCTGATAAGCATATCATCACCCATAAACATGAATGTAAACATATAGTTCTAATCATCATAATGCAAAATATCAAAATCAATCAAAGTATAAACATCGAAGAGGGTATTACACGACCAAGGGTACTTGTCTCTTCAATGATTTCCACATCCAAGTTAATTTGTTGTGTGTTAAATTTTTCTTTCTTTGGGGCTTTGGTTTTCAATTTCTGAGGTGGTCACTTCTCTTTTTCTCAATTGGTAACTCCACAAACATTGTATCAAGCGAATTATCTGGAGAGACTTGAGGGGTTTCACAGGTGGGCTTCTTAATGCATTTACTTTTACTTGGGCTAAGGATGTCCATCAAACTAGCTAATGGAGGGGTTAAGGAAGTTGGGGTTTCTTGCATAGTAATGGTCCGCAAAAGATAGAGTACAAGATGAAAATGGTATAACCCAAACATAAGACCTTGATGAAGAATAGTTTCTAAAGTGATTTAAATGGTCATATGATAATAGTAATAGACCCCAAACCTTTCTTCAAAGGTAAAATATTTCATAATAATCATACACTCCTAGCCTAGGGCTTTGGTAATTCATCCCAGTTGTATCCTCCCCGTAATTTCACAAGTTGTTCCTTTCCATGAAAGAATTAGTTGAGGTTGGCCATGTTAGAAACCTTGCTCGTCTTCTTCCATTTCTACCCTTCTGTCGAAAGGCCAGTGACCTACACAATGACCTCTTCATTAACCTCAAACAAGATACCCCCATGGTGACTCTTCTCACAGCCTAAGAAAAGATAAATTATTGGGAAAGGCTTTAATCAAAGTTGGTCATGTAGTCAATGAATTGGGTGATTATGCCTTCTTTACAAACATGAAAAACCTCGGCATTACTCTTGTAGTCATCATATTTATCAGGATCAACACAAACCAGATCCCCCTATGTTATTAACAACTAGGTCTGGAGTATTTATGAAAACAAGAGGAGCAATGTGAGCTTGATGAGAGATGTTGTAGAGCTTCAAAAATCCCAAATTAAACTCAGTAGATAAAAATGGCACAATAACCCTAAATAAATGATGATAATGAGTTCTTTTATCACATTTAGTGCCTCTATCTACATTTGAATCTGAGTAGTCAGTTCCCCTATGTGAATAGTCCTTCATCCAACACATGATGTGGTTGATATTAAGTTGAAGCCAGGGATGTAATCTAAGAAAAAAAATTGAGCACATTTGAAATTATTAATGTAACTCCCAAGGAATTGGCCTTTCCCTATACTCAAATCAAAAGATTGCCACATTAAATCATCATGGAAAGGCATTAGGTGACATGTACAATCCAAGTACATATCATGTGGCCACCTTATAGATAATTAAAAATAGGCAAAAAATGGATAGTAATTCAAATTTTAAACACCTGCCAACTTTACAAGGTGAAGCCCAAGATCCTAGAGAAGGGCCCAAACAAAAAAGTTAGCAATATCTATTAGAAACTAGGGTGGATTTTTCCTTCCCTAAAAGGGACTTAGTGGAGTCAGGTGGGGAATGAACCATTCTCCAATAGTGTAACCCCATCAGCTCAAGTTCAATAGCAGTAATTGAGTCGGCCACAACATTTCCCTCTTTAAATGTATGTTGTATGACAAAATCATCAAAATCTACTAAGAGAGATCTTACATCCTTTAGTATTTCCTCCACTTTCCAACCTTACATTATTGCGCCTTTAGTTGATTCTATAATTAACTTAGAGTCACCTTAAATTTCCAAGGCTCTAATGCCAATCAACAGAGCTATCTTTAGGCCCCAAAATAGGGTCATCCCCTTCACCTGATTGTTGGTATAGCTCCCAAAACTTCCAATGTAAGTAGCCACCAAGTTTCCCTTGTGATCCCTAATCACACCTCCTCCAACAGCCAAGACCAATTCAGTTTCCTGGTCAAAGTTTAGTTTAAACTAGGGTGGGCGAGGAGTTTTTCAAATAGTTATTTTCCTAGCAATTGCTTTTGAGATATCAAACTTTTGAAACTCCCTCGAAAGGTTCCAACAGTCCACAAGCTTACAATCCTAGGAAAAAGGAGGATTACTGGGAATTTTCCAGCTACTTACTACCACATTTTCCAACAAAATCTTGTTGAAGATTGAAAGCACATTATCAATAATGTCCCTAAAAATCCTATTATTCTTCTCTTTCCACATACACCAACAAACATGTGGAGGTATTTGTTGCCAGAGCTTCCTAACGAGGGGATGATTTGACAAGCTTTTCCAATTAAGACTATTATTTTGTATATCCTTGCCAAACACCCATTAGAGACTAAAATTTTGCACAATGTTGCACTAGATGTATGTGGAAAATTGATAGTGAATAGAAAGTTGTTGAATTGTCTCTTCCTCCACCTTACAAAGGATACATCTATTAGGAAGCCAAAAGCCTCCTTTAACCAAATTATCTTGAGTTTAAAAAATCGTGTATCGAGGCCCACTAGAAAAAAATGATTTTAGGAATGAGTTACGAATTTGATACCTTCTTCCAGCAATCAAGGTCAGTATTGTACTTGATCAATATATTATAAGATGACTTAATCAAGAAGGCCCCTATTTTATTCTTTGCCCAAATAAATGTATCTTCTCTAGGGAAGAGAGGAAGTCAAACCTCCATCATCCAAGACTGCAGTCTACTAACTTTGGGTGAAAGATCAGTTAAATCTCTAACACTTAGCTCCATGAGTTTACATTTACCTCCCGGGGTGATATAATCAGCAATGTAAGTCCCAAAGTAGCTCTTCATTCTTCTCATTAAGTAATAAAAAAAGGCCACCAGTAAGGGGTTTATCCCCTATCCAACAATATTCCCAAAATCTGATAGTTCTATTATTGCCTATTTTCCATTTTAGGCCTTCCCTAATATAGGATCTACTTTTGAGGATGTCATTCTGTATTGATCCAGTCAGTAAGTCATATGAGTCAAGGGCTCTATGAAAAATGTCACTATTAAAGTATTTCACCGTCATGGATTTACTCCAATCCACAAAACCAATAGCCAGATTCCAACCTACCTTGGCAATTAAAAATTTGTTTAGGTTTGTCAGCTTCATAATCCCAAGATCTCCCAAACATTTGGGTTTACAAATTCCCAATTGATAAGCATCATTCTCTTTTTTCCTTCAACACCAGTCCAAAGGAAAGTTTGTTGGATTCTCTCTAGTTTTTCAGCCATAACCCTAATATTTTGAGGAGAGATAGGAAGTAAATAAAAATTCCTCACAGGGATGTTGATAGTAGTTGGAGTTTCCCAACACCACTCAAGAGTTTACCTTTCCATCTAGCAAAATTTCTTTGAATTCTCTCAAGAATAGTATTCCAAAAGGTTGATGTAACCTCCTTGATCATGAGAGGTGGGCCCTGTATGCACCCTAAAATGGTCACCTAGACTTTGGGCCCCATTTATTTGATTTATTTATCCTAAATCAATTTTATCAATAATCAATATTTTCAACATTATCAATTTCTTGATCAAGTCTTAATTTTAATCATATATTAGATTTTTATCCTTGGGCTAACCATTTTATCCTAAGTCTTTATTTAATTAAAAGGAATATTTCCTCCCCTTTTATTAAATAAAAAGCCCCCACTTTTCTTCTTATCTTAAGTTGCACAAATAAAGTATTATTCCTATTTTATAAAAAGGAGAAAAGCACTTTTTGTCTCATATGGACATAAAGTCAACTCCTATTTTCCTATTGGAGGATACTTGTGCACATGGATTGCTCCTCTTTCAAGCTCCACCGTTGATTAAGACTTTTGCCTTTTAATCTCATTGGTCCATTTCACCTCATTTCTTATAAAAGGAGAGCTCTCTCCCTCATTTTAGGTCACTTGTTTTTATGCTAACTCTATGCTGCAGTAATTCTTGAAGACTTTGGAGCTTTTTGGAGATCATTGTTGCATTACATCTTAGAGTTCTTCATTTGCTTCATAGTTTAGTTTCCATTCTTGCATAGTAGTTCATGTTTATGCTTTCATAGCTTAGATTTCACTTTCAAGCTTTAGAATAACTCATCTAGCTTAATAGGAAGGGTTGTAACACATTGTTATTTCCATTTCATAGCTTAGTTTGTACTTCCATTTTCATAGCATAGCTTGCACATTTGCATTCTCATTCTTAGCTTGCATTGCATTTCATTTTCATTTGATTCTTTGGAGATATTGGCACTCTTGCCCTTGTCCTCATTCGAATCTCTCATTGTATGGTTGAATAGCAAGGTCACAAGCTCAATAGCTCTAGCTGAGAGCAAATTCATAATCTTGCAACTCCATGCATAGAGAGCTATGGATCAATTTGTGAGGGCTCATTCTTGAGTTCTTGCATGTAAGGATTCATAGAAGTGCACTACTTTTGTGTGTACATTTTTTGGCGCCCACCGTGGGGCAGAGTAGATAAACTTTGTCCTTTAGTTTCTTGCATTTTCGTCATTTTTTTCGGATTAATTTGTGGAAATTCTACATTCTCTGGTTTTCTGTCTTAGAGTATCGCATGACACTTCTCAGGTATATCGCGCGATATACCTTATAATACCAGTGCGACACTTCATGTCTCAGAAGAGTCACACGCATGTATTGAGGTTTATCACCTGGTGTCGTGCGAAGTATCACCCGCTTATTGTGCAGTATATCACCCAGACTGAGGTATATCACCCAGATACAGGAAACTGTGTCACGCGATACTAGTGAAGTCTGAGGTATATCGCCTGATATAGTAGAGAGCTAGATTTTGAGTTTTATCAGCCAAATTTGATCACATTTAGTTTGTTGGCTTACTTTGATGCATTTAAACAGGGTTAATTTACATTTTTTAATCTAAATTGATCAGGTTTTTACATTGCTTTCACTTAGATTTTGGTTTTCCTAACCCTAGTTGTCTAACAAGTGGTTGTAGGAGCTTTGCTTGAAAGGAAATCGCTATAAATCGCATGTCAAAGAGGGCTACTAACATTTTTGCAGGGCTGCCCAAAGCATAAACAAAAGCAAAAAGAAAATTTTTTAAAGTGTTTGTGATTTATTTCCTTTCAAGTGTGGCATTTACTAATTGTATTAGGAACTTTAATACCTTGTGAAAGAGATTTTGAGGTGGTAGGAGAAGTATGCTCTTCACCTTTAGGTGAACCAGAAAATCTTGACCCATCTTAAGGTTTTGGAAGCAAGGGGGTAATTAAATTTGCTTGGTGTGTTTGGGAGAAGTTTTTGAGATAGGGGAGAATGCTCTTCACCTTTAGGTGAACCAGAAAATCTTGACCCATCTTAAGGTCTTGGAAGCAAGGGGGTAATTAAATTTGCTTGGTGTGTTTGGGAGAAGTTTTTGAGATAGGGGAGAATGCTCTTCACCCTTGTGGTGAACCAAAAACCTTGAACCTCAAAAATCATCCACTTTTTGTTTAGTTTAGGATCCTTTAGTGGGCCTGCTTTTGAGCAATTAAGAGGAATGACCCAAGTGGGGACAAGCTAATACCGAGCTATTCCAACCCACTATAAACTCAAGGCTATCAAGGACACAAAACCTTGGTAGACATAACACTTGTCTTCGCTTGATGTGAGTAGCTCATGAGATTGCGACCATGGGGAAAACATTGAGCAAGAATGCTTAAGGTACTCTTGAGGCCGCGAGGTCTGAGTCCTCTTTGAGGAGCAAGAGGGGTGTTGTGAATGGAAGCCCTTATTAAGAACCTTTAGATAGAAGCCACCTTATTTAACCGCTTATCTTCTTAGTGCAAGGATTGATCCAAGTGGAACAACCCAGATCACCTTAAGATACTCACCATATGTGTTCCTTTGGTTGTGTCTTTGGCACTTCCATGACAAAGCCAACATCTATTGTGGGTAACCACTTTGTGTGAGGCAAGGGAACACCAAGTTGTGGGCTAAGTTCGTAAGTATTGAGCCTTGACTTTTTAGGATAGATTTTCTTGAATTGTCTTCGATTGTGTGATACTAGTGTAAACATTCTCAATATACAAACAATCGGTAGCATTCATAGGGTGCAATTTTATTTTTGATATCACAAGTGTTTGTCTTGGCAAGGTTGCTTTTGCCCTTGTTTCAAGTGTTTTGAGACATGTTTAATCCCTCACTATTTGCAAACTTGCCAAAATTCTGCTGATATTGTGATTGAGATCGAAAACATCAACCCTCAAACTGAAAATTTTGACCAAACAGACCCAAAAATGCAAATTTTACATAGTTCTAGTCAAGAGTTAAACAATTTTGCAACAGTATCGCCTGCTTTGAGAAGAAACATCGCGTGATAGTTCACCCCTGCTGGACTATTGCCCGACCTGCCTGGTGTTTATCGCCCGGATATTGTGAGGTCTATCACCTGGTGTAAGGCAAAGTATCACCCAGTTATAGGTGTATCGCCCTGTTAGCCTGGAGTATATCGCCTGGGTAGTTTTTGTTGTGCTTTCAATTTGGTCAGTTTCAATTGTTGTTAGTCAGGTTAGGTCTTTGAGTAGGTTTTTTACTCTGTCATTAGAGACCTGTCTTGGCTCTAAATTTTTGGTTTTAGTCCTCTAGGATAGCATCATCTGATTTACAAGGTCACTTTGGGAATAATTGTCAAGTTAGAAGGCCATTCTTGGTGACAAAGTTTATCTCTAGGATTGTTAGCTACATTCTTGGAAAATTTTAGTACTCTTATTGTCCAAATCGCTTTCATTTAAATCTCAATTTCAATTATATTTTGGCCTAGTCCAACCTCCTAGTTCAAAAGTGCAAGGGTAGTCACCCTTTGATTTGAAGCACCTCTTTGACAGTGTTGGTAAAGCCCCTTTCATATTTCTATCTTTTCATTTCTCTTTGGACAATAGAGAACTTTGATTATCCTAGTTTGGTGTTGACACTTTGAGAGGTCATCTTATCATTAAGAGTCTCTTTCTTTCATTTCAGTTACAACAAGGTACCAAGTCAATCAAGGGAAGTGACCTCCTGTTATCTTTAGCCAGTTACCACCAGTTAAGACTCGTCAACAGCATAAGGGAAAATGACCCCTTTTTGATCAATCTCCTAAGAGTGAATCTGAGGTTTGTTTTAATCCAAAGGGTAATCCTAGTGAAGTGAGCACCTCTTTAGCACCACTTTCATCAAGTATGGATATGAGTTACACTTTCACTCGACAACAAAGAGAAGCCATGAATCAAACTCTTGAGGATATTTTCCAATGACATAGGAGTACCAGAGAGCATGGTGGTTCTTCTCATGCTAGTCCACCTGGGTCACCCCCCAACAACACAAGATATTTTGATGCTCACCAATGAGCTGCAAGACATTACCAACAAACTCACTCAGATTCAGGGTCACAACACGAGGACCAAAATAATGAGTCTAGTGACCACCACATCAATGTAGCCAACGCAATAAGGTATTCAAGACAACCTTCTCCACTTAACGATACCTCTTGATATGTGAATACGAGGTTGAAAAGCATTGAAAGGGAGAAGCAAGCCTATCTAAATGAACAAGCTGCCAAAAAGGAGAAATTTAGACAACTAGAGGAAGAGGAACGTGCATTATTAGACATAAGAAAAAGGGTCACCCAAAAAGAAGAAGATAGGCTCTATGCACAAAAACTCCAAAATCAATTTAATGGGAGGGGTACCAATAGTGGGACCAACTCACCCCCATCTACCCCTTCACCAAGTCCTAGAAGAAGGTCAAGGACGCCCTCAAGATCCCCAAGTCCTAGAGGTAGAAGAACTTCAAGATATGATCACCATAAGAGACAATCGTCTCCTAGACTTTCAAAACAACCCTCTCAACGAGCACATCATGGCTCACAACATGGAGGAAGTTATGCCGACTTCAATCATATAGATTTTATGACTATGCCACAAGAACCATCCTTTCAAGCATATGTAGAAAGGTATGTGGAACAAAACAAGGATCAGTTCCTAGAAAGTCTCATCAACAAAGGTGCTAAGGTCCCATACAATTTTGATGTGGACCGAAAGGTAAAGAAGCAAGATCCATCAACTAATGAGGTGATCAAACAACTTGAAAGGGATATAGAAAGGATGAGGGCTCCTAAGAGAGCATTTAATTTGGATTCCATATGTCCCAACCCAATCGACAAGAGTGTGGTGTTGGTTGAGTTTCCTAAGAAAATTGAGTTTCCAACCTATGACAAATATGATGGCGTTGGTGATCCTCATGACCATGTTAGAAAATTCTATATAATGAGCTTTTCTTTTCACCATGAAGACTCCTATTTGATGAGATTATTTCCAAGGAGCCTCAAGGGTCAAGCCATGGAGTGGTTTACTAACCTTACTCCTCCAGTTAAGACATTTAAAGATCTTGTGGAAAGATTTGTCCAACATTTTGCTTACAACTTATCAAGGTCAGTCACCATGCTTGATTTGTGCAAACTCAAGTAGAATCAAGGGGAATCCTTTGTTACCTTTCTACAAAGATGGAGACGTTTGTGCTCGAAATATCCAAGGACAATTCCTGAGGAGGAAAGAATAGACATCATTGTGAGCAATTTAATACCAGAGCTAAGGTATGAGGTCAGGAAGATCCCATTTAATTTTTTTGATACCATGGTGGAAGTGGCATGTCACATAGAGGATGTCCTAAAAGAACAAGGAATTTTGGCTAAACCAACTAATAACAACAATGGACAAAACAACAACAATAATGGTAATAAGGACAAAAAGAACCCTTATTGGAACAAGAATAAGCAAGTGGTCAATGACGGAGTTGTTGACTCATCTCAACCTAAGAATGAAGGAGTTCTTAATCTCTCCAATGCAGTCCAAGCCATGAAGCTACAAACATCTTCAACACAACAAGAGAATAAACCCAAGTATCAAGCGAGACCTAAAATAGAAAAGAGGTAATTTACCAAACTTGGGGACTCCTATGCAAACATTTTCAAGATGTTAACTGCTCATAATTTGGCGCACCCCCAAGATCCTGCAAAGCACCGCATACCAGATCCTAAGCCTCATTGGTGGGATGAGAAGGCCTTTTGTGTCTTTCACAATGGAATTGGACATAATATAGAAAATTGTTTTAAACTTAAACATCTTGTCCAAGATCTCATTGAAAGTGGACGATTACAAGTTGATGGTTTAACCACTAATGCGGATCATAAAGCTTTTAAAGAACCCTTGCCCAAATATGAGAAAGGAGAGAATTCTAACAACAAGAATGGCAAGGCTGCTATCAACTACACCTACACAAATGCTGAAAATGTTATTAATATGCTTGAAGTTGTTGGTGACAATGTCAACATGATGAGAGGGAAAAACCCTTATGGATATGATGTGGATTCAAAACTTATGCTTGATGAAGGACCCATTGTGGTCCTAAGAGGTCCTCACTCACAAAGGATGTCTCAACCCCTCAATGTTGTCGCTAAAAGCCAGTCTCAAGCTCCCATTGTTATTAGAGGTCCTAACTCTAGTAAGTCTAAGCAGCCAATGTCAAAGGGTGTTCTTCCAAAATCTGTTGTTGCTCCTAAGTTGAATTATAATCTTGTTGACCAATTACAACATACACCAGCATAGATTTCAATCTTTGAGATTTTGGAACTGTCCCCTAAGCATAAGCGTGTCCTTGAGGATGCCTTGCGAGCGGCTAATGTCCCTAATGATATAAATGTAGATCAATTCCAGATTATGGTCAACCACTTGGCTAGCCCTCACTACCTTACATTCTCAGAAGAAGATGACAAGTCATTAAGCCACCCACACAATTTGGCCCTTCATATAGAGGTTATGATCCACAAGACCCATTTCAGGCGTGTGTTGATAGATGGGGGTGCTGGGCTTAATATTTGTTCTTTGAGCTTATTGAAGGCCTTGGGTTATTTAGAAGAAGTCATTGACACAAGGAAGAAAATAACTATCAAGGCTTATGATGAAGCGGAATGTAGTTCTAAAGGATTGGCCATTCTTCCTATCCGAATTGGTCTTGTAGAGAAAGATATTTTGTTCCAGATTGTTGATGTTGGTCCTTTGGCTTACAATATTTTGTTAGGTAGACCATGGATACATGAGATGCAAGCAGTCATGTCTACCTATCATCAGTGTGTAAAATTCCCTTACAATGGAATAAAAGTTTGCATACCTGGAGACAACACACTGTCAGTCAACACAATTTCAGCAGGGTCTCACATTCCTTTGAATAGGGAGGCTAACACTTTTGATACTGAATTTGAACAATGAAAGAATAAATTCAAGACCATAGATCTTGGTATGGAGGATTACAAATTGGATTCATTCACAAAATTTCCAATTTCCCTTAGGTCTTATGGGAAACCTTCTCAAGAAATGAAGCCCTCATCTTTAGCCATGACATTGTTCGATAAGTTTGTGGAATCCTCAGTTCCGATTCAAGAAGAAAAAGAAGAGGTTGTCGTCAGGGATTGGATTTACCGAGAAGAGAAATACCTACATAATGAGAATTTTGCACCTTCCCCTAGAGCTTATGGGAGAGGGTATACATTGGTCAAGAATATGGGTTATCCAGGACAGGGTCCCCTTAGTCATAGGCTGGATGCTAGGGCTGAACCTCTTAACCATGCCCTTTTTGGATGAAGGAATAAGTCAATAGTTGGCTTAGGTTTTGAAAATAAGAAACAAAAAAGTGTCCCTGTCTCAGCTGCGACGGACAGTGACAATGACTCAGACTACACACCTAATCTCTCTAATCAACAAGACATGTCTGATGATTGGGTGCCTTCAACAAATCTCCTCTGGGGAGATTCACAAGATTTGACAACTAACAGTATGAATGCTAGATTGACAATGGGCAGTGTTGCTATCCTAGCTGCGACGGATAGTAACAATGCTAGTGTTAGAGAAGGGGAAACTCTTCCCAATCTTGAGGCTTCTACATCACAAGGCCCAAATAATGATTCAGAAACAGACTCACATGAGTTCGAATGGGACTCACTTTCAGATGCAACAGTTGATTTGGACATGGATGTTGTCCATACTTATAGTACTCAACCTGATGTTACCAACGAGCCTAGTGTAGGACTAGAGGATTGGACTCCTCGAATTACCTTAGTGGACGACGCTTCGTTTGATAGGACAAATCCTAATTTGGGTATCTTAGGAGGGGACCGGATGAATCCCGATTGTATGGTCACCAGAGATAACACCTTCCACATACACAATGTTGAACCAGTCATTGACCTACCCCTTGTTCATTTCCACCTAATTGACTGGTCTCAGCGACATCAAGAGCCTAAACTTCTCACTTTTCAGAATGACTATGAAATTGCCTGTTATCTAAATGCTCTTGAACCTGTAGTCTCTTCCACCAGCGAACTGACAACAAGTATGATGGAGCCTGATATTAAGTGCCTCAGTCTAAAAATAAAAGAAAAAGAAAAAAAGAAAGATGGTTCTAATGGCGAAAACCACTTTGTGGTGGTGTCAGAACCCAAAATAGTAAAAAGAAAAGACGTATCCGAAGGTGAAAACCTTTTTGAGGCGCCTAAGGATGGGATACTTAATAACTTGCCAAGTTACTTCCAAGATAGGTCATTAGTTCTCATTGAGCCCACACAACCAGTCAATTTGAATATAGAAGAGGCTCCCCAAATAGTGCACCTAGCTCAGTCTCTATCAGTTGGAGAAAAAGAGGCATATACAAAATTTTTGCAAAAGAAGAAAATCAACTTTGCTTGGACATATTCTGATATGTCGGGGCTTGACACTGATCTTATTATGCATCATCTATCTATAGCTCCAGGAATAAAACCGGTTAAACAAAAGTTGAGGAAAATGCATCCTCACATAGCTCTTCTTGTTAAAGCTAAATTAGAAAAGCTCTTACGCGCAGGATTCATTCAAGCTATCGACTATGCTGAGTGGATCTCCAATATTGTTCCAGTTTCAAAACATGATGGGTCCATTCGCATTTGCACAGACTTCAGAGACCTCAACAAAGAATGCCCAAAGGATGACTTTCCACTCCCTAACATAGACATGATAGTGGATATGACCGCGGGCTATCAGATATACTCTTTAATGGATGGCTTTTCCAGATATAACCAAATAAAAATAGCTCCCGAAGATCAAGAGAAAACAACTTTCACATGTGCATGGGGAACCTATTGTTCGAACGTCATGCCATTTGGCCTAAAGAATGCAGGAGCAACATACCAGCGAGCTATGACCATAATTTTTCATGATATGATGCATAAGAACATGGAAGATTATGTGGATGATACCTTGGCTAAATCTAGAAAATGGGACACACACCTTGACGATTTGGAAGTAATTCTAGATCACATGGCACAGTTTCAGCTTATATTGAATCCAAAAAAGCATGCATTTGGAGTTGCCTCAGGTAAACTCCTAGGATTCATAATTTCAGCAAAAGGAATAGAGGTTGATCCCGAAAAGGTCCAAGCTATATTAGATATGCCACCGTCAAGAAATATCAGTCAAATGAGAAGTCTTCAGTCGATCAGGAGGTTTATTTCTCAGCTTGCAGACAGAGCACAACCTTTTAATAAGACATTGCATAAGGGTGCTTCTTGCGTGTGGAATGAGGAATGCCAAAAGAGCCTAGATCAAATTAAACAATACTTGGCTAATCCTCCAATTTTGATGCTGCCTATTCCAGGGAAACCATTGATTTTATATATTTCAGCAACAGAGTCTTCCTTAGGGGTATTGTTGGCTCAATTAGATGATACTGGGAAAGAAAGGGCCATTTACTACACTAGTCGTACTCTAGTATCTTATGAGATCAATTATAATAGCATTGAAAAGTCTTGTCTGGTAGTAGTGTTTGCTTCCCAAAAGTTGCAACACTATATGCTTGCTCATACTATACATTTGGTTGCAAAAATTGATCCTCTTAAGTACTTTCTTAGTAAGGCTGCCCTCACGGGTAGGCTTGCCAAGTGGATGATGGTTTTATCTGAATTTGATATAGAGTACATTGAAAGAAAGGCCATAAAAGGGCAAGCTATTGCTGACCAATTAGTTGACTTTCCAGTTAAGGATAGTATGCCTATTCAAGGAGAATTCCCAGATGAACACATACTGTATATGACTACCCGCACTTGGAAGATGTTCTTTGATGGTTCCCACATGCAAAATGGATCAGGTGCTGGAGTATTATTTGTCTCTCCACATGGGTACAACATTCCAAAGTCTTACAAACTTTTATTCTCATGTACAAATAATATTGTTGAATATGAAGCTTTGACCAATGGATTGAAAATGGCTATAGAATGGAACATAACATAATTACATGTCTTTGGGGATTCACAGTTAATTATCAACCAATTCAATGAGGAGTATCAAACCAAGGATGATAAATTGGTACCTTACAAAAAGATGGTTGAATCATTGAGACGTTACTTTACATTTGTGACATTTCAACAGATCCCTAGGACAGAGAACAAAGTTGCAGATGCTATGGCCACATTAGCTTCACTCCTTCAGTTGGAACAACATGAATCAAGATTTGAATTACTGGTGGAAGAGCTACACCATTCCATATTTGACTCATCTGAAAGCAATGTCATTTGTACCCTTGTCACACATGAGTCTTCCCGCTATGTTGCTATCTATTCATATCTACGCGATGGCATCATCCCTGACACTTTCAACCATTCTAAATGTCGAAACCTCATTCGTAATGCCTCTCGCCACACCCTTATCTCTAGTGATTTATATAGGAGGGGTTTAGATGGGACACTTCTTAGGTTCTTGGAAAAGGAGGAATCCAACCAAGCGTTAACAGACATCCACGAGGGCATTTGTGGTGGACATTCTAATGGTCTTGCCATGGCCCAAAGGTTGCTTAGGGCAGGGTATTACTAGCCCATAATGCAGACAGATGTAGTAGCTTTCACTAAGTCTTGTGAGAAATGTCAAAAATATGGAAACCTGATTCATGCGCCAGGTAGGGAGCTAATTCCTTCCATTTCTCATTGGCCATTTCAGCACTGGGCCTTTGACCTTGTTGGAAAAATTCACCCCAACTCATTAGGTGGACATAAGTTTATCATCACAGCTACTGATTATTTCACAAAACGGGTAGAGGCAGTCCCTCTTTCTGTTGCCTCGGGCAAAACAGTTTCACTCTTTATCTTGAATCATATTATTTACCGATTTGGAGTGCCTTCTGAGATTATTACTGATAATGGAGGACAATTCAAGAACAAGGACCTAAAGCATTTATGCAAAAAGTTTAAAATCAAACAGCATTGGTCCTCTATCTATTTTCCACAGGGAAACGGACAGGCAGAAGCCTCTAATAAAACCATTCTTAAAATCCTTCATAGAATAGTCCACAAGAATGGTAGAGATTGGCACTTACAAATCAATCCGGCACTATGGGCCTATAGAACTAGCATTCATACACCTACAGGAGCTACTCCTTTTGCTCTTACCTATGGCGCTGAAGCAATGTTGCCTTTAGAAGTAGAGATACCTTCACTTAGAGTCTCACTCAAAGGTTTAATTACAAATGAGGATTACCACACCATGAGGTTGCAAGAACTAGAACTTCTAGATGAGAAGCGTAAGGCTTTCTTTGATCACATGAGAGTATACCAGAAGCGTATGTCCAAAGCATTCAACAAGAAGGTTCACCCTAGGGAATTTCAGATAGGTGATCTTGTTTTGAGAGAAAACCCTAAGAATGACTAGAACATAGAACAAAAGGGCAAGTTTGAACCTAATTGGCTTGGACCATACATTATTACAGCAACTTTTGGTACAGGTGCATATTTACTGTCGAATGAAGATGGAGAACAGCTCCCTGAGCCCATCAACATTTTGCACCTAAAGAAGTTCTATCCTTGATGCCCATTTCTGTCTAGGGGCATCCTTTGTACATATTTATTGATCCTAAAAAAATACCAAAAAAATATATATATGATGCTGAAAAAATCCTAAAAAGCATATACAATCCTGAAAAAATACAAAAAAATTAAAAAATAGCAAAAAGATTCAAAAAAATAGAAAAAGTGCCTTGGTGAAAACTTGGAAACAGGCGCCTTGGTAGCAAAAATCCAAAAAAATGAAAAAAAGAAAAAAGAAAATTGCAATAAATCCAAGTGGTGAAAACCTGGAAACAGGCGCTACTTGAGGCCTTTTGCACCCCTATTTCTTAGCATGCATCCTTGACACTGAGCCTTTCTCCATCATACCTTGACCTTATTTGGCTTAGTCTGGAATTGGTCTTTACCTTTGTCTAGGGGGCATAACTATTTTCATAGGTCCTTTAGGTGCATTTGTCTCTTGGGGCATTTCACAATAGGTGTTTTTCAACACCACCCCAAATAGTGTTTCTCAACACTACCCTTGTGTCGAGTGTTTCTTAACACCTATCAGATGTCTTACCCAACAGTCTAGTATGATGTGGCATTGCTCATTTGCAAATGTGATACTCAAAGTTTGACTCTATGACCAACACGCACACACTTAAACAATCAACTCATTGAGATATGTTGACTTTATTTTCCTTTGTGTGCTGTCTATGCAGATTTCTTTGATGAGTGGTCTCTCCCTGAGAAGTTTTCGATGATGCATAGCTAGAAGACTGAGGGTATGAAAACATGTTTTATTTCTTTATCTACTTGTGGGTATATTTTGTTGATCCTAACTGTCATGAGCATTTATGTTGGTCTTACTTGACACTTGGGGTTGACAAGGTATTATCCTTGACTGTTTTGCGAGTGCATGCTTCTAGTTATCCTGACTTTCATGTGTCTTGATACAAACATAATCTCTCCATATCAAACTTAGCTGATCTCACTGCACTAGTCATCTTGACCTACATGTCCTTGATGCCTAGGTGGGATTTCCACATTTCTATCTGATAAAGATCATATTCATATCCACATAGTTATGCTAGTGTGCATTGTATGATCTTGCGACGCTACCAATAACGCTCAATGATGATAATTAGATGTCTATAGGTGTTGTGACCTTGCAAGTCAACCACTTTCATAGTAGCTTGCATTTTTAGGTTCGTGTTAGTCTAGTTTTGCATTTTTGCATATGGAGAGAGCTCTCCTTTTTCATCTTACGTGGACTTGTCAGTCGACTGCACTCACCTTTCCTTCTTCTCGATCATGTCTTTCACTCCTTGTCTTTTTCATCTCGAACATGTTCCTGTTCATCACAAGGGGTTAATCATATCATCATATCTATATCACAACTGTCATTTTCAGAAACATGAGTCTATATCATACACATGAGAATCAAACATACATCTATGAGAGAGAACATACATGAGCATATACATAAACACTTTGAGCAAAATGACAAGATAATATACATAAACTGATACATCCATCACAAGTGAGACATAAACACATGATATATCAAAAATTCAATAATCTCATATATAAATCAATGTCATGATACAATATACAATATGGGATCCCAAAATCTGGATCAATGTCTCAAGATATGTCTAAATATCTAACAACCTCAGACCTAAACCTAGGACTTGCTACCACCCTCGTGAGGAGCTCGTGGTGGTGGAGGGGGCATGGCTCTCCTATCAAGTACCATATCTGATGCCCCTACCCTCTGAGAGTATGATGGTGCTCTCTGATCCTTTGGAATGGCCTGAAGGTAGAGTCTATGATAGTATGCTACTCTCACCGTCTCCCGTCGGATCTCTAGAGCATCTGCCTATGCCACCACCTCGTGACGTGCTATCTCTACCCTGAGATTGGCTATCTACTAATCTCTCTCTACTCTCAGATCTGCTAGTTGTTGATCCCTCATAGCTATATTAATCCTCAGCTGCTACATCTCTATCTCCAAAGCCTGTATCCGAGCTCTCAGATCCTCCCCACCCATAGGCTGATCCTGTTGTACCTCTGCCTGCCGGTGAGCAAGTCTCGCCTCATCCTCAGGAGTCATCGATCTCCATCCCCGTGACTATTTTTGGCCACCTGATCTGGATCCCTCCCCTCTCTCCATCCCCCTCCCTCTCCCCCTCCCACCATCTCCGTCGTCCCCCCCAACATCACCCTCATCTCCACCCTGAATTGGTCCCTGTGCATCTGGTACGATAAACTGAGGGAATGGCACCCTGCGTCTCTCAGCCCTGTATGCTGCATCTACTCCTGCGTTCACCATATCTGGGAGATACTCCCAAGGCTCCCTCCTGATAGCAGTTGTGTCATGCATTGCCTGCTGGTAATCTAGCATCGGCAGCCACCCATGACCCTCCTCATCTCAGGCCCGTGCATATGTAGTAGTCTCCATGGAAACTCACTGTTGGCGCCCAAACTGCCTCCAAACCTGAGTGATGTAGAATCTCTCAACAATATCTGAGTGTCGGCCTACTAGTGGCCGAGTACACAACATGTAACTCATCTCATCCTCAGCATCACTCCATCCCTCGGCATCCCTATATGGCCTCCATGTGATAGAGGTCATCTCATCTAGTATCCACCTGTAGTATGTCACATCCCTAGTATGGGCATGTGATATGTATCCTGTGTACCTGTATATATATGGGTATCTCCGCTCCCTAGGCTGAACTCTGGGGTGTATCACAGCGATATGCTCCCAAGCCCACACCTATGCCAAGATGGCACCGCAAGCCCATGTTCGACCATCCTTATAGAGGATCTCGTGCAACTCATGATACATCTCTACTAGTATGGTCGGACCCCATGCCATGCGTCGAGGTCTGCCTACCAAGTCTATTAGTAACCTGACCCATTCGAGCAGGAATCCCTTCTAACTGCGATCACTCATCAGGATCTGTGAAATGATAGATGCCACAATACATGGCATTAGAAAATCTCTGTCAAAGTCATCTAGCAGCCGCTCCCAGCTGACGTGCCGATCAAGGATAGTCACATCCTGGAACATCTCCTGGATCAACCGTCGCCCCTCAGTCGCATCCTGATCATAGTATACCTATGCCATCACATGAATCATGTCAGTTTCTATGGAAACATTACATTTATGACTAGCTCTCAAAATATGATTATACTCACAGGCTCACCATGGCACGGAACCCGTAGTATCCTGTAGACATCCTCCAGTGTGATCGATGCCTCTCCGGTAGGCAAGTGGAAGGTGTTGTGCTCACTATGCCATCTCTCGGCAAGAGCAGTCAACAACCCATGATTGGCCTTGATATATGGGAATCTTAACAGATATCTGAATCCCATAGCTCTGATGTCAGCATTGCCCGGATCATCTAGATCTCGGACACACCTCAACTCGGTCACCTTCGGCACTCTGATGATCAATGCCGAAAAGACCTCCTGCAAGCCATTAAACCAAGCCAGTTGTTAGAACATATCATGATGGATGTCTAAAAATTAGTATCACACATCTTTAAAAATGTAAACTTGTCTGGACCCATGTCATTTTTGCTCACAAATACTTAAAAATTTCAAATTTTGCCCTTGGGTGATACTACTTTTTGGAACAAGTATCGTGCGATACTTCTCTCTATAGCAGGGTGATATACCTTTGGTCGTGTGATACTTCACCTGGTATCGTGCAATACTGGTGTCTATGTGCATGTGATACTTTGGGGACCCACCAAGTATCGCGCAATATTTCTCCCCAAAGGGCATGATACTTTTAAAGTATCGCACGATATTTCACCTAAAACTAAAAATTTGAAAATTTAAAAATTTAAAAACATGCTCAAAATGTATTAAATGACTCAAAAAAATGCACGTTTTTCAAAAACGTACCGGGGCAGGATAGTGTGGTGGCCGGTTATGCAACCGAGAGCGCTCGAATCAGTGCCTGTGGACGGGAACTGCTACTTGCTGGGCCATTCTCTCTCTCTAAGCTCTCAAAATTCTCAAATCAATCAAAGTCAAATGATTTTGAAAATGACATTTTTGACCCCTTTTATAGCATTTTGACTTTTTGACCTAATTTTCAAAACACCTCAAAATTGCGTGAAAATTGCACCCCTACCTAATTTCGACGTCCTGGATCCATTTTCGGACTCAAAATCAAAATCTGAGGTCATCTTGATAGTCAAAATCGCGTTCCAAATTTCCCCTCTTCTGTGCAGTTGGCTGACCTTTTGGAGGCATCTTCATTTCCATGTCTTTCAAATTTCCAGTCTTTCATTCGCCCTACTTCTTTTCTTCTAATTCATCACTGGGGCATGTTTTCACTACCTAATGGTTATCCTATTATCATTTACCTTCGATTATGATTTCATTCTGATTTGATCAAATCTTTATCAGTTTGTTGTTCCTCTCTACCTGATTTCGCTTTCGATTCCGAGGGGGCAGTACCTATGGGATTCTCATCCCTGATTTTCTTGATTCTCTTGATTCATACATCCTTTGTGAGCTTTTTCTCAAATTTGAGATTCTTATCTCTTACTTTGAATGTGATCCCAAATCGACCTCATGTTCAAAGGCCTTTGTTTATGTTTTGTCTGGATATGATCCCGAATCGACCTCATATCTGAGTTGTTTTGTGATCCCAGATCGATCTCACATTGCAACTTCATTCTTTGACCACATGTGATCCCAAATCGATCTCACATTAGTCAAAGAGGGGCAAATGTATGCACCCTAAAATGGTCACCTAGACTTTGGGCCCCATTTATTTGATTTATTTATCCTGAATCAGTTTTATCAATAATCAATATTTTCAACATTATCAATTTCTTGATCAAGTCTTAATTTCAATCATATATTAGATTTTTATCCTTGGGCTAACCATTTTATCCTAAGTCTTTATTTAATTAAAAGGAATATTTCCTCCCCTTTTATTAAATAAAAAGCCCCCACTTTTCTTCTTATCCTAAGTTGAACAAATAAAGTATTATTCCTATTTTATAAAAAGGAGAAAAGCACTTTTTGTCTCATATGGACATAAAGTCAACTCCTATTTTCCTATTGGAGGATACTTGTGCACATGGATTGCTCTTCTTTCAAGCTCCACCACTGATTAAGACTTTTGCCTCTTAATCTCATTGGTCCATTTCACCTCATTTCTTATAAAAGGAGAGCTCTCTCCCTCATTTTAGGTCACTTGTTTTTATGCTAACTCTATGCTGCAGTAATTCTTGAAGACTTTGGAGCTTTTTGGAGATCATTGTTGCATTACATCTTAGAGTTCTTCATTTGCTTCATAGTTTAGTTTCCATTCTTGCATAGTAGTTCATGTTTATGCTTTCATAGCTTAGATTTCACTTTCAAGCTTTAGAATAACTCATCTAGCTCAATAGGAAGGGTTGTAACACATTGCTATTTCCATTTCATAGCTTAGTTTGTACTTCCATTTTCATAGCATAGCTTGCACATTTGCATTCTCATTCTTAGCTTGCATTGCATTACATTTCCATTTGATTCTTTGGAGATATTGGCACTCTTGCCCTTGTCCTCATTCGAATCTCTCATTGTATGGTTGACTAGCAAGGTCACAAGCTCAATAGCTCTAGCTGAGAGCAAATTCATAATCTTGCAACTCCATGCATAAAGAGCTATGGATCAATTTGTGAGGGCTCATTCTTGAGTTTCCTTGCATGTAAGGATTCATAGAAGTGCACTACTTTTGTGTGTACATGCCCAAATAGGTACCAAGAAGAGTAGCACATTGATATCCTAGCATATCTTTGATCTTAGCCTATAGGTCTAGCTTAGTGTTAAAAAAATATAGACTTCCTTTTCTAGAGTTGATACATTGACCTGAAGCTCTAGCATAATCTCAAAGAAGGCATTTTTATTCCCTAGCTTCCATAGCTAAGGATTTACCAAAGTAGAAAGTATCATCAACAAACTATTCCAAAACTAAGGGGGGAGAATGGTGGTAGCTCAGGCTCTCTAAATTTTACTGACCTGAGCCAAATTTAGGATATTTTTTCCCATGACTTCAACAACCATAATAAAAAGGTAGGGTGATAGGGGGTCACCCTACCTAATACCCTTACCCACCCTAAAGTATCCCCAAGGAATCTCATTAACCAAAATTGAGAAATGAATTATCTATATACATTCCCACATGATCTCAATTAGTTTATCACTAAAGAAAAGGTTAGATAACACATAGTACAGGAAGTTTCATTTAACTTTATCATAAGCCTTAGAGATGTCTAATTTAAAGGCCATACTTGGGATCTAGCTTTTGTCCACAAAGTGGATGATCTCATGGGTGGCAATGGCAACATCTAGTATTTGACACTCTAGGACAAATCCTTTCTAATGGGAACTAATAAATTTGTCCAAAAAGGGTTTTAGTCGATTGACCAACACCTTAGAAGAAAATGTATAGATTTTATTACATAGGCTTATAGGCTTGAAATCTGTCATGCACTTTGGGTCCTGAACTTTAGGGGAAATTGCAATATAAGTATTATTTAGCTTCCTCAACAGCTTACTAAATCTTTTAAAAGTTTCTTGTGGCCCTTTTTCATATCAAAATTGACAATATCCCAGAATTCTTGGAAAAAGGCAAGGGGGAACCCATCAGGTCTCGGGGCCTTGTATGCACCCATTGTAAAAATTATCACTTTGACTTCCTCTTCTGTAATAGCGGCGAGGAGCTAGTTATTGTCGTCCTCTCCAATGGTTGTTGGGAGGTGAGTAAGGAGTTTGTCATGGACTTCATTATCTGTATATTGTTAAATGAAAAATCAATAGGCAAGCTCACCAATTTTACCATCATTAGTAACCTCATGATTATTGTCATCCACTAGATACTTAATAGTATTCCTCTTCTTGTTTATGTTGGTTATTTGGTGGAAAAAGGTTGATTTCTTGTCTCCTTCCTTCAGCTATTGAATTATTGACCTTTGCTTCCAAAATATTTCTTCATTACTAAGATTTCCCTTCTATTTTCTTCTCCAACCTTCTTCCTCCTCATGGATGGAATGGGAAAAATTACCAGAATCAATCAAGTTCTAAATGTAGTCAAGTTTGGAGCCAATTTCCTTATTCTTCTTAAAGATGTCCCCAAACGTAGTCTTATTCTATCCTCTGACTTCCCTCCTAATGAGGTCAAGTTTTTTGTGAAATCTTGTACATGTTTGAGCCCTGAATAGGGGTAGCCCACCACCTTTAGATATGGTCTTTAAAATAGAGATGGGAGGTACACATGGTTTCATACCTAAAAGGGAGTATACCTGAATATGGTCTATCCACCCATTGTAGGATAATGGGGCAATGATTAGAGACAGTTCTGGGGAGGACCTTGAGAGCATTAATTACCAAGTCTCATTTGGAGGAAACAAAAAATCTATCTAGTTTGACCTAAATCAAATGAGAAACCTTCCTATTATTAGACCAAGTAAAATGATTACCTTACAATTTCAGATCAAAGATGTCAGTCTTGTTTATAAAATCTAAAATAGCATTCATGTTCTCATTGAAATCCATTAGACCTCTCAATTTGTTCTAATGAGAATAGGGGTGAATTTAAGTCACCCACCACCATATAAAGAGCCTCATGTTCTTCAAGGATGAAAGAAGAGATTTCCCCCCACACAAGCACTCTATCAGTCCTAGTATTAAGAGCATGGATATTGAAAAGATGCCAAGTATAATTGTGCATTCTAAAATTCACCGCAAGGTAAGAGTGTGAAAAAACATAGGCCTCATCATCTATCTTGTTAAGATTCCACGTACATGGTATCCATGCCTCCAGAGGCACCATCAACTTCACTATAATAGATGGAGGAGCCCAACCATAAACTACTAGTTAGTTTAGAAAAAAATTGGCAAGACACCTTAACCTCCTAAAGCATTATAATATCAATTTTAAGATCCATGATATACTATCTAAGAGCAAACTATTTTTGAGGACTATTGAGTCCCCGCATGATCCATGATAGGAACTTTATTTCTTACTTTGTTGGTTCACATCCAAAGTCAATTACAACCCATTAGCATTTTCTCCTAGGCCATAGCCTTGTTCCTTAGCACCCTTTCAGAAGGTCTGCCCACCTTACTTACAGTCCCAACATTATCTTTTTTTTTTTGCTCTGGTTTTCTTTTTTTGGACCTACTAGTCATCCTTGTTTGTGCCTTCCACAAATATGGTGGAGGAAGATGGCTTGTAATCCGGGGTGAGAATCAGCAATTTGGTGACCTCACAATAAGGATCATCTATATTAGAAGGTAAATAGGAGACTACAAACATAGTATTATTTTCTATTTTATCTCTAACAGGGGTGAGTATCCCTACTTCCTTTTTTTGTTTCTCCTTAGTAGCAATAACTTCGTGATGTCCCCCTGAAGGTAGATTTATTTATTTAGTAATATTACTAGTACCATCCTTGTTAGCCTTCCAAAAGACCTTGGGTGATGAGGATAACCCTTTATCGGTCTTAACCAAAAGCGTGGGTTGAGCACGAGTAGGGGACAACCTCAAAACACCAATAGGAGGGATTTATCCTTCCTCCAAGGGCCTATGAACCTTTTCTTATATCAGAGATGCATTCAACACCTTGGGATCCAATGATTTCATCAATTCCAAAAGATCATCAGTGAAAGGATATTCATCCAATTCACTAGGGTTTGGGTTCATTTGCACATCTATCTCCAAGCAAACAAGGGAAGAAACTTTCTCCTTTAGCTTAGGTTCCTTTGGGGTTGGGGCTTTGCGCTCCGCCACTACATGACCTTGTTTAGCACAATTCTGGCAATATAAGATAGAATTTTCATAAATGAGGGCTTGTGTCAATTTCCCCCATTTTGATTTCAAAGTGATTAAATTAATAAGAGAAGTTTATTTATTGCAACATTGATGCATAAGAGAGAAAAGACTAAGTTGGAATTTTCTAGAGTGACTGCTTCTACAAAAACATAATAGCCAAAGGAGTTACCAACCCAGTGAAATATCTTCTCATCCTAGAATTCAACCAGGATAACTAGCATCCAAACCCAAACAAGGGTCATTCCATTAAGCTCTACAAATGAGTCAAAGCTTGATTTCCATTTGGACAATGCTAAAAAGTGATTTCCATATGCCCATAACCCAAAAAGGAAAAAAAAAATGAGATCCCCCTATGTTGTGAACTTAAATAAAAATAACACTCCAGGCATCAAATAAATGGTGGCACTTCCTTTCAACTTCCAACGGATAATAGCCCAGCGATAAACCATATCAATAGTTAGTCTAAAAGAAAAGAATATCCCCACTATGTCTAGGTGCATTAATGAAACAATCTGATCCATAATAATATCTAGGAGAAAAATCTTTGGTCCTTCAGATTGAACAATATCAAGAAGAGTAAACTCCAACATGTTATTGCAAGATCCAACCAGGGAACCCTTCCAATTTGTTTTAGATACTTCATCATTAGTCTTCACACCCTCTAAACTAGGGGATCCATACATGGACATAGACTTGCCTACATTTGACAAACATCCAAAATCTCCATGCAAAATTTTAGGAGAAGAGTGGGCCTATGTTGTGATCACATTGGGGGGGAGGGTCTAGTTGAGGGGGGGCACAAACCTCCCATATTTTGTAGCCATGTGCAACAAAAATTTGATTTTTTTTTAAAGTTCCAAGAGGGGGGTTTAGGCAGGAAAGTTGTAAGTCTCCTAGTGAGAGGTTTATCTTAAATTGTTATTATATTTTTTGATGGATCTATCTGATCACTTATACATGCAACAATTTTATGTTTCTTTTTAATTTCACTGTATAATAAAAGACTCATCCATGCTTAAACAATCTAATGTAACTTATGTTGGCAAGAGAAACTACATTGAATGATTTAGATGTTGCCATCAATGGCAACTAACTACATTATACATGTTCAAATATCATTATTTGATCTAATCGGAGGTTAGAATGCATAATTGGTTAAGTTTGGCAATTAACAATGTAGTTGACAATTTTTGGTAAAAGGTTTAGTATGAATATCCAGTCTCATATTTTGGGTGAAAATATAGAGGAAGACTCATGAAGATATATTCTACCTTATCCCAGATTTGCAATGTCAGATATTATGTTTTTCTCAAGATATGAGGATTTGTGTAGCACTTTTGGGGTATACAGTGAAGAACAATAGTAGTGTGATGTAGATCCTTATGTAAATCTAGCAGATCAATTTTGGTGATTGATTTTTGTGTTTGAGGATGATTGGATGACATGTTTGGTAGTGTGTGATGAATTAATTAAGGTCCACATTATGTTTTTCAATTAGATATAGCTGACAGTTACACACATTTCATCATTTTGGTAAGTGTTCTTGAGCCAACTTGTGTATAACAATTTTTTATGAAGCAGATATATAAGATTGATTCGGTTGATCATTTTTGCATGTATGATGGATGTTGATGTGTGAAGTATGCTGATTTAATATTTGAGTTAGAGTAGATAAGAGATATCGTATGAAGTGTATAAAATCAATGTATTGTGCCTAACTAGAACTAAACCTTGGCATTTGTAGATATTGTTTCTTAGTTCAATTTTCTTAGTGACATTGTATTCATCATATAGGTAGTAAGCCTCTTTTTTAATTGAGAAGTGAGCTCCAGGAAGTGTGCCCGAATGCATGTGCATTCCTTTTGTAAACCTTTAACAGGGTATAATATTTCTATAGGGTATTATTATTTGTGGGTTCCATCCCCAACGTTGTTTTTCCCTTGGCCGAGTTTCCACAATAAAAATCCTTGTGATATGGTGTTGTGGATGTTTTCATTTTTATTTGGAACTTTACCTTTTTTGTATGTTCTATATCGTTAAGGAATTAAATTAATAAGAAATTTATTTTTTGTTATATGTGTTATATGGTTAAGGAATCAGATTAATAAGGTTAGAAATTATAGAACATTGATTCACCCCCGGCCCCCCTCTCAATGTTCCTTAATACCAACAATTGGTATCATAGCCTTGTGCCTCTGAGGAAGCCTAGCAGATTGAGGAAGATCTTGATGGATGATTCAATGGATTCTAACAGTATTCAACAACATCTCTTGGTTGCACTTGATCATCTTGATTAGTCTAAAGCTGAAGTCTTTAATTTGAAGAAGAGTCTTAAGAAAGAAAAAAATTGCATTGAGACACTGAAAGGGTAGTTGAATAAATATATGGATAAGAGGAAGGAACTTTTTGAGTGGCTTAAGCAGAAAGGAAGAAATGATGATTCTCAAGTCATGAAGGAGAAGACATGTGATTTTGAGCAGTTTGCAAAAGATAAAGAAGTCCTAAAACATGAGATAGAATTTGTGGTGATGAAGTTTGACTAAATAAATTGAGAAAAGGAAGAAGAATGAGGAGAACCTTGATTAGTCCTTGAAGGAAAAATCTAATGAATGTCACATACTGTAATTTGATCTAGAAGAATCCAGACATAATGGGGAAGAACTTGGAAGGGTGAATGATATTTTGAGGAATGATCTTGGTACTACAAAAAAATACAAAGCGAGATTCATGGCCAGCTCAACTAAGCTTGATGTGCTACTATAAAGTCGAAGGATAAAAAGCAACACACAAGGTCTTAGATTTGAGAAAGGAGAAAGTTCCAAATATGGTCAAAGCAATCCCTCATCAGACAATCAAAATCGAAATCCTAAAAGGTCCCTGGTAAGATAACCTAATGCTCAATCTTTCAATGGTATATCTTTTGTGTGAGATAAATTTGGCCATAAAGATGTACAATGTAGAAATAGAATGAATGATACATCTTTTTCTGGTCAATGATTTAAATGCAACAACTATGGTCATAAATCAAGTGAATGCAAGATGATCAATACTACTAATAGAGGGAATGTTATATGTTTTACATGCAAAACAATTGGGCATATCGCTAAGCAATGTGAATCAAGAGGAAACCAAATAAATTATAATTATGGATAATCAAATGTGGTGTGCTACAAATGCAAAAATCCTAGTTACATTGTAAAATTTTGCAGAAGCATAAATGTGAACATAAACAAGAGAGATCCAGTGAATAGCAGTGACATGCAAAATAATAACAAGAGAAATTAGAAGGTTAATGTGGATGAGATTAGACAACAAATGAATGAGACATGGGTAGGGAAAGGAGATAGAAATGCAAATAACCAGTCCGTACCTCAATCTGGTGTGGAAATATCTTCATAGAATTAAGTTAAGACCTTTCACCTAGGGGGAGCTTTCACAAAAATTCTTAAAACCCCCTAATATGAGTTTATACCTAAATGTGAACGTGCATTTCAGTTGTATCTTGCTATTGCATACTTTTCTTAACTAATTTCAAAGGTTTGAGGAAATATTTTTTGAATCTCGATCTGAAAACCAAACATCAAATGGAGTTAGGGTATGAAACATTTACTACATCTAAAAGTTAGATGTGTGAATGGTCAAAAATGCATTTCATTGTTTCATTATTCACTTTGCGACTGAGAACAAGAATTTGGAGAGTTCTTGAAGGTGATTTCTGTGAGATCTAAGGTGTTGGAAGTGATTTTGTGATCAAACTATTTATTTGATAGAAAAGAGGTATTTCTCTATATTATTTGAAATCTTGCACTTGTGATTATGGATAGACCTCATATAGTGGATATAATCAAGTGGACTAGACCCAAATTCAATAAATGCCCTTACAAATCAATAGAGGATGATCAAAAGGTGCATTCTCGACTATTCCATATGGTGTCCTACATGTAGAAGATATTAGGGCTTATATTCACTACAATTTAGAAGAATTGGGTGATTATCATATTCATAAGCTTTATTCATAATTATCTGCAAGTTCTAAGTTGAAAGATGAATACAAAGTCCTTGAGGAGAAGAAACTAGATCAAGTCATGAAATATCCTATTTTTGATGAAAATAAATGGATAAGATATGTGTTGAGAAGAATTCATGAAGATTTTTATGGCTAGAAAACCCTACAAGATTATAAACAAGGTTCTTAGGATAGTTATAGGTTTTAATGTATCTAGTGAGGTCCATGTACTTAAATATATCAAGAACAATCTTGTTACTAGAGTTATTGGTTCTCGGTGGGATAAAAGGGCCATGACTATCAAGGACATTATTCAATGAGATATGAGATTTGTAGCTATGGTGATTGGTTACAAGATATATCATTCAAGTAGAGATAAGTTAGTATCTAGCACTGCTATATACTCAACCTATAGGATGGTGAAATTAGACAAAAATTATGATTGATGTTGAGGCAAAAAAGAAAAATTTAGTGGAAATAGATAAAGGAGAGAAGGATGCAGATGAGGATACAAATCTTCCAAATCAAACAGTTAAAATGGTGATTGAGGAGAAGTTGATAGAGAGAAAATCTGAAGCAAGAGACACTATTGAGGCAATTAAAGTATTTTTGGAGATGGATAGTGTAGGTATGGATGACTTAAAAATCATAAAAACTCCAATAAAATTGGAAAAAACTATCTCATTTTTAGATGATGAAGCTTGAATTAGTTGCTCAAGCAAAGGCAAGGGAGGAAATACTAGAAACTCATGTTGAGGATAATGAAATTTTGAGTCTAGCTTCTAATTTGTTGGAGAAGATAATGCATACCTATGTGATAGATCCAACTGACACTCCATTCGTCCAACTGAAGGACCTTATCATCTCAGTAAGTACACACTTTGAATCCCTTAAAAAATTTGCAATGATTAAGGTCAAGGATGAGTTTGATAATAATAGATTCAGTTAATTGAATGCTTTGAATGCTAAGGATAGAATAATTTTATGAGTTGGAATGAAGAGCATTAAAGATGCATTATCATAAGGTGGAAAGGTTTATAAAGCATGTGTATCATATCCTAAATGTGTTGAGGACTTATAGAAACTGATTAAGGAAAATGAGAAGAAGTCATCTGAATTATCATAGTCCTTTGATCCTCTAACAAATTCCATATCTAGTCATGAAGAATAATTTATTTATTTGATTGATAAGATAAAGAGCTTGTTGATTGAGAAGGATACAATTATTAGAAGGATTAGTGAGCTTAGAAGATTAATTTATCCTAAGTTGGGTACTCTATGCAGTGCTTTGAAGGAGGCAAAGGCATCATTTGGTATACAAGATGCATCTAATCTTCAATCAGTAGAAATGCTTGCTTATGCACTTTGTGGGTAGATTCAAATCATAGAGAGTCTCAAATAGATTTGGGACAAGGATTTGAGCAGCTTAAAGAACACATTCTCAGATATCTTCAACCTTATGTAAGTAAGAAAGATCTACTTGTATATGCGGCTTATATAGGAATTTTGGTAGAAAATTTGGTTTTGAATCCCTACCTTTTCCATTGATGTCAAAGGGGGACAGATGTACAAGAGAAAATGAATATTTAGCTCAAGAGGAGCATATAAGTTTTTAATTTTTTGGAGTTAGTGTCTTGGCAATGATTTTAACAATTAGTCACTTTTCACTAAGTGTTGCCATCAATGCCAAAGGGGAAGATTGTTGGAAAGAGACACTACTCTAAATGATTTAGATGTTGTCATTGATGGAAACTAACTGCATTACACATGTTTGCATATAATTTTTGATCTAACCAGAGGTTAGAATGCAAAATTGGTTAAGACTAGCAGTTAACAGTGCATATGAAAATTTTGGCAAAAGGTTCGGTACAAATATCCAGTCTCATATTTTGAGGTGCAAACCTAGAGGAAGATTCATGAAGGTATATTTTACCTTATCCCAGATTTTCATTGTCATATATTGTGTTTTTCTTGAGATATGAGGATCTATTTTACAGTTTTTGGGTATATAGTGAAGAATGGTAGCATGTGATGTAGATCCTTATGCAGATCTATCAAATCAATTTTAGTGATTGATTTTTGTGTTCAAGGATGATTATTTAACATGTTGGGTAGTGAATGATAAATTAATTGAGTTCCACATTATATTTTTCAATTATATATAGTTGATCATTATACACATTTCATCATTTTGGTAAGTATTCTTGAGCCAATTTGTGGATGATGATTTCTTATGAAGCAAATTTATAAGATTGACTTGGTCAATCATTTTGGCATGTATGATGGATGTTGATGCATGAAGTGTGTTGATTTAAGGTCTAAGTTAGAGAAGATAAGAGATATAGTATGAAGTGAATGAAATCAGTGTATTATGCCTAATTGGAACTAAACCTTGACATTTACAGTCATTGTTTCTCAATTCAATTTTCTCAATGACTTGTATTCATCATATAGGAAGTAAGCCTCTTTTGTAATTGAGTAGTGAGATTTGGGAAATGTGCCTTAATGCTTGTGCATTCCTTTTATAAACATTTAACAAGGTATAATATTTATGTAGAGTATTATTAATTACGGGTTCCATCCTCACCATGGTTTTTCTATTGTCTGGGTTTCCATGATAAAAATCCTTATGTTATGGTGTTGTGGATGTTTGCATTTTGCTTTGGAACTTTAATTTTCATTGTATGTGCTATATGGTTAAGGAATCAGATTAATAAGGTTAAAAATTATAGAACGCTAATTCACCCTCCCCCCCTCCGCCCTCCCCTCTCAGTGTTCCTTAATACCAACAACTTAAGCATAAAAAAAGTAATGTTTTAAAAAGTAATTGCAATCATATAATCTTAAAGATAAATGGCTTAATCATGGCTTGTGAATTCATTCCTAGTTTATATACTATAGGGACATGGATTTTTTGTTTATTGGGAACGTTTGTCACCAAGCTTTGGAGATGATGTGGCATTGTCTTGCTTTGTGTCATTGTGTCATTTGCACCTATTGAAGTCAAGATATGGCATAATTGGAGGTGGGAAAGGGTGCCTAAAGGATACTTGTATGATCTACATGGATCAAGTCATTAGGTTGATTTAATAGTAGTAACTAACTTACAAAGAAAATAATAATAATATCATAAATTTCCTACCTCTTTAAGAAAATAAAGCTATTAATTATTTGTATCTTGGTCATTTGAGGCAATATTTTCCTTTATGGGATAGTCTTTGATGAAATCTGGTTGTGGGCAAAGATGGAGGCCAATTTTACTGTGTCAATAAAGAAGCAACAAAAGGGTTTTCATGGTCTGGTGAGGTGGTAATGACCAAGGTACTATGCACGATAGGCCTCATGGGGGCTATCGTGCGCAGCACCTTGCGGGGTACTGACACACGTTAGTCCCCAAGGGGGATGTCGTGTGCGCAGTACCCTATGAGGTACTGACGCAAGTCAGTCCCTATAGACTGTGCGTAGCAGGGGTTGACCGACCCCCCCCCCCCCCCCCTTTACTTGATTCAATGTAAATTATTATTTTAATTATATGAATTTTTTTTAAATGATATAATTTAATTGGTATTATAATTATTATTCGAAAATCAAAAGGGTTGTTATTAATAAATTGTTTGGGATTTAATTTATTTATTAAATTATTAGGGGTGCATGTAATTTTTGTATTATAAATATGGTAACTTATATTTTATATTTAGTTATAAAATATAAAGTGATATCGTAATTGCTCATTTACAAAAAAAATTATTTGGTTAAAATTTGCATGGATTATTTGGGGATCAATTATTCTATTCACATGATATTTTATGTATTGTAAGAGATTTACTTTGCATGTATTTTTATGAAGAAGATGATTTCATTCTTAGATTCTAATAAGAGTGTTTTAACCATGCAATTAATCATTAAGTAAATCTGATTGGATGGATTAGTTGAGTTTTCTACATGATGGCATTATTGCTTGCACTATTCATTAATGTTTAATGTAATATTATTAAATTAGCTATGTTATTGTCATTTAAATTTTTTTATTTTTTTTTCTCGCATGCGTTGATTTTCATGCACATGGAGTTTGAATTTGAGGCCTTCTCTTTTATATTAGAAGTATTTTCTGAAAGACTTAGACTTTAAACTTGGTTATGTCAATATGTTATTTGGGGCTTAAGTTGACATTAGGTTGGAGTACCATAGGCCTTGTGCATCTTTTTGTATTACATTAATTAAGTGTTGATACTATTTTGTGGAGGTTATTTTGTATAACTATATTTTTCTTCATATTCTACATGGGGGAATATGGTGTTGACTTTTTATGTCCTATCCATGGGATCAGGAGTATATTTATAATGTATACTTGGAGAGTGTTTTGTGTTGTTATGGTTAGAAACATGTTGCATGTTCCTGGTGTTTTGTGGGATAGTCCTGAGGGGCATTATTATTATCATCTTTGATGTTATTTGGATTGTGAGCCTAGGTAGGTTAACTAAGTGTATAGGTGGGAAGTGGCTTGTAATTGGTGTCAGAACCTGCAAGTGGCTGCTAAGATATCCTATTGCAAGTGGCTTAATAAGTGATAATTAAATGACATTGAGAGTTTAAAATGAATTAATAAGATATTATGTGCCTCGCCCATGCCTGAGTTCCTGATTGAGTTTTGACTAGGATGGGAATGGGAAGATGCTTGATGCTTGCATGGACTACATATAGCATAGTTAATACCTCGTCTACATGAGAGGTTATTGATACTGCATAGATTCACTAGGGCCTCGAGATCTTGAGAGACTACCAAGATAACCTTAGAGATGGCTCGTGTGATGACACTTCCCTTTATGCATCTTAGGTTTCCTAGGTGTGTCAGTTGCCTTTGGTTGAGTATGTTTTACCTTGTTATCCTATTGTACCTTTTGAGTTAGAAAGATTTCAAAATCTCTTCCTTAGCTTGTATTGTGTTGGTTGGTGACGTTTTTTATCCAATTGGGATCTATTGTTATTCCTCAGCATAGTGGGAGTGGACCATTTAGGTTCCACGAGGTCGGGTGGTAGTGATTCTTTTACCATTTGAGATTCTAAAGTTTGTGTACCAGTGATGGATGATCCCTATAGTAGTTGTTCCTTCTTGTTCTTCATTGATGGAGATGTATTCTTATCTTCTTATTCTATGTGTCCTTGTATCATTGTATCAGATTATTCAAGATATATCATGTTGTACTTTATTTTGATTATTGTATTACATACCCTGCAACATGTGTAGTGGATGTAGATTATTATGGATACCTTATGGTACCAATTGTATCTATGTTATCTTTTATATGATGTTAAATTTATCATTCATTTATATATATGAGATTTATAATTATATCTAATATAAAGTAATTAATTAATGCTTACATAATCTATGTTAAGGAGCCCTTGAGATTTGTAATATATGTTGAGTTGTGTTTATGTGTGAGTTGTAAATTACTATGTTGCTTCCACATTGTAAAACATTGTTGTTGTTGGTTTTAAACACTTAAGAAAAAAATTATTCTGTAAACTTAGTTGCATGTTTAGGTTAATTTCTCCTAGGTTCCCTGGCTAGGAATTACATTGGATGGGCTATTGAAGATCAAATTTAAGAAGATGGTGGACGTGGTTTTAGGTGATTTGGGACCGATGTTTCAAAAACACAAATGGTGATGGAGAATGAACTTAGATATAACTTATATGGTAATTTCATGGGGTTTAGAACTTGGAGAAGAGGTGGAGATTATGTGTTGGGTTTTCACTTCTTTGTTTGAAGAATATTTGTTACGAGGATTAGATTTGATTCTGGAATAGGCAGTCCTAAGGGAGGGCATTGACATTTCATAATGCATGGAGAACAAGGAGGAAGCCAAGGAGTTTGGTATAATTCCCTTTATTCTCTGGATGGGGAAAGTTGATAAGGAGGGTTATAAATTAAAATTTAGAGTGGAATGGAAGGAAATAAAGACAGAAATCAGGTGACAGAAATATGAGTTGAATGATGTGGTGCTTGGCAATATTGAAATCTCAGAAAGAAGGTTTTTTGCTTTGAATGGTAGTCTTTCATCTCTACATTGCGATCTTAGATAGTGAAAGGTCTTGTTTATAGTTGCTCGACATGTAGGTTTTTTCTGTATTCTAGTTTGAATCAATGTCAGAGGACATTTTTTAGGGGATGTTTTTTATGTTAAAATGTGTATAAAGGATGTAAATGGTATTTTTTAGCATTTAACTATCACATAAGATAGCAAGCTTTTTGAAGTGTAGTAATCACAGTCAAAAAATTTGATTTGGTGATATTATCAACATGGACAGTATTTTTTGTTGTAAACACTTATTATAATATTAAAAAAATTATATGTTATCAAACCTAACAATAATAATAATAACACATAGATGTACATGTAGAAAATAAGGCAAAGAGAATGCATAGATATTATATGTGTAGTGCCTCTTCAAGAAGTAATCTTCCCAATTGAGCATATACTCAATCATAAGATTCAAAAAAAATTACATTCTAATTTGTTACAATATTTAGAGTATCACTACATTCTAATTTGTTACAATATTTAGAGTCTAGTTTAACATATGAGGTAACCAAAGCTAATATTAATCCTAACATTATTTCCCCTCAAAAAAATCTATGTCATCAAAACTTGACATGTAGAAACCTAGATAGAATGCTAGTGGATTGTTATATGGCATCTTCAAATTATAGTATTATCCAACAAAATAATACAACTACACAATTGTGAATTTACTTTGTGTTCTTGTTTAAGAGCACCTTTGGTTCCAAAAAGATAAATCCCATTTCAATCAATAGCTTTTCCAATAACTCTTCTATTCTAGGACAAGAGAAAAAAAGAAAAAAAAAAATGGATCTCTAATAAGGAGGGTCCAACTATAATCTTATCTACCATCCCCTTAGCATTGCACTACTAGATAATGGCCAACATAATTTTGGACCAAACTCATGACCCCCTTTTTATGTTAGGAAGACTACTTATAATGTTTTAATCATAGAAAAATCCAATCCCAAAATTTAAAAATATGTGTGATCCTATGCTAATCCTCCTATTGTTACATACAAATTTTTGCCTATTGTAAATTCTCTTAGGGACCTTACAAAATTTTTCTCATTGGGAAAGGGACCTAGCAATGACGTAGAGCCTAGAAAAAACTAGAACATAAGTAGCCAAAGAAGGTACCAACTAACCATATAGAGTCCCATTAATTTCATATTTAATGCACTATGATAAGTTGTATTGTACCACCACATGTTTCTTGTGGAAACCACCAAATTTATTTCCCTTATTATCAAGACACTAAATATCTAAAGAAATTTTATTTAATTTATCCTTATAACCTCTATTTGGCCATTAGTTTGAGTATGATAAGTTAAACTTGTTCAATTTAATGCCCTATAATTTAGAAACTTTCTAAAAGTTTTTTTGTGGAGGTGCCTAATCACAATCTTTCACTATTAAGAAATGAAGTGAAATTACTACAAAAAAAATCTTACCAAAATGTATGCAAATCTAATAGTAATTTCTTACTAATTAGATTACCATATCAAATAATTTGTTTGGGCATAAATTAATAATAAGAATAAAATTGGAAAACCATAATAACATATGATTTACTTGGAGAAACCTTTTCAAGAAAAAATGCACTAAGAAGAGGATAAGCATATATTAATCTTCAAAGAATGGATACAATATCAACACACCTCCTCTCTATACTTTAAGAATATTTTGGTAGCATGTGTAGTATAATACATGATATCAAACTACTATATAACCATTATGTCATGCAAAAATATCACATCCACCTTGGATAGAATCTTCCAAGAATTGTAAACATGAACAATGACTTCACATGGACATCACATAAGAATAATTAATGAATCCTCAAATAGCATATGTTCATCCTACAATAAAGATTCCAACTGTTGGCCAAACTTGACATTGAAATCAACATTATAAGCTAAATCTTCACTTTTTAACACCTATAACAACTAACTATCACGAATTTGAAGATGATGTGAGCATGTAATTTATGAGATTTTTCCTATAAATTCTAAATTTTTTTAAAAAAAATATTATAATTTTTTTTGTGTAACTTTTAATAATTTTATTTTATTGTAAGCAACATTTTTTAAAATGACGTTTATGAAGTTGAACATAATTTTGAAAAAAATGATAAAAATTATATTTTTAAAAGTATAGATTTGTAGCACCAATATTTAATGCTTGCATTTTATTTTTAAAAGGAAGCTTAAGAGGTTGTGCCTAGTATGTTAATGCATCTGAATATAAAGTGTCTTTACAAAGCAAGGGTAACTAGTGGGTAACTAGAGATTCAAAAAGCCCTCAAAATGCATGCTAATTAAAGTCCTAATGTGGCCTACTACTACTACTAGATACTATCTTCATCACATATTATGTTATTGTATATATTCTTTGACAAGGGGGAATATTTACATCACTTCATTCCCATACTCTATATCTATGCCATTAAAACTCCAATAACTAAATGGAGTTCTCATATATACAACCTTGTAACCCAAATACTTTCTACCAAAGCTCAATACACAAAATGGAACATTACCATAACAACTATGTCATAATTCCCCTACCCCCATGCATATTAGAAAATAACGAAATTACTTCTTATGCCACTTGCTAGAGAGGAGTTGAGCTTTGTATTCACAACCTTGTTTGCAACCAATATGGTTCTATATTCCTCAAATGAAGCCAAAGAATCCCCATCTACCAAGGCCTACTTGCCACCCCTGTGTCTAGATCCCCTATCATCTTTTTTTTCCATCTACATATTTGAGCCCTCTTTGTCAAAGCCCATAAGTCCTTCGTCCAAAATATATTATTGTAACCACACGTCCCACTTTTCTTCTTCCAACCCATGCATCAACTTCAAAAAGAATCTACTTTGACCCACCATTTTCCTTTTGTATGGGATGATTGAAGGATTTAATGTAATGTATGATAGGGTATCTTTCCACCTCACAACCGCATCGATAGACCACATAAAAATATTTCGGGAGAGACATGCTCAAATTCTCATCGATGTTCTCCAAAACATTATCCAACTCTCCCAATAGATGTCCTTTTACCAGCTTCGTAAACATCTTCTTCACCATTATCCTTCATTTTCCCTACATCCATGATGGAAACCAAAAACATAGTTGTCATGTCTGAGTTCACTCTAAGATGGTGATTGACCCAAAGAAACTCTATCCCCAGGACCATGTTGATAGCAGTCAAAATTAAACAATGGCTTGACTTAAAAATGTGCCTTAACCTATTGTTTGAGTACTCCCCCAAAAAATATGTCTATCTTCTTTGGGCAAGTAGCCTTAATAGTGTGTCCATTGCTACCAACACTACACTCACCAACCCAACCAAAGAAAAGATACTAAAAAAAACCAAGTGTACTTTCCTAATGTGCATGTTATTTATAACATTTGTTAACCTACCAAAGATATGTCACAAACATATGGGTGTAGATTAGGTAGAGGCCACTATACAGTCACCAATCACTCCATATCATAATATTCTCCAAATGAAAGAATAATTATAGAAGCCTTTGATGGCATAATATGCCACATAACACACAAGTCTTTTTAGACATAATGGAGAACTCCACCTTTTGCTATGTCAACCTCTTATATCATTAAATATTACTAATTAATAGAAGTGAGTTTCTAATGAAACCTTGGCCAACTCATCAGTCACATCATTATCCTCCCTTTAAACATGGGTAATTTTGAAGTCAAAGAATTTTTCAATTAGTTCCCAAATTGTGTCAACCCATCTCTAGGGTTTCTTGTTAGGGGTCAATCTTTGTCCAATGGCATTGAAATTCAATAGAGAATTCCCTTCAAGATGTAATTTTTCCACTTTTAGTTTTAGAGAAAATCTCACTCCACTCAAAGTTGCTTTAAATTATGGTTCATTATTTTTTGTTACTCTCAATGGGATTAATCTCATTCCTAAGACATCTCCCAAGTTATTTTGAACAACACCTCAACAACAGTTGGTCTTGGATTCCCTTTTTATGTGTCATCAAACTTTAATATTGGTCCATCCTAGTTTCAAAGCAACCCATTTACCCCACTTCTAAGATTCATCGAAAGATTATCCTCTTGGGCCCCATTAATGAGGGATTTAATGCTTGAATTTTATTTTGTAACATTTTGTTTCATATTTTTTTACTAAGTTTTGAAATAAAACCAATTATAATTTAGACATAGGTGTATAATGTGCACATAACTTTTTTTGAATGTGCCAAAATTGAATTATTTTTGCTGGAACAAGGACATCAATACCTAAAGCATAAATACTTTTCATAATTTATTTCACTAAATTGCTATTTTTTGGATGTATAGAATAAAGAACTTGATGTTTGGTCAAAAACCTATGCTCGATAAAACATAAAACATATATTTATAATAAAAACAAAATATATTAATATTATACTTTTTGGAAAGCTTATTTTTATAGATACGATCTTGCAAATTGGTATGTCAACATCATTCCATTTGCAAGTCTAGCCTCATATTTGAAAGTTGGTTTAACGAGGAAAATTGAAGAAGGATGGGAAGGAGGCATAACCAAGGACCTTATTTTAAAGGACCATCAAATAAAGGTATCCAACGACCTTAATTTGAAGGTATTTCAAGCCAAAAAAATTAAAAACCTTAGAACTAAGATAGTTTCAAAAAATGGAAAAAAAGAAGGAAGACCTTAATTTGAAGGTCCCTTTTATTCCTTTTTTTATAGTTTCCATAAAAGAAAAAATAAGGGTCTTTAAAGAAAAGATTCCTCCCTTCCATTTTTAGAAATTAACTTTAAATTAAGATTATTTATGAGGTGCTTGCAAATGAAGTTCGTTGTAGGAAGGTCAAAGCCTAGAAGTAGATTTGACTTTAGGCTACCACAAATAGCTTTCAAAACTAAAATAAATCATTTATCAAACTCAAAAGTCATGATATTGTATATATGTTAATTATAAATCATATATGGAAAATATCGATTAAGATATATAGATATAGATATCTATGCATATTAATAGAGACTAAGACCTATATTTTGATATAAAGATATAATAGAAGATCATGAAGATTTCCTATATGTGTGTTATGTAATGCCCCACCAAGGAACCCTCAAAACATAGGGTTAAATATGCTCTAATTTATTTATTTTTTTGAAACATAGAATAACATCATGAACATAAGTGCATTTCTATAACAATATTGAATAGGAAAATAAGGAAACAAACCATGATCATTAATCAATCATGCACAAGAGGAGGACTTAAAGCACTTATAAGGGTCCCATGAAAACCCCAAACACTAATAAGAATAGACATTCACATTCTTAAGCCACTATGTGAGAGCCCAGACAACATCTACGAATCTCATGGGATAGGAATGTACCATCGTCCATGGTGGAAAATCAAGGAGACAAGTCCATCTTCAACATAGTCATTCACTAGGTTCATTTTATAACCAAATTGAAAATTGAGCTAAATGATACCAAACTAAATTGAAAAATGGAATGCAAAGACATAAAAAGGATCTCAGGAATGCAAGAAAACCAAATCCAAACTTTATTTCTACACAAACCCTTGGGATCACAAAACTGTCACAAATGTGCAACTCTATAGAGACATATGCACAAGAATAGAGGATAAATGCACTAGTATGAAAAAAATAAATGAATAGAAGTAGAAAACATGTGTAGGAGAAATGGATGAATGCACAATAGGATTGCACATATGTGCAAGAGTACAAGATACCTGCATAGATACCTGCATAGAATCACTCAGAACTTGAAAAAATGACAAAATATGAGATGTCAACACCAATGTATGACCATATAAAGAAAACCTTCACACTAGGGAATACCAAATATGATAAATCAAGGTCAATTACACTCAATTGCATCAATCTAAATTGTATGAACCATAACATTAACTAGAAGTACAAACAAGAGCACCTAAGTGCAAGAATACTTAACATAAAACTATAATATCATGAAGGGGGTATAATGTAGCCTCAAACCACTCAAATACCTATACTCTAGTCCCCAATAGTGAGTGTTCATACCACCAAACCATGAGATACCCTTAGGGCCTTCCCACCGTGCTCATGGAGATAACCATATTATGGCTCGAGAACACACACTAACCAACCATGTAGTATGGCTTACAACATAATAATTACACCAGTATACTTTAGTACACAATAAATGCATCACATGAGGATTCTACAATCACACCACAGGCATGAGGGTGCAGAAAGAATACAACTACTCGAGATCATGCAATACTCAACACAACAAGAAATCCACTCAACACGAGAATCTTGGGAGCACAATAAGAGTATCATGAGACCATACACACTCAACCATACAAGAAATCAAATAGAATCAATGGAACCTGTATGCACCCAAAAATGGTCGCCTAGACTTTGGGCCCCATTTATTTGATTTATCAATCCTGAATCATTTTAATCATTTATCAATATTTTCAACATTATCAATTTCTTGATCAAATCCTAATTTCGATCATATATTGGATTTTTATCCTTGGGCTAACCATTTATCCTAAGTCTTTATTTAATTAAAAGGAATATTTCCTCCCCTTTTAATTAAATAAAAAGCCCCACTTTCCTCTTATCCTAAGTTGCACAAATAAAACATTATTCCTATTTTATAAAAAGGGAAAAAGCACTTTTTGTCTCACATGAGGCTCAAAAGTCAACACTTCACTCTCATTGGAGGATGTTTGTGCACATGGATTGCTCCTCTTTCAACCTCCACCGCTGATTAAGACTTTTGCCTCTTAATCTCAATGGTCCATTTCACCTCATTTCTTATAAAAGGAGAGCTCTCTCCTTCATTTGCATATCTCATGTTTTATGCTAATGTTATGCTGCAGGTTTTAGGTGCATTTGGAGTTTGAAGACATTGAAGACTTGTTGCATTTCATTGTAGTTGCATATTTGCTTTCATAGTTGCATGATCATGGCATCATAGATTAGATTTCCTTTTATGCAATAGAATAGATCTCACATAGCTTAATTAGGGGCTTGAAATTTATTGTACTTCTTTTCATAGCTTAGTTTGCACTTCATTTGATAGATTAGTCTTACACATTCATACTAGTTGCATTTGCATTTCATTTCCATTTGGATTCTTGGAGATATTGGCATTGTTGCCCTTGTCTTCACTTGAATCTCTCATTGTATGGTTGACTAGCAAGGTCACCTTCTTGTAGCTCTAGCTGAGAGCAAAACTCATAGTCCCTTGCAACTCCATGCATAGAGAGCTATGAGCCGCTTTGTGAGGCCTCATACTTGAGCAACCTTGCATGTAATGGTTCATAGAAGTGCATATTTTAGTGTGTACATTTCTGGCGCCCACCGTGGGGCAGAGTAGATAGCTTTGTCCTTTCATTTGATGCATTTTTTGTCATTTTCAGATTAATTTTTAGAAAAATCTGCGTCTCTGGTTTTCTGTCTCAGATTATCACACGACACTTCTCAGAAATATCGCGCGATATACTTCCTGTCTTGGCGCGATAGTTCACTCGGAAAGAGTATCGCACGCATATATTGACTTCTGTCACCTGATATCGGGCGAAGTATCGCCTGTCATCGTGCGAAGTATCACTCGACTGAGAAGTATCACCCGACTGTAGGAAACTGTATCGCGCGATACTGTTGAGGACTGAGAAATATCGCCTGATCTGGCAGAGACTTGTGCTTTCAGTTTTTTTGTCCGAATTTGATTATTTTAGCTTGCTGTTTTGTTTTGCTTTGTTTAGATAGGTCTAACCTGCATCTTTTAGCTTGAATCCATCAGATTATTGCACATTTACATTTGGATTTTGATTTTGCTAACATTGTGGGTCTAACAAGTTGTGTTTGTAGGTGCTTTCCTTTGCTTGAAAATTGCTAAAAACGCATGTCAAAGAGGGCTACTAACAGTTTTTGTAGGGCTGCCCAAGCATAAAAACAAAAAAAAAAAAATTTATTTCTTGCTTGTTGTTATTTTCCTTTCATTTGTGGCATTTACTAATTGTATTAGGAATCTTAATACCTTGTGAAAGGGATCTTGAGGTGGTAGGAGAAGTATGCTCTTCACCTTTAGGTGAATCAGAAAATCTTGACCCATCTTAAGGTTTTGGAAGCAAGGGGGTAATTGATCTCTTTGCTTGGTGTGTTTGGGAGAGATTCTTGAGATAGGGGAGTATGCTCTTCACCCTTGTGGTGAATCAAAAACCTTGAACCTCAAGATTTGATCCATTTTTATTTAGTTTAGGAATCCTTTAGCGGGCCTGCTCTTGAGCAATCAAGAGGAACGACTCAAGTGGGGACAACCTTGTCATCATTCTCCTTGGTGGCAAGTGATTCCAACTCACTATAATCTCAAGGCTATCAAGGACACCAAAAATCTTGATAGACATAACACTTGTCTTCGTTTGATGTGAGTAGCTCATGGGATTGCGACCATGAGGAAAACATTGAACAAGAATGCTTAAGGTACTCTTGAGGCCGCGAGGTCCTAGTCCTTTATGAGGAGCAAGAGGGGTGTTGTGAATGGAAATCCTTATTAAGAACCATTAGATAGAAGCCACCCTCTTTTAGCCGCTTATCTTCTTAGTGCAAGGATTGATCCAAGTGGTTTACCCGGATCACCTTAAGATACTCACCATATGTGTCCCTTTGGTTGTGTCATTTTGACATTTCCATGACAAAGCCAACATCTCTTGTGGGTAACCACTTGGTGTGAGGCGAGGGGGCATCAAGTTGTGGGCTAAGTTGGTAAGTATTGAGCCTTGACTTTCTAGGATAGATTTGCTTGAAGTGTTTTCGATTGTGTGATACCAGTGCAAACGTTCTTACATACAAACAATCGGTAGTATTCATAGGGTGTTGTTTCAATTTTGATATCACAAGTGTTTGTCTTGGCAAGGTTGCTTTTGCCCTTGTTTCAAGTGTTTGAGACCATGTTTTGATCCCTTGCTATTTGCAAACCTACCGAAATTCTGTTGATACCGTGACTGAAATCAAAAACATCAACTCTCAGACTGAAAATTTTGACCAAACAGACCCAAAAACGCAAATTCCACACAATTCTGGTCAAGAGTTAAATAATTCTGCAACAGTATCGCGCCCTGTAAGGTGAAGTATCGTGCGATACTTCGCGCATACTAGAAATATCGCCCCCTTTGAAGAGAAATATCGCGCGATAGTTCGCCCCTGATGGACTATCGCCCGACCTGCCTAGAGTATATCACCCACAAGTGTTAAGAAGTATCGCCTGTCTTAGGGAGAAGTATCGCACGAGTATAGGTTTATCGCCCCAGTAGCCTGGAGTATATCGCCTGGTTCATTTTTGTCGTGCTTAAATTTTGGTCAGTTTCAGTTGCTGTCAATTAGGCTAGGTCTTAGAGCAGGCTTCTCACCCTGACGTTTGAGATCTGTCTTGACTCCAAATTTCTAGTTCTTAGTTCTTCGGGATAGCATCATTTGATTTACAAAGTCACTTTGGAATAATTGTCAAGTTAGAAAGCCATTCTTGGTGCCAAGGTCCAGCTTTAAAATTGTTAGCTATATTCTGGGACAATTTTAGTTCTCTTATTGTCCAAATCGCTTTTATTTCAATTATCTTTTGGCCTAGTCCAACCTCCTGATTCAAAAGTGCAAGGGTAGTCACCCTTTGATTTGAAGCACCTCTTTGACAGTGTTGGTAAAGCCCTCTTTTTTTCTTTTTCATTTCTCTTTGGACAATAGAGGACTTCGATTATCCTAGTTTGGTGTTGACACTTTGAAAGGTCACCTTATCATTGAGAATATCTCTCTTTCATGTCAGTTACGACAAAGTACCAAGTTAATCAAGGGAAGCGACCCCCTGTTGCCTTTAGCCAGTTACCACCTATCAAGACTCGTCGACAACCTAAGGGAAAAGGACCCCTTTTTGACCAATCTCCTAAGAGTGAATCCGAGGTTTGTTTCAATCCGGGAGCTAACCCTAGTGAAGTGAGCACCTCTTTCATACCACTTTCATCAAGTATGGACATGAGTTACACTTTCACCCGACAACAAAGAGAAGCCATGAATCAAACTCTCGAGGATATCTTTCAACGACACAGAAGAGAGTATGGTGGTTCTTCTCATGCCAATCCACCCGGGTCACCTCCTAACAACACGAGGTATTTTGATGCTCATCAACGAGCCGAAAGACAGCATAAGTCAGCTCACTCAGATTCAGGGTCACAACACGAAGACCAGAACAACGAATCTAGTGATCACCATATCAACGCAGCTAATGCAATAAGGCATTCAAGACAAACCTCCCCACTTAAAGACACTTCTCGATATGCAAATACAAGGTTGAGAAGCATTGAGAGAGAGAAGCAAGCCTACTTAGATGAACAGGCTGCTAAAAAGGAAAAATTCTGACAACTAGAGGAAGAGGAACGTGCATTGTTGGATATACAGAAAAGAGTCGCCCAAGAAGAAGAAGATAGACTCTATGCACAACAATTCCAAAGTCGATTTAATGGGAGGGGAGCCAATAGTGGGATCAACTCGCCCCCATCTACCCCTTCCCCTAGCCCTCAAAGAAGATCAAAGACACCCTCACGATCCCCAAGTCCGAGAGGAAGAAGGACTTCAAGATATGACCATCATAGGAGACAGTCGTCTCATAGACATTCAAAGCAACCCTCCCAACGAGCACATCATGGCTCACAACATGGAGGCTGTTGTGCTAAATTTGATCATATGGACTTCATGACTATGCAACAAGAACCATCCTTTCAAGCATATGTGGAGCAATACGTGGAACAAAACAAAGACCAATTCTTGGAAAGTCTTATCAATAAAGGCGCTAAAGTTCCATATAATTTTGATGTTCACCAAAAGATCAAGAAACAGAATCCTTCAACTGATGAGGTGATCTTACAAATGCAAAAGGATATAGACAGAATGAAGGCTCCCAAGAGCACATTTCATTTGGACTCCATATGTCCTAACCCCATTGACAAAAGTGTGGTGATGGTAGAATTTCCTAAGAAAGTTGAATTCCCAACATATGACAAATATGATGGCACTGGTGACCCTCATGACCATGTTTGAAAATTCTACATAATGAGCTTTTCCTTTCACCATGAAGACTCCTACTTGCTGAGATTATTCCCAAGGAGTTTAAAAGGTCAAGCCATGGAGTGGTTCACCAACCTTTCCCCTCCAGTAAAGACATTTAAAGAACTTGTCCAAAGATTTGTTCAGCATTTCGCTTACAACTTATCTAGGTCGGTCACAATGCTTGATTTGTGTAAACTTAAACAAAATCAAAGGGAATCTTTTGTCACCTTTTTACAACGATGGAGGCGATTGTGTTCGAAATACCCAAGGACAATCCCTGAAGAAGAGAGAATTGATATCATTGTGAACAATCTAATACCAGAACTCAAATATGAAGTCAAGAAAATCCTATTTAATTCCTTTGATACTATGGTAGAGGTGGCATGTCGCATTGAGGATGTCCTAAAAGAACAAGGAATTTTGGCTAAACCAACAAATAACAACAGTAGCCAAAATAACAATACTAATGGTAACAAGGACAAAAAAAACTCTTATTGGAACAAAAACAAGCAAGTCGTCAACGACGGAGTTGTTGATTCATCTCAGGTCAAAAATGAAGGAGTTCTTAACCTCTCTCATGCAGTTCAAGCTATGAAGTTGCAAACATCGTCAACGCAACAAGACAAACCTAAGTATCAAAAGAGATCTAAAACGGAGAAAAGATAATTTACTAAATTGGGAGAATCCTATGCAGATGTTTTTAAGACATTAGTTGCTCATAATTTGGCGCACCCATAGGATCCTACAAAACATCGAATACCAGATCCTTTACCTCATTGGTGGGATGCTAAGGCTTTTTGCATTTTCCATAATGGGATTGGACACGACATAGAAAATTGTTTTAAACTCAAGCATCTTGTCCAAAACCTTATTGAGAAAGCACAATTACAAGTGGATGGGTTAACTACTAATGCAGACCATAAAGCCTTTAAAGAGCCCCTGCCTAAATATGAAAAAGGAGAGAATTCTAGCAGTAAGAATGGCAAGGCGGCTATTAACTATACATACACACATGCTGATAATGTGATTAACATGCTTGAAGTGGCTGACGATAATATCAACATGGTGAGAAAGAAAGATCCTTATGGACATAATGTGGACTCAATTCCTATGACTAATGAAAGACCCGCTGTGGTGATAAGAGGACCTCACTCACAAGGAATGCCCCAGTCCCTCCATGCTGTCACTAGGGGTCAGGCCCAAGCTCCCATTATCATCAAAGGTCCTAGCACTAGCAAGTCTAAACAGCCCGTGTCCAAAGGTGCTCCTCCCAAATCTGTCGTTGGTCCTGATTCCAATTATAATCTTATTGACCAGCTACAACGTACACCCGCTCAGATATCCATTTTTGAGCTTTTAGAATTATCTCCTAAGCACAAGCGCGTCCTCGAGGATGCTTTGCGAGCAGCCAATGTCCCTAATAACTTAGATATCGACCAATTCCAAAACATGGTCAACCATTTGGCTAGCCCTCATTTCCTCACCTTCTCAAAAGAAGATGACAAATCCATTAGTCACCCACATAATTTGGCCTTACACATCGAGGTCATGATTCATAAAACCCATGTTAGGCGTGTACTGATAGATGGGGGTGCGGGGCTCAATATTTGTACCCTGAGTTTGCTGCTAGCTCTAGGGTATTCCGAGAACGTCATTGACACAAAGAAAAGAATCACAATCAAAGCATATGACGAAGCAGAAAGAAGTTCTAAGGGATTGGCTGTTTTGCCTCTTCGTATTGGTCCCGTAGAAAAAGACATATTATTCCAAATTGTTGATGTTGGACCTCTAGCCTACAACATTTTGCTAGGTAGGCCATGGATTCATGAAATGCAGGCAGTCCCATCAACATATCACCAGTGTGTTAAGTTTCCCCATAATGGTGTAGAAATTTGCATCCCTGGAGACAGTGCTCTATCAGTTAATAACATTTCTGTGGGATTACATGTACCTTTGAATAGAGAAGCTGACAGTCCTAGTAGTTCACTTGAACAATGCAAGCAGAAATTCAAGACCATGGACCTTGGGATGGGAGATTATAAGATTGATTCTTTTACAAAAATGCCAATCTCTCCTAGGTCTTATGGGAGACCCTCCCCAAATGTGAAGCCTTCGTCATCAGCAATGACATTATTTGGGAAATTTGTTGAGTCTTCGGTCCCCATTCAAGAAGAGAAAGAGGAAGTTGCTGTAAGGGACTGGATATATCGCGAGGATAAATACAAACATAATGAGAATTTTGCTCCTTCACTTGAAACTTATGGGAAAGGATATACACTGGTTAAAAATATGGGATATCCAGGATTTGGTCCCCTTAGTCATAGGCTGGACGCTAAAGCTGAGCCTCTTGATCATGCTCTTTTTGGACGAAAAAATAAGTCCACGGTCGGCTTAGGTTTTGAGAATAAGAAGAAAGGTGTCCCTGTCCCAGCTGCGACGGACAATGACAGTGATGCAGATTATATGCCCGATCTCTCCAACCAACAAGATGTGTCTGATGATTGGGTGCCCTCAACGAATCTCCTTCGGGGAGATTCCACAGATTTAATGCTTAATAGTCCTACTATCCCAGCTGCGACGGATAGTCCCAATACTAGCACTAGAGAGGGGGAAACCCTTCCTAACCTTGAAGCTTCTACATCACGAGGCCTAAATGATGACTCAGAGACAGACTCCCATGAATATGAATGGGATTCGCTTTCAGACGCAACAATTGATCTAGACGTCAATATTATCCATGCCTATAGTACCCAACCCGATGCGACTAACGATCCTAGTGTTAGACTAGAGGATTGCCCTCCTCAAATCGCCTTAGTAGACGACGCTTCGTTTGATAGGATGAGCCCCAATTCAGGTATCTTAGGAGAAGACTTGATGAGCTTTGATTATATGGTCACCAGAGATGACACCCTTTGCATTAACAACATCGAACCTACCATTGACTTACCCCTTGTTCACTTTGACCTGATTGACTGGTCTCAGCGCCACCAAGAGCCCACATTCCTCACATTTCACAATGATTATGAAATTGCTTGCTATCTGAATGCTCTCGAACCTGTGGCTTCTTCCACCAGTGAACCAACAACCAGCATGACAGAGCCTGATATTAAGTACCTCAGTCTCAAAACAAAAGAGAAAAAGAAAAATAGGTCTGATGGCAAAAACCACTTTGTGGCGGTGTCAGAACCAAAAATAGTAAAAACAAATGACGCATCCAAAGGTGAAAACCTCTTTGAGGCACCCAAGGATGGGGTACTTAATAACTTGCCGAGTTATTTCCAGGATAGATCATCAATATTGATTGAACCAACAAGGCCGGTCAATTTAAGCACAGAAGAAAATCCTTAGATAGTCCATCTTGCTCAGTCTTTATCAGAGGAAGAGACCAAGGCATATGTATAGTTTTTACAGAAAAAGAAAATTAATTTTGCATGGACCTACTCAGACATGCCAGGGCTTGACACAAATCTCATAATGCATCACTTATCTATAGCTCCAGGAGTCAAGCCAGTAAAACAGAGATTAAGAAAAATGCATCCACATATAGCTCTACTTGTCAAAGGAGAATTAGAAAAGATTTTGAGAGCTGGATTTATTAGAGCCATCGATTATGCAGAATGGATCTCAAACATAGTACTGGTCTCCAAACATGATGGGTCCATTTGTGTCTGCACAGATTTTAGAGATCTAAACAAAGCCTGCCCAAAGGACGATTTTCCACTTCCAAACATTGACATGATAGTGGACATGACGGCGGGCTATGACATATATTCCCTAATGGATGGTTTCTCGGGGTATAATCAAATCAAAATAGCTCCTGAAGACCAAGAGAAAATAGCATTCACATGTGCATGGGGAACCTACTGTTGGAACGTCATGCCATTCAGGTTAAAGAATGCAGGAGCAACCTACCAAAGAGCTATGACAACTATCTTTCATGATATGATGCACAAAAATATGGAAGATTATGTGGATGATACCCTGGAAAAATCAAGAAAAAGGGACACACACCTCAATGATCTGGAAGTAATTCTAGATCGTATGGAACAATTTGAACTCAGATTGAATCCAAAGAAGTGCGCATTTGGCGTCACCTCAGGCAAACTTTTAGGATTCATAATATCAGCAAAAGGTATCGAGGTTGATCCCGAAAAGGTCCAAGCAATCCTAGATATGCCACCTCCTTGAAATATCAGCCAAATGAGAAGTCTTCAGGGACGTCTTCAATCAATTAGGAGGTTTATTTCTTAGCTTGCAGATAGAGCGCAACCCTTCAACAAGACATTGCATAAGGGTGCTTCTTGTGTTTGGAACGAGGATTGTCAAAAGAGCCTAGATCAGATAAAATAATACTTGGCTAATCCTCCGATCTTAATGCCTCCTATTCCAGGGAAACCATTGATCCTATATATTTCAGCTACAGACACTTCCCTGGGGGCATTATTGGCTCAAACAGATGATACTAGGAAAGAACGGGCCATCTACTATATCAGTCGTACTCTAGTCTCTTATGAGATCAATTACAATAATATTGAGAAGTCTTGTCTCGCGGTGGTGTTTGCTTCTCAAAAGTTGCACCACTACATGCTTGCTCATACCATACATTTGGTTGCCAAAATTGATCCCCTTAAATACTTGCTTGGTAAGGCTGCCCTGACAGGTAGACTTGCTAAATGGATGATGGTCCTCACTGAATTTGACATAGAGTACGTTGAAAGGAAGGCAATAAAAGGGCAAGCTATTGCTGACCAATTAGCTGATTTTCCAATCCAGGATAGTATGCCAGTCCAAGTGGAATTCCCAGATGAACACATCTTATATACCACTACTCGCACTTGGACAATGTTCTTTGATGGCTCCCGCATGCAAAATGGATCAGGTGCTGGAGTGTTATTTGTTTCTCCACATGGGTACAACATTCCGAAGTCTTATAAACTATTATTCCCATGTACCAATAATATTGCAGAATATGAAGCCTTAACTAATGGCTTGCGAATGGCTATAGAATGGAATATCACAGAATTACATGTCTTTGGGGATTCTCAGTTAATCATCAACCAAGTCAATGAAGAGTATCAAACCAAGGATGACAAATTGATACCCTATAAAAAGATGGTTGATTCTTTGAGACGCTATTTCACCTTTGTGACGTTCCAACAAATCCCTAGGACAGAGAACAAAGCTGCAGACACCATGGCTACATTAGCTTCACTTCTTCAGTTGGAGACACATGAATCCAGATTTGAATTCCTGGTGGAAGAGCTACACCATCCCATCTTTGACTCATCTGAAAGTCGTGTCATTTGTGTCATTATCACACACGAGTCTTCCCGATATGGTGCAATCTATTCATATCTTCGTGATGGCATCATCCCTGACACATTCACCCACTCCGAACGCTGAAACCTCATCCGTAATGCCTCTCGCCACACCCTCATCTCTGGTGACTTATATAGGAGGGGTTTAGATGGGACACTCCTTAGGTGCTTGGAAAAGGAGGAATCCAACCAAGCGTTAGCTGACATCCACGAGGGCATTTGTGGTGGACATTCTAATGGTCTTGCCATGGCCTGAAGGTTGCTTAGGGCGGGATATTATTGGCCCACAATGCAGATGGACGCAGTCACCTTTGCTAAGTCATGTGAAAAATGTCAGAAACACGACAACCTGATTCATGCTCCAGGTAGGGAGTTGATTCCTTCCGTTTCTCATTGGCCATTTCAGCGCTGGGCCTTTGATCTGGTTGGGCAGATTCATCCCAACTCATCAGGTGGACACAAGTTCATTATTACTGCCACTGACTACTTCACAAAATGGGTGGAGGTTGTACCACTTTCTATTGCTTTAGGAAGGACCATTTCTTTGTTCATCTTGAATCATATCATTTGCCGATTTGGAGTGCCTTCTGAGATCATTACTAACAATGGAGGTCAATTTAAGAATAAGGACCTAAACCACCTATGCAAAAAGTTTAAAATCAAGCAACATTGGTCCTCTATCTACTTTCCACAGGGAAACAGACAGGCAGAAGCTTCTAACAAAACCATTCTTAAGATTCTTCATAGAACAGTACACAAGAATGGTAGGGATTGGCACTTACAAATCAATCCAGCACTATGGGCTTACCGAACAAGCATTTGCACACCTACAGGAGCCACTCCTTTCTCTCTCACCTATGGCGCTGAAGCAATATTTCCTTTAGAAGTCGAGATACCATCCCTTAGAGTCTCACTCAAAGGTTTGATTACAGATGAGGATTACCGCGCCATGAGGTTACAGGAACTAGAACTTCTAGATGAGAAGCGTAAGGCTTCCTTTGATCATATGAGAGTGTATCAGAAAGGTATGTCCAAGGCATTCAACAAGAAGGTTCGCCCTAGAGAATTTCAAATAGGTGATCTTGTTTTACGAGAGAACCCTAAGAACCAACAAAACAGAGAGCAAAAGGGCAAGTTTGAACCTAACTGGCTGGGACCATATGTCATCACAGCTGCTTTTGGTACTGGTGCGTATTTACTGACAGATCCTGATGGAGAACAGCTCCCTGATCCCATCAACATTGTGCACCTTAAGAAGTTCTATCCTTGATGCCCGTTCTGTCTGGGGGCATCCTTTGTATATATCTTATTGATCCTGAAAAAATACCAAAAAATTGATATATGATGCTGAAAAAATCCTAAAAAGCATAAAAAGTCCTGAAAAAATACAAAAAAAAATCAAAATATTCAAAAAAATAAAAAAATAAAAAAAAGTGCCTTGGTGAAAACCTAGCAATAGGCGCCTTGGTAGCAAAAAATCAAAAAAAAAATGAAAAAATGAAAAAAGATTCCAAGTGGTGAAAACCTGGAAACAGGCGCTACTTGAGGCCTTTGCACCCGTATTTGTTAGCATGCATCCTCGACACTTAACCACTTCCCATCATGCCTTGACCTTATTTGACTTGGTCTGAAATTGGTCTTTGTCCTTGTCTAGGGGGCATAACTGTTCGCATAGGTCCTTTTGGTGTGTTTGGGGCATTTCACAATAGGTGTTTTTCAACACCACCCCAAAACAGTGTTTTTCAACACTACCCTTGCGTTGAGTGTTTCTTAACACTTATTAGATGTCTTGCCTATAGTCTAAGTATGATGCGATATTTCTCATTAGCAGATATGATACTCAGAGTTTGACTCTATGACCAACACACATGCACTCAAACAAACAACTCGCTTGAGATATGTTGACTTTATTTTTCTTTGTGTGCTGTCTATGAGGATTTCTTTAATGAGTGGTCTCTCCCTGGGAAGTTTTCAATGATGCCTAGCTAGAAGACTGAGGGTATGAGAACATGTTTTCTTTCTTTATCTGCTTGTGGGTATATTTTGGTCCTAACTGTCATGAGCATTTATGCTGGTCCTACTTGACCCTATGGATTGACAAAGTATTATCCTTGACTGTTTTACGAGTGCATGCTTTTAGCTATCCTGACTTTCATGTGTCTTGATACAAGCATAATCTTGCCATATCAAACTTAGGTAATCTCACTGCATTAGTCATCTGGACCTATATGTCTTTGATGCCTAGGTGAGATTCCCACATCTCTATCTGATAAAGATCATATTCATATCCACATAGTTATGCTAGTGTGCATTGTATGATCTTACGACGCTACCAATAATGCTCGATGATGATAATTAGATGTCTATAAGCGTTGTGACCTTGCAAGTCAACCACTTTCATAGTAGCTTGCATTCTTAAGTTCATGTTAGTTTAGTCTTGCATTTTGCATATGGAAAGAGCTCTCCTTTTCATCCTACGTGGACCTGTCAGTCAACTGCGCTCACCTTCTCTTCTTCTTGATCATATCTTTCGCTCCTTATCTTTTTCATCTCGAACCTGTTCCTGTTCATCACAAGGGGTTAATCACATCATCATATCTATATCAAAAACTGTCATTTTCAAGAAACATAAGTCTATATCATACATATGAGAATTAAACATACATCTATGAGAGAGAGCATACATAAGCACATAAGCATTTTCGAGCAAAATGACAAGACAATATACATAAACTGATACATCCATCACAAGTGAGACAAATACACATGATATATCGAACATCCAGTAATCTCATAAATCAATATACAATGTCATGATATCCAATATGAGATCCCAAAATCTGGATCAACAGTCTCAAAATATGTCCAAACATCTAAGACCTAACCCTAAGACTCGCTACCACCCTCGTGAGGAACTCGTGGTGGTGGAGGAGGCATAGCTCTCCTATCGAGTACCACATCTGATACCCCTGCCCGCTGAGAGTATGATGGTGCTCTCTCACCCTCTGGGATAGCCTGCAGATATAACCCGTGATAATAGGCAGCTCTCGCTGACTCCCGTCGGAGCTCTAGTGCCTCCGTCTGTGCCATCGCCTCACGGCGTGCTATCTCTGCTCTAAGATCAGCTATCTGCTGATCTCGCTCTGCCCTCAGATCCAGGAGCTGCTGATCTCTCATAGCTATAGTGGTCCGCAGCTGCTGTATCTCTGCCTCCTGAGCTTGTATCTGGGCTCTCAGGTCCTCTCCCCCCGCAGGCTGCTCCTGCTGTACCTCTGCCTGCCGGCGAGCTGGTCTCGCCTCCTCCTCAGGTGTAGCCGATCTCTATCCCCGTGACCGTTTTCGGCCACCTGATCTCGACCCCTCTCCTCTCTCCATCCTCCTCCCTCTCCCCCTCCTGCCATCTCCTCCATCTCCTCCCTCCTCTCCTCCCTCCCCTCTGTCCCCTCCGTCTCCTCCGTCTCCTCCTGGTGCTGGAACCTGTGCATCTGGTACTGTAAATCGAGGGAATGGTACCCTCCGCTGCTCTGCTCTGTAGGCTCCATCAGCCCCTACGTCTGCCACATCTAGGAAATAATCCCAAGGCTCGCCCCTGATAGCTGCTGTCTCCGCGATAGCCTGCTGATAATCTAACATGGGTAGCCACCCATGTCCCTCCTCATCCCTGGCTCTGGCATAAGTGGTAGTCTCTGTCGAGACTCGCTGCTGCCTCCCAAACTGCCGCCACACCTGACTAATGCAAAATCTCTCTACAATCTTCGCATATCGACCTACCAGTGGCCGACTGCACAGCATATAGCTCAACTCATCTGCGGCATCCCCCCAAACTTCAACCTCCCTGTACGGTCTCCATGTGAATGAGGCTATCTCATCCAGAATCCATTTGTAGTACGTCACATCCCCAGAATGGGCATGTGATATAAACCCGATGTACCTGTAAATGAAGGGGTACCTCCTCTCCCTTGGCTGAACCCTGGGGCGCACCACAGCAATGTGCTCCCATGCCCACACCTGTGCCAGGATGGCACCACATGCCCATGTCTGACCGTCCCTGTAGACGATCTCGTGCAGCTCATGATACATCTCTGCCAAGATCGCAGGCCCCCATGCCATTCGTCGGGGCCTGCCTACCAAGTCTACCAGTAACCTGCCCCATCCGAGCGGGAATCCCTTCTGACTACGATCAGTCATCAGGATCTGTGAAATGATAGATGCCACAATGCATGGCACCGGATAATCTCTGCCAAAGTCATCAAGCAGTCGCTCCCAACTGACATGTCTGTCCAGGATAGTCACATCCTGAAACATCTCCTGAATCAATCGACGCCCCTCAGTGACATCTTGATCATAGTATACCTGTGACAACATATAAATCATGTTAGTTTTCATCTTTTGAAAATATTACATTTTACATGACTATCTTAAAAACATGATTATACTTACAGGCTCTCCGTGGCATGGAACTCGGAGGATCCTATAGACATCCTCCAGTGTGATGGATGCCTCGCCTGTAGGAAGGTGGAAGGTGTTGTGCTCGCTGTGCCATCTCTCGGCCAGCACAGTCAACAACCCATGGTCTACTCGGATATACGGATACCGCAACAGATACCGAAATCTCATCGCCCTGAGGTTGGCATTGCCCGGATCATCCAGATCTCAGACACACCGTAATCCTGTCACCTTTGGCGCTCTGATAATGAGTGCCGAAAAAACCTCCTGCAAGCCAAAACCAAGCTTGTTGTTAGCACATATTATGATGGATGTCCAAAAACTCAGTATAAAACATCTTAAAAACGTAACATTGTCTAGACCCATGTCATTTTTGCTCAAAAATGCGTTAAATATCAAATTTTTCAATTGGGCGATATTTTTTTTTGGAGAAGTATCATGCGATACTTCTCCCTATAGTGGGGTGATAAACCTTGTATCGTGCGATACTTCGCCCAGTATCGTGCGATACTAGTGTCTAAGGCCACACGATACTTTTGGGGCACGCAAAGTATCGCGCGATACTTCTCCCCAAAGCGTGCGATACTTCTAAAGTATCGCGCAATATTTCGCCCAACACAAAATTTTGAAATTTAAAATTTAAAAAAAACGTGCTAAAAAAGCTATTAAATGCTAGAAATGACCAAAAAGCTCAAGTTTTTCGAAAACATACCGGGGCAGGATAGTGTGGTGGCCGGTTGTGCAACCGAGCGCGCTCGAATCGATGCCTGTGGACGGGAACTCCTGCTTGCTGCGCTATTTTCTCTCTCTAAAGCTCTGAAAATTCTCAAATCACTAAAAGACAAATGATTTTTGAAAATGACATTTTGACCCCTTTTATAGCATTTTGACTTTTTTTACCTAATTTTCAAAACATCTCAGAATTACGCAAAAATTGCACCCCTAGCTAATTTCGACGTCCTGGATCCATTTTCGGACTCGAAATTAAAATCTGAGGTCATCTTGATAGTTAAAATCATGTTTCAAAATCTTCCCCCCTTCTGCACAGTTGGCTGATCTTTTGAGGCCTAATCTTTTAATCTTTGCTGGGGCATCGTCATTCCTTCCTTTTCATGTCTTCCAACATTCTAGTCTTTCATTCATATCCATTTCATTCCCTCATTTCTCACGTTTGACTGCATCTTTTCAGTCAGGCTGGGGCATGTTCTATTGCCTAATGGTTAACCTATTTGACCCTTACATTCGATTATGATTTGATCAACCTTATCAATTTTCTGTCTCTCCTCTACTTGATTTCGATTTCAATTCTGAGGGGGCAGTATTTATGGAATTCTCATCCCTGATTTCCTTGATTCTCTTGATTCAGACATCTTTTGTGAGCTTTCGCTCAAATTTGAGATTCTTATCTCCCATTTTTAGACATTGATTATTGCCTAGCAGCGACGGTGATAGTTTTGTCTAAAGCTTGATTTGCACCTAGCAGTGACGGTGTTGGTCTAAGCTTTTGTTTATGTTTGTCCAGATGTGATCCCGAATCGACCTCATATCTGAGTTGTTTTGTGATCCCAAATCGATCTCACATTGCAACTTCATTCTTTGACTACATGTGTTCCCAAATCGATCACACATTAGTCAAAGAGGGGCAAATGTATGCACCCTAAAATGGTCGCCTAGACTTTGGGCCCCATTTATTTGATTTATTTATCCTGAATCAGTTTTATCAATAATCAATATTTTCAACATTATCAATTTCTTGATCAAGTCTTAATTTCAATCATATATTAGATTTTTATCCTTGGGCTAACCATTTTATCCTAAGTCTTTATTTAATTAAAAGGAATATTTCCTCCCCTTTTAATTAAATAAAAAGCCCCACTTTCCTCTTATCCTAAGTTGCACAAATAAAATATTATTCCTATTTTATAAAAAGGGAAAAAGCACTTTTTGTCTCACATGAGGCTCAAAAGTCAACACTTCACTCTCATTGGAGGATGTTTGTGCACATGGATTGCTCCTTTTTCAACCTCCACCGCTGATTAAGACTTTTGCCTATTAATCTCAATGGTCCATTTCACCTCATTTCTTATAAAAGGTGAGCTCTCTCCTTCATTTGCATATCTCATGTTTTATGCTAATGTTATGCTTCAGGTTTTAGGTGCATTTGGAGTTTGAAGACATTGAAGACTTGTTGCATTTCATTGTAGTTGCATATTTGCTTTCATAGTTGCATGATCATGGCATCATAGATTAGATTTCCTTTTATGCAATAGAATAGATCTCACATAGCTTAATTAGGGGCTTGAAATCTATTGTACTTCTTTTCATAACTTAGTTTGCACTTCATTTGATAGATTAGTCTTGCACATTCATACTAGTTGCATTTGCATTTCATTTCCATTTGGATTCTTGGAGATATTGGCATTGTTGCCCTTGTCTTCACTTGAATCTCTCATTGTATGGTTGACTAGCAAGGTCACCTTCTTGTAGCTCTAGCTGAGAGCAAAACTCATAGTCCCTTGCAACTCCATGCATAGAGAGCTATGAGCCGCTTTGTGAGGCCTCATACTTGAGCAACCTTGCATGTAATGGTTCATAGAAGTGCATATTTTAGTGTGTACAGAACCATGCAAGGTATTCATACACCACAACTAGAAGACCACCCAATATGAGGACATCATGATAATGCAATCAACATCAATAACACATACATCTAGAATTCATCCATTAGCAACATATAATCATATCATGACTCGTGCCATCACCATACCACATATCCAACACTAAAACCCATAAACATTCTAAATTTCTCAAATAATAATGAACTCACACTTAAAATAAATAAGGGAATCCATATATCCATTACTATAATCACATATCTTATGTCCAACTCAAATGGCCTTAATGCCAAGAGAACATTACCAAATCATTCTAGTAATGAAATTTACTTATATAATATCATGGTTCCATAACATAAAATGACACTAAAACCCAACAATTCTAACTTTTAAGAAAGCCTAATTATCATAAAAACCAATCATGGAGGTAATCCATTATTGATGGACCTCCAAAAAGATTGAATTTTCAAACTTAACGGATAAAAAAAGTGAGAAAACCGATTGATCTATAACCATCCAACACTCCAAAAATCCAGTAATATTTAAAATGTGTACATCCATAAAAAATTGGGCAGCATTTCCCCACACAAACTCTCATTTCCAAACCCTCATCACATGGATTCAAATATACATCAAATGAACTTCTACAAAATGAAAATGTGCTTTAAATCAAATCAAAAGAATTGGCAACTTACAAATTTATGGTCAAAAGCAATACCAAGAAGATATGAGGGTTTCTTACCTCTCATATGAAGAAAGACACAAACTTGAAAAGAAAACCAAGCTCACAATGAAAAGCCACCAAATCTGAGCAACTGGTAGCAAATGCTGAGACAAATTGATCAAGCCAATGTCCACAAAATATCTCCAAAAAAACATTTTCATTCAAGCCCAAATTCAAATTCTCCATGGAAGGTTTTTTGAAAGCTCATGAAGAAATTTGAGAAAAAATAAAATTAAAAACACAACATAAAACCACTTTTCCCCAAAATATAAAATGACTTACTCCAAGGAATTAAAATATAATATTCTACCTAAAATAAAATCTCAAAATAAGCTTTTAAAATTTAAAAAAAGCACCAAATAATAATAAAAATCTAATTCTAATAAAAATGTTCAAACAACACTTGCAAATGACAACAATAATAATGATAATATAACAACTAGTGACTTCAACAATAAATTAAATATATTATTATTTACTCATGCACTAGTCACAACCATAATGACCAACAAGAATGAAAAACACACGAGTCATTGGTCTCATCACATAAACTAGGGTACCCGAATGTTACTACATGATAATTGACTGGTAGATATAAACAATATGGTGATTTTTGCCCAAGAACAAGAATGTTGTTTATGCTTAGAAACATAATTATCCATATGACTCCAATTTACCCACTATTAGGGATAACATAGGTAGGCATAATCATACCTATGAAGCCAAGTGAAGTTGATTCTTGGTACCTATCCAAGTTAGTACATAGCTGGAGCACATACATATATCATCATAAATCGATGTCAATCGGTGAAAGGGAACTCTAGTGGTGTAATCGTTATAAAAAATGTTACAACACTGCTCATTCTCATATAGAATCATCATCTCATTCTATCTTAGGCACATCATTAATCATTTATTAGCAATAATTATTAACAATAATATTTCAATAGCATAAGATATCATAAGTGTAATACCCCAAAAATGGGCTATAGGTTCATTAACCTCCTACATCAACAAATCGAACGAAATCAACATCAAAGTCCTAACCTAAGGCACATCAGCACATTAGTTTATCAAATCCTAATTGATTTTATCATAATTCTGCATCAGGGAATATTCCTTGAATATTCCTAATTTATCTAATTATCCTAATTGAATATTATTTGGCAATAAATCATATTTATCCTAAAATTTGATTAATTGAATATTCTAAATATTTAATTAATTAAGTTTAATTCTGCCACTTAATTATTTAATTAGAATTAATTATATTTATTCCTAATTTATATTATTTAATTTTGACAATAAATCAAAAATCCAACAAATAATCAATTGAATTCTTATTTAATTGATTAAAATCCAATTGTCAATATTTAATGATATAGTTTTGAATAAAAGTTTGATTTAATAATTGATTAACCCATAAATTAGTTATTTTTAACTCAAAATCAGTTAAGTTGAGAATAAATCACTTTATTTTTAAATTAATTTATATTAAATCATGCACAATCAAAAAAGCAGTCAACTTTAAATCAATTTTTCAATTTTAATTTGTTAACTTTCCAAACTCAACATCTGATTCTAAGTTGAAAAAGTGAACTAAACTATATTTTGAGATAAAAAGTGCTTTTACATGATTTTATGAGTTGATCTATTCTTGATTTCTTGTTAACTCAAAAATCAACCTGAGTTTATCAAGAGTGATTTATGGCTTTTCTCAATGCATTCTCAAGCCCTGGATTTCTATATAATCAAGGCTCAACTCTTCAAAAAAGGATCCCTCGAATTTGCATCCTTACTCTGGCAAATTTGTATATGAAGAATCAAGCTTTTGCAAACAAGGCGATTGTGAGATTTGGTTATTGTTGTTGAGGTTTCATAGCATTCATTCATAGCATATCATTGTTAGATCAATTTGCATATCATTCCAATTCATTCTAGATTAGTTTCATATCAAGTTTTTCATCTTATTGCATACAAAATCCCAAAAAAATAGATTAATTTGCATTCATATTTCATTGTTTTCAATCACTTAAATCCTTCGTTTAGGTGTTGCAGTGTCATTGATCTCAGTCTGAATCTGAGCATACCATACTCGCATTTACTAGAAGGTAGTAAATTGTTTGGTTAGCTTATTTCACTTATATTGCAGATTTCTTGATTTGCTAACCTCTAATATTTTACTGAAGTGTTGTGTCTCCAGCTAGGTACAATTTTTACACACACATTTTTGGCACCCACCATGGGGCCCTGAAATGGGTTTCAATTTCATCTTCTAACAATTTCTATCAATTTTCTATAATTTTCTATCAAAACTGTGATTTTTACTTTCTATCCGTACATTTTTCATATGAGTTTTTATCAAAGTGTCGTGCCAGGACCCCCTAACTATCGTATGATAGTTGGTGTTTTTGAGAATCATGCATGTTGTCATACATTATCATTTCAAGACTACTCTATCATGTGTGCATAGACCCACTGTCGTATCATGCCCGAATTATCATGCGAGAGTTAACCCACTATCGTATGAGTTTTGGTACTAGAGATTCAATTGTCGTATCAAATTTTTAGTTTGTCTTTCAGATTTAATTTTTAGATTTGGACTACCAGCTAACCCTAACAATTGAGATCTTCAGTTTCTGATTGGTACTTGCTATTCTTGCTCACGGGAAAGTGCAACAAAATTGCAAAACAGGTAAAATCTACTAAGCACATTGTGTGGGAACTCAAGTATCCTGCTACGATCTGATAACATTTCAATTTGGGACATAAAATGAACCTCTCATGTGTCTAGCTTGAGTGTCTTCCCTGCTTTCATAAATCACACTTCAATTTTGGGCTCTAAAAAGAACATAGATTCACTTTTTGCATGTCTGTTACACATAGTAATTAGGCCCTATGAACACTATTTATGGAGTTCTTGAGGGAGTGGGCTTCATTCACTTGTTTTGCATGCAAAGCTCTTCTCGATGATAGATCCCCTTGTAGGTAGGGAGGATACTATTATTATCTCACGTTCTACTTGGTTTGGTCCTCAACTTTGATCGATACGTTCTCTCGTGGTCCCACTTAGAGAGCTCAGTAGATATTGTTGTTGACATCACAAACCTTGGTGAGGTAATTTCAATCTTAGCATGTCAAAGAATTTGTCTACTGTGTTTGGGTAAAAGTGAAAAGGCTAGAGGATTATGCTCTACTGCCTTTTGGGTAGTATCAGAAACTCAGATCCTTGAATCTGGACCAAGTCCCCATGTGGTATATTTTGTGAGTCACCTTTAGAAAGGGTTAACCGTAGTGGACATTCCCTTTATTGGGTCAACCATGTGGATGGAGCCTCAAGCAGTAATAGCCATTTTCATCATGGTAGAAACAACCACTATATAAATGTCTTTATGGAAGAAATATCCATAGGTGTAGTCTCTTGTTGGGCTGTTAGATCTCCTCAGCAGCTCCTGATTGATTAAATTCTTAGACTATTTCAAAACCCTAGTGCACCTGGATTGGATTTCGCCCTCTTGAGATTACAAAAGTTGCAGAGACTAACCATTACTAAAAACCCTAGTGCTGCCAAATTTTTATTTTCTAGATCTATGTGCATGATTGGAAAAACTTTTGAGAACATACACAAGTAGCATTCCTAGGGCTAGAACAATAAACTCACTTGATTATTTATGTGCAAGGTTGCTTTGTCCCTTGCTCATTGTTTTCAAACGTGCTTGAATTCCCTTACTTTCTATTCTAGGTGCTTGATATCTACTTCGTTACTTGAAATGAATGAATCCAAGATGAACTATTACATAGATATTCAAACCTAGATAGAAAATTTTACAAACAATCTGATACTGAAAAATTGAAAAAATTGCAAATCTGAAGCAAAAATCCTTTCTGGAGTCAAAAGTCATCCTGAAGCCTCAAAATTCATATGATTTTTCCCAATTGTCGTGCCAGAACCCCCAGATTGTCATACGAGAGACTGTATACTATCGTACGACTATTTTCATAAAAGTCAAGAAAAAATTTATCCTGGTGTCAACTGTCGTACGAGCCTTGTCAACTATGGTGTCAAAACTGCCATATTATCGTACGGGAGACTATATACTGTCGTACAAGTGTTGTCATAAAAGTCAAGAAAATTTTTATCCTAGTGTCAACTATCGTACGAGCCTAGAGAAACTCATCAAAATTTTACAAAGTTGTCAGAAATCTCCAAAATTTGTCAGAAATCTAGTTTTTGCAGCCAACTTCCAGATTTTGTCAAAAAATTCATTGTGTCAGGAACATAGTAGAAACCAGAAGAATCCAATCTTTTTTCCAAAAGTGGTCTCTTGAGTTTGATCCAACCTTCTTATCTATCAATTTGAATCACATTCATCTTGTGTCAAAACCTTATCAAACCATCTTCTAATTCAATCTTCAACAAAATGGCCAAGTGTTGTGAGCTCGTGTCCGCTATCTTTTGGACATCTACCCATACATCTAGGGCACAGTATCCTTCATTTATGTCCAAATAAATCTTCAATCAATCCAATCTTGACAAGGTTGCGTCATTCGATCTTCATGAAACAAGTCATTCTTTAGTTGTCTTAATCTTGCTCTTTTACTTCACCCAAGGTTAATGGTGGAAACTTGATGTAGTCAAGGATGGTGGATCCAATTAAGGACAGTCCAAACCTTGTAGCCAACAATCAACATAGCGAAATACTCAACAACACAACAACAAAATAATTATTTAACTTCTGATTTTCATTAACATGCCCGACTGTAAGGCCTTCCGGGTTAGGGCCAATTACAATCAGAAACAATTCTGCAAGATCACGGGATCCAATACAACACTAGCTAGTTCAGTTTTGAAAAACAATCAGCAACTGATGGAAACCTAAGGCAGATCTAAACTTGAGCTCGCAAGCCTCCAAGAAATCTCATTGTCTCCAAGTGTGCAAACCACTAGCTTTGCAACTACAAACTATCAGATAACAATCTGATCTACAAGATCATGCAAGATCTTTTTCCACAACTTCACCAACTCTAGTTGTCAAAACCTCAGATCTAATTCACTAAGTCTTCCAAGTCATCTGCTACCCATTCCCTTTCTCATGATCCCCAAACATCTACCCTAAACATCCTATAAATACTCATCAGCCACAAGTTAGTTGGATGAAATCATTAACTCTCCCCAACAATTATTAAATTCAATAAAAGTTGGCTTCAAAATAGCCTTACAAACATTTAATCCAACATGTCAGCTTGTAACAATAGCTACCAACAATAAATGCACCAAGTCAACCCAATAAATCACATAGAACTCCAGTCAGTAAACCAGAACTACCGAGCAATAGTGAAATAACTAAGCATGCCAGGCATCACCGAGCACTAATGTTGACCAAGCACCGCAAGCATCACCAAGTAACATTTTCACCAAGTGCCATGGATTATCGAGTTCCTTCAGCGATCGAGCTTCCTTCAATGACTGAGACTGTCGATCAAGGCTGCAACCAAGTAACATCAGCCAAATAACACACCTCCATGCAAATCTACCAAGTACCCTAGAATGACCCTGCATCAGACACCCCAGGTTCAAAAAGATGTTCATATGTGAGAAGAACATCTTTTGGGATTCAGCACATAAACCTCGAACTGGTTCTTCACATACAAGTCCTCCACCTTTTCAGCTTGCATACTCTTCCACTTCAATTTTATCTGTCTCTTCAAGTCTTTCCTTGACAACACACAAGTTCATTCTCCATACTGATCATTCATTTTCTCTAGATCTACCAACTCAACTCAGCTACCAATACTCAGACTTCTCCTACCAAGCATATCTAGCAAAGGCATTAGGGAAAACTTCATGTCATCCTTCTCAATAGTAAACATATTTTAGACACAGTCATACATAGCTCTACAATCATATTGCCAAGGTCTACCTGTACACACTAAAATGGTGCACTTCTATGAACCATTACATGCAAGGTTGCTCAAGAATGAGGCCTCACAAAGTGGCTCATAGCTCTCTATGCATGGAGTTGCAAGGTTGAAAATTGCTCTCAGCTAGAGCTACAAACTTGTGACCTTGCTAGTCAACCACACAATGAGAGATTCACAATGAAGACAAGGGCAACAATGCCAATATCTCCAAGAATCACTATGAAATGCAATGCAATGCAACTAAAATGAAGATGCAAATGTGCAAGCTATGCTATGAAAATGGAAGTACAAACTAAGCTATGAGATGGAAATATCAATGGATTACAAATCCTTCCTATTTAGACTATGTGAGCTTATTCTATTGCATAAAAGGAAACTAAGCTAAGAATGCCATTATCATGCAACTAAGAATGGAAATATGCAACTACAATGAAATGCAACAAGTCTTCAATGTCTTCAAACTCCAAATGCACCTAAAACTTGCAGCATAACAATAGCATGAAAGAGATGGATATGCGAATGAAGGAGAGAGCTCTCCTTTTATAGGAAATGAGGAGAAATGGACCATGGAGATTAAGAGGCAAAAAGTCTTAATCAGTGGTGGAGGTTGAAAGAGGAGCAATCCATGTGCACAAGTATCCTCCAATGAGAGTGAAATGTTGACTTTTGAGCCTCATGTGAGACAAAAAGTGCTTTTTTCCTTTTTGTAAAATATGAATAATACTTTATTTGTGCAACTTAGGATAAGAGGAAAGTGAGGGCTTTTTATTTAATCAAAAGGGGAGGAAATATTCCTTTTAATCAAATAAAGACTTAGGATAAATGGTTAGCCCAAGGATAAAAATCCAATATATGATCGAAATTAAGACTTGATCAAGAAATTGATAGTGTTGAAAATATTGATTATTGATAAAAATGATTCAGGATTGATAAATCAAATAAATGGGGCCCAAAGTCTAGGTGACCATTTTTGGGTGCATACATTTGCCCCTTTTTGACTAATGTGTGATCGATTTGGGAACACATGCAGTCAAAGAATGAAGTTGAAATGTGAGATCGATCTGGGATCACAAAACAACTCAAATATGAGGTCGATTCAGGATCATATCTGGACAAAGCATGAACAAAGGCCTTTGAACATGAGGTCAATTCGGGATCACATTCAAAGTAAGAGATAAGAATCTCAAATTTGAGCAAAAGCTCACAAAAGATGTCTGAATCAAGAGAATCAAGCAATTGGGGATGAGAATCCCATAGGTACTGCCCCCTCAGAATCGAAATGGAAATCAGGTAGAGGAGAGACAGCAAATCGATAAAGATTTGATCAAATCAGAATGAAATCACAATCGAAGGTAAGGGTCAATAGATTAACCATTAGGCAATGAAACATGCCCCAGTGAGGAAGTAGAATAATAGAAATAGAAGACTAAAAATAGAGTGAATGAAAGACTAGAAAATTTGAGAGACATGGAAGGAAGAAATTCTACCGAAAATCAAATTATGCCTCAAAAAGTCAGTCAACTGCTCAGAAGAAAGGGAAAATTTGGAAACACGACTCAGATTTTGATTTCGAGTCCGAAAATGGATAGCACATGATGTGATATGAAAGATCAGAAATGAAAGATATGATCAAGAAGAATCAGAAAATGAGCACAGTTGACCAACTAGTCCGTAGATGATAAAAAGGAGAGCTCTCTCCATATGCAAGATGCAAAAACTAAGCTATGATGAACTTAAGAATGCAAGCTACTATGAAAGTGGTTGACTTGCAAGGTCACAACGCCTATAGACATCTAATTATCATCATCGAGCATTATTGGTAGCGTTGTAAGATCATACAATGCACACTAGTATAACTATGTGGATATGAATATAATCTTTATCAGATAGAAATGTGGGAATCCCACCTAGGCATCAAAGACATATAGGTCAAGATGAATAATGTAGTGAGATCACCTAAGTTTGATATGGCGAGATTATGCTTGTATCAAGACACATGAAAGTCAGGATAGCTAAAAGCATGCACTCGCAAAAACAGTCAAGGATAATACCTTGTCAATCCATAATGTCAAGTAAGACCAGCATAAATGCTCATGACAGTTAGGATCAACAAAATATACCCACAAGCAGATAAAGAAAGAAAGCATGCTCTTATTCCCTCAGTCTTCTAGCTATGCATCATCGAAAACTTCTCAGGGAGAGATCACTCATCAAAGAAATCCTCATAGACAGCACACAAAAAAATAAAGTCATCATATCGTCATCGAGTTGATTGTTTAAGTGCGTGTGTGTTGGTCATAGAGTCAAATTCTAAGTATCATATCTGCTTAGTGAGAAATATCACATCATACGAGACTGTTGGGTAAGACATCTAATAAGTGTTAAGAAATACTCAACGCAAGGGTAGTGTTGAAAAACACTATTTGGGGTGGTGTTGAAAAACACCTATTGTGAAATGCCCCAAGAGACAAACGCACCTAAAGGACCAATGCTAATAGTTATGCCCCCTAGACAAAGACAAAGGCCAATTCCAGACTAAGCCAAATAAGGTCAAGGCATGATGGGAAGTGGCTAAGTGTCAAGGATGTATGCTAACAAATAGGAGTGCAAAGGCCTCAAGTAGCGCCTGTTTCCAGGTTTTCACCACTTGGATTCTTTTTTTCATTTTTTCCTTTATTTGTATTTTTGCTACCAAGGCGCCTATTGCTAGGTTTTCACCAAGGCACTTTTTTTTATTTTTTTTATTTTTTGAATATTCTGATTTTTTTGTATTTTTTTCAGGACTTTATATGCTTTTTAGGATTTTTTTCAGCATCATATATCAATTTTTTTGGTAGTTTTTCAAGATCAATAAGTATGTACAAAGGATGCCCCCAGACAGACTGGGCATCAAGGATAGAACTTCTTGAGGTGCACAATGTTGATGGGATCAGGGAGTTGTTCTCCATCAGGATCTGACAGTAAATATGCACCAGTACCAAAAGCAGCTGTGATGACATATGGTCCAAGCCAGTTAGGTTCAAACTTGCCCTTTTGCTCTCTGTGTTGTTGGTTCTTAGGGTTCTCTCGCAAAACAAGATCACCTATTTAAAATTCTCTAGGGCGAACCTTCTTGTTGAATGCCTTGGACATACGCTTCTGATACGCTCTCATATGATCAAAGGAAGCCTTACGCTTCTCATCTAGAAGTTCTAGTTCCTGTAACCTCATGGCGCGGTAATCCTCATCTGTAATCAAACCTTTGAGTGAGACTCTAAGTGATGGTATCTCGACTTCTAAAGGCAATATTGCTTCAGTGCCATAGGTGAGAGAGAAAGGAGTGGCTCCTGTAGGTGTGCAAATGCTTGTTCTGTAAGCCCATAGTGCTGGATTGATTTGTAAGTGCCAATCCCTACCATTCTTGTGTACTGTTCTATGAAGAATCTTAAGAAGGGTTTTGTTAGAGGCTTCTGCCTGTCCGTTTCCCTATGGAAAATAGATGGAGGGCCAATGTTTCTTGATTTTAAACTTTTTGCATAGGTGCTTTAGGTCCTTATTCTTAAATTGACCTCCATTGTCAGTAATGATCTCAGAAGGCACTCCAAATCGGCAAATGATATGATTCAAGATGAACAAAGAAATGGTCCTCCCTGAAGCAACAGAAAGTGGCATGGCTTCCACCCATTTTGTGAAGTAGTCAGTGGTAGTAATAATGAACTTGTGTCCACCTGATGAGTTGGGATGAATCTGCCCAACCAGATCAAAGGCCCAGCGCTGAAATGGCCAATGAGAAACAGAAGGGATCAGCTCCCTACCTGGAGCATGAATCAGGTTGCCATGTTTCTGACATTTTTCACATGACTTAGCAAAGGTGACTGCATCTATCTGCATTGTGGGCCAATAATATCCCGCCCTAAGCAACCTTCGGGCCATGGCAAGACCATTAGAATGTCCACCACAAATGCCCTCGTGGATGTCAGCTAACGCTTGGTTGGATTCCTCCTTTTCCAAGCACCTAAGGAGCGTCCCATCTAAACCCCTCCTATATAAATCACCAGAGATGAGGGTGTGGCGAGAGGCATTACGGATGAGGTTTCGGCATTCGGAGTGGTTGAATGTGTCAGGGATGATGCCATCACGAAGATATGAATAGATAGCACCATATCGGGAAGACTCGTGTGTGATAATGGCACAAATGACATGGCTTTCAGACGAGTCAAAGATGGGATGGTGTAGCTCTTCCACCAGGAATTCAAATCTGGATTCATGTGTCTCCAACTGAAGAAGTGAAGCTAATGTGGCCATGGCATCTGCAGCTTTGTTCTCTGTCTTAGGGATCTGTTGAAACGTCACAAAGGTGAAATAGCGTCTCAAAGAATCAACCATCTTTTTATAGGGTATCAATTTGTCATCCTTGGTTTGATACTCTTCATTGACTTGGTTGATGATTAACTGGGAATCCCCAAAGACATGTAACTCTGTGATGTTCCATTCTATAGCCATTCTCAAGCCATTAGTTAAAGCTTCATATTCTGCAATATTATTGGTACATGGGAATAATAGTTTGTAAGACTTCGGAATGTTGTACCTATGTGGAGAAACAAATAACACTCTAGCACCTGATCCATTTTGCATGCGGGAACCATCAAAGAACATTGTCCAAGTGCGAGTAGTTGTATACAAGATGTGTTCATCTAGGAATTCCACTTGGACTGGCATACTATCCTGGATTGGAAAATCAGCTAATTGGTCTGCAATAGCTTGCCCTTTTATTGCCTTCCTTTCAACCTACTCTATGTCAAATTCAGTTAGGACCATCATCCATTTAGCGAGTCTACCCGTCAGGGCAGCCTTACTAAGCAAGTATTTAAGGGGATCAATTTTGGCAACCAAATGTATGGTATGAGCAAGCATGTAGTGGCGCAACTTTTGAGAAGCAAACACCACCGCGAGACAAGACTTCTCAATATTATTGTAATTGATCTCATAGGAGACTAGAGTATGGCTGATATAGTATATGGCCTATTCTTTCCCAGCATCATCTGATTGAGCCAATAATGCCCCCAGGGAAGTGTCTGTAGCTGAAATATATAGAATCAATGGTTTTCCTAGAATAGGAGGCATTAGATTCGGAGGATTAGCCAAGTATTGTTTGATCTAATCTAGGCTCTTTTGACAATCCTCATTCCAAACACAAGAAGCACCCTTATGCAATGTCTTGTTGAAGGGTTGCACTCTATCTGCAAGCTGAGAAATAAACCTCCTAATTGATTGAAGATGTCCCTGAAGACTTCTCATTTGGCTGATATTCTGAGGAGGTGGCATATCTAATATTGCTTGGACCTTTTCGGGGTCAACCTCGATACCTTTTGCTGATATTATGAATCCTAAAAGTTTACCTGAGGTGACACCAAATGCGCACTTCTTTGGATTCAATCTGAATTGAAATTGTTCCATACGATCTAGAATTACTTCCAGATCATTGAGGTGTGTGTCCCTTTTTCTTGATTTTTCCAGTGTATCATCCACATAATCTTCCATATTTTTGTGCATCATATCATGAAAGATAGTCATCATAGCTCTTTGGTAGGTTGCTCCTGCATGCACATGTGAATGCTATTTTCTCTTGGTCTTCAGGAGCTATTTTGATTTGATTATACCCCGAGAAACCATCCATTAGAGAATATATGTCATAGCCCGCCGTCATGTCCACTATCATGTCAATGTTTGGAAGTGGAAAATCATCCTTTGGGCATGCTTTGTTTAAATCTCTAAAATCTTTGTAGACATGAATGGACCCATCATGTTTGGAGACCGGTACTATGTTTGAGATCCATTCTGCATAATCGATGGCTCTAATAAATCCAGCTCTCAAAAGTTTTTCTAATTCCCCTTTGACAAGTAGAGCTACATGTGGATGCATTTTTCTTAATCTCTGTTTTACTGGCTTGACTCCTAGAGCTATGGATAATTGATGCATTATGAGATTTGTGTCAAGCCCTGGCATGTCTGAGTAGGTCCATGCAAAATTAATTTTCTTTTTCTGTAAAAATTGTACATATGCCTTGGTCTCTTCCTTCGATAAAGACTGACCAAGATGGACTATCTGAGGATTTTCTCCTGTGTTTAAATTGACTGGCTTTGTTGGTTCAATCAATATTGATGATCTATCCTGGAAATAACTCGGCAATTTATTAAGTACCCCATCCTTAGGTGCCTCAAAGAGGTTTTCACCTTCGGATGCATCATTTCTTTTTACTATTTTTGGTTCTGACACCGCCACAAAGTGGTTTTCGCCATCAGACCTATTTTTCTTTTTCTCTTTTATTTTGAGACTGAGGTACTTAATATCAGGCTCTGTCATGCTGGTTGTTGGTTCACTGGTGGAAGAAGCCACGGGTTCAAGAGCATTCAAATAGCAGGCAATTTCGTAATCATTGTGGAAGGTGAGGAATGTGGGCTCTTGATGGCGCTGAGACCAGTCAATTAGGTCAAAGTGAACAAGGGGTAAGTCAATGGCGGGTTCGATGTTGTTTATGCGAAAGGTGTCATCTCTGGTGACCATATAATCAGAGTTCATCAAATCTTCTCCTAAGATACCTGAATTAGGACTCATCCTATCAAATGAAGCGTCGTCCACTAAGGTGATTTGAGGAGGGCAATCCTCTAGTCTGACACTAGGATCGTTAGTCGCATCGGGTTGGGTACTATAGGCATGGATAATATCCACGTCCAGATCAATTATTGCATCTGAAAGTGAGTCCCATTCATATTCATGGGAGTCTGTCTCTGAGTCATCATTTAGGCCTCGTGATGTAGAAGCCTCAAGGTTAGGAAGGGTTTTCCCCTCTCTAGTGCTAGTATTGGTAATATCTGTCACAGCTAGGATAGTAACACTTTCCTTTGTCGATCTAGCAGTCACACAGTCACTATCTGTCGCAGCTGGGATAGTAGGACTATCAAGTATCAAATCTGTGGAATCTCCCCAAAGGAGATTCATGGAGGGCACCCAATCATCAGACACATCTTGTTGATTGGAAAGATCAGGCATATAATCTGAGTCACTATCACTGTCCGTCACAGCTGGGACAGGGACACCTTTCTTCTTCTTATTCTCAAAACCTAAACCAATCGTGGACTTGTTCTTTCATCCGAAGAGAGCATGATCAAGAGGCTCAGCTTTAGCATCTAGCCTATGACTAAGGGGACCATATCCTGGATAACCCATATTCTTAACCATTGTGTATCCTTTCCCATAAGCTTCAGGTGGAGGAGCAAAATTCTCTTTGTGTTTGTATTTCTCTTCGTGATAGATCCAGTCCCTTATGGAAACTTCATCTTTCTCTTCCTGAATGGGGACCAAAGACTCAACAAATTTCCCAAATAATGTCATTGCCGATGACGAAGGTTTTGTACTTGGTGATGGTCTCCCATAAGACCTAGGAGAGATTGGCATTTTTGTAAAAGAATCAATCTTATAATCTCCCATCCCAAGATCCATGGTCTTGAACTTCTACTTGCATTGTTCAAGTGAACTACTAGGACTGTTAGCTTCCCTATTCAAAGGTACATGTGATCCCGTAGAAATGTTATTAACTGATAAAGCACTATCTCCAAGGATGCAAATTTCTACACCGTTATGGGGAAACTTTACACACTGGTGATATGTTGATGGGACTGCCTACATTTCATGAATCCATGGCCTACCTAGCAAAATGTTGTAGGCTAGAGGTCCAACATCAACAATTTGAAATAATATATCTTTTTCTATGGGACCAATGCGAATAGGCAAAACAGCCAATCCCTTAGAACTTCTTTCTGCTTCGTCATATGCTTTGATTGTGATCCTTTTCTTTGTGTCAATGACATTCTCAGAATATCCTAGAGCTAGCAACAAACTCAGGGTACAAATATTGAGCCCTGCACCCCCATCTATCAGTACACGCCTAACACAGGTTTTATGAATCATAACTTCGATGTGTAAGGCCAAGTTATGTGGGTGACTGATGGATTTGTCATCTTCTTCGGAGAAGGTGAGGTAATGAGGGCTAGCCAAATGGTTGACCATGTTTTGGAATTGGTCAATATCTAAGTTGTTAGGGACATTGGCTGCTCGCAAAGCATCCTCAAGGACACGCTTGTGCTTAGGAGATAATTCTAAAAGCTCAAAAATGGATATCTGCGCGGGTGTACGTTGTAGCTGGTCAATAAGATTATAATTGGAATCAGGACCAACGGTAGATTTGGGAGGAGCACCTTTGGACACGGGCTGTTTAGAGTTGCTAGTGCTAGGACCTCTAATGATAATGGGCGCTTGGGCCTGGCCCCTAGTGACAGCATTGAGGGACTGGGGCATTCTTTGTGAGTGAGGGCCTCTTATCACCACAGCGGGTCTTTCATCAGTCATAGGAGTTGAGTCCACATTATGTCCATAGGAATCTTTCCCTCTCATCATGTTGACACTATCATCCACAACTTCAAGCATGTTAATGACATTCTCTGCATTTGTGTAGGTGTAGTTGATAGCCGCCTTGCCATTCTTATTGTTAGAATTCTCTCCTTTCTCATATTTAGGCAAGGGCTCTTTAAAGGCTTTATGATCCGCATTAGTGGTTAACCCATCCACTTGTAATTGTCCTTTCTCAATAAGGTCTTGGACAAGATGCTTGAGTTTAAAACAATTTTCTATGTCGTGTCCAATCCCATTATGGAAAACGCAAAAAGCCTTAGCATCCCACCAATGAGGTAAAGGATCCGGTATGCGATGTTTTGTAGGATCCTGTGGGTGTGCCAAATTATGAGCAACTAATGTCTTAAAAACATCTGCATAAGATTCTCCCAATTTGGTAAATTGTCTTTTCTCCTTTTTAGATCTCTTTTGATACTTAGGTTTGTCTTGTTGTGTTGAAGACGTTTGCAACTTCAAAGCTTGAACTGCATGAGAGAGGTTAAGAACTCCTTCATTTTTTACCTGAGATGAGTCAACAACTCCATCATTGACCACTTGCTTGTTTTTGTTCCAATAGGAGTTCTTTTTGTCCTTGCTACCATTAGTATTGTTATTTTGGCTATTGTTGTTATTTGTTGGTTTAGCCAAAATTCTTTGTTCTTTTAAGACATCCTCAATGTGACATGCCACCTCTACCATAGTATCAAAGGAATTAAATGGGATTTTCTTGACTTCATATCTTAGTTCTGGTATTAGATTGTTCACAATGATATCAATTCTCTCCTCTTCAGGGATTATCCTTGGGTATTTCGAACACAATCACCTCCATTGTTGTAAAAATGTGACAAAAGATTCCCCTTGATTTTGCTTAAGTTTACACAAATCAAGCATTGTGACTGACCTTGATAAGTTGTAAGCAAAATGCTGAACAAATCTTTGGACAAGTTCTTTAAATGTCTTTACTGGAGGGGAAAGGTTGGTGAACCACTCTATGGCTTGACCTTTTAAACTCCTTGGGAATAATCTCATCAAGTAGGAGTCTTCATGGTGAAAGGAAAAGCTCATTATGTAGAATTGTCGAACATGGTCGTGAGGGTCACCAGTGCCATCATATTTGTCATATGTTGGGAACTCAACTTTCTTAGGGAATTCTACCATCACCATACTTTTGTCAATGGGGTTAGGACATATGGAGTCCAAATGAAACGTGCTCTTGGGAGCCTTCATCCTGTCTATATCCTTTTGCATTTGTAAGATCACCTCATCAGTTGAAGGGCTCTATTTCTTGATCTTTTAGTGAACATCAAAATTATATGGAACTTTAGCACCTTTGTTGATAAGACTTTCCAAGAATTGGTCCTTTTTTTGTTCCACATATTGCTCCACATATGCTTGAAAGGATGGTTCTTGTTGCATAGTCATGAAGTCCATATGATCAATTTTAGCATAACTTCCTCCATGTTGTGAGCCATGATGTGCTCGTTGGGAGGGTTGCCTTGAATGTCTATGAGACGACTGTCTCCTATGATGGTCATATCTTGAAGCCCTTCTTCCTCTAGGACTTGGGGATCGTGAGGGTGTCTTTGATCTTCTTCGAGGGCTAGGGGAAGGGGTAGATGGGGGTGAGTTTGTCCCACTATTGGCTCCCTTCCCGTTAAATTGGCTTTGGAGTTGTTGTGCATAGAGTCTATCTTCTTCTTCTTGGGTGACTCTTTTCTGTATATCCAACAATGCACGTTCCTCTTCCTCTAGTTGTCTGAATTTTTCTTTTTTAGCAGCCTGTTCATCTAAGTAGGCTTGCTTCTCTCTCTCAATGCTTCTCAATCTGGTATTTGCATATCGAGAGGTGTCTTTAAGTGGGGAGGTTTGTCTCGAATGCCTCATTGCATTAGCTGTGTTGATGTGGTGATCACTAGATTCATTGTTCTGGTCTTCGTGTTGTGACCCTGAATCTGAGTGAGCTTGCTTATGATGTCTTTCGGCTCGTTGATGAGCATCAAAATACCTCACGTTGTTGGGAGGTGACCTGGGTGGACTAGCATGAGAAGAACCACCATACTCTCTTCTGTGTCATTGGAAGATATCCTCAAGAGTTTGATTCATGGCTTCTCTTTGTTGTCGGGTGAAAGTGTAACTCATGTCCATACTTGATGAAAGTGGTACAAAAGAGGTGCTCACTTCACTAGGATTAGCTCCTGGATTAAAACAAATCTTAGATTCACTCTTAGGAGATTGGTCAAAAAGGGGTCCTTTTTCCCTTAGGTTGTCGACGAGTCTTGATGGGTGGTAACTGGCTAAAGGCAACAGGGGGTCGCTTCCCTTGATTAACTTGGTACCTTGTCGTAACTGACATGAAAGAAAGATACTCTCAATGATAAGGTGACCTTTCAAAGTGTCAACGCCAAACTAGGATAATCAAAGTCCTCTATTGTCCAAAGAGAAATGAAAAGAAAAAAAAGGGCTTTACCAACACTGTCAAAGAGGTGCTTCAAATCAAAGGGTGACTACCCTTGCACTTTTGAATCAGGAGGTTGGACTAGGCCAAAAGATAATTGAAATTGAGATGAAAATGAAAGCGATTTGGACAATAAGAGTACTAAAATTTTCCCAGAATGAAGCTAACAATTTGAAAGATGAACCTTGGCACCAAGAATGACCTTCTAACTTGGCAATTTTTCCAAAGTGATTTCGTAAATCAAATGATGCTATCCCGGAGGACTAAAAACTAGAAATTTGGAGTCAAGACAGATCTCAAACGTCAGGGTGAGAAGCCTGCTCTAAGACCTAGCCTGATTAACAGCAACTGAAACTGACCAAAATTTAAGCACGACAGAAATAAACCAGATGATATACTCCAGGCTACTGGGGCGATAAACCTATAACCGTGCGATACTTCACCCGAAGCCAGGTGATACTTCTTAGTACTGGCGGGCGATATACTCCAGCAGGTCAGGCGATAGTCTGTAAGGGGTGAACTATTGTGCGATATTTCTCTTCAAAGCGGGTGATATTTCTAGCAAGCACGAAGTATCGTGTGATACTTCGCTTTACAGGGCGCGATACTGTTGCAGAATTGTTTAACTCTTGACCAAAATTGTGTGAAATTTGCATTTTTGGGTCTGTTTGGTCAAAATTTCCAATTTGAGGGTTGATGTTTTCGATTTCCATCACAATATCAGCAGAATTTTGGCAGGTTTGCAAACAGTAACGGATCAAAACATGGTCTCAAACACTTGAAACAAGGGCAAAAGCAACCTTGCCAAGACAAACACTTGTGATATCAGAATTGAAACAACACCCTATGAATGCTACCGATTGTTTATATGTAAGAACATTTGCACTGGTATCACACAAATGAAGACACTTCAAGCAAATCTATCCTAAAAGGTCAAGGCTCAATACTTACCAACTTAGCCCACAACTTGATGCCCCCTCGCCTCACACCAAGTGGTTACCCACAAGAGATGTTGGCTTTGTCATGGAAATGTCAAATGACACAACCAAAGGGACACATATGGTGAGTATCTTAAGGTGATCTAGGTAAACCACTTGGATCAATCCTTGCACTAAGAAGATAAGCAGCTAAAAGAAGGTGGCTTCTATCTAATGGTTCTTAATAAGGATTTCCATTCACAACACCCCTCTTGCTCCTCATAAAGGACTAGGACCTCACGGCCTCAAGAGTACCTTAAGCATTCTTGTTCAATATTTTCCCCATGGTCGCAATCCCATGAGCTACTCACATCAAACTAAGACAAGTGTTATGTCTACCAAGGTTTTTGGTGTCCTTGATAGCCTTGAGATTATAGTGAGTTGGAATCACTTGCCACTAAGGAAAATGATGACAAGGTTGTCCCCACTTGAGTCGTTCCTCTTGATTGCTCAAGAGCAGGCCCGCTAAAGGATCCTAAACTAAACAAAAATGGATTAACTCTTGAGGTTCAAGATTTTTGATTCACCACAAGGGTGAAGAGCATACTCCCCTATCTCAAAAATCTCTCCCAAACACACCAAGCAAAGAGATTCAATTACTCCCTTGCTTCCAAAACCTTAAGATGGGTCAAGATTTTCTGATTCACCTAAAGGTGAAGAGCATACTTCTCCTACCACCTCAAGATCCCTTTCACAAGGTATTAAGATTCCTATTACAATTAGTGAATGCCACACTTGAAAGGAAAGCAAATAAACAAGCAAAAAAATATTTATTTTTTTTGTTTTTATGCTTGGGCAGCCCTGCAAAAACTATTAGTAGCCCTCTTTGACATGCGTTTTCAGCAATTTTCAAGCAAATGAGAGCACCTACAAACACAACTTGTTAGACCCACAAGGTTAGCAAAATCACAATCCAAATGTAAACATGCAATAAACTGCTAGATTTAAGCTAAAAGATGCAGGTTAGACCTATCTAAATACAGCAAAACAAAACAGCAAGCTAAAATAATCAAATTCGGACAAGAAAACTAGAAACACAAGTCTCTGTTAGACCAGGCGATATTTCTCAGACTTCACCAGTATCGCGTGATACAGTTTCCTATAGTCGGGTGATATTTCTCAGTCGCGTGATATTTCTCAGTCGCGCGATACTTCTCACTATGGGCGGGTGATACTTCGCCCGATAACAGGTGATATTTCTCAGTACTGGCAGGTGATTCTTCTTTCACGTGAAGTGTCGCACCGCTATACAAAGGTATATCACACGATATTTCTGAGAAGTATCGCACGATACTCTGAGACTGAAAACCAGAGACTGAAAATCAAACCAAAAATTGACAAAAATTTTGATAAAAATGCAGAATTAAAGGGACAAAGCTAATCTACTCAGCCCCACGGTGGGCGCCAGAAATGTACACACTAAAATGGTGCACTTCTATGAACCATTACATGCAAGGTTGCTCAAGAATGAGGCCTCACAAAGTGGCTCATAGCTCTCTATGCATGGAGTTGCAAGGTTGAAAATTGCTCTCAGCTAGAGCTACAAACTTGTGACCTTGCTAGTCAACCACACAATGAGAGATTCACAATGAAGACAAGGGCAACAATGCCAATATCTCCAAGAATCACTATGAAATGCAATGCAATGCAACTAAAATGAAGATGCAAATGTGCAAGCTATGCTATGAAAATGGAAGTACAAACTAAGCTATGAGATGGAAATATCAATGGATTACAAATCCTTCCTATTTAAACTATGTGAGCTTATTCTATTGCATAAAAGGAAACTAAGCTAAGAATGCCATTATCATGCAACTAAGAATGGAAATATGCAACTACAATGAAATGCAACAAGTCTTCAATGTCTTCAAACTCCAACTGCACCTAAAACCTACAGCATAACAATAGCATGAAAGAGATGGATATGCAAATGAAGGAGAGAGCTCTCCTTTTATAGGAAATGAGGAGAAATGGACCATGGAGATTAAGAGGCAAAAAGTCTTAATCAGCGGTGGAGGTTGAAAGAGGAGCAATCTATGTGCACAAGTATCCTCCAATGAGAGTGAAATGTTGACTTTTGAGCCTCATGTGAGACAAAAAGTGCTTTTTTCCTTTTTGTAAAATATGAATAATACTTTATTTGTGCAACTTAGGATAAGAGGAAAGTGAGGGCTTTTTATTTAATCAAAAGGGGAGGAAATATTCCTTTTAATCAAATAAAGACTTAGGATAAATGGTTAGCCCAAGGATAAAAATCCAATATATGATCGAAATTAAGACTTGATCAAGAAATTGATAATGTTAAAAATATTGATTATTGATAAAAATGATTCAGGATTGATAAATCAAATAAATGGGGCCCAAAGTCTAGGCGACCATTTTTGGGTGCATACACTACCGAGCAATATATCATAACTATTCATCTTCACAATGTCACATAACACAAGATCCTTATACTAACCAATCTGAATATCAACAAAGCATTGTTCTCTTACTTCTAGAGCATGAACATCTTGTAACCAGCCAATCCTATAAGGACAAGGATGCTTCATTCTATTCATCCCAAGTTTCTGAACCATGTTCTTAGCAACAAGGTTATCAGTACTACCACTATCAACAATAACATCATAGATTTTACCTCCAGACTTGCATCAGGTCCTAAACAAGTTACTCCTCTGAAAAGGTTCCTCCTTTGTACTGAGCAATGTTTGCTGAAGCAGCAAGTTCTCAGATTCAAGTTCATTCTCATTCACCATATCAATTCATCAGTCACCAAGCTTCTTTTGTGTACACTCAAAAGAATGGTCTCCTTCCTCTCCACTGTTATAGCAAGTACCTTAAAGATAACTCTACCTATCTTCTTCAGTTCCACAGGTTTCTGTTCATCTTCTGCATCAGTCAATTTATCCTTCAGCAAGTGATCAATCTTTTCTTTCCCTCAGTGATTACTATTTTGTTTCCTCTTTAATTTATCTTCTGCCTTTAGATCATACTGATAAGAATCTTCAACAAAATCAATCTTTAGCATACCAAGCTCATCCTAAATATTGAATCTCAAACCATTCACATACCAAGCTACCTTTTCCTTACCAAGCTCTTGATGTCCAAACTGAATAGTAAGTTTGTAGAACTCCTCGGTATAATCTTCAACAAATAGATCCTTCTATTTCAGATTCTACAACTTCTTAAACAAGTCAAGCTCATAGTCAGAAGGTATGAACTTAGCTTTTAGTTTTGTCACCATCAACCTCCACTGATTGATCTTCATTTCACCTTCATCTTCTCTATCTCTTTGTAGTTCTTTCCACCAAAGAGAAGCATGTCCTTTCAACTTTTTCTGTGCTAATCTCACCCGAAGAGGATCTTCAATTTCTTCCAGCTCAAATAAATCTTCAAGTTCACCAATCCAATCAATCAAGTTCTCAGCCTTCAAAGTACCAGAGAAAGTAGAAACTTTCATTCAGTAACTACTACTTAATCGAGCTCCAAATCTAGGCAACTGAGCAGTTCTGTCTTCACAAGATCTATCCCTCCAGTCATCACAACTAGATGCAGCAGGTTCAAAGTCTTCAACAAATTCCTCATAACCATCTTTAGTACCAATATTCTGAGGTACACCAGCAATAGCTCTCATGATCTTGGTGACCATGTCATTCTTCATTAATTCCATCTCAAATCTGAAATCTGATTTCACCTTCTCTGTAATCCTAGATTCAATAGTATCACAGAGATCTAAAAGTATTCTAGGGTCCAATCTTCTTAGAGGCATCCTTAAAGATAAGAGAAACCCTCTACAACAAACCCTACATCAACCACCTTGTGGCAATCTCCAATTTGTATGCAAGTCAGATCTCAACCTGCCACCTTGAACAAACAACTAGGGCAAGATCCACAAGTTCAGTGCTATGGGTTTGCAATCCAAATCATATGATCTCTTCACCAACAAGATCAACTTCGCAAGATCAACCTTGCTAGGTCAACCTTCACTCCACAAGATCAAATCTCACTCTGATACCACTTGATGCAGTCAAGGATGGTGGATCTAGTTAAGGACAGTCCAAACCTTGCAGCCAACAATCAACACAATGGAATACTCAAAAACACAACAAAAAAATAATTGTTTAAATTCTAATTTTCATTAACATGCCTAGCTCTAAGGCCTTTCGAGTTAGGGCCAATTACAATAAAAAATAATTCTATAAGATCACAGGATCCAATACAACACTAGCTAGTTCAGTTATGAAAAATAATCAGCAACTGATGGAAACCCTAAGGTAGATCTAAACTTGAGCTTGCAAGCCTCCAAGCAATATCCTTGTCTCCAAGGGTGCAAACCACTAGCTCTACAACTACAAACTATCAGATAACAATCTGATATGCAAGATCATGCAAGATCTTTTTCCACAACTTCGCCAACTCTAGCTTTCAGAACCTTAGATCTGATTCGCTAAGTCTTCCCAATCATCTGCTACCCATGACCTTGCTCATGATCCCCAAACATCTACCCCAACTTCCTATAAATACTAATCATTAGCCACAAGTTGGCTGGATGAAATCATTAACTCTCCCCAACAATTATTAAATTTAATACAAGTCGGCTTCAAAATAGCCTTACAAACATTTAACCCAACATGTCAGCCTGTAACAACAACTACCAACAATAAATGCACCAAGTTGGCCTAACAAATCACACATAACTCCAGTCAGTAAACCAAAACTATCAAACAACAGTGAAATAACCAAGCATTCCAGGCATTGTCGAGCACCAATGTCGACCGAGCACCGTAGGCATCGTCAAGTAACATTTTCATTGGGTGCCAGAGATTACCAAGTTCCTTCAACGACCGAGCTTCCTTCAATGACCGAGACCATCGGTCAAGGCTACAACTGAGTAACACCGGCTAAATAACACACCTCCATGTAGATCTACCGAGTACTCTAGAATGCCCCTACATCAAAATAGGGCTTCCTCACAAAGAAAACAAGGAGAACAACCCAAATTCTCTTCAGCAGCATCTTTTGTGATTGCTCAGACATTTCATCAACCCTATGACATAACTAAATTTGCAAAAGATGCTCTTGGAAATATTTACTTGAAAGGTGGTTACGTTACCCCTCTTGTATCTATTCATAGAGGTGCTCAACAAACCCCATATCAATTAATCCTTGGTAGTCCTCATAACAATACAATGTCTCAAGGAGGAGGAAACCAAGGATCCCAAGGCCATCAATCTAATCATGAAGATCCTGAGTTGACTCCATCTAAAATTGAATGATACAGAAGTGATGAACACTTTCGAAAACTAATGAAACATTTCTTACAAGAAGAGAAAGAAGCCTACTTCTTGGACCTAGCTCGACAAGGAGCCAAACTTCCTCCAAACTTTAATGTTGAAGATATTGTCACTCAAGAGGAAGAAACTTTTATTACAACCATGATGAAACAGATGCATGCTATGCAAGTCAAGTTAAACAAGATGGAAAAAGAGAAAGAACCTAAAGAATTTTCTATGGAGGCTCTATGCCCCTTTCCATTTGACAAAAACTTGTACATGCCACCATTCCCAAAAAGAGTGGAGATACCAAAATATGATAAGTATGATGGAAACTCTAATCTGCAAGATCATTTCAAGGAATTCTATACTAAATCTATGGAGTTCATGTAAGAACCAACTTACCTAATGCATCTTTTCCCTTGATCTCTGGGAGGGTCAGCCATTCATTGGTTCTCTAAAATGCCTCCAACAATCAAAACCTTTGAGGAGTTGATCAAACTATTTTATCAACAATACTCCTACAACATTTAGGATCCGGTCACCATGATCAATATCTGCAATCTAAAGAAAAACTCAAGAGAACCCTTCTTGACTTTCCTCAAACAATGGAGGAAGAATTTTTCACTCTATGTCAACCTATTCTGGAAACTAAAAAAGGATAGAGATAATCAATCAGCAAATGCAGTAACTCGATCAAAATCTCAGGCACATCTACAAGGACAAAACTCAAGTTCATCAAATGCCCCTAAGGTTCCTTTCAATCTCTCATCTACTTCTAAATAGAGGGTTTCCTTAAAATCATCAAATCCTAAAGAGACCAGGCCTACATCATACATTATTGTCCAACAACTCCAGCATACCAATGCAAAAATATCCATGTTTGAGTTGCTTCGGATATCTCCTGCTCATAGAGCTATTTTGGATAAAGCTCTGCTCGGTTCCAATGTTCCTGACAATCTTGATCTGATAGATTCTAGACTATGGTTGGTCATCTGACATCACCCTAGTATATCTCCTTTTCATAGGAAGATGACAATTCATTGAGTCATCTGCATAACCAGCCCTTGCACATTGAAGTCTTGATCCAAAACCATCATGTCAAACGCGTGTTGATAGATGGAGGCACTGGTCTAAATATTTGTTCTTACAAATTGATCATACAAATGGGATTATCAGAAGATTTTATTGATCCTAAAAAGAAGATAACCATCAAAGCATATGATGAACAAGAAAGATCTTCCAAAAGAACAATTGTCCTACCTATCAGAACAGGACCTGTTATTAAAGACATCACCTATCAAGTTCTAGATCTTCCTTTGGCTTACAACATTCTTCTAGGGAGGCCTTGGATACATGAAATGCAAGCTATTCCATCAACATACCATCAATGTGTGAAATTTCCTTATGATGGAGTAGAAGTAACGATTCCAACTGACATATCTACATCTTGCAATGCCTTGAAAGAAAGTGCTGACAAACTTGTTCCACATAATAGAGAATCTTTCACCAAGCAAATAGACATTGCATCTACATCCAAAATGGATGACATTTCCAAAGAAGTCAAAGTTAAGGACACGAGTATGGGAGAACAGATGATGGAACCAATCTTATCTCTCACATCTCTCCCATTGTCCCCAAAATCTTATGGAAAACCTTCAGACAAAGTGAAACCTACTGCTAAAGAATCTCATTTCATATTTAATGGGAGTTTTATCATAGAGAAAGTGTCCAAGAAAGAATCTGATGAAGAAGAAGCTAGACTAGCATGGTTATACAAAGATGAGTCTCAATCCCAGACAGTTCAGAAATGTGACTCTAAAATGCCTAAAATCTCGGTCAAATCTTATGGACCAGGTAATAAACTCATGTCTAAAATGGGATACACTGGAAAAGGGACCTCTAGGAACAAGGGGAAAAGGTATTATAAAACCCGTTGAACACTGTGGAAGGATGACTAAAGATACTACAGGCCTGGGATATCAAAAGAAGCATTTTCATCTCAGCAAAAATTCTCCACATGTCTTAGAACAGATTGAACCATCAACAAAAACTTAGCTAAAAGAAGAAACACCACAATCAGACAGTGATGATTCAAATGACACTGATCTTATTCCTTATGAACATTTACCTCAAGAAATACTAGATCTTCTTAAGGATGAAGAAAAACCTAAGGAGAATATCAATGTGGTAGCTACACAAGAACCTACTACTAAAAAAGAAGGTAAACCTATCACAATAGCTGAAAATTTGGGATACAACAATGAATCTGAAACAAACTCCCATGAGTATGAATTCAACTCAGAATTTGAAGGTAATCCTGCTTGGGGGATTCATCCTGACTTTACACATGTTCTCAAATTTCCCAAAGGTCTAGATGAAGAATCAGAGGATGAATCAAATGACTATGAATGGGGAGTTATTCTAGAAGAAGATGAACTTATCACTGAAAAACACATTGATTTCATTCACCAATATTCACCTAAATCTGACGTGAGTCTAGAGCGAAATGACGAACTTAGCGATTCTAATCCACCTATGGATGAAGTGGAATCCAATAGTGACGTTGAGACTATTCATGAATTGAACATTCTAAGAAGTAATATCACCTTTAAACTCGAGAGTCAAGTTAGGACCAATGATGGCAACACCATATGCGTGAACACCATTTCCCAATCCTCCCCTACATTGACTATCCATCATCCAGAACTTATTGACTGAACATCTACTGATCCGAGCCAAGATATCTATACCTTTCAAAATAACTATGCCCTTGCTTGCTACCTCAATGCAGTGGAACCTATGATGACCTCCATCAATGAACCTAGTGTTAGCATGATAGAGTCGGATATCAAATATCTCAGTCAAAAAAATAAGAGTAAAAAGAAAAAGAGTTATGAGGGTGAAAACCACTTTGTGGCAGTCTTAGAACCTAAAATAATAAAAATAAACGACATATCTAAAGGTGAAAACCTCTCTGAGGCACCTAAAGATGAGATTTGATGTCCTTCCAAGTCACTTACAGGATAGATCTCTATTATTGATAGAGCCAACTCAATCTATCAACTTGGAAACAACAAAAGAACCACAATTGATTCATGTAGCACAATCCCTATCAGAGGAAGAGAAACAAACATTCACTACTTTCTTAATAGAAAAGAAGATCAACTTCGCACGAAAGTATTCAGATATGCCAGGGTTAGATCCAAATCTGATAACACATCATTTCTCTATAGCTCTAGGAGTCAAACTTGTTAAACAAAAGTTGTGAAATATGCATCCACATGTTGCACTTCTCGTAAAGGCTGGGCTAGAAAAGTTACTAAAAGTCGGATTTATCCAAGTTATAGATTATGCAAATTGGATCTCCAACATTGTTCCAGTATCAAAACCTGACAAATCCATTAGAGTATGCGCAAACTTCAAAGATGTAAACAAATCATTCCCTAAGGATGACTTTCCATTACCAAACATCGATATGATAGTGGAGATGATTGTGGGCTTTGAGATGTATTCTTTAATGGATGGTTTCTTTGGATACAACCAAATCAAAATTGCTCTAGAAGATCAAGAGAAAACAACTTTCACATGTGCATGGGGTACCTTTTGTTGGAATGTCATGCCATTTGGTCTTAAGAATGCTGGTGCTACATATCAACGAGCTATGACATCTATCTTTCATGACATGATGCATCGAACTATGGAAGACTATGTTAATGAAACTTTAGCTAAATCTATGATAAGATCATAACATTTGAATGATTTGAGCAAACTACTGGATAGAATGGAAAATTTTAGTCTCAGACTGAACCCTAAAAAGTGTTCTTTTGGTGTCACTTCTAGAAAGCTCCTAGGTTATATTGTTTCAAAGAAAGGCATTGAAGTAGATCCTGCTAAAGTCAAAGCTATCATGGAGATGAAACCTCCTAAAATATCAGTCAAATGAGAACCTTACAAGGAAGAGTGCAATCAATTAGATGTTTCATATCTCAGCTAGCAGACATATCACAGCCTTTCACAAAAATATTACATAAAGGTGTGACTTTTGCATGGAATGAGGAATGAGAAAAGAATTTTAATCATATCAAGCAATATCTATCAAATCCTCTTATTTTGATGCCTCCTATTCAAGGGAAGTGATTGATACTATATGTCTCCACCACAGATACATCACTAGGGGCATTACTAGCACAACATGATGAAAATAAGAAGGAGAGAGCTATCTACTACATTAGCAGAATATTGGTAGCATATGAGAAGAACTATTCAATGATTGAGAAATCTTGTCTAGCTGTGATCTTTGCATCACAAAAACTAAGACACTACATGTTAGCTCATACATTGCAATTGATAGCTAAGATTGATCCACTAAAGTACCTACTAAGCAAAGCTGCCCTCATAGGTAGATTAGCTAAATGGGTGATGCTATTGAGTGAATTTGACATAGAATATGTTGAAAGCAAAGCTATTAAAGGACAAGTCATTGCAGATCAAATGGTTGAAGCACCATTGTTTGATGATACACCATTACAGATGGAATTTTCAAATTCATCCATCATGCACATATCTTCTAGGACTTGGTGTCTTCTCTTTGATGGATCTTACACACATAATGGATCTAGAGCAAGTATACTATTCATAACACCACAAGGTTATTCAATACCTAAAGCATTTAGAATCAAGTTTCCTTGCACAAACAATATTGCTAAATATGAAGCTCTACTTAATGGCATGAAGATAGCAATTGAGTGGCAAGTGACATAGTTGCACATCCATGGAGACTCACAGCTAGTCATACACCAAGTCAATGATGTGTACCAAACAAAAGATGAGAAACTTTTTCCATATAAATGCATGGTAGATGACTTAAAGAAATATTTCATATCTATCACTTTTGAGAAGATTCCTAGAATGGAGAACAAGGTTGTTGACGCTATGGCAATGCTATCATCTCTACTACAGTAGCCCGAACATGAGCTACGCTATGAGTTCCTAGTGGAAGCACTATCGTTTCCTGCATATGATTCCCCTGAAACTTGCATGATCTACACTATTGTTGGTCATGATTCTTCCAGATACAAAAACCTATACTCCTACCTTAAAGACCAAATCATCCCTGATTCCTTCAACCGCCATGAGAAATGATACCTTATCTGAAATGCATCCCGATATGTCATCATTGGTAAGGACCTATACAAACGGAGTCTAGATGGTATGCTACTTAGGTGTTTAGAGCATGAAGAGTCTCAATGTGCATTAGAGGAAGTCCACAATGGTATATGTGGATCACATTCCAATGGTTTAACACTAGCTCGAAAACTTATTAGGGCTGTGTACTGCACAGTCTCATAATAGGTAGAGATAATCATGCCATTGTCTCACTTAAGGGTAAGATATCTATGCTACAGATTACCTATCCCCATCATGAAATGCATTTAGATTGTCAACCCAGGGACGTAGACTTTAAATGGGACATCACAGTTTGTGCACTAAGTTCCTTTAGGAGTCAAAACACTTATGCTACAGGAAGATAAAATGCATGAAAGGAATCTATGCTATTGTTGTAGGAAGTAAACACACTTGACTATTGAATGGAATTACTACAAAAATCTTATGAAATGAATCTAAGCCTGCCTAACAACTCAAAACATTCACTATACCCATTTCTGCAAATGCTGCAGGAACAAACATAGTGGCAATGCTGCAGGAATAAAATAGTAACTCTATTTGAAAATAGGAAAAGTAAATGAAGTAAATATATTCTACCTTAATCTTATCCACCTTCCAAGTGGTCCCCCTTGGTTGGCTTCTGCTAACTACTCAACACAAGAGATAATCCAAAATCACTCTTCGATTAAATTCTTCTTAACTAGTTACATAACAACTGAATAACTCATGAAGAACAAAACTAGAGCAACTTCCACTATACTGAATACATAATTCTATCTTTCTTCCTTTTTTCTACTAAATCAGTCAAAATCCCTTTATATCAAGGATTGATGCTTATTGAAAACATAATAGAAAAGTCTCATTAAATCTCATCACATAAGGAGGATATAAAATAATCACAACATGATACAATTATTGTCGTCAACAGAATAAGAGTTCTAAGGAAATTTAGCAAGACTAATTCCCTACATTCTCTAGAACAGCAGCTCCTTCAAAGCTCGGCATATCCATTAGAATCGTGTTGGATTCTCCCACCATGGTTGGTCTTCTAATGCTCCTTTAATGCAGATGCGCCACTCTTCATACTGCTTCGTGTTTACCTGAAAAGTTAGTAACATGTAGTACACATATGCAAGTCAACATTTTCAACTCCTACTTAAATGTTAGAACACAGCTTGAAATAATTATATGAAGTACTGCATTATATTTATAATAGTCAGCAAAACATATCATTCAATCTACCCATAGATTTGTGGCTTTAGTTGTACTTGGCATAGGTTCACATAAGTATAAGCAATAAAATGTCTTGGAAATATTTGTCAAAGTATCAACAAAATATAAAGATCATAACAAAATTGAGGCAATAATTAGACTCATCATCTACCCCCTACTATCAGAATGCTTGTCCTCAAGCATTGTATTTCCTTGCTATGGTCCTAGAATCACCAACGATCATCTTTCCTTTCTTTCCACTTTTGAAAGTGTAGTAGAACCCCCTTGTACATTCCAAGTAATCTTCCTGATGCTCCTCAACCAACTGATCCAGTCTAGTGGCACTGATGTCATATAGGGGCCAAAATAGTGTAGGTGGCTAGAAAGATAAAGGCATCCATAATTCTCTTCTAGGTTGCCTTCCCAACTTCATGTAATTAGCCACCCTGTGGACAGCTACTTCATAATTAATCAGGCTATGTGGTTCTACTTTTCTGAAAGCTTCTGGCAACCTGTTCCACCTACTTCTGACTCCTGAAAGAGCTCTTTGAGCTGTAAAATTGGGCAATGTCTGATAATCTCTGTAAACTTTATCCCTTAATGCAAATACTTTTTCCCTGATTTCTAGCTTTGGTCTCCCATAATTCAAGTTGAGCCAATCCCTCAAAAGAACATTAGGCTTATGTGACTCAGCCCTTAATGGCAAAGGTTTGGATTTCTCCAGATCCCTGTAGGTGTTTAGCCATCTGTCATAGTTTGTCTCATTATGCATCCATGACATCAAGGCCCTTAAGTGAATGTCCCCTGTATAGAGTAGAGGATTCCACTCTATTTCATGTGGGATAATAAAATTGTGCAAATAAAGCTCACATAACAGATTTTGTTGCCATGATGGCAGAGTCTGATACAAACCATAGAATTCTTGGGTTGTTTTGAGTTCACAATCAATGTCCTTCATTGTCATCATAAGTTGGAACAAAAGAAATTGCTCCTTTAAGAAAATAGCATATACCCTAGGTGGTGGTCTACAAGCTATCACCTAGTCAGCTAGTTTTAAGGCCTTGTCCATTTGCTCTTTCTACTTCCTTAGCTGCTCTTTGAGAGATTCAATCTCCTCATCCTTCTCAAAAATCTCCCTTTGCATTTGATTTCTTTCCTACTTCCACCATGTTTTCTGAAAGATAAAATGGTTGTATAGATGAAAGAGGAAAGACTGAATTGTTGATGAAGGGAACTCTTGCATTTGAACCTTCTTTTTCTTCTCCTTAACAGTTTTCTAGAAGAAGTCAGTGAGCCATGTTGACTGATAAGGTATAATGGATACATTAGAGTATACAGGATGTTGAGGAGGAGTAGATTGAACATTCACAAGAATGCTCTCTTGCATTAATTTAGGGTTCAGTTCAGGCATTCCTTGATCATTTTGTGGCATGGTACTACTAGGTTCTTGCTCATTAGGAGGCTCCTACATATGATAGGATTATGCCTACGTAGGAGAGTCATCGGGAATAAATTCAACAAAGGGCTCTTTATCAGGTCTTGGTGTTGGGACTTCTAGGTGTTGAGGAGAAGGTGGAGACACCTGTCCTCTCATGTGAGGGCTTCTACGCATGGTTGCCTCTTCAACCACTACAATTTTAGGTTGATGAGACCTTTTAGGTTTATGTGCTGCAGGAGTAGTTACTGCAGGACTCAGTTGTTTTCTTTTATTAACTTGAATTGCAGGGTTTGAAATTTCTCCTTCTAAGTTAGGGATTTATTTTCTAACTTTCTTCTTTCCTTTTCTTGAGGAAGAAGTGGGTACATTACTCTCTGGAGTAGGTTTAGAAGGTTGGTTTTATGGTGGTAACTTTGATTCTTTCTCTTTCATAGCTATGTCCTCAGTAGGGTCGGAGGATTCTACTACATCTTCTAAAGGTTGGGCCACAGGATTTACTCGGGGTTGCAAAGTTTTGGTTTGGACAAATTCAGCCCATGACATGGGGGAAACATCTCTAAGAGATTTCTCAACCAAAAGCTTGATTAGGGCATGGTGACTAATAGAGTTTGCATTACCTTTTTGAGTTTTCTCGGCACTGATACTTAGCATATTGTAAAGAAAATTGGGAATATTAACCTGAAGATTATGCCTGATACAGCTAAGCAACTTAAAGCGATGAGCATGCAGATTTGAAAACCTTCCCTCACAAGTTAAATACTTGATGATGTGTGTAACCAGTTCTGGAAATGGCTGTGGAAGGTACAATTTTTTGCACCCCTTCTTAGTAATTTCAAGCGGAGGATCACCCGGTCTGGTGAACTGAGCCTGAGATGACCTGGCATCATGCTTGTTTAGATAATGTTCTCCCACAACTGGTAACCTTGTAACTTCCACAATTCTCTCTTTGGTAGAAACTACTGTCAATCCCCATATGGTTGCTTGTCCTTCTTCAAATGTACTCATGAATTCTGCAGTAACCTCCTCATTAAACTCTATCAGCTAAAGAAAATAGCCAAGCCAGCCGCATGCATTGAACCTATGGACTACCTCAACATCCACCAACAAAATACCATGAATGACGGGTTCATTTCTCTGTAATTGTCCACCCATCTTAATAATGCCCACTCTCTAATTCATCTCTTCAACCCACTCTAAGCTTTCGACTTCTCTGCAAATTCCCTCTTTTGAAATGCAATTGTGATTCTTGAAAATATTGATATTTTGGCTTGCATTACCTTTGTTTTACTTGACATGAACTATAATAATGGCACTGATTTCAGAGGTCATCAATACCTTAAGTGTGAGTTACCTCAAAAATTAATTATGATCCTTTTGAAGTTATTTCAAGTTCAGGAAATCAGAATTTGAAAGTACAAGAAATGTGTGAAGGATTTAAAAATTAATGGAAGGCAACCTAAGTACAACACTGATGTGATAGGGGTCTAATAAGGGTAGTTTAGGAATGACACTTGGAAGTTAGTACACTTCCCCTACCCCCTACTAAAGTTGAACAAGTGTCCGCACTTGTTAAATTGAGCACGAGGTTGAGAAACTGGCTTAGGGCTTATATTATACATTTAATGTAGTACTAAATATAATTAATTAAACTTGTACACTAAAAGTAAGTAAGAATTTAGAAAGTTGTACCTGGCCATTAGTTACCATACATGAATGTGAGCTGAGGAGAGTTTTGATTCGGGCGGCTGCATGAGATTGCTAACATGGCATTTTATTGAAAGCATTTGAAAAGAGAAATTGTGGGTGACATGGAATTTGGGTGGGTGGTAGATATAGAAATGAGATGAGTTGGTGAGAAGAAAAGAGAAAAAATGAATGAATGAATATACCTCATTTAATGTAGTTTTATTATGAATGCTTAGAGAAAGCATGTCATGGTGAGGCTACAGGAGGAAGGCTTTCACCTTCTATTGCAAGAACTATTTCCTAAGGGTCTATTAAACTGGGCATGTTGAACTATTGTAAGAATTCTTCTTTGGTTTGAGGCTTGTGATATAGGTGCAAGCGGTGTCCATTGACTAGCAGCTTAAATTGTACTGGTTCAAGTGTTGTCAACTGAATTGCTCCATTATCAAAGAAATGTTGAATTTCATAGGGTCTGAGCCATCTGGTTTGTAGCTTTCCTGGGTTCTCCTTGTATCAGGAATCATATAATAAAGCCCAATCTCCTACTTGAAATTGCTTATTCTTGATATGTGAATCATGCCATCTTTTCCTTTGGTTTTGGATTAGTTCTATTCTCTCTAATGTTGACTTGCACATTTCATCCAAGGAGTTAAGATGGAGGAGACATTATGCTTGTGTTGCAGGAAGATTGATGTTTAGCTCAAGTGTTGTGCGCAATGTTTTGTGTTCAAACTCTATGGACAACATTGCTGCTTTTCCGTAGACTAATTCAAATGGTGTGAACCATGTTGTTGTCTTCCATGTTGTACAGTAAGCACAAACTACCTCTGTCAATCGACTGCTCCAATCCTTGCGATGCAATTGTACTATCTTGGTTAATATGGCCTCTATTTCTTTGTTTATCACCTCTGCTTGTCTATTAGCTTGTGGATGATAAGGACTAGACTTCCTATGCCTTATGCTATACTCCATCATTAGCTCTGTAATCAAGTTTGATGTGAATTGGGTGCCTTGATCCGTGACAAGCTCTCTGGGGACTCCATATCTGGTAAATATTTCTTCATATAGAAATTTAGCTACTTTTTCATCCCTTGCATTCCGCATAGCTTTCACTTCAACCCACTTTGTCAGGTAGTCTGTACAAACCAAGATGTAGGATTTTCCATTTGATGGCAAATCAATTGGGCCAATGAAGTCCATACCTCACTTGTCAAAAGGTGTTATTACTACTTCTGGATTGAGTGGCATCTCATCTGATTTTGTTGGTCGACCCATCCTCTGACATTTATCACATTTTTTTGTATAACTGGCTGCATCTTTGTGTAATTGAGGCCAATAATATCATGTTGTTAAGATTTTTAGGGCTATTCACTTTGCTACAAAATGACCTCCATAGGGCTCATCATGACAAGCATGAAGTATATCATATACTTCATCTTCTCTCACACATCTTCTCATAATCTGATCGGGACCAGTGTAAAATAGATTGTTATCTATCCATGAAAATTGAAAGCTCTTTTCTGCAAGCTTTTTCTTGTCTTTCTGAGAAAAATGTGAGGGCATCTTATTTGCTACAAGATAATTGGCTATGTCTGCATATCATGGGTTTTTGATTTCTATATGGAACAGGTGTTCATTTGGAAATGTATCTTCAACCTGAGTAGTGTCTTCATAAACATTTTGGAGTCTAGATAAGTAGTCAACAACTACATTGGTCTTTCCTAGCTTAACAACAATTGTGATGTCAAACTCCTGCAGTAGTAAAAGCCATCTTGCCAATCTGTTATAGCAGGTTTGTTCATCATATATTTTATTGTAGAGTGATCAGTGTGAACTAGCTTACCAAAGAAGTTGAATTTAAGTGGACACAAGCATGTGATAGCATCACATGCTTGTGTCCACTTAAATTTAGCTTCTTTGGTAAGAAATGTATACAAAGGACTAGCAATTTGATTGAAATTTTGAATAAAGCATCTATAGTATCCAACATGTCCTAGAAAAGATCTTACATCTTTTTGTTTAGTAGTAGGTGTGTGTGTGAAAATTATACCTGATCTGTAGACACAACACTCAGTAAAACATTAGAGGTTAGCTATAATCAAAATCATGCAAAATTGAAAGCTATCTAACCAAGCGATTTACTGCCTTCTAATAGGTGCGAGATTAATGTTCTCAGATTGTAATCAAGATCAGTGACCTAGACGACACCTAAATGAAGGATTTGAATGCAAAAGATGGATATGAAATTGAATGCAATTAATCTATATTTTTGATATTTTCTATGCAATAAGAATGAAAACTTGATATGAATCTATGCTAATATGAAAAACTTGATATGAAATGAATGCTAAATGATCTAACAATGAAGATTCTAACAATGATATGAAAACTATGAATGCAAAAAAATAAGATTGATCTCACAAAGATGTCGATTCACAAGAGCTTTGATTCTTCAATTCCAATTCTCCAGCGTGATTGTGCAAAATATGAGATGCTTTGTGAAGAGCTAAAGCCTTAATTTATAGAAATCCAGGGCTTTGGAGGTGCATGAATAAAAGCCATAAATCACTCAAATTAACTCATCTTGATTTTTGAGTTATCTGATCATAAAAGATAGTTAATTCTCAAAATCATGCAAAAACATGCAAAAACAGCTTTTTAACTCAAATTAGAGTTTAGATTAGCTTTTTGAACTCCAAAAGGATGTTGAGTTCCAAAAAGTCAATAACTTGCATTGATTTTCTGATTTGGAGTTTAACTGTTTCTTTTGAATATGCATAATAATTAAGAATTAAATAAATAAATAAAGTGATTTATCCTCAACTCAACTGATTTTTGAAAATAAATAATTAATTTATGGGTTAATTAACTATTTTACCAAACTTTTATTAAAAATTATATTATTAAATAATGACAACATTCTTTAATTAATTAAATAAGAATTTAATCAATTAAAGATAGGAATTTTGATTTATTGTCAAAATTAAATAATACAATTAATAATAGATAGAATTAAATTTAATTACACAATTAAGTGGCAAATATTAAATCTAATTAATTAAATATGAAAATATTCAATTAATTAAATTTTTAGGATAAATGTGATTTATCGCCAAATAATCATTAAATTAAAGATAATTAAGATAATTAGGAATATTACTAGGAATATTCTCCGATGCAAAATTTAAGATAATCAATTAGATTTGATGATGTTTAGATGTGCCTTAGATTAGGACTTTGATGTTGATTTCATATGATTTGATGATATAGGAGGTTAATGAACTTATAGCCCATTTTTGGGGTATTACATTTTGCCCCTCTTTGAATTACTGTGCGAAGCGCAGTGGTTCAAAGATAGTCTGTGTTTGATAAAGATATGAAATTGATTCGAAAGATAAACCGATCTCAAGATAGAAACCGATTGAAAGATATTGAGATAGGAGTTGATTGATATTGACTTGATATGAAGATAATAGGTCCTGAATGACCAAAGATAATGTTCACTATAACAGAAAACGAACCTATGATTGCGAAAAAGTGTCAAAATGCCTGATTCTGAACCTTAGGATTGATAAGAAGTGAGTGACCCGTTCTAGACTCGATTGTCTTAGCAGAACTAGCAAGTATCACATCTGAATCTTTCAGTTGTCGAAGAACCAAGGAAAGAACACTATGATCTGATGGTTGCAAAAACTGATACAGTTTACAAGATTGAGAGAATACCAGATTGATATGGATTGATGAATCTGATATGCCCCAAGTGATGATAGATTTGCCCCGAGCGATGAGGACTTTTGATGAATCAGTGACTAGACGTGATTGTTGTCTTGATCACTGATGAAAGATATTGATAGATTTGATCGATAGAATTTGATTTACAGACTTTGAATGATGTGCAATAGCATGCCCCCTTCGGGATTAAAATTGAAATCTGACAAGAGAAGTCAGCGTTAAATGGTTTAGAAGCATGTTAATTGATTTGAGAAGTGGTTATACACGTTCAAGAACGCATTCTGCATCGTTTGGAGGTCTTGGAGACCGAATTTGACTAGATTTGACCATGAGTTGACCATGGTTGACCAAGTTGAAATTTTGATAGTTTGATGTAAGATAATCAGTTAAGTTGAATACTAGATTTCTGTGATGATTGAAGGTCGAATATGCAAGTAGTTAATAATATGAATGATCTCAGATTTGAATTTTGATCCCGAAAAAGGATTCTACTTGCTATTTCATTGGAGGAACCTTCGTGTGAGATTCAGCTCTTGTTAGACTTGAAGATGCGATTTGAAAAATCATTTAAGCATTGAAGTTTGTTTAATCATTGTGAGATCATGCAATGAGACATGCAAAATGAAATGCAACCTAAGACCTAGGACCTAGTCACTGATCATGTGTCGATTTGTTATCATCATTGAACTTTTTAGGTAACCGGATAAATCAATACAATGCCCACTAGCCATGAAACCATAGACATATGAATATCGATTTGTATGTGCAAGAATCAATACAACACCCACTGGTCAAACAACCATGGACATATGAATATTGATTTTAGTTGTTGAATGTCGGATTAGATATAAGCATCAAGGCACAAACGCCAGGATGACCTGAATATCATGTCCATTTTGATATAGCAATTTGTACAAGCATCAAAACATACACGTCGTGATGACCTAAGTACGCCTTGCGTTACAAACACATCAAACAGTCAAGAGATCATTCTAAATCCAATGTGAATTACCCGTAGTGACCCTTTATCGTTCACATCCTTAGGCAAGATTGCGTTCCACAGTAGGAGGAAGAACTCACTCAAAAAGACAATAGTTAGATCAAACTTCCTTGAATTTTTTTTGGGTATCAATGGTCGAGGTACGCATGGCCATCCAATTCGAGATAGAGGCTCTTACAGTCGGACACCATTTCAATCCAAAATTTCCAAAGTTGTTAGATTTTCACATACAAGCAGAAGACAAAGAAAAGATTATGCCCCCAGTCATCACTCTCTAAATCCTGTAAAGGACATCATTGAAGAGCTCGAAGGGACACAATATGCAAAAATCTCAATGCGAATCAGTAAGCATACAAGGAGATAAAAGCATGAAAAGCACATATTGTTTTCAGTTTGAGTTTGATGTTTGATTGTTGTTGATGCAAAATCCTTTCTGGAGACGAGACAGACTGACTGACTCAACTTGAAGCTTCAAAGGACTCTGAGTGGATATGACATGTCTAAGATACATTGGAGACTATAAGATATGACATTGATTGCCCCCAAGTTTGAACATTGATAGGATACAGACACTTGAGCTGATTGGTGTACAGACCGACTTATTGAAACCAGGATATGCAGAAACAAACTGGGAGATATGTAAAAACTAAAGCAAGACTGAAAGCTGGGAAAGACCAAGATTGTGCTGATAGATGGAGCATTTTGGAACAAGTGGTGCCCGTTTGCCGAGTTTTCACCATCTTGGTAGAGATTCTATTTTTGCTACCGAGGTGCCTGTTTCCAGGTTTTCACCAAGGCACTTTTTTTTTTCTTTTTTCATTTTTTTGTATTTTTCATTTTTTCAATTTTTTTGTACTTTTGATATTTTTTGATTTTTTTTGTTGTACTTTTGATTTTTTTTATTTTTTTTTGTGAATCATCAAGGCGCCTATTGCTAGGTTTTCACCAAGATGTTCATTTTTTCAGGACTTTTTCCGATTTTTAAGATTTTTTCAGGACATTTACCAAGCACCGAATGCCTTAGGCGTAGAATTTCTTCAGATGGAGAACGTTGATTGGTTCTCGGAGCTGTTCTCCTTCAATCGTTGAGAGTTGATAGGCACCAGAGCCAAAAGTAGCAGTGATTACAAAGGGACCCAGCCAGTTGGGTTCAAACTTCCCCTTGCGTTCTCGATGTGATTGATTTTTAGGATTTTCTCTCAACACTAGATCGCCAACCTGAAATTCTCTATGTCTGACTTTCTTGTTGTAGCCTCTAGACATTCTCTTTTGATATACTCTGAGATGATCATACGCTGCTTGTCTGCGCTCATCTAGTAGTTCAAGTTCTTGTAACCTCGACACTCTGTAGTCTTCATCAGTGACAAGTCCATGCATTCTAATCCTGAGTGATGGGATTTCAACCTCAATAGGCAGTACCGCTTCAGACCCATAAACTAAAGCGAAAGGTGTAGCCCCTGTAGGCGTTCTGATACTAGTTCTGTATGCCCAGAGAGCTGGATTGATCATCAGATGCCAGTCTCTTCCTGTTTTATTCACTGTTCTGTGCAAGATCTTCAGGAGATTTTTGTTTGAAGCCTCAGCTTGTCCGTTCCCTTGAGGATAGTAGATAGATGACCAATGTTGAGTAATTTTGAACTTGGCACATAAGTCATCTAGGTCCTTGTTTTTGAATTGTCCCCCGTTATCTGTGATTATAGAGTGAGGGATCCCATATCTGCAAATGATGTAATTCAGGATGAACATAGAGATCTGTTTCCCCGTTGCTTGTGTTAGAGGAACTGCTTCTACCCATTTTGTAAAATAATCTGTAGCTGTGATTATATGGGTATGTCCATTAGAAGAGTGCGGATGGATAGCACCTATGAGATCAAATGCCCATTGTTGAAAAGGCCATTGTGTAGTAAAAGGAATCAGATCTCTCCCTGGAGCATGAATCAAGTTGCCATGTACTTGACACTGTTGACAGTTTTTAGCAAATTTAATAGCTTCTTTTTCCATTTCAGGCCAATAATACCCAGCCCTAATAAGTTTTCGAGCTAACGTTAACCCGTTCGAGTGTGACCCACATATACCCTCATGGACTTCCTCTAATGCACGTTGAGACTCTTCTTGTTCTAAACATCTAAGCAGTGTACCATCTAGACCTCGTTTGTACAGATCATTACCAATGATGACATATCGGGATGCGGATCGGATAAGGTTTCGTTTCTCAAAACGGTTAAAGGACTCAGGGATGATTTGGTCGTGGAGATAGGAGAACAAATTTTTGTAGCGAGATGAGTCATAACTTACAACAGTGCAGATCATGCGGGTTTCAGGGGAGTCATATGCAGGATAGGATAGGGCTTCCACCAGGAACTCGTAGCGTAGTTCATGTTCAGGCTGTTGTAAAAGAGTAGATAATGTTGCCATTGCATCAGCAGCCTTATTCTCCATTCTGGGTATTTGCTCAAATGTGATAGAGATGAAGTATTTCTTTAGATCATCGACCATTCTCTTGTAAGGAATGAGCTTTTCATCTTTGGTTTGGTACACATCATTGACCTGGTGGATGACTAGTTGTGAGTCTCCATGAATGTGCATCTCTGTAACTCTCCACTGTATTGCCATTTTCATACCATTGAGAAGTGCCTCATATTCAGCAATATTGTTTGTGCAAGGAAACTTTAATCTGAATGCTTTGGGTATCGAGTATCCTTGAGGAGTAATGAACAATATGCCTGCGCCGGATCCATTCTGTGTGTAGGAGCCATCAAAGAATAATCGCCATGCTCTAGAAGAGAGGTGCATGATAGAGGAATCGGGAAATTCCATTTGCATGGGTGTATCATCAAACAGTGGTGCTTCAGCTAATTGATCAGCAATGACCTGTCCTTTGATAGCTTTTCTTTCAACATATTCAATGTCAAATTCGCTCAAGAGCATGACCCATTTAGCTAGTCTACCTGTGAGGGCAGCTTTGCTTAGGAGATATTTCAGTGGATCAATTTTAGCTACCAAATGAGTAGTATGAGCTAACATATAGTGTCTCAATTTCTGTGATGCAAAGATCACAGCGAGACATGCCTTCTCTATCATTGAGTAGTTCTTCTCATAGGCCACTAAAGTTCGGCTGATATAGTAGATGGCTCTTTCTTTCTTGTTCTCATCATGCTGTGCTAGCAATGCCCCCAGTGATGTATCTGTTGCGGAGACATATAATATTAATGGCTTCCCATGAATAGGAGGCATCAATATAGGTGGATTTGATAGATACTTCTCGATATGTTTAAAGTTGTTCTCGCATTCTTCATTCCATGCAAAGGTCACACCTTTATGTAATGTTTTTGTAAAAGGCTGTGAGATGTCTGCTAGCTGTGATATGAATCTTCTGATAGATTGAACTCTGCCTTGCAACGTCCTCATTTGACTGATATTTGTGGGAGGTTGCATCTCTATTATAGCCTTGACCTTAGCTGGATCAACTTCAATGCCTTTCTTGGAGACGATGTATCCTAGGAGCTTTCCAGAAGTGACTCCAAAAGCACACTTTTTAGGATTTAGTCGAAGACTAAATTTTTCCATTCTGTCGAGGATCATGCTCAAGTCTGTTAGATGTTCAGTTCTAATCATGGATTTTGCCAAGGTATCATCTACGTAATCCTCCATTGTTCTATGCATCATATCATGAAAAATAGATGTCATTGCTCTTTGATATGTAGCTCCAGCATTTTTGAGTCCGAATGGCATAACATTCCAACAGAAAGTTCCCCACGCACATGTGAAAGCTGTTTTCTCTTGATCTTCTGGAGCAATTTTGATTTGGTTGTATCCAGAAAAACCATCCATAAGGGAATATATTTCATAGCCCGCAGTCATGTCCACTATCATATCAATGTTAGGCAGTGGAAAATCATCCTTAGGGCATGCTCTGTTCACGTCTCTAAAGTCCGTGCATACTCTGATTGAACCATCTGGTTTGGAAATAGGTACAATGTTGGAAATCCACTCAGCATAGTCTATGACACGGATGAATCCAGCTTTTAGGAGTTTTTCTAGTTCTGCTTTGACTAAGAGTGCAACATGAGGATGCATCTTTCTCAATTTTTGTTTCATTGGTTTTACTCCGGGAGCAATGGATAGATGGTGCATAATGAGATTGGGATCCAATCCTGGCATATCTGAATATTTCCATGCAAAGTTGATCTTTTTCTCTGATAAGAAGATAGTGAAGTTTTGTTTCTCTTCGTCTGATAGAGATTGTGCTACATGTACCAATTGTGGTTCCTCTGTTGTACCCAAATTGATGGATTGAGTTGGCTCAATCAGAACTGGAGACCTATCCTGTAAATGACTTGGAAGGACATCAAATATCTCATCCTTAGGTGCCTCAGAGAGGTTTTCACCTTCAGATACGTCTTTTCTTTTTACTTTTGTCGGTTCTGAGACTGCCACAAAGTGGTTTTCACCCTCAGAACTCTTTTTCTTTTTCCTTTTACTCTTGTTTTTCTGACTAAGATATTTGATGTCCGACTCGGTCATGCTGACACTCGGTTCACTGATGGAAGTACTCATAGGCTCAACTGCATTGAGGTAGCAGGCAAGGGCATAGTCATTTGGGAAGGTATACATACCATGGTTTGGGTTGGTGGAAGTTTGGTCGATAAGATCAGGGCGTTGGATAGTCAAAGTGGGAAAGGCTTGGGATATGGTGTTCACGGATGTGGATATGTCATCATTGGTCCTAACCTGATGCTCAAGTTCAAAGGTGATATTACAGCTCAGAATGTTCAATTCGTGAATAGGCTCAACATCATCATAGGAGTCCTCTTCAGCCATAGGTGGATCAGACACGTTAAGTTCATTGTTTCGCTCTAGACCTACATTGGGTTGAGAGACATATTGGTGAATAACATCAATAAATTTCTCTGTTATAAGCTCATCTTCTTCTGGAATGGCACCCCATTCATAATCATTTGACTCATCTTCTGATTCAGAATCTCTAGGAAATCTTAGAAAGTGCGTGAAATCAGGATGAATACCCCAAGAAGGATTACCCTCAGTCTCTGACTTGAATTCATATTCATGGGAATCAGTGTCAGAATAACTACCCCCTGCTTCTTGATCAGTTTGATTGCCTTCGAGATTGGCTGGTTCTTGTGGTACAACCATCTCTTGCGCTACAGTAGGTTCTTGTGTTTCTACTACATTAATTCTTCTGATAGGATCATCTGTATCATCAAGAAGATCTTTGATCTCTTTAGGCAATTTTTCATAGGGGATAAGCTCAGAGCTATCTGAATCATCATCAGAGGGTTCTATTTCTTCTTTCTTAAGAAGGGGTTCTCCTGGTGCAATTTGTTTTATGACATGAGAACAACCACCTTTGAGATGATAGGGTTTCTTCTTAAACCCTATGCCACCAGTATCTTTTTTGGCTCGACCAATATGTGAAATGGGGGTCACAAGACCCTTTCCCCTAATTCCTAGAGGTCCTTGACCAGAATATCCCATCTTGGCTATCAATTTGTTTCCTGGACCATATGAATTAGAAGGGATTGTAGGTGCTATAGATTCACTAGGTTGAACAATTTTAGATTCAGAATCCTCTTTATATAGCCATGCCAGCACAGCTTCATCCTCTTCAAATTCTTGTTTAGATACTTGCTCCACCACAAAATGTCTTTTGTATGCTTCCATAGGTTCCTTAGGTTCTGATTTAGACTGCTTCAAGGATTGGCCATATGACTTAGGTGAGATTGGGAGAGATGTCAGAGACAAGACTGGCTCTATAGTGTATTCTCCCATCCCATTTTCTTTGATATTGATCTCTTTAGCAATGTCATCCATCTTAGATGTGGAAGCCACATTTTGTTGCTTGATGGAAGATTCTCTGTTATTGGGAACAAGTTTATCGGCACTTTCCTTCAATGTATTACAAGTTGTACTCAGATCAGCTGGGATAGTAACCTCCACTCCTTCATAGGGAAATTTCAAGCATTGATGGTATGTTGAAGGAATAGCCTGCATTTCATGTATCCAGGGTCTCCCTAGAAGGATATTGTAAGCCAATGGTAGATCGAGCACCTGACATGTGGTATCTTTGATGACTGGACCCACCCGGATGGGCAAGACAATGGTGCCTTTAGAAGCTCTTTCTTGTTCATCATAGGCTTTTATGGTGATCTTCTTTCGAGGATCAATAGCCATCTCTGAGAATCCCAACTGTGTGATTAAGTTGTAAGAACAAATGTTGAGGCCTGCGCCCCCATCTATCAACACACGTTTGACTCGACGGTTCTGGATCAAGACTTCTATGTGCAAGGGCTGATTATGTGGGTGACTTAGGGAGTTGTCATCCTCTTCTGAAAAGGAGATATATTGCGGAGATGTTAGATGACCAACCATAGTTTGGAACCTGTCTAGATCTAGATCATCAGGAACATTAGAGCTGAGCAAAGCTTTGTCTAGGATATCTCGGTGAGCTGGAGATATTCGAAGTAACTCAAACATAGAGATTTTGGCATTGGTATGCTGGAGTTGTTGTACGATGCTGTAAGATGTAGGTCTAGTATCCTTTGGATTGGAAGATTTCGAGGCAACCTTCTGTTTAGAAGCAGATGTGAGATTGAAAGGTATCTTAGGGACATCAAATGAATTTGGTGTTTGTCCTTTCAGATGCGTCTGAGCTTGTGATCTGGTAACTGCATTAGCTGAGGAATGATTTCTATCTCTTCGTACAATCGTGATGACATTACAGCTCTCAGAGAGGCATGGTTCCACCATATTGATGACAGCATCGTTTCCAGGGTAGGCATAGTTGACTTTTGCCCCCATGTTAGGCTGAGAAGTGGAAACTCCCTTGCCATGTTGTGGAAAAGGTTCTGTAAATGCTGTGTGATCATTATTGCTGGTAGGATTATCGATTGTGATGTCCCCTTGATCTATCAAGTCTTGAATGGTATGCTTCAAATGGAAGCATCCATTAGTTCTGTGGCCTTTAGTTCGATGGAAAGCACAAAATTCATTATCTTTCCACCAACATGGTTTTGGATCCGGATCAGGTTTTCGGATTGGTGGTAAAGAGATCATGTTATCAACTATCAGGGTCCTCAGAGCAGATTCCAAAGATTCTCCTAGGGGAGTAAACTTTCGTTTATTATCCCATCGTTTGAATGGCTTCTTTGGAGATGGTTCAGCAGATTTTTGCTCTGAAGCTTCAATGGCTTTGGTGGCAAGGGTGAGATTGTAGGCCGGTGCCTTTGATGGGGTGTGGATAGTGTCAACAACACCGTCAGAGACGATACCTTTGTTTCTATTCCAAGTCTTGTTTTTATCTTTTGAGCTAGATCCCGATTCAGACTTGTCCTTTTGAAGTGTGATTTCTCCTTTCTTGACAAGTACTTTCTCAATCTTGATTGCATTATCCACCATTTTATCAAAAGATACATGATCTTGCATTTGCAATGGATAGTTGAGCTCTGGAACAAGGTTATTGATAAAGATTTCAAGTTTCTCCATTTCGGGAATTGGTCTAGCATATAAAGAAAACTTCTTTCGCCACCTCTTAAGAAAAGTTAGGAATGATTCCCCTGGATATTGCTTGAGGTTACAGATATCGATCATGGTAATCGGATGTTGAATATTGTAGGAATATTGTTGATAAAACAATTTAATCAATTCCTCAAAAGTTTTGATTGTAGAAGGTAATCTTGAAAACCACTGAATGGATGCTCCTCCCAAGGATCTAGGAAAAAGACGCATTAGATAAGTCGGTTCATGCATGAATTCCATGGATTGTGTACAGAACTCTCTGACATGATCTTGAGGATCAGAGTGCCCGTCATATTTGTCATACTTTGGTATCTCCACTCTTTTTGGGAATGGAGGCATATACAAGTCTTTGTCAAAAGGGAAAGGACAAAGGGCCTCCATGGAGAATTCCTTGGGTTCCTTCTCTTTCTCAATTTTATTCATTTTGACCTGCATAGCGTGCAGCTGGTTCATTATGGCCGTCATCGGAGTTTCTTCCTCATGTGTGATGATATCTTCGACATTGAAGTGAGGAGGAAGTTTAGCTCCTTCTTGGGCTAATTGCAAAAAGTATGCCTCTCTATCCATTTTCAAGAAATGCCTCATCATTCTTTTGAATTCATTGTCATTCTGACACCGATGGATTTCAGAGGGTGTAGGGTCTTGGTCGGCATTATGTTGAGAGTGGTGTCCCTGGGATCCTCCTCCTAGAGAACCATGGTTTGTCCCTGCTTGAGACATGGTAGGAGTTTTTGGGCTCCCTGGAATAGATTGAGGAAGAGTTTGTTGATTACCTCTGTGAGTTGATAGAGGAGGTCTGTAACCAATTTTCAATCGAAAGTTACCGAGACCGTCGTCTTCGTAGATACCTGACTTGATGAGTTGTTCAAGAGTTGGACCCGGGGTATTGGTCAAAAGTAAGTTTTGAGATGTTTCTTCTGATTTCTTGTGTGAAGAAGCTCTGGTCTCCACCATTAACTTTGAATGAAACAGAAGAAAAGGATGAAGACAACTGAAGAACAATTTGATTTGAGAAAATTGGATGACGCAACCTTGTCAAGATTATGATAGTTTTGAAGATCTGATGAGATGTGGGTGAAGGAAACTGTGCCCTGGATGCATGGGATAGATCGCCCAAAAGATAGCGGACACGAGTTCTCAACACTTAGTTTGTTTTTGAAGATTGATTGATTGAAGATTGATAGTTATGACAAGGTTTTGACATGAGATAAAAAGGACTCAAATTGATCAAACAGAAGACTAGATCGGATTCAAAAGATCAAACTCAGAAAATGGTAGAATGCTCAATAGCTACTGCTCTATTCTGACACAATGATATTTTTGACAGATTCTGGAACTAGGCTGGAAACATTGGATATCTTGCAATTTGACAATTTCTGACAACTTTCTCAAATTTTTCCAAACGACACTCTGCAGACTCGTACGACACTGGGTAGTCTATGAAATGACAGTTGCTAAACTCAAACGACAGTTGGGTAATACTGAAATGACACTTGACAAAACTCGTACGACTTTTGACTTCTTGAAATGACTTTTGACTCCAGAAAAGATTTTACGTCAATTTTTGCAAAATGTAAGGTTTTCAGTTTTGGATTGTTTGCAAATTGTACTGTCCAGATTTTGAAGGTTATACCAGATTTGATTGTTTTTAATAGCCAAGTAGATAAATAAGCATGCAGAACAGCAAGCAAGTGATTCCAAGCATGTCTGAAAACAATGAACAAGGGCAAAAGCAACCTTGCACATGAACAATCAAGTGACCAAATTGTGCTAATCCCTGAGAGTACTAATTGTGTATGTTCTGAAAAAGTTTTGCAATAACACACATATACCTGAGAATGAAAAAATGGCCTCTCTAAGGTTTTTAGTAATGGTTTGACTCTGCAACTTTTATGATTCAAAGGGGTGAACTCCAATCCCGGCGCACCAGGGTTTTGACACAGTCTGAGAACTTAATCTTCAAGAGCTGCTAGGGAGATCTGACAACCCAACAATGAACCATACCCGTGGAGATTTCTTCCACAAGGACATTTATATAGCGGCTGTCACTACCACGGCGAAAATGGCTATGACCGCTTGAGGTTCCGTCAACGCAGTTTTCCCTGTGAAGGGATTGTCCGCTACGGTTAACCCTCTCTAAAGATGACTCACAGAGTTATACCACAAGGGGACTTGGCTCCAGATTCAAGGTTTTGACACCTCTTCACTTTTAACCCAAACAAAGCAAGCAGATTAATCCGACACGCTAAGACAAAGTTTTGTTCCACCAAGGTCTGTGATATCAACTCCACGTGATCTATCAACCTCTCCGGGGAGAGAATGTATCAATCAATAAGAGAAGATGCACTAACCAATTTTGATTCACCAAAGCTTGTGATATCAACCCTACGTGATCTATCAACCTCTCCGGAGAGAGAATGTGTCGATCAATAAGAGAAGATGCACTAACCAAGTTGAATGTGAAACGCACTAAGTATCCTCCCTACCTACAAGGATTCTGTCATCAAGAAGGATTTCGCTGGGAATCCAATCTTTCAAGAATCACGAATAGTGTTCATAGGGCCTAATTACTATGTGAGCACAGATATATGTTCTGAAAGTAAATCTACCAAAAGCATTCAAAAAGTAGAAAGAGGAACACTTAACGCTTAAAGCAAATATGAGATGAGTCCACAAGGTGGAACACTTAACACCTCACACAAGCTAAAAATGAGTCCCCAACTTAGAAAACAAGTGAGTTCCTAAAAGCACAAAAGGGTTGCCAAGTGGAACATTTAACGCTTCTGTCCTGTTGACCCCTCCCCTTTATGGCGCTGAGATTGCAACCACGGGGCGGAAATGAGGGGCCGGCGGATTAGCGAGTCCAATAACCCAAGATAGCAATCAAGATCAATCACAAGTATTCTAAGACTACTTAATGAATCCTTAAGGGTTCACAACCTAGTATCAATTATGCAAGTGTGTAGAAATAGATCAAAAGCATGAAAAGATGCACACAAGCTTGACACATAAGAGATTTATTTTAAGTCTCAAATCAAAATATTATTAGATGAAGGAGAATACCTGGGATCCTTGCAACGCGCTTAGTAGATTTTACTTGATTTTTAGCAATTTTTGTTGAGCTTTTTCATGCAAGCAAGTGACGAACTCTCCAACAAGCAAACAAGCAAACAAGATATGCAAAATATATTCAACTCATGAAAACCATAGGGTTAGCTCTAAAAATCAATTATTATCAGTAATAATAACTAGCAATCAACCCAAATGACAACTCATATCATTCATTGAACCATGTAAAAAAAATAAGTGCATACCCATCACAAAACTTTATTTTTTTTTGCTGCATTTGACCTAGTCAACAAGATCTAATTTTTTTGATATGATTTTGGCCACAAAAATAGAAATTCAGAATAGAGACCCCTGCTAAAAAACAGAGAGCTTTCCAAAAATGCAAAAATTTTATAAAAATCTCTTCATTTGTGCCCTAGAGACCCATTTTATCAAAACAGACCAGTTTTTGTAAATTGACTATTTGAGCTATGATATCATGTCCAAATTTAAAACACAAAGAATGGACCCCCTATAGAATTTAAAGAGCTTTCCGAAAATATAAAAATTTTCGAAAAATATGCTGATTTGCGTCAGATATTAATTTTTTCCGGAATTTCAAGAAAAAATTATTAAAAATTCAAAACATCTCAGAAAATTCTAAATTTTTTACTGTAGCTTTCATGACATGTCACAAACCTGCAAAAAAAATTTCAGATCAAAATTCCAAGCCGTTTGGGAGATAAAATTAAATCTTTGAAACTTTGGGGTTTTAGCTCCCAAAAAAATCAAAACTAGCATGCAAAGGTGGGTTGCCCCACGGTGGGCGCCAGAAATGTGTGTGTGAAAATTATACCTGATCTGTAGACACAACACTCAGTAAAACATTAGAGGTTAGCTATAATCAAAATCATGCAAAATTGAAAGCTATCTAACCAAGCGATTTACTGCCTTCTAATAGGTGCGAGATTAATGTTCTCAGATTGTAATCAAGATCAGTGACCTAGACGACACCTAAATGAAGGATTTGAATGCAAAAGATGGATATGAAATTGAATGCAATTAATCTATATTTTTGATATTTTCTATGCAATAAGAATGAAAACTTGATATGAATCTATGCTAATATGAAAAACTTGATATGAAATGAATGCTAAATGATCTAACAATGAAGATTCTAACAATGATATGAAAACTATGAATGCAAAAAAATAAGATTGATCTCACAAAGATGTCGATTCACAAGAGCTTTGATTCTTCAATTCCAATTCTCCAGCGTGATTGTGCAAAATATGAGATGCTTTGTGAAGAGCTAAAGCCTTAATTTATAGAAATCCAGGGCTTTGGAGGTGCATGAATAAAAGCCATAAATCACTCAAATTAACTCATCTTGATTTTTGAGTTATCTGATCATAAAAGATAGTTAATTCTCAAAATCATGCAAAAACATGCAAAAACAGCTTTTTAACTCAAATTAGAGTTTAGATTAGCTTTTTGAACTCCAAAAGGATGTTGAGTTCCAAAAAGTCAATAACTTGCATTGATTTTCTGATTTGGAGTTTAACTGTTTCTTTTGAATATGCATAATAATTAAGAATTAAATAAATAAATAAAGTGATTTATCCTCAACTCAACTGATTTTTGAAAATAAATAATTAATTTATGGGTTAATTAACTATTTTACCAAACTTTTATTAAAAATTATATTATTAAATAATGACAACATTCTTTAATTAATTAAATAAGAATTTAATCAATTAAAGATAGGAATTTTGATTTATTGTCAAAATTAAATAATACAATTAATAATAGATAGAATTAAATTTAATTACACAATTAAGTGGCAAATATTAAATCTAATTAATTAAATATGAAAATATTCAATTAATTAAATTTTTAGGATAAATGTGATTTATCGCCAAATAATCATTAAATTAAAGATAATTAAGATAATTAGGAATATTACTAGGAATATTCTCCGATGCAAAATTTAAGATAATCAATTAGATTTGATGATGTTTAGATGTGCCTTAGATTAGGACTTTGATGTTGATTTCATATGATTTGATGATATAGGAGGTTAATGAACTTATAGCCCATTTTTGGGGTATTACAGTAGGTAGTGTAAGTATTACCTCTACTTTAGCTGGGTCCACTTGAATTCCTGATGCTAAAATGAAATGCCTAAGTACCACTCCTTCCTGCATCATCATAAAGCATTTCTCACTATTAAGGGATAGATTATGGTCCTTACACCAGATTAGTACCTTTTCAAGATTTTTCAAAGCCTCATCAAATGTCACTCAAAATTTTGTAAAGTCATCCATATATATCTCCATACAATCATGTGAAATGTCAGCAAAAATACTAATCACAGCTCTTTGAAACATTGTTGGAGCATTACACAATCCAAAAGGTAGAACTGAATAGGCATATGTCCCCCATGGACATGTGAATGTAGTCTTCTCCTGGTCCTCTAGAGCAATAGTTATCTGATTATATCCACTATATCCATCAAGAAAGGAAAAATACTTCTTATCGGCCAAAGTATCAATTACTTGGTCAATGAATGGTAATGGGAAGTGATCTTTCTTGGTAGCTTTATTTAACTCCCTGTAATCCATGCAAATCCTCCATTTGCCTCCCTTTTTGGGTACTATAACCAAAGGTGATACCCACTTACTTTCAGATATAGGATATATAAAGACAGCATCTAATAACTTTTGTAATTCAGTTTTGACTATCTCCCTTAATGCTGGGTTAATCCTCCTTTGAGGTTGACGAAGGGGTAGGCTTCCTTCATTGATATATATTTGTGTGATGATGATAATCACCTTCATGAAATTAAGATCAAATTAGCAACAATTCTAAGTAAATACAATGCAAATCTATTTAAAAAATGAAACTAAGATCTATAGCATCTCATGGCTCTCTAGAAAGATGTGGTAAGTGAAGCTCTCAGCTCAAATCTCCACTAGTGACACTTCTAAAATGAGAATGTATGATGTTCTATGCTTCTAAAATGCTTCTATGATAATGATTCTAGCTCAAATTGACAAAAGTATAATGCTAAAATGCTCTAAATGCTCTTAATTGCTCTTAGAATGCTCTTCAATTGCCTATAGTAACAATGCTTTGCAAATGAATTTCTAAGATATCAATTTCTCTCAAAATGCTTCATATTTATAGTAAATTCCCAAGGGTGGGGGGTGGAGTGAAGTAATCATGATTAACCCTTGGTTGAGTCAAATACTTTGCTTTGTTCATAAATGGGGGGACAATTTAAATGTTTGTCTCAAAGCTTTTGGACAAAAGGACAAGATTGAGTGGTTGAGATTGAAACTTTAAAATGAGTGATTGAGATTCATCCTTTTTGAGTGATCTGTGTCTTTTTGTCCTCAATTCTCATTGGTTGCTCAACTTTGTTGAAAGATATTAGGAATTATTAAATTCAATTAATTAATTAAATTTAGCCTTGTAAGGGTAATAGGTTCATTTTGATTTTTATTTAAACAACTATACAATTAATTGATTAAAATCAATTATGTAGTGTTTTTCACCCCTTTAAGCTTTGATTTAATTATTTAACCTCATTATTTGATTTTTCCTTTACTTTAATTGATTTTGTCCAAATTTATTTAATTATGTCCATTTTAATTGATTTGATCCCTTTTTTTATTGAATTAGTATATTTTGATTATTTTTAGCCATTTATTGATTTTTGCAATTTAAAAGCACTTTGTCCATTTTTGCGTGTCTACAAATGCCCCTCTTTGAATTGATGTGCGAAGAACATTGATTCAAAGATTCTTTTGAGTCCTGATCACTTTTAGGTCCTGATTGTTGATTCATTAATTCACTGATTGCTGCCTCTGATATGGAATTGATTACTGCCTCTAATATGATATGATTGCTCTGATACTGATAAAATGATATGCCTTTGATAAAATGATACAAAAATAAATTTGATGCCCCACTGATTCCAATGATGTTTGATTTGATACTTTGTTGCCCCCTCAGAAATTAAAACATATTGATTGCTTGATTTGAAAAATTTGATGATGTTGATTTAATATGTTTTCATTTCTGAAAAATCTTGATCATATGCCATGATTCAAGAATATGCCCTGGTTGATTTGATAGGTTAATATATAGGTCTAAGCCAATTTTCACCTCCAAAATTAGGTCAAAATAGCTTAAATAGGTTGAAAAACCTTGATTTACTATTCATTTTCACTTTTGTCTTTGGTGATTTTGCTCTGGTCCTATGGTGAATTTCGAGATGGTTGTCCCTATCTGAGAGCATCGATTCAAGAGGTGTCAGTGATATGTGAGGCCACCTAACTATGGACCTCTAGTGAGTTATTTCAAACTCCTTTGCATTTATTGCTCATTTATTAGCATTTATTGCAATTTTTCATTTCATCGTTGCCTCGAATACGCAAATTCACGCCTAGGAATATTTCATTGTCGCCTAGATCTTTTAACTGTTGCATCCATGATTTTCACTCACGCAGCCATGTAGTATAATCTTGCCTAAGAAACTTTCATTCTTGCTTGAGAACAAAACGTTCACACGTATAACTAGGACAAAAATGCCATTTTTCATATATTTTACCGCGTAGGAAACCCTAACAATTCACTGTCACCTAGGCCAGATTTCATTATCGCCTAGCATGATTTAGTGTTGCGTGACATGAGAACTATCACGTAACACCTACAAAGTGTCGCGTAACAACTTTTTGATACCACTTAAGAGAAATGTCACCTCAGATGATTAAAATCACGCCTACAAACTTTTTTGAATTTTTTTTACACTTGTACTTGATTTGTTCTGATGAAAATTTTGATGACTTCTGATGCTTGATTCGAATGATGAGATTAGGTCTGTTACATTCAACAAAAACAATGGATTAATGATATTAGGATAGTGGTACCAACAAATGTGATTTTTCAATCTGATTAGGATAGGATATTGATAGGATAAATCAATCAGTGTGAAAACTGATATGATTTGATATTGTTGCTTTGTTATCAGGACATAGAGACATGAACAAATGGTACTGGGTGTGATTTCTTGATACTTTTGATAGAATTTATTGACTTTAGATAATTCCTTGATATGGTATACTGATATGATTCCTTTTCTTTTCCAACAAGTAAACTTTCCTACTCTATACATCCGGACAGTTGCGTCTTGGGTCATTGATTTGGGTCAGACACTTACAGCAGCAAAGTTTCATGTGATCAAGTTGTGCGGATTGAGTTTCCTTCTTGACCTTCCACGGTTTCAATTGAACCATGGTTTGTTGACTGCAATGGCAGAGTGATGGCACTCTGACCACAATACATTTCATCTGCCATTTGGAGAGATGACTATCACGCCTGAGGACGTGTATAGATTACTACATATCCCATACAGAGGAGAGGTAGTTTATTATGATTCCATATATGATTCCACTATTTGCTGATGAGTGTTCTGGGACAACTCTATTGATGATGATACTATCACCTAGCCTCAGTTTGCTTCATTTCCTACATTGATAGCAGTACTTGGTGCATTTATTGGTGGTTTGCTTCTTCCCAACTGATGAGGTCGTAGTTTTTCTATGGGATGGGGTAGGATTCTGGAGGATTTTCTTGCTCATCCTCGACACTTTGATTGGGGTTCATGTGTTCTTGCACAACTCTACCATTATTTTCATGAGGTAGTCTATAGAGAGAGTGTGTCCTTGTCAGTTGGTGCAGTTATTCTCCAGTTGTGGATATGGGAGCATCTTCCCATTATTAGGCCCATTTCTAATAGGGTTCGGCCTCGTGGTTTTCCATATGATTTTCTATATACTAGTATGGTTGTGCAGCACCATCTGGGTCATCTGGATTACTGGCAATGACAGGTTGATGATCTTGATCAGGTTCTATGGAGACCATACATTGGTTGTGAGCACTAGAGAGAGGATGATGATGAGTTACCTTACATGTTTGCCCCTCACTAGATGATTGGTCATACTACTACTACTATTGAGCACTTTTGCTTTGGTAGAGTTTCTAGACAGTATGGTTGGATACAGGATATGCCTCAGGGTGTAACACTATATGCTCGAGTACAGGCAGAGAGATCTATGTGGGATCCTCTCATTGATTATCAGTTTGCATTAGATCAGATTGTTGGTATGGCTTACTGCAGGTGGGAGATGCTTCCTGGTATGGAAGATGCAGGTATGTCTCATGAGTATGCAGACTGGTGGGCTCGTAATAGGTTTACTCATTTCACTGATCCAACAGAGCCTATCCCAAGCTGGGGTGATGGTGGTAGTGGTGATGGAGGTGGTGGTGGTAGACACTAGAGACAACGAGGATAGAGAGCTCCTCTAGTTTTTGGTCGAGTATGAGTGAGAGGTGGTCATGTGAGGGATAGAGATCGAGCTAGAGGACATGATGATGCAGTTGATGTATGTCCTAAAGCAGCAGATAGATAGCATAGAGCTCATAGACAGTAGAGATAGGCTCATGTTGATGTTGCTAGGCAAATTCCAGGTGGATTAGATCCTTTGGTTCAATTGTAGAGAGTTTCCTTGGCTCAGCAGGATGATGTTCCAGCATAGTAGGACTAGGTTCCGACACAGCAGGTGCCTACACAGGTTCCTTCATAGGATCAAGGACAGAGTTCGCAGGATGCTCCTACTATTGGTACTTTAGCATGGGATGTGTAGTCTATGAGGATAGATATATCCACTATTGTTGGGCAGTTAGATCAGGTTGCTACCTTGATGCAGCAGTTTATGTCTACTATGGTTCAGAGACAGAGTAGAGCGAGCACTTCTCAGGCTCCTCCTCCACAGGATGGTAGAGGTCCAGATGGATCTAGTGCTACAGGATCTTGATTGATTGATGAAATATTCACTTATTTTTTATGTTCTTGTATCACATGTCATGTTATTTGATTGATCAGAACATTTGATGTATCACTGTGTATGACATTATATCTTGATATATTGATTGGATGGATCACTGATGAACACTTTTTTGATGATATATAATGATATACTCCTTGGTTCTTCTTGATGAGTTGTTATGAGATTATCTTTTATGTAGCTATATGATGTTTTATGCATTTACTTTGATTTATGCTATGGATGCAGTTATCTTATTTTATAATATAAGTAAATGAATGCAATGATGTATGGATTTATGACATGTTTTTCTCTATTTCTCAATGTATAGATGCAAAATGTTTTATGAAAATGCATATGTAAATACCCCTATGTTTTTTATTTTTTTCAATGTATGCAATGCTATCCTTAACTACATGTATGCAAATGATGTATGATTCTTTTTCTTTCTCTTTTTATGGTATATGGATAATGATTAATGATTAATGATTAATGATATGCATGAATGGAAAAGATAATCTCATTTTCTTTGTTTTGATTTATCAAGAGTAAGATGTTTGATTGAACCCCTCATTTCTTTAATGTTTTGACTAACCAAGATTATTAATGTACCCCCTTATCCTTGGAAAATTAACCACAAATAAATGCAATTAATCTAACATGATAATGCAATGTAATGCAACCTAAGTGTCACCAGCTTTTAGCAAAGAAATGCCATGGAGATAAATTTCATCATTGAGCATTTTGGGATCGAAAAGCAAGTATAATCATCACTAACCACATCATGATGATATGAATACCACTTTTTATCACTTTTTGATAACCTCTTTTTGAACCTAGTACAACCCCCACTAGTTGGATGACCAAACTATGGGAGTCTGAATACTGGTGTCAACGGATTCAATGTTGCAAGTGGATTTTTGGTATTAAGATATGGAAGATCTAAATAGCCAAGGGATCCATTTGCGTAAACAAGCAAAGGTCAATCCTTCCTCTTATGAGATAGTCCTCGATGGTTCTTTGATGACCATGTCATTAGATGAACTCTCATAAGTTGATGAATCTTCCTCAAAACAATCACTCAAAGGCAAGAAAAATATCATGTCTCTATCATGGCTAATCTAGTCGAAACATCATCGATTAGCTCAAAAGATGTGATAAAAGTCAATTTCATAAAGATTATCAAAAGAAAGCTTCAAGTGTTTTGTAATGTTTCATGATTTTCAAAAATATTTCCAAGCATTCTGATCTTTAAGGTGTTTTGTCAATTTTTAATCCTGAATAATAAAGTGAATGAAGGCTCAAGGATCTTGTTGTAGGATCAAATACTTGGGTTTGAACAATGATATCCATCAAAGGTTAAATAAACTTTCCCACTCTTCTAAAACTCTAATAAGCCTCTCTCTGACATGACTGATTGTAGCACTATTGAATCCATTTGGTACCAAATTTCCAATCCTTTCCTACCCCCAAGTGATAAATGTGATCATGGTATAAACTTAGGGCTGATAGGCAATGCAACAATGCATCTAAATGACTTTATTATGACTATGTACAAATGACATATGCAATGACAATTTTACAAATGGGATGTTGGAAATGCAATATGGACATATGTGACTAGGAAAGACAGACTTAAGGGAACAAAAGGTGCTTGTTTACCATTTTTTCACCTTTTGGATTTTTTTATTTTTTTTTTCTACCAAGGCGCCTATTGCTAGGTTTTCACCAAGGCACTTTTTCTTTTTTTGTATTTTTATTTTTTCATTTTTTTTGTATTTTTCAAGATCTCTTTGACTATGTACAATAAATATGATGCTTCTCATCTGATACTCTTTATACTCTTTTGGCCACCTCATGTGTAGAACCTTTTGAGATGAATGTTGTTGATAGGTTCTTGGAGTTCCTCTCCTTCACAATCTGATAACTTATAGGTTCCCATTCCAAATGAAGACACAATGATGAACGGACCAAGCCAATTAGCCTCCCATTTTTCTTTCTTTTCTCTATCAGCTTGATTCTTTGGGTTTTCTCTTAACACTAAGTTTCCTACCTGAAAGACTCTCAGTTTGATATGCTTATTGTAGTTCCTTGAGATTCTATTTTGATACACTTTTAGGTGCTCATAGGCTTGTGCTTTGTGTTCTTCTAGCAACTCCAATTGTTGAAGTCTAGCGACTCTATAGTCTTCATCTGTTATCAACCCTTGCAATGACACTCATAAAGATAGGATTTCAACCTCCAATGGTAGAACTGCTTCGGCTCCATAGACTAATGAAAATGGCATGGCTCCCCTAGGTGTCCAAATGCTAGTTCTATAGGCCCATAATGTTGGATTAATCTAAACATGCCAATCTCTTCTCGATTTATTTACCGATCTCTTCAAGATTTTCAATATGTTCTTATTTGTGGCTTCGGCTTGTCCATTTCCTTGAGGATAATAAATGGATGAAGAATGGTGAGTGATATGAAATGTAGCACAAAGTTCATCCACGTCCTTGTTTTTTAATTGCTTTCCATTATTTGTTATTATGGCATGGGGAATACCATATCTGCAAATGATGTGGCTCAAGATGAACATTAAAATTTGCTTACCTATGGTCGTGATCAAAGGAACCACTTCAACCCAATTAGTGAAATACTTTGTTGCGGTTATGATGTATTTGTGACCATTTGAAGAAGGTGGATATATGACGCCGATCAAGTCAAACCCCCATTGATAGAATGGCCACAGTGTAACAAATGGGTGCAATTCTTGTGCCAGTACATGTATCATGTCACCATGATATTGATATTTGCTACATATCTTGACAAAGTGACAAGCATCTTTTTCTAAGGTCTTCCAAAAATACCCTAAGTGAAGGATCTTCTTGGCTAGGTTTAAACTGATTGAGTGTGACCCGCAAATGCCTTCGTGAACCTCATGTAAAGCTAACTTAGACTCTTCTTCCTCTAGACATCTAAGTAATGTCCCATCAAGACCCTTACGATACAATATTTATGACAAGATTATGTAACAGGCTGATTGGAGTATGAAGTTTCATTTTTGGGCTCGGGATTGGTCTAAAGGTAGCACTTGGTCTTTGAGATAAGTATATATAGGGTCGTACCAAGGTGAGTCATGTCCATGAAGTAGGGCAACAATTTGGGTTTCAGGAAGGTCAAATGCCAGTTTCACCAACTCTTCCACCAAGAACTTGTAATTCTCATTTTGATCTGGTTTTTGTAACAAGGAAGCCAAGGTGGCCATTGCATCAGCTGCTCTATTTTTCTCTCTTGAAATCTACTCAAAAGTGATCAAGGCAAAGTAATTTTTCCATCCATCAATCATGGTCTTATATGGCATCAACTTTTCATCTTTAGTGTTGTATTCATTATTGACTTGATTGATGATGAGTTGAGAATCTCCATATATTTGTAGGTCGGTGATGTTCCATTCTAAAGCCATTTTGATGCCTATGACTATAGCCTCATATTATGCTATATTGTTTGTACATGGAAACAAGAGCTTGTAGGACTTAGGAATGGTGTACCCTTGAGGAGTAACCAATAATATGTTGGCCCCGAAACCTCCTTGTGTATATGAGCCATCAAAGTACAACTTCCATGTTTTAGCCTCTATGTTTACAATGGCGGAATCTGGAAATTCCACTTGAATAGTTTGTGTAGAAGTCATTGGGTTTTTAGCTAAGTGATCTACTATCACTTGTCCTTTTATTACTTTTCTATCGACATACTCAATGTCAAACTCACTCAATATCATGACCCATTTTGCTATCCTACCCGTTAAGGTAGTTTTACTTAGCAAATACTTTAAAGGAACAATTTTAGCGATTAGTTTCACCTTATGCATCAACATATAATGTCTCAATTTTTGAGATGCAAAAACAATTGCTAGACAAGCTCTCTCCATGAATGTATAATTAAGCTCGTATTTGATCAATGTCCTACTTAAATAGTAGATTTCCCTTTCCTTTCCTTGTTCATCTTCTTGTGCCAAAAGCACTCCTAGAGATCTTTCGGTAGCGAATATGTAGAGTAGCAATGGTTTTCCCTTGATTGGTGGCATTAGGATAGGTGGATTTATTAGATCAGTCTTCAATAATGTGAAGGCTTGATCACATTCTTCATCCCACATGAAAATAGTGTCTTTGTGTAGCAACCTTGTGAATGAATGACATTTTTCGGCCAATTGAGAAATGAACCATCTTATGGATTGTATTTTGCCTTGTAGAGACCTCATTTGGCTGATGTTCTTTGGTATCTCCATATCCATTATTGCTTGTACTTTTTTCAGATCCACTTCAATTCCTTTTGCTGAAACTATATAGCCTAACAATTTGTCGGATTTGACACCAAAGGCACATTTCTTTGGGTTTAGTCTCACTTTGAATTGCTCCAATCGAATGAATATGTTTTTCAAAATTTGTAGGTGATCTTCTCTTTTGTGGGACTTGGCCAATATATCGTCCACATAATCCTCTAAAAAGGTGTGCATCATGTCATGGAAGATAGTTTTCATTGCCCTTTAATATGTGGCTCTGGCATTTTTAAGGCCGAAGGGTATGACGTTCCAACAAAAGGTACCCTAGGGACATGTAAAGGCGGTCTTCTCTTAGTCTTCGGGTGTAATTTTTATCTGATTATATCCGCTGAAAACATCCATTAATGAGTACATGGAGTGACTTGTTGTCAAGTTGACTATTGCATCAATTCTCGGAAGTGGGAAGTCATCCTTAGGACATGCAAGATTCAAGTCTCAAAAATCCATACATACTCGAATGGATTTGTCATGTTTTGTGACTGGTACAATGTTAGATATCCATTCAGCATAGGCTATATCTCTTATGAATCCCACCTTCAACAATTTTTCTAACTCCGCTTTGACTAAGAGAGCTATATGTGGGTGCATTTTTCTCAACTTTTGCTTGATGGGTTTAACCCCTGGTCTAACATTCAAATGATGCATTATGAAGTCAGGATCCAATCCAGGCATGTCAGCATATGACCACGTAAAGTTCACTTGTTGTTCTTGGAAAAACTTGATGAAATCCTCTCTTTCTAGAGGTGTAAGTGATGCGGCCAAGTGTATAAATTTTGGATCCAATTCTATCCCAATGTTGACCTTTTCTATTGGCTCTATGAGAATAGGTGAGCTTTCTTCCTCATGCTCTAGTAGAGTATCCAATCTATCTTCCTTTGGTGCCAAAATTGGGTTTTCACCATAGGAAACATCTTTTATCTTTACTTTTTTTGGTTCTAGTACTGCCACATAGTGGTTTTCATCACTAGAACTTTTCATTTTTTATTTTATTTTTCATTTTTTTCTTTTGACTAAGAGATTGGACCCCCGTTGCTTCTATCATGTTTAGTTCAAATTCATTGGTGAAAGAGGGTTCAACCACATTAAGGTATTGGTTCATTGCTTGGTCATTTGGAAAATAAAGCAAGTCACTTGGCTCGGTTTGGTCCCAATCAATAAGATGAGGATTTATCAAGGATAAGGTTTCATTAGGAAAGTTTTCATCAATTGGGTTTATGGACATGACTTTGTTTGAGGGTTCGTACATTGTATCATTTAGATCTATGATGCGAGCTTCCTCGAGATGGTCCATGGAAGAAGGATCGAAATCCCCTTCACTTGAGTCCTCATCAACTTCTATGAGAAATAGCGTGGGAAAAACCACAAGCAGATTAAAACTAATGTTTGAATCTCCCTCCTCCGAAGGCATCCAAAATGTATCTATCCATGGTGGATTAGTAGGTGCTTGTCCTATGCTAAGACCTTGTATATTAGGATCTTCATTGTGTTGAGTTTCTTGCCTTTGGATCTTTGTATAAGTATGTATTGTGACTATCTCCTTATCATGACATGATTCATCGGATAGAGTGTCCCACTCATAATCTCATGAATCATCACTATCTACATCAGATTCCAATGTGTTTACTTGAGGATATGAGTCTTGCATTGGTTTGGAGCTTTCTCCTTTGTATTGGTAGCCTACCCCAAATCTTTCTTCTTTTTCCCTCCAAGTAGGTTCAATGGGTTCTAATAAACCTCTATTTCTTCGGCCTAAGGGTCCTCTTCCCTTGTATCCCATTTTCTGCATTATCTCAAATCCTTTCCCATATTGATCAGTTTGAATGTTGATATGTTGGATTATTTCTATGGGAGTGCTTGAGGTATCCTCTTCGTCATGATAAAGCCATTGAAGTACTTTATTCTCCTCCTTGTTGAATGCTGCTTTGTCACCTTCTCTTACGAAGTAAGAGTTATACTTATGAGGTAAGTGTTATTTTGATGGTTTGCCATGGGTTTTTGGAGATGTGGGCAAGTCAAATAAGGAAATAGAGTATTCCCCTACTCCTTTGGAACTGATTTTACATTGCTTGTCAAATGAATCCATCATCTCATTCATTTTTTTGTAGTTGTCCTTTTTAGCTTCATCCTTTTCCTCTCTGGTGGATTTGTAAAGTACTATCTCTGATTTATGTGCTTGATCTGAATCTTCATTTGGAGTTGGACCCTCGTAGCTCACTTTTTCCTTTCCCTTAGTTGATGTCGATGAGCTAGCTTGAGGAATGTTTGAAGTAGCACTTAATGTTATCATGGGATCATCCATTTTGGTATCTTCAATGGTGGCTCTTTGGATGATTCCTTCTTGGTTATATGGAATAAATAGTTCATGAAGGGGTTTGAGTGCATTGCAATATTGGAATGGATTTGAGTCTCCTCCAACCGTAATTTCTTCACCCATGTACGAAAAGTTGATGCATTGGTGGTATGTGGATGGAATTGCTTGCATCTCATGGATCCATGGTCTCCCCAATAAAATATTATAAGTTAGCTTCATGTCCAATACTTGGCAATTTATGTCCTTTTTGACAGGTCCCACTTGAATGGGCAATATGATCATTCCTTTGGAGGCTCTTTCAGCTTCATCAAATGCCTTTACGGTGATTCTTTTTGTAGGGTCAATGCAAGACTCAAACAATCCTAGGGACTTGACAAGACTCAACATGCAGATGTTAAGGCTGGCTCCCCCATCTATGAGAGCTCTTTTGACTCTATGTCATTCAATCAAGACCTCTATATGAAATGGTAGATTTTGGGGATGAGTAATAGACATGTCATCTTGGTCGGAGAATGACAAGCAATGAGGTGCAATGAGATGACCTAACATGTTTTCAAACTTCCCCTCTTCTAAGTTAGTAGGAACATTCATCTCTATTAGAGCTTTCTCTAAAATTTCCTTATGGTTGGGAGATAACTTCAATAGCTCTAAGATGGAGATTTGTGCTGGAGTCCTTTGTAGCTGATCTACCAAGCTATACGGTTTTGCTATTGTAGAAGATTGCTTGATCACAATGTTGGACTACAGAGTACTAATAATTTTAGGATCAACCCCTTGTAGGGTAATCCTTGAAGTCTACCCCCTAATAATAACATTGGACGTCTCTTTTTGGGGTTGTTCTTTGATCACTATAGCATTCACAACATTATCATAGGGTGGCGCAAAGTTAATGTTATTGCTGCTTTATTTCTTGCCATTGGACGACTCCCCTTTGTCATGTTTATAGAATTGTTGTTTGAAAGCCATATGGTCTTCATTGCTTTGAGGTCCATTAATGGTGATCATGCCACTATCGATTAAGTCTTTCACTACATTATTTAGCTGCAAGCATTCATTTGTCATGTGTCCTCGAATCCTATGGTACTTGCAATGGTTATTTGCACTCCACCAGCTAGGCTTGTTGTGTGGCTCATAAGGCTGAATGCTAGGTAGATTAATTATGTTGTTAGCTATGAGCATTTTTAGTGCCTTTTCGAGGGGTTCACCCAAGGGTGTGAAGTTCCTTTGAAGAGTTGGCACTAAGAATTTATCAGATTTATTACTCCTTTGATTATTTCCTTAGTTGCCACTATGAGCATTGTTGTTGGAAGGTGCATTGGAGGTCTAGTTTGGATTATTCACTTGATTAGGTGTTCTTGTAAGAGAAAATGGAGTCACCTTCAAGTTGCTAGAATCAACAACCCCATCATTGACTATTCCCTTATTGTTGTTTTTATACCGATTATTGCTATTGAACCAATTCTTATTCTGATTGGTGCCATTGTTGGAGTTATTGTTATCAGAGTTATTCTTGTTATCTTTATACAATTTTAGTTGTCCACTCTTAACCAACACTTCTTCTTTTGTTACTCCATTTTCTATGAGGTCTTGGAATGTCTTGGGGTATTGCATTCTTAATCGGTATCTCATCTCATTGCTCAAACTATTGATGAATATATCCATCTTTTCCTTTTTGGGCACACTCCTAGGATACCTAGCAAATACTATCCTCCACTTTTGTAAGAAAGTGAGGAATGCTTCTCCATCCTTTTGTTTAGTATTACATAATTTTATCATTGTGACCTCATGCTTGATGTTTTATGATTAATGGGCCACAAATTTTGAAGCTAGTTCTTCAAAGGTTTTTATGCTAGATGATAACATAGAAAACCACTCCATAGCCATGCCTCCTAAGCTTCTTGGGAATAGTCTCATTAAATAGGTGGTATCGTGCATGAACTCTAAGCTCAATGCACAAAACTCTCATAAGTGATCTTATGGATCTGACGTTCCTTCATACTTGTCATATTTGGGAAATACTACATTGATCGGGAATGGTGCCATTACTCTACTTTTATCGAACGGGAATGGACATAATTCTTTGATAGAAAAGGGTTTAGGAGCCCCACTTTTCTTGATTGTATCCAGTTGCATTTGAAATATTTTGAACTATTTATTCATGATGTCAATGGCACTTTCTTCAACTTCGGGTGGTCTAAGTTGATTCACATTATAATCTCCTGGAAGCTTAAGACCTGTTCAGGCTATGTCCATGAAATACTTCTCTTTATCTCTTGCCATTGCTTTTTCCATGAGTCTTAAGAAATAGGGGCACTGAATGGATTCATCAACCTTATCATCGGTGGCATCATCGATGGTTGGTTCAGTATTGGTTCTTTGGTGAGTGGTATTAATTCCTTGAGTATTTTGATCCGTCCCTCCACCATTGGTATTGCCTTGATTATTCATGTCAATACCTCCCTTATTTGCATCACCTTGGTTGTTTGGATCAATGCCACTATTATTGTTATTACCCAAACCACCATAGTACATCATGTTGTCTTCTACTTCTTGTGCGGGTGATTTTTGGGGTACTCTTGGAGTGGTAGAATCGTCACTTGGGTAAGGGAGCTCTTGACTCAAATAAGTCTCATCTACTTGCAAGGTTTGCTTGATGTAGTAGGATCTAGTAAAAGTAGGCATGAACCTTGGAGAATAAGAGTCAATATTGCCCGTGGTCAAATCCTTTGTAAAATTTACAAAAATTGTGTAGAACAGGATGTTTGACTGGGCTGAAGGTTGGAGCAGTAAGAACACGAAAAAGGGTATTCAAATATATGATCAAAATTTTCTGACCCCCTCTGTAAATACTCTTTGTTTTCCCTTTTAGATTTTTGGGCGTCACTGACCTGAGTGTAGGCGTGACTAAATTTTTTGTATGCGTGAACTGGTATATTGTTAGGTGGCACACTATAGGTATGCAAGCGGCACTTTGCTATTGATAAGCAATTTTCCAGTTTTAGCAGGCGTGTTTCAATATTTTTTGGGCATGACTTCACTATTGCTATGCATTTTCATATAAGTCACAAGCATGACTAAGCCTCTGATAGGCGGGATTGTTTTGTGCCCAGGTGGCACTTCTCTGACCAAGTTGTAAGATTTTGAATTTTTTTTAAACTTTTAAGATCAGGTCCTTTGAAATTTTCTTGTTTGAAAATTAAAAAACAATCACAACACACACATCAATTTTTCATCATGTCCCTATAACAATCTAGTGTGTATATTCTCAATCATTTCCACAAGTATAAAACAAGAAAGAATTCCAAGCAGCTTACCTAAAGTCAAATTTGGCTCTTAACATGTTGGCTCTAAAAGGTGGTCTTGCTACTTTATCAAGGATTTATTGGGGATTTCGTTCAAATAGATCTTAAAATTTCATCCCCAAGTATGTTAAGGGGCTTCCCACATGCACCAAGGTACGATTTTGCATAATCCATGAGGACCACTAGAGGAAGTTCAAAAAATTTAAAATTCATTTGTCACGCACCCCATTAAGGATGCATGTGTTTCGTATTATAGTGGGTTGGATTCCCGCAATAAAAGCGAGCGTATCCCACTTTGGGCTGTCCCTCTCACCAGCCTCATTAAGGCACAACTCAGGAGGTGAGCCCACTAATTCTCTAGCATGTTCATTCAAAGCAAGGAAAATGGAATTAAGGTCAAGCTTTTGGAAATTTGGTTCACCAAAAGGTGAAGAGCATATCCCTAACTTTCCCTTTAGTTCCCAAACACAATAGACAATTTTGTTCAATCCCTTTCACCCACTAACTATAGGGATTTGAGTATTTCTACTCTCTTCCACAAACAAAGGGCTTTGATTTATGTGTTTGATTCCTTAATCCTTCTTAATTACTAGATTCTCAAAATGCACCAATGCCACAAGCTAAGGGAAAATATTGACTAGTTTAGGCTTACCTTTTTCTTGTAGCTAACCGAAGTTAGGGGCATTTTTTATTGATTTCATTATTTTTTTCTTACCTTGGAAAATAGCTCCTTCCAAGTATGTTTGTCCACCGACAAGTTAGTCAACACTAACAAACACTATGAGGGGAAACCAAATTGAAAATTGATGAAGCAACAATTATGTATGAATTTTATGCACATTATTTGCAAATTTCCAAAGAAAACTTGAACTAAGGACTAAAAATCCAATTTAAAGAGACAAATTTCATTTTATAGGCTTCAACAATTGCAAGATAGTTCTGGAATACCTGATTGTCTTCCTCTTGTGTAGTCTCAAGAATAGCCTTGATGTGTGCAATGTTTTCCTTCTTAATCCTCTTTGCTAACGCATTTCCTCCTTGATTAAATTTGCTTTCTGGCTTCTGTACCTTCCTATGGTTGCTCATTTATTGTCAAATCATGTAAACAAAGAATTAGACAAATGATTTAATCAATTTAACAGTAAATAAAGGCAATAGGTAGCAGGTGACATTTTCTAGCTAATAGGCGTGAACAAATTGTCAGCAGGCGTAACTTTAGTGACAGCAAGCGACACTTTATAGTGACATAGGTGACACTAAAAATTACATAGGCGTGAACAATTTATCACAAAATGTGAACATAATTTAAAATTGTAGAAAATGATTTATGCTAAGCAACACTTTAATAACAGTAAGCGTGAATTGACAAATTATAAGCGTAACTGTTATTTAAAATTGAGAAGCAAAGCGTAAAGATAGGTGATAACAAATTGTGGTAAAGAGATACTTCCTGAGTCACGGGCATGACTTTAAGCACAAAAGCTTGAATGCTTTGATCTCACAGGCGTGAGCTTCTGATTCACAAGCGACTGTAGAGAACTCAAGACCGAAAAGAAGTTGTATGCCAGGCGTGAATCTTCAGATAACAGGTGTCAAGATAGAGATCTTAAGCAGTAGTAAAATGACTACAAGTGTGATTAAATCTCTTGTAAGCATGACTTCACCTGTTTCCTGCAAAAATATTCACAGAAAATAGACAAAACAAACATGCAAATTATGATGAAAATGCTAAAATGAGGCCTAGGGCCCCACGGTGGGTGCCATTTGTGTGATGATGATAATCACCTTCATGAAATTAAGATCAAATTAGCAACAATTCTAAGTAAATACAATGCAAATCTATTTAAAAAATGAAACTAAGATCTATAGCATCTCATGGCTCTCTAGAAAGATGTGGTAAGTGAAGCTCTCAACTCAAATCTCCACTAGTGACACTTCTAAAATGGGAATGTATGATGTTTTATGCTTCTACAATGCTTCTATGATGATGATTCTAGCTCAAATTGACAAAATTATAATGCTAAAATGCTCTTAATTACTCTTAGAATGCTCTTCAATTGCCTATAGTAACAATGCTTTGCAAATGAATTTCTAAGATATCAATTTCTCTCAAAATGCTTCATATTTATAGTAAATTCCCAAGGGTAGGGGGTGGAGTGAAGTAATCATGATTAACCCTTGGTTGAGTCAAATACTTTGCTTTGTTCATAAATGGGGTGACAATTTAAATGTTTGTCTCAAAGCTTTTGGACAAAAGGACAAGATTGAGTGGTTGAGATTGAAACTTTAAAATGAGTGATTGAGATTCATCCTTTTTGAGTGATTTGTGTCTTTTTGTCCTCAATTCTCATTGGTTTCTCAACTTTGTTGAAAGATATTAGGAATTATTAAATTCAATTAATTAATTAAATTTAGCCATGTAAGGGTAATAGGTTCATTTTGATTTTTATTTAAACAACTATACAATTAAAATCAATTATGTAGTGTTTTTCACCCCTTTAAGCTTTGATTTAATTATTTAACCTCATTATTTGATTTTTCCTTTGCTTTAATTGATTTTGTCCAACTTTATTTAATTATGTCCATTTTAATTGATTTGATCCCTTTTTTGATTGAATTAGTGCATTTTGATGATTTTTAGCCATTTATTGATTTTTGCAATTTAAAAGCACTTTGTCCATTTTTGTGTGTCTACAATATTCTGTGAGTACATAATGTAGGTCTTAATCCCTTCATGTCCCCATAATCCCATGCAAAGGCTTTCTCATGTGTTCGCAGTAGTTTAGTGAGTTATTCCATTTGTTGTGGAGACAACTTATTATTCACATGGAGATTATGACCTTTAGAAAGCTCAACAGTAGTTGTAAGGTCAAGCATGGATACTTCAAGTATAGGACTTGTGTTTACTTCACTAGGTAGCAACTGGTGGATAATATTGGGTTCTGAAGGTAATACACAATCCTCAAGATTTTCTTCATATGTACTTAACTCTAACACGGAACTCTTAGATACATCTTTGATTACAACACAATCATTATTAAGAATGCTCCTGATGACTTCATCTTCCTCTTGAAACTTTAGAAAGGATTTCCTATGTAACATCATGATCTGAACCATAGAATTCAGTTCTTCTTCCCCATCTCCTAAGTTTGGCCATATAGGTGTACTCAAATCTGGTTGCAGTTGAGCTGGAGGATACAATGCTAATTTTTTAGTGGCTTGCCCATCTGAAATTGTCATGTTCCCTGATCTACAACTTATGTTTGCATCAGCTATTGCTAGCCATGGACATCCTAGAATAATAGGGTAACCAACAAGGTTCACTTTTGGTGAAAGGATCATGAAATCAACAGGGTACTCCCAAGAATCTAAGACAACTATTATATCTTCTATCATTCCATCAGGATTAATAGTAGAGCTATCTGCTAATTGTAATATTGTTGGAGTAGCTCTCAATCCTTCAATACTCAACTTATTCATAGTATCCTTAGTCATTACATTAATGGCAGCACCTAAGTCTATTAATGCATTTTTGACAGATTGGTCATTAATGATGATATTCACAACTGGACTCCCTGGATCTAAATATTTTGGTATGGCCAGTTTTCCTAGCATGATATTAGCTAATTGTCCTATAACATGAACTGTTGTAGGATCCTTTTTCTTTCTCCCAGGATTTTTAAGACAAGCTTCTTTTATTACTTTTCCTTAAACTAGAACATCTTTTATTGCTTGAAATAGGGGAATCTGGACATGCATGTTCTTAAGCTGGTCAATGATATCAAATGGCTGATCTTCTTTTAGTATGGTCTTCTCCATTCTGAGCCTCTGAGGAAAAGGTGGTTTAACTGATGTTTGAACATTAGCTGAGTTAGAAACATTTTTTGATGCAACAGTATTTGGCAAATCATTTTTTGAAATTGGTACTGTTGCTGTAGGAAGGTACGGCACTTCAGTGATAAGGGGTGGTTCAGGTGCTGGCAAGGTAGTACTTGATCTTAGGTGTATATCAGATATATCAAGTGCATAGGCAGGGTACTACTATGCATCAGTAGCATACATTTATTGATGTGGTTGTTGACTATTGGGATTTGGTTGAGGTTGAGCAGGTAATTGTGTCAGCCTTTGTGGACCCGCATTTGGAGGTGGTGGCATTATTGCAGGCATATTTGTTGGAGGTGGTAGAGGTGGATATCCAGGATTTGAGTTAGGCCATTGCTAAGGTCCTCTCCACTAGTTAGTGGGTTTCCAATTTCCTTGTGGTTGTTGCCATTGGTTTGGAAATTGTGACCATTGGGGTTGTTGTGGAGGATACCATTAATTTTATTGATTATTTGGCCAAGAATTATTCCAAGTGGGTTGATTATACTGTGGAGGACTTTGGACATTCTGGTTTTGCCACTAACTATTATATGGACTTGAAGTTTGTAATGGGTCTTGAGGCATACCTTGTCTCGTGGCCCATGGTCGGCATTGAGTAACAAAGAATACTTGCTCATCCTCTCCTTCTATCTTCAAGTACTCAGTTGGAAGATGTTGGTTCTCTAGGTTTGTGACCAATTTGCACTGACAATCCTTCTTTTGTTTGTGGCAATGAGGATAGTATTCTACCAGCTGCACCTCTGCGTCTACATGTTTCTTCTTGGTAGTCATCATGTCCAAGTGTGTAGCAACATCATTGATGATGTCTTTCTTGAAGTCTGATAATAGGTTTGAAATCTCCATCTTTGAAATACCAGAGCCACTCCCTTTGGTTAGCATTGAGTGAAATCCTCTTCCTTTCTTGACTTCTGCTCTAGAATAGTTCATACAAATCTTCTAAAGGTCATCCCAGGAGGACTGAGATATATCACCTCCAGCCATGAGGTCTAGAGCTTCAAGACAATTTTCATTCACTTCTCTTAAAAAAATTAGCTTCTGTGAATCCTCCTCCAATGCATGTTGCGGGTTCTTTTGTAGACTAAATAAGAAGTGTGATATGTAGTCCTCTAATGTCTCTTCTTCCCTTTGTGACATATGGAAGATGTCATCTCCTTTTGAATCACTTCCCTTGCAGTAGTCATTATACTTCCTTAGAAACAAATCTCTCATTCCATTCCAATTAGCTATTGCATTCACTCCTAATCCCATGAACCATCTGAGGTCTGACTCCTTCAATGTTTCTAGGAATAGCTTAAGCTTATTACTATCAGTGTTGTAGTCAAAACTTTGACGCAGTATGTCAAACTCAAACAAAAAGGTGTCAAGATCTTCTGTAACAAGTCCATAGAACTTTGGAAGTGTTGAAGCAAGTATGTTCTTGAGGTTTGGGTTGTTAATAAGACTTGGAATTGGAATTGGAAATGTAGGAGCTTCCATTACTAGAGGTGTTGGATATTGAAACTGTGGCGGGAAAGTATTGTTGACTAGAGGGTTTTGAGCAACAGGCGGTCTTGGAGTAGGATTATTATTATGAAAACTGGCCAATATTTCTGCAAAAGGATGGAGGTCAAATGTTTCTTAGGTTTCTTCTTCTTCTGTTGAAGATGATGCAACAACCTTAGGACTGGCATCAAGAAATGGTAATTCAAGCTCTTCAAATTCTTCTTTTAGTTTAACAGGCTCCTTTGTAAGAAATCTACCATGAGCATCTCACCTTCTTCGATGCATGCAAGTAAGTTGATAACTTGTGAAGAAAGCTCACAACTTCTTGGTATTAACTAAAAATAGGAAACTAACATGAAAAATAAATGACTCATTTGAGGTTCCTAGTTTGACACCATCCCTGGCAACGACACTACAAATGAACAGTCTCACAACAGGTAGAGATAATCATGCCATTGTCTTGCTTAAGGGTAAGATATCTATGCTACGAATTACCTATCCCCATCATGAAATGCATTTAGATTGTCAACCCAGGGACATAGACTTGAAATGGGATAGCACAGTTTGTGCACTAAGTTTCTTTAGGAGTCAAAACACTTATGCTGGAGGAAGATAAAATGCATGAAAGGAATCTATGCTATTTTTGTAGGAAGTAAACACACTTGACTATTGAATTAAATTACTACAAAAATCTTATGAAATGAATCTAAGCCTACCTAACAACTCAAAACATTCACTATACCCATTTTTGCAAATACTGGAGGATCAAACACAGTGGCAGTGTTGCAGGAATAAAATAGTAACTCTATTTGAAAATAGGAAAAGTTTAGGAAGCAAATCTATTCTACCTTAATCTAATCCACCTTCCAAGTGGGCTCCCTTGGTTGGCTTTTGCTAACTACTCAACATAAGAGATAATCCAAAATCACTCTTCCATTAAATTCTTCTTAACTGGTTACATAACAACTAAATAACTCATAAAGAACAAAAATAGAGCAACTTCCACTATACTGAATACATAATTCTATCTTTCTTCCTTTTTTCTACTAAATTAGTCAAAATCCCTTTATATCAAGGATTGACGTTTATTGAAAACATAACAGAAAAGTCTCATTAAATCTCGCCACATAAGGAGGATATAAAACAACCACAACATGATACAATTACTGTTGTTAATAGAATAAGAGTTCTGAGGAAATTTAGCAAGACCAATTCCCTATATTCATTGGAACAACAGCTCCTTCAAAGCTTGGCATATCCATCAGAATTGTGTTGGATTCTCCCGCCATGGTTGGTCTTCTAATGCTCCTTCTTTAATGTAGATGTGCTACTCTTCATACCACTCCGTGTTTACCTGAAAGGTTAGTAACATTCGATACACATATGCAAGTCAACATTTTCAACTCCTACTTAAATGTTAGAACAAAGCTTGAAATAATTATATGAAGTACTGCATTATATTTATAATAGTCAGCAAAACATATCATTCAAGCTACCCATAGATTTGTGGCTTTAGCTGTACTTGGCATAGGTTCACATAAGTATAAGCAATAAAATGTCTTGGAAATGTTTGTCAAAGTATCAACAAAATATAAAGATCATAACAAAATTGAGGCAATAATTAGACTCATCAAGTACTATTGGCCTAAAATGGAAAAAGAGGATATCAAATATGCAAAGAACTGTCAAAAGTGTCAAGTACATGGAAACTTGATTCATGCACCAGGGAGAGATCTTATTCCCTTTACTACATAATGGCCTTTTCAACAATGGGAATTTGATCTCATAGGAGCTATTTATCCACATTCTTCTAATGGACATACCCATATCATTACAGCTACTGACTATTTCACAAAATGGGTAAAAGCAGTTCCTTTGACTCAAGCAACCGGCAAGCAAATCTCTATGTTCATTTTGAACTACATCATATGTCGGTATGGTATTCCACACTCTATAGTCACAGATAATGGTGGCCAATTCAAGAATAAGGACTTGGATTCTTTGTGTTCTAAATTCAAAATCATACAACATTGGTCATCCATATACTATCCTCAAGGAAATGGACAAGTAGAGGTATCTAACAAGAATCTATTGAAAATCTTGCATCACACAGTTAATAAAACAGGAAGAGACTTGCATCTCATGATCAATCTAGCTCTTTGGGCCTATAGAACAAGTATCAAAATGCGCACTGGGGCTACACCATTCACTTTAGTTTATGGTTCTGAAGTGGTACTACCTATTGAGGTTGAAATCCCATCATTAAGAATCAAAATGCATGGTCTAGTAACTGATGATGACTATAGAGTGTCTAGGTTTCAAGAACTTGAACTACTAGATGAGCGTAGACAAGTAGCATATGATCATCTCAGAGTGTATCAGAAAAGAATGTCTAGAGGCTACAACAAGAAAGTCAAACACTAAGAATTTTAGGTTGGAGATCTAGTCTTGAGAGAAAATCCTAAAAATCAATCCCATCAAGAATGCAAGGGGAAGTTTGAACCCAACTGGCTGGGTCCCTTTATAATCACTGCTACTTTTGGCTTTGGAACCTATCAATTCTCAACAATTGAAGGAGAACAGCTTTGAGAACCAATCAACATTCTCCATCTGAAGAAATTCTATGCCTAAGGCATTCAGTATTCAAAAATGTCTTCAAAAAATGAACATCTTGGTGAAAACCTAGCAATAGGCGCCTTGATGATTCACAAAAAAAAATTAAAAAAAATTGAAAAGATGAAAAATACAAAAAAATGAGAAAAAGAAAAAGTGCCTTGGTGAAAACCTGGAAACAGGTGCCTTGGTAGCAAAAATAGAATCTATGACAAGATGGTGAAAACTCGGCAAACATGCGCCACTTGTTCAAAATGCTCCATCTATCAGCACAATCTTGGTCTTTCCCAGCTTTCAATCCTGCTTTAATTTGTACATACCTCCTAGTTTGTTTTCACATTCTTATTTTCAATAAAGTCGATCTGTACACCAATCAAAAAAACCATCTGTATCCTATCAATGTTCAAACTTGGGGGCAATCAATGTAATATCCTATGGTCTCTAGTATACCTCAGACGAGTCATATCCAGTCAGAGTCCTTTGAAGCTACATCTAAGTCAGTTAGTCTGTCTCCTTACTAGAAAAGATTTTGCATCTACAACAATACAAACAAACATCAACACAAACTAGAAAAAATCTTTGCTTCACTGCTTTTATCTCCTTGTATGCTTACTGAATCACATTGAGATTTTTGCATATTGTGTCCTTTCGAGCTCTTCAATGATGTCCTTTACAGGATTTAGAGAGTGATGATTAGGGGCATAATCTTTTCTTTGTTTTTTTCTTTGAGTGAAAATCTAACAAATTTGGAAATTTTGGATTGAAATGGTGTCCATTTGTAAGAGCCTTCATCACATATTGGATGGCCATGAGTACCTCGACCATCAATACCCAGAAAATTCAAGGAAGTTTGATCTAACTTTTATCTTTTTGAGTGAGTTCTTACTCCTACTGTGAAATGTGATCTTACCTAAGGATGTGAATGATAAAGGGTCACTATGGGTAATTCACAATGAATTAAGAATGATCTCTCAATTGCTTGGTGTGTTTGTTCTACAAGGCATATTCAGGTCATCACAACGTTTATGTTCTTATGCTTATACAAATTGCTATATTAAAATGGACATGATATTTAGGTCATCCTGACATTTATGCTTTGGTGCTTATATCTAATTCAACATTCTAAAAACAAAATTAATATTCATATGTCCATGGTTGTCTAGCCAGTGGGTGTTGTATTGACTTTTGACATAACAATCAATATTCATATGTTCATAGTTGTCTAGCTAGTGGACATTGTATTGATTTGTCTAGTTACCTAATAAAATATTCAGTGATGAAAAAGACCGACACATGATCGGTTACTAAGTCCTAGGTCCTAGGTCTACATTTCATTCTACATCTCATTTAGCACTTTGCATGATCGCATTTATCTCATGATTTCAATTCAGCTTGATGCTTAATGATTCTCTAAAATCTATGCTAAAAATACCATAAGGACTGAGTATCGCATGAAGGTCTTCTTAACATATCACCAAGCAGGTACCCCTAGCTAATTTCGACGTTCTGAATCCATTTTTGGGATCAAAATCAAAATCTAAGATCATTTACATTATCAAAATTGTGATTTAAAATTTTCAGACCTAGGACGACCAACTGCTTGCATAATCGACCTTCTAATCATTGTCGAAATCCAGAATTCAACTTAACTAATTATCGTACATCAAACTATCAAAATTTCAACTTGGTAAACCATGGTCAACTCATGGTCAAACCTAGTCAAACTTGGACTTCTGGACCTCTAAATGATGTCGAACGCGTCTTCAGATGTGCACAACCAATTCTCAAATCAATTAACATGCTTCTAAACCATCTAACACTGACTTTTCTTGTTAGATTTCAATTTCCATCCTGAAGGGGGCACGGTATTGCACATCAATCAAATCTGTAACTCAAATCTTTCTTTCAGTGAGCAAGACAACAACCACGTCTAGTTACTGAGTCATCAAAAGTCCTCATCGCTTGGGTCACATCACTTGAGGCATATCAGATTCATCGAGATCCATATCAATCTGGTATTCTCTTAATCTTGTAAACTGTATTAACTCTTTGTAACCATCGGTTCAATTGTGTTATTTCCTTGGTTCTTCATAATAGAAGGGTTCAGATTTGGCATCCTTTTGATTCCTTTGGTCAATCAGGTCTGTAGTCAGGACAGTCACTTCTTCATAAACATAGGCTCAGAATCAAGTGTTTTGACACTTCTTCGTAATCACTGGTTCATTGTTGATATAGTTAGCATCATCTCGATTCTCTAGTCAATCAGGACCTGAATCACAACATCTTCCAATCTTTCAATCGGTTTCTGTCTTGGAATCGATTAATCTCTTAGGATCATTTTTCCCACCACATAACTGAGTCCACATCTTTATCAAAAAATAGATTAGGCTTTGAACCACTGTGCTTTGCACAGTAATTCAAAGAGGGGCAAAATGTAATACCTCGAAAATGGGCTATAGGTTCATTAACCTCCTACATCAAAAAATTGAAAGAAATCGACATCAAAGTCCTAACCTAAGGCACATCTGCACATCAGTTTATCAAATCCTAATTGATTTTATCATAATTCTGCATCGGGGAATATTCCTTGAATATTCCTAATTTATCTAATTATCCTAATTGAATATTATTTGGTGATAAATCGTATTTATCCTAAAATTTGATTAATTGAATATTTTGAATATTTAATTAATTAAGTTTAATTCTTCCACTTAATTATTTAATTAGAATTAATTATATTTATTCCTAATTTATATTATTTAATTTTGACAATAAATAAAAAATCCTACGAATAATCAGTTGAATTCTTATTTAATTGATTAAAATCCAGTTGTTAATATTTAATGATATAGTTTTGAATAAAAGTTTGATTTAATAATTGATTAACCCATAAATCAGTTATTTTTAACTCAAAATTAGTTAAGTTGAGAATAAATCACTTTATTTTTTAATTAATTCATATTAAATCATGCACAATCAAAAAAGCAATCAACTTTAAATCAATTTTTCAATTTCAATTTGTTAACTTTCCAAACTCAACATCTGATTGTGAGTTGAAAAGTGAACTAAACTCTATTTTGAGATAAAAAGTGCTTTTGCATGATTTTATGAGTTGATCTATTCTTGATTTCTTGTTAACTCAAAAATCAACCTAAGTTTATCAAGAGTGATTTATGGCTTTTCTCAATGCATTCTCAAGCCCTGGATTTTTATATAATCAAGGCTCAACTCTTCACAAAAGGATCCCTCAAATTTGCATCCTTACTCTAGTGAATTTGCATATGAAGAATCTAGCTTTTGCGAACGAGGCGATTGTGAGATTTTTGTTATTGTTTTTGAGGGTTCATAGCATATCATTGTTAGATCAATTTGCATATCATTCCAATTCATTCTAGATTAGTTTCATATCAAGTTTTTCATCTTATTGCATACAAAATCCTAAAAAAATAGATTAATTTGCATTCATATTGCATTTCTTTCAATCATTTAAATCCTTCGTTTAGGTGTTGCATTGTCACTGATCTTGGTCTGAATCTGAGAATATCATACTCGCACCTACTAGAAGCTAGTAAATCACCTAGTTAGCTTATTTCACTTATATTGCAGATTTCTCGATTTGCTAACCTCTAATGTTTTACTGAAGTGTTGTGTCTCCAACTAGGTACAATTTTCACACACATTAAGAGATCCTCAACTTGTATTGATCACCTTTTACCCATGATTGTCATAACAATCATAGCCTTACCAAGGTCAACCTACTAAGCATTAGTAATCCTTGGCTATAACATTATATCTCATTAAGGATCATTAGTAGTATTAACATCATTAATCATCAAATGATAACATAAATCATTAAAATCATTAACTAACATCAACATCTTTAATTAACCTTGGAGATGAAATGATAGATTCCTAGAATAGTAGCAATACCTGATAAATCATATTGTACAATGGGAAGCAAATCAATACTCATCATAAAACCAATAAAAATGTCACAAGGCCATCATATCATCTATGCTAGAGGATATAACCAGACAACACTGAAGAGCTATTTCACATACAAAGTTAGCACCAAAACCACGTGTAAAATCTATTATCAACATCAATTTAATCATCTGAGGAACAATAAATATATAACAATAGCTAGATGCATAACCAATTGTGCTAATATTAGGAGAATGATAAGAAAATAATCTTATAATAATCAATCACAAGGTATGTCTGGAATCAATAACAAGAAACATTCTAATACGTCTATATATCCAATTCCTCAAACTAAAACATCATAACATGAACCAACAAAAAAAATGCCACATACCCATCTAAAGGGTCACCCAACTGAAAGTACATAGGAGGGGCACTACATCCTCCCCCCCAAGGACTAGACTTACTCTTGGAAACCTACAAAATAACAAATGAGTGCACCACATGTCAAATTCCAACATGCTCATCAACTTAAAAATTAATCATTCAACTTCTCAAGGAGCTTAGGTATCACAAGAGAAATAAGCTTCATAGGTAGAACATAAGGGTGATTACCCAATAACATATCATATTCATTCATGTAGACACCATAATTAGCTACACAAGACCAACCCTAAATAAGTGGGCATGTCATACACCATATATTTACAAGTCTCTACATTTGGGTACACCACAAAATTGTTCCTATAATTCCAACCATTATATGTGTGAGCTTGTTTGGTAGTCAAGACCTAGTACAACATGGTGGGCAAAATAACTAACTTCATTCCTATAAATCCAATCAGTGCATGTGTGGGTTTTTTCCTTGGACAAGCCCTAGCACTATATGGTGGATAAATACCCATTTCTACAATTCCAATCGCTATGTGGGAAAACATGCCCCACATGAAAGTATTTTTTTATCCATGGAGGGCAAGTAAGGATATCTACTATCTACTATGTCCATTCACTACGTGTGCAAGCATGTTCCCCTGACGAGTCTTGGCACTACATGTGCAGACATACTAAGAGAAATATAAATTCTTGTAAGTCCAATCACTACATGTGCAAGTGTTGACCGATTGTTGCATGTGTGGACTTATACGAGAATCTATAACTTAGAACAATCAAATACACCATATGTGGTAGATCAAAATAACCAAGTCATATACCAAAGGGTAATTACCCAGAGTATATACACTATAATGCTTCATGAATGAATGAAAACACCAAGAAAGGGCCAACAACACATGTGTGGAAAACTACTATATATAAGAACCATCACCAACACATCTGGGCATACAACATGCTAGACCCAATCATGGCTCAACTCAAGCTACAACAAAAACTACAATCATCCCAATCCAACTGCTACATAAGCAGGCTTGTACTCTTGACAAGACCAAACACTTCACAATGACAAGGATGTATATGATCAAGTAGTTTTGATCACTACATGTCTGGGAATGTTTCAAAACAAGATCCTATCACTACATGATAGAGCATACTAGACTAGTCCACAACTTTGTAAGCTTTAATCGCCACATGGGTGGGCATGTCTCACTACAAGATCCTATCACTCCATGGAGGGCTTACAAGAACTCAACCATACTCAATGCATCATCACCACACTACTCCACTCTATTCACCTCAATCTATGAGCACACATGACATCAATCTTCCAAGGCATGAGAACACTAACACAAATAATACACATGAGCTCAACATTCTAAGCAAAGAAGTGCCCCAAACCATCACAAGCGCATTCCCAAATCCATTACGTATCCAAGTTTAACCACTACCATACAAGGTATGTTTCAACATTCATCACCACATGAAAATATCATAGAACATGGAGTTTCATAGTATCATTCAAATATCTCATAGAAATTACATGAAGATTGCACAATTTTTTATCACATTTCATCATGAAACTTTTAAATAATCAATTACATGATGCACATACTAGAAGCCACACAAAATGAGAAATTTACCATTAAAGTAACTTAATTAATGTAATTTAATACAACCCCATCTTTGGTTATACCCACCACTAATTACTTGCAGTTCAAATAAATAGGCATTTCAATCTGACTAATTCTAACCTATAATAAACAAAGATATGGTACTCTCTCCATAATGTTTATCCCTTGCACATACTACCTGAGGTCTGTAGTGGAGATGATAGAAACAACATTAAACACAAAACAAGGCAAACTATTTCAAACATTTGGAATGATCACCATGAAATTTGGAATGAGAAACCAAGTTGGTGAAGCTACCAAGATCAACACTAGACCATAAAATGTGCACAGCTCCAACAATAAATCAAGTGTGATGAGTGTCACAAGGAGATAGATAGATGAAAATTGGTGACCAATATGGAATATGAAAAATCCAAAATTTATTTCTAGCCCTTGAAACACAAAGTAAAATTCATCAAATAACTAAAATAAACATTTATAAGAACCACATTTATATCACATTGTCCTAGTATCAGTCACATTAAAGGGAGTAAACTCTACACGACACCTGGGAATGAAATAATCCCAATAGTGTTAGAGAGAATAACCATAAAAATCAAACAATAATTCATTTAAAATACCAATTATACACTTGCTCCAATCTCAAATCCATGCAACTATGTGCTTACTTCGGCTTATAACCAACTATAATTCTTATGTAATGTAATATATTCCTTTTACAAGGTATACATGTAGGAAATAGTTCTAATATATCTACAAGATCACCATATAATGTGTAATTCCAAATCATAAGAGATTCATATTCACCCAAAGCAAGGTATTTTCTCCTACCTTCACATATGTACTTTACTCACTTACTTAAAAGTGTCTAATTACCCACATGGCTCTCACACAAAATCCACATTAGCAACATAAAAAAATTCAAACTTGGGGACATAGGCCATTAACCAAAGTAATTATATCATGATGAATTTACACTAGTGAGATTATGAACATTACCTTTTAACATGATCAAAGATACATCTTACCAAATCCTATGCAATTATCATATTGTAAACATATAAAACCATCATAAGGCACTTCCATTAAACTCATACTCAATGCATACTGCACCATCTGGATGCAATCAAAAGACACTTAAAAAAAATAAGGTCTAGATCCATCACCTAATATCAAAAGGGAACACACACCCAAGGGTCACTCAATGACCAATAATCATACAAGATAAGCAAGTATCAACATTGAGAAGACTATCATACCAAGGACCCTCCTTGACACACAAGAGCATCACTTAAGCATATAATAACAAGATCTCTACCAACTCACAATTCAATCATAATGAGCACATAAGCACCAAAGTTCCCAATGTGTGAACATGGGCTCTGATACCACATGTAATGCCACACTAAGGAATCCTCAAAATATAGGGTTAAATATGCACTATTTAATGTTTTTGAAACATATGATGGCATTGTCAACATAAGTGTGTTGCCATAACAACATTGCATATGCAAATAAGGAAACAAACTATGATTATTAATCAATCATGCACAAGCATAAGACATAAATCACTTCCAAGGATTCTAGGTAATCCCAAACACTAACAAGAATGAAAATCCATGTTCTTAAGCCACCACGTGAGACCCTTAACAATGTCCACAAACCTCACGGGATAGGATTGTTGTGCCTCCACAACTCACACCCCATTTTGGCTACTGGGCCTAATAGGGACCCCCTTTTTTGCTTCTATTTTTCTTGATCCTAGTTAGTCTGATGTCAAGTGAGTTAGATTGTGAGCTTTTGGTGCTCCTGATATTTCAACATTTAATGAATAGGGTTTTGGTCTTTAGTTTTCCCCATTTTATTTATTTTCCTTTTGTTTGATTTTCTTTCTTTCTTTGTGTCTTTTCCTAACTATATAAAGAAGGATTTGGTATTTTAGGGTTCAAGGGATATTTTTACCTCCTCAAAACCTCAAAAAAACAAAATCTTGATGAGTTCCAACTAATACTAGCCCCAATTGATGGTTGGGCATGTAAGTGTTCAGGGTTATTCAAAGGTCTTCGAACCCTCGATGCTCTGATACCCTAATCTTATGATCCCCGATCAGAGGTTCATGGGATCATGTCACCGCACTATTCCTATAAAAGGCTAGTCAAAGTACCATTTCCTCATATTGTGCTCACTTAGTCCTTGAAGCTATTGTGATTTTCCTTGTTTTCTTGCTTCACCTGGGATCATTTTCCATGCGATTCATTGTGATTTCATACTTAGGGGTCTACATTTGCAATAGTTCAATCTTCTTTTAATTAGAAATGGCATCCATGGTAGTTATTTCTTCTTTCAGTCAAGTAGGGTTTGCTTATGTTGTTTGTCCTTTTTTTGGTTTTCTTTGTTAGGGTTTTAGAGCTATTTTCTTGTTTTCTTATTTTAGTTTGTCTTTCTTCTTTTTTATTTATTTTGGTTTCCCTTTTCCTTTTAGGTTATTAATTTTAGAGAAGAATAAATACATTTTTTCCCTATCGGGTTGAATAAGCCTTTTTGAAATCAAGCCCTAGTTCTTCGGTGCATTGGGAATCTTGCATCCATGATCCCATAAACAAATGACAATAATGGAGTGTTCACAATTTGCTAAGTAAATTGCAAGTTAAATTTGATGCCATCGTGCATCAGGGATGTCATGATCCCTAATCTTCAAAAGGTGGATCGGGGGACATGCATCCCCAATCTCCAATAATTATTCATAGAATCATGTCATTAGAGTATTGGGGATCTTGGAACCCTGAACCTTTGATCTCCTTTTGCACTCACCTTTATTTTGAAATAGAGAGCCATCAGGGCATCGAGGTTAAAAGAACCCCGATCCCTAAAAGTCAAGTGGGGGGCTTGGTACCCCCAAAATCGTGACCATCATAATTTGAGCCATAATTTTCAAAGGGTCATATTTTTGCAATTTTGGGGGTCATGGTACCCATGAACCCCAAAATCCTGAAGGTCAATCAAGGGTGTTTAGAAATGGGCTTTCCTTTTTTACTTGGGTTTTTTAGTTTTTTTGGTCTTGGTTTTTCGGTTTTGTTTTTCCCTTTAGAGTCATTAGTTTTAGTTCTTGGTTTAGTTTCCTCCTTTTTGCAATTAGATCTCACTTGTACTTTTGTAGTGTAGTTGGTTTTGATTTTCAATAAAATATTCTGACAAGGGTTTTTTTTTAGTGCAAATTATCTAGGAATGTCAACTCTCTTTCCAATGAAGTACAAGTTTTGCGATTATGGTCCACCCTTTAAGTTGGGTAATCTTTATATAGTGATATTAATGACACCGAAAAAGGTCATATGAACTTTAATGAGTTCATTTGGAGAATTTCCAATCTGAGTGATAGGTAATTGGATGCTTCATACATGATGTTGTCTAGGCTAGTGCATGCATAAGAATATCCAGTGTCTATCCAATCCTTGGATCTCATCATGGCAGTTGCAAAACACTATAATTTGAAGAAAAGGATGGTGTATAGGAATATGTGGTCCTGGACATTATATCAAACATTATAGAAAAGGTTTTTTACATTCCTAAGGTTGATTAGTATGTTACTATTTCCTTGGAGAGGGCTGAGAGGTACTACTAGGATGAGCCCAATATTGAGCATAAGATAAATCAGAATTACTTGGCTACACATTGTAAGGAAGGAAAGCTAGAAAAGATGAACCTACACCGGGCCTATCTCATGGAAGACATGAAGAACTACATCACTCTCCTAAGCAAGGTGTTTGGGTTACCCCAAGCTAATAAATTAGAGTCATGGGTGGTCATGTTCATCAAAATCATAATGAAAAGGCAAAGAAGGATTGATTGGGGTCAAATAATAAGTGATTACTTGGATGAACAATTGTAAAGGGTTAAGACTGACCTAAAGTTTTATATGACCTCATACATAGTGTACTTATTATCTACCCATTTATATTATGTAGGCCTGTTCAAGAAAGGATCCCCTAACAATCCCAAGGCTTATGTATACAAGGTGTGTTCTCAATTGGTTCACAAGGAGAAGCTACCGGTTGGCAGCCCAAATTTCAAAATTGTTAATGATGCTTTTGTATTGAAATCATCTACTCCATTGAGGGATATTTTTTAAAATAAATGTCAGAAGATTCCATAAAACATATCAAGAAGGTGATGAGCTATTTCATATAGTTCTGGACTTTCACATACCTTAGGGTTGTTGGTTGCACCCTACAACCCAAAAAACTTCTAAGATACCCCTTTGATCAATTGATCCTAATGGAGCTATGCAAAAAATTATCATATTCTCATAGACTAATCATGATAAAACACAAGCCATGCTTTCAATTTCCAATATTGATTAGAGATCATTCAGTTTAGAACATCAAAGATGTAAAAAATAGTAGACCTAGAATGGATTGAGTGCCCTCTCGATGAATTGCAAATAAAGAGAGGAAAATTTGACCTAATTAGTACCTTCAACAAGGTAATGAGTGCTCATTTTTTAAGCATGATCCCCATATTAAGGATCATTGGGACAACTACATATATGACTATGAGATCCATATCAGGGATTATTGGAGGATGAGCCTAGACCTGGCATAGGATGCCCTCCAACTCCATATTTTAAAGAAGGTTAGAGAAAAGGATTTAGATGATATTTTTCTAGCTTTGTATAATATAGATAAGTTTTTATATAAATCCAATTTTTAATGCAAAAATATCTTCCCTAGAGTGAGAATATATTAAGTACAAGGCCCAACATGTAATTTTATGCACATTGGACTCGATACACAAGCTATTTCACCTAGATCCAATCCTAATGAAACCAAAGTTGGATCCACTAGCTAAGAGAGAGAAGGGGAAGGGGAAGAAAATGAGTGTTCCAATTTTCAATAATGCATATTATCCTATGCCTAAGGAATTCATGGGCCATGCTAAGGTGGTAGCTACATAATACCCTCCCAAAGTTTTAAAACAATGGAAAACTCAAGACAAGAAGAAAGTTGTAGTTGTAGCTACATCTCTTGTTGCTTAGACATTGTCAATGAAATAAAATGGTATACCTTCTCCTTCAGGATAGTCTCTAAGCACTACTTCTCTAGGTTTTAATGCTACAATGGTTTTTCCATCCTTCTCTGCACAACAAAAGGTTAAACCTTTTAAGATTAAGATGACAAAACCTAAAGCCCCATATCTGTCAAAGAAAGTATATAAGAGATTAAAGAAGAAACATTCTATCATAACTTAAGCTTTGGATACAATAGAGGAAGGAGAGGAACTTGAGGAGGAAGAGGTCCCACCTACCTATTGGATGAAGTCCACCACTACAGTAGCATGAAGGCTCAATCTAGGAGATCCCTCTTTAGAGGATATTTCTAAACCTTGACAAGTAGGTTCAATTTTGGTTGTCCCTAAAGTAGTCAATGTAGAATCCCACTCAATAGATGAACCATATATAGAGGTTGATAATCCTTTGGGGCCAAATAAGTTTGACATCTCAAATTTTGAAACTGTCCCCTACTTTAAGGAATCATCTAAGGAGCCTCAACTTGACTTTAGTGGAGAAGATATTTTCTTACTAGAAACTTTTGGAGAACTTGGAGGGGGTGAGGGTGGACAAGAAGATATTCCTAAAGAAACTAAGTATCCCCCTAAAATGGAAGTAGTTGTGCCTTCAAAATTAGAAATAGAAGTTCCCCTAAATATGGAAATGGAACATGTAGTAGTTGTCAAGGAAAAGGGGGATGAGGTTGAAGACAAACAACAAGAGTTGGGTGCCTTTGGACACGAAGGAAAAAGAGATCAACTTTAGAAGGAGCCTACTAGTAATGAATTAGAAAAAAAAAAGGAACAAGTAAGATAAGAACAGGAAGTGGAACATTATTCTCCTCCTTCATTAGAGCATAGAGCAGAGCTACCCCCTTGCATGAACAATCAAAGGGGCAACATGTAGAGAGTAGAGAAGAAGATACTACAACTTTTTAGTTAGAACCATATATCAACCTCTCACTATGAGAACCAAGCCTACATGTCTTGCCAAGGAAATACATCCCTTAAAGAAGACATATATAGAATTGGATGTACTCAATTTTTCATAGATTTTCTAGGCATTCCATACAGGGGAATCTAGCTCTAGGAAAGCATAGAGGATCTCCAATGTGATAAAGGATACACAAGGACATTGGAAGGCACAAGTTGTTGTCCCACCTATAGGTAAGGATGCAAATGATGTCACTTTGGATGATTTCTTGATGGAGGAAGTGGATTTGGGGGTGCCTGCCCATGAAGGAGGAAAGGTCTTGTTTGCATTAGATGTTACATCTTTATTCAAACACATGCACCAAGATGAGACAAAAATAAAGAACTTGGAAGACTAGAATAAATTTTTGAAAGACTAAATAGCACAACTTGTGGGTTCCATTGACCATGCCAATTCATAAGTGACTTTACAAGCAATGTTAAAGAAATAGGAAATACCCTCACAAATAAGCTCATTTAGGGCTTATGATGAATGGAAGAAGAGTTAGAAAAAATTGGCAAAAAAAAAATTAAGGTAGTTTTAACCCACTTTCATACCATTGTGAAAGAGATCACTACTTTCACTTATATGGTCTTAGAAGGAGAAGGAAGCATAAGAGAGCAATATGGAGATATGGGGCAACTTTTTGACAAATTTGAGAAGAAAGAAGAAGGCTAGTGTTGAGAAGATAATTGAGTTTGAGACCTTCAAAGAAAGATATTTGGACAAGTTAGATAATTGGATAAAAGCAATTAAGCTTTCTATCAAGGACTACAATAAAATGTGGGAACTAATTCAAAATAAGAAATATGTAGTGATGCTCTATGTTCAAAAGGTAGAAGAATTCATTGATTCTCTAGATTGCGAGTTATACCAAGATGAAAATAAAGAAAAGACATACTCCATCAACAATATTATTCAACAGTTCCAAGGAACACTTGCTAGCATAAACTTGAAAGAAGACATTGAATAGATGTAAGTAGCTAAGGGAAGTATGATAGAAATTATGGAAGAGATTGACTCATTCCAAAAGGAAAAGACATGATTAAAAATCTTCCAAAAGAATTAGCAAACTCACCTCTTCTTGATTTTGATGAAGTGAATGTAGCCATCAATAATTTTTTCCAATATTTCCCTGATGAGTTTCCATTGTAGACACTCAAAAATGGTCTACGGTTATGTGCCCCCCTTTTTTAATATGTCTTCTATGTCTAATTTTTTCCCCTAATTCACAACATAATTCTATTAATTACTTTCAAAATTATTTTCAAAATTATCAAAATCCTTCTGAATCTTTATCAAAATAATCAATAATCAATTCAATTTTATGTTAATGTCATCATTTTGGCCAATGATCAACTAATTCCCTATTTTGGGGTAAATAACCCATGGTTCATCCCTATGTCCTAGCTTGGATAAATAAATTGACTTTATTTATCCATTATGTCCTAGCTCCCATGATTAATTAATTTTGCATTAATTAATTGTCTAACATTTTGAATTATGGAGTTTTATAATTCCTAATTCCCTAATTTTTAATTTGGTGGGAATAAATGAGTTTTAAATTAAAAAATTCCCTCTCTTCCATTTCCCCCTAATTGTGCTTCCATTTCCTAAAATCTAGCTTCCTAATTGCTTACACTTTCTCTTCCCATTTTCCACTAATTTAGCCACCACCTTTTCCTTCCTCTTCTCCCTTTATTTTTGCATTCTAAATTGTGTAATCAATTTGTCATAATTATGGCATTCTTCCATTTTGCACACCTTTTTTCCAATTTTGCAAATTGGTCTTCAACCTCTATAGATTGAGACCCATTTCTCAATAGAAATTAACCATCATCTTTTGAATCTTCTCGTCATCATTATAGTCATTTTCTTTCATATTTGAGTGCTTTTTGTTAATATGGGAGCTACGTCAACCTACTTGGAGAAGAAAAAAAGGACGTGGGAGTCCAATTGAGGGAGTTTATTTATATTTTACATATCTTATTTTGACTCATTCTTAATTGGTTTAATGTTTAGGATATGATTGTTTATGCATTATTTTAAGGTTTTATGGTTGCCTTAGTATGCATGTTCTCCCCTTTTTCCTATCTTAAATCTGGTGAACCCTATGTGAAACATGTTATCTGAATAATTTTGTGTGTGTTTTTAAGGTCCTAGTGAAAAGTTGCACAATTGGTATGTTTTGCACACTTGGTAGTACAATCTGCATAGTTGGGCATCTAAGTTGCACACTTGGGGCCCAGAGTTGCATAGTTGGTTCATCCTGATGTGCAATTAGTTAGGACAATATTACAGTTGGGTTATTTTATGTAGTGAACTAGTGTTTAGGACTTGTTTTTCAATCTACATATTTTTTGTTTTGATTACAATAGTTTGAAAGGCTTAAAATGAACCTTAATTTGAAAAAAGGGCTTAAAATGAACCTCACATTTTGATTTGACACTTAAAAATAATATCATATCTTAATTGGGCTCTTAAAATAAATACTCGCATAGTTTAGGGTTCAATTCAAGATTAATCAATCAAGTTTAGATTTCAAATCAATCCAAATTTACACGTAGCTTAATAAGGGGTTAATATTGATCCAAATATTTCAAATCAAGTTGTATAAATGGCTAATGAGCCCTAGTTGCTGCAACTTACATGACCATTAGTTCAAATTTGTCCAAATTGGCTATTTCTACAAATTTCTGAGTGATTTTTCTCTCTGGTTTAGGCCCTACATAGTTCATTCTCTAATCTACATAGTTGAATGTATGATCTATGTAGTTGGTTCACAATCTTGCATAGTTGGTCATAGGTATTGTGCAGTTGGTTAATTTGTTCTTTTTTATGCTCAATTTCTGTTTATGCACTTCCATTTATGTTTTTGGGTCTAAGTAAAGAGGTTTCTATGTTACTGATGACTCTGTGCAGCAAATTAGCACTCATGGGATGAAGAATGTATAAGAAACTATTAATGAATTTGATGTAGGATTTTTGATGAAGACCTTGTGGATCTTCCAAAACTCTTTGTGTTTGTTTTAGTAGTTAGAAAATACTTCATTTGGTGCATAAAATGAACAACTTTTCCTTTGTGTTTGAAGTGTTATTTAGATTGTAAATAATAAAATATTGAATGAACATATCCTCTCTCCTTGCCTTTATGGATCTTGGGTGTGAAATAAATGCATTCAATCTTTTTAGAGGGCCTGCCTCCTAATAATTTCTTTAATAGTGCCGGTGAGAGGGAACGACCCAAGCGGTAATAGGACAAAGCCAAGTATCCATCCAAACTGCTATATAAATGCGTAATTGTGACCCAAAGTCTAATCAACAGTGTGGCTAGGTGATAGCTCTCCTCTAGTCCCCTTGAGGTGTGTAAAACCTTGGTTCTCAAGGTTGGGAGACCTCATATGGTATTTTATCACACCACCCACTAAACTGGATGTCCCAGACTAAAAACTTCACTGTAGTGGCCAAAAACCTTCTTTTTACTGATGTAAGGGGTCACCCACGCATGTGAAGACATCCCACACTTTCATAGCTCTTTGTAGAGATAACGGTTCCTTGGGAAGTGATGACCCTTGGAATTCAAAGCTTGGTGTGCCTGAGAAGTGAGTGCACTGTAATGGGGATCTTGTGCCTCCAAGATTCTAGGATATCCACTTTGAGTAGACACAACTAGATTTATCCAAGTGGGAATTTAGTATATGTTTTCCTTGAAGCCTAAGTTGTGTGTTTGTACATTTAGATTAAAAATTTGTCTTTGTTTGAATTGTTTTGTGTGAGTAATAAATAAAATTGCATTAATAAACCTTCACTTCAAAAGCATTTCAAAAGCACTTCAAAACAGTCAAATACCTTCCCAAAGCATTTCAAGACATTCAAATTGTTCCTAGACATTATCATAAGACTTTTTCACAAACATGGAGTTTCAAAATATTTGTATTGAAGCCTTGTTGCAATCTTAGGATAGCCTTTGCATTTTTAGGTTTTGCATTTATCCTTCATATTCAATCATTTATATTTCTCATATTTCATAACCCTCTATCATATTGTATTTTAGCACCCTCATTATTATCAACCCCCCTCTTTAGCATATAAAAATCTTGATTATTGTTACATTATCATCCTCATTTTGTACTTAGAACCCTCAAAAGTTTGCATTATCAACATTTAATTGCATATTGTCCTTGCATATCCTTATTTCTCATTTAGACCCTTTCAAAAACTTTCCAAAATTCAAACAAATTCAAGCCTTAGAGTTTCATCCTATGAAATTGAACAAAGGATCTTCACTTTATTTTTAATCTTATATCTTTGGTTATTTTTATATTTGATCAATATCCTATCTTGTCATGATGGATTTGACTATCTTTTATTTATTTATTTGATTTTGTCCTTTTGGTTCTTTCAAAGTCAAGATCCCAATTTAATTTCATAAGGTCCTACTCTTAGGTTTGCATTTCAAAAGATTTTTCAAGGTAGAAAATTCCAAAAACATACTTGTGCATTTTCATTTCCCTAGATTGCATTATCATACCTATTATAAAAATTAAAAAAAGACTTGCATTATCATAATTGTATTTTGCATAATCATATACCCCAAATTACATTTTTTAAAATCCCAAAAATTCAAAAAAATATTTGCATTTCATAAAAATCTAATTTTGCATCCTTGCATAAACATCCTTTATGTTGAATTTTCAAAATTCCAAAATTTCCCCCAAAAAATATTAGTTTGCATATCATAAACCTAAGTCGCATGCTTGCATTGTCACGTATCCAAATTTCATTTTCAATGTCCAAAGTCTAAATCCTAAGTTTTTCATTCCAAATTCCAAATCCAACTTGCATTTTGCATAATCATTTCATAACCCTTCAAAATCCAAAAAACACAAATTGCATTAATCATTTCAAAGCCTTCCAAAGTTCAAATTTGCATTGCATATTTCATATCCTTAGTTTTCACAATCATTTCAAAATCTTTCATAATTCCAAAAACATATTCATTCCCTTGCATATCCTAAGTTGCATAATCATTTCATATCCCTTCAAAATCCAAATACAAAGTCTCATTTTTCATATACCCCCTCATAATTAGGATCATTCAGTCATCATGCCTATTGTAACAAGGTCTCAAGCTTAAAAAAGGCAAGGTTATTATCAACCCATGTACATTTCAAGTGAGAACACACAAACACCCTTTGACCCAAGACAAGGTGTACATTTTCAAACACAAGGTTTTGACCCAAACATGATATACCCTTCAAGTGAGGAAACTCAAACACATTTTGAATGAAGACAAATAACATTCTCACAATCAAACAATCAACCACATCAATCCCACTCACACTTGAACCAAAATTTGATAGAAAAATTGGCTAAAGAAGTAAATATTATGGAAGAGAAAGTGGAAAATATTGAAAAGAATAAAATAGAGATAAACAAGCTATGTAAATTTACAAAAGAAAGGTTTGGTGAAGTCAACATTAAATATTTCATTATAAAATAAAAAATACCAAAACTCCTTTCACAACTAGATGAAGCAAATGCAAACTTCAACCAAGACCAATTAAATCACGTTAAAGAGAAAAAAAAAATGTACAAACAAGTCCCAAATCATGCTCAATTTAACCAAATTTGAAATCAAATCTCAAATCAAGCTTCATACAACCAAGTCCCAAACCAATCATTCAAACAAGTTCCAAATCAAAACTTTCAACCAGAGCATGACATAACTGAACTAATACCACCACCCAATTATGCACCAATCTTCATTCCAATACAATAAAGTGCCCCTCAAGAGATTGCATAACCCCTTGTGTCAATCAGGCAAATGATTCAATCAATACCAAGGTCAAAAAAAAAATTTCCTTCAAGAACATCACATGTCAATAAACATCCTCTCATGTCCTCAAACCAAATAAGGTTTTCTCAAACAAATACAACTTCAAACATGTCATCTTCTAGACATCAATCAAGCATAATCAATTATCAACCTATTATGGCACATGATCAATCATCACATACTTTACAACATGTAAAAATTGACGAGGTCTCACCAACAAGATTGCCCAAGAAAAAAAAATTCAAACCCAAAATTTTAAAGAGTTTGTTTCAAAAATCAGATCCTATATATGAAGAGCATGAACAAAATGTTTCACGAGTGTCCAACAATGGTTCATCCCAAAACAATCATATGGATGAAACACCCATATCCTACCAAGATATTATTCCTTAAGAAGCATCCATGTCTCCCTCCCTTCCTCCATCCACTAAATATTCACAAAAATAATTTCCTCCATCTCCATTAAATGACATATCCAATGATGAAACCTTCCAAGTGTTGCCCATATAAGTCATCCAAGATAATCCATCTTTTTATGTGGGTCCCTTCCATGCTTCTAAAATGCTAGAGTCGATGCCACCATGTCCTCCATTTTCAAGCAATCCCATTTCAAAGATCCCAATCCAAAGTCCATCTCCCTTATGTCAAAACATTGACCCATTTATGAAGTCTCCCATACATATGTCAATTCATACCCCATGTCAAGAGGATGATCCAAACCACGAAGAAACAAGTCCTTAAATAAATCAAGATTAATATCCCAACAATGACCCATCCCATCCTATTTTTGACCAAGATTCCATTTCCCTTGATCATTATGATGATCCCATTATCCCAAACTCTCCTATCCGAGATGATCCCCTTCCATGTCAAGAACAAAGTGTCCTTCCAATTCTCATTGACCTTTCACTTCCTAAGAAAGATCACGACCTCTCTTCCATTATTTCTAATGATTCCACCTAAAGTCAAGAGCATAAAACCTTTAAAATGGAATCCACTGATCTCCTTCCTAGTCGAGAGAAAAGTGCACCTTCACCTTCATGTCCACCACACAATCTCATCATCCCTTTTGATCCTCCTCAAGATACCTTCACCCCTTCATTCTCTTGTCATAATCCTCCATATCCTCCACAAGATCCTATCCTACCAAATGATCCTATCATTGCTCCTATTCCATCATAGGATCCCATTATTTCTCCCAATTCTCCTCGTGCTTTGAATACATTTGTGCAAGTTCTTCATGAACCCCATACATGTCAAATGGGTTACTCCACTTCCATCCAGTCTAGTCCACTTCATGATCTTATAAGTCCTTCCATATCATATCCACCTCAAAATGGACTTGTGTCTTGTAGCAAGTATCCTACTGGTAAAAGCAAGCATTATCAAGTCAAAGGGTTAAGCCTCCATAAACAAGATATATTAAAACCCTTACATGTCAAAGGTAATTCTAATGGTCGTGGCCTTAGTTACATACCTCATTCTCAATACATTGGTATCCCTTCAAAATCCAAATCCAATCGTATACCTCCTCCTTCCATATATTCCTCCATCCACTAGTTCATAATCCACTTACCCTTTCCCATATGCAAGTCAACAAAGGCACACATTTTGGAGAACCTTCCACCCATCCAAAAGGCCTCCATACAATCATTATCCATCTATGAATTTCATTCCTTTTCCAAGCAATTTAGACATTAAGCATAAAGTCCATAAGTCAAGCAATCCACATGAAGTCAAGGATCAACATGTCCAATCCAATTGACATATAAAAACAAAGCAAAATGTGATCCAAAAAGAAAAAAGAAATGTCTAAAAGGCCACAAAGACCCATTAAGAAAAAAATAAAAGTCAAAATCAATATGGGTTCATAGCTCCCTTGTGTAAGCCATGCATATTAAGGACCCACAAAAGAATGAAAAATGAAAATCCATGTGGATTCCCAAGAAGCTTCTTGAAGTACAGACTCCCAAAGAAAAATACAAGTTGGCATAAAAATTACTATCCCTCCACCCAAAAGCCTTCCATCTTCCAAATCTAAATTTTGGTCCTTATGTCCCAAAATTCATGTCCATTCCTCCATCAAATCTAAAATCTCATTTTCCTCCATTACACCATCACCCCTCAAGGTGTGTGCCAATGTTGTTCTTGTCCAAATTTCCATCCATTCAAAAGAAATCCCTCTTACACTCCCTCCATTATCCAAAACCTATTTTCCAACCTATCATTTAGCCTATCCAATCCTTTTCCTAAACCCTTATCCTATCATATCCAATCATCCATTTTATATCCCTTTGTCATTAGCCTATCAACGTCTTTGAACATATAATCATAGTCATGGTTTATTATTACATGTCCTTCAACAAAACTATTCACAAAGAAAGACACTTGAGTCCTTTGTCCATGTCATGTCACACATCTGTTATATTTTAAGAAATTTCAAAAGGTCAAAATATCAAAAAGGCAAAAAAAGGTCAAAAAAAAGAGCCAAAAAAAAAGAAAAAAAATGAAAGAGAAATAATTTCATCCAATAGTGAAAACCTGACAAACAGGTGCATTAGGTAAGTACCATGATGAAAACCTATGAAATAGGCATCATGTGTAATCTATGAACTTCTTACATTCCATACTTGGAGGCAGGTTTCATCCATATTTTCCTATCATATCATACCCCTTTCATTTCCTCCATTATCCTATCTTATGCATACCCCTTATCCTATCAACATCCATATTCCTTTTTTTACCAATTTTGATCTTGACAAAGGCTAGGGATCTCCCTTTAATCCATATCACCTATCTTATCACAACCTTTGGTCCATATTATGTATCTTATCAGAACCCTTAATCTATATATGTTACCCTTGTCCATTATTGATCTTACTTATCCTATCCATATCTTGCTTATCATATTCACATCCTATCATGTCCTATCAAAATACCTTTCTTGGTCTTGATAAAAAATAAGGACATAAAGTGAAAAATGTGTTTTAAAAGAAACATCTTAACATGTTCATTCCTGTGCATCACATGTCATCTAATACACCATTTCATTACCCTATCTTGTCATTTCCAATTCCTTAGCTTGGTAAAAACATGTTCCTCATTTCTGGGATAGTCCTTGGAAACTTGAACAACTTCAAGACATACCAAGTGAACCTTAGCCTTCATCCATCTACTAGTTCATACATTCATAATGTCTTTGCCTTACTAAACACTAGGGGAAATTTAATATAGTTCTTGCTCACATAAATACTAAATGTCATAAACAAATTCAAAAATATCATATAATGCCTTGAAAATATTTTAAAATTCATATAAAGACCTGAAAAAAATTAAAAATCAAATCAAATATAATCCTATAAAAGACCAAAAAAATGAATACGAGACTTGAAAAAAAAATTACATGATGACCTAAAAAAAATCCAAAAGATTGCATAAAAATGTCTGGAAAAAATCTTTAAAATTATAAAACATACTGAAAAAGCACAAAAATCAAATATTTCAAAACCCTAAAAATTGAATAATCAAATCCTTCAAAATTAGCAATAAATTTGTACGTAATCATTTTTCATGTCATCAATAAATTGTCCTTGCAACAAGACAAACATTTCAACATATGCAATCTAAAGACTTATCAAACAAGACACTTAAATGAAATCATGCATCAACACACAAACTATCAAATCAAGTCAACAATCAATCAGATCAAACTTGTCATATCAATCAACAACAACAACATCAATTTGTCCTTTATCAATCATCATTTTGTCTTATACTATAATACCCCAAAATTGGCATCTTGCAATCCTAACCAATTTTGTTGCATTTAGTCTCATTCTATCAATTTCTAAATCATCAAAGTCCTATTGTACTAGGCAATTTTGTCTTCTAATTAACTCTACTTGACTTAGTGTCAAATGCAGAAAACTCTAAATCTGCATTAATCGCATGCTATATTTAATTCCTAAATATCGACTATAATTGGCTAAATAAACCCTATGATCGATTAATTTAATTATAAAGTCCTAGCACTTTAATTAAATTAAATCCACCCTCTTTAGCTAAAATACATAAAAAAGGAATTAAATAATATTTGGTTTTTAAATAAATATCCTCATTTCAATAATTAAATTTAATTATTCAAATAATTGAGAAAATTCATTTATGAGGTAATATTATATTTATTTAATCAAATATTCTCTCCAAAAATCTCCTCTTCAGTTTAGAAAAGGAAACTTTGAGTTAACTAGAAATCCAAAAGTGCAATAAATTAGTTAACTGCTTTACACACTCAAAAGGCAAATAGTTGACTACCTCTCTGCAGGAAACTTGCTATTATGAATTGAACTCTCTTTTAATCTCCACCGTTCGTTTGATTCAATCTCAACCGTCGATTGAACCTGGGATTCTACAAAAGAACCTTCATTTCTCATTCAAGGGATCCAATTTTAAAGCAATGAAGAGTTGTCGCATTGCCATCTAAATTCATTTGCATTCAAAGCTTTCATTTTCATTGTTTGTTTGATAATCATTCTAGATTAATATCATGTTTAGCTTAATAATGAACTTGTCTTAATCTAGTTTGCTTGCATTGCTCTTAGATTAATATTCATACTTTAATCATTTCTAGATTAATTGCATACTCATTCTAGAATAAACTGCATCTTGCTTTCAATTAAATCCTATGTTCTAGTACTAGTCTATGGTTGCTAGACTCTTGATTCTGAGAGCAATCCTGAACCCTACCTAGATAGGAGGCAATAGGTCGAATCATCCAGACATGCAAGATGAATGATCTCATATTCATTCTTGTCTGCAACTGATGAACAATGACTATGTTGAAGTGTGTGGCTAAATTAGAGGCCCATATTTAGCTTATACATTTATGGCACCAACCGTGGGGCAAAAAATCAATTTCTAGTCTCATCTCATTTTAAGTTTTTGTCAAAAATTTTCATTCTGTTAGTATGTTCGTACACCTCTGGTATGAATTCTTGAATGAAGATTCTCACTATACCATGCAAAGTTGTTGTCCTAGCACTTCCTCACGTGACAAAGGTGTTTTCTCCCACGGGACTGTGCATTATCTCCTGCGAACTTTGACACCAGAATTTTAAATTTGCACAATTTTTGTACTTTCTGTTCTTGTTTATTGACATCTATTATTTTGTTGTGATTTTTAGGATTTTGTTTTCTGATATAGCATAATAGTGGGCTGCAGGATGCATGTCAAAGGCTCCTAAAACATGACTACAAATACTTTCTGATAGTTTTCTTACAGGACGCATGTCAAAGATGCTTGTCAAAGAATCTAAAACCTACTCAAACATTCTATCTTTTTACTACTTTCTTCACATAGTCTAAATAGGGCCTTGTGAAAATCTATTAAGGGTCTTGATAGTAGCATAGGGTAATAGGCTCTTCATTACATGGAAGTGATGACCATGGATGAACCTGAGACCCAGATGCTACTAGAAGGATAGATACTTGGGGGAGCAAGGAAAGGTAATGAACCTTTACCATGTTCACTAGTCGGGGGATTATGCTCTTCTCTCATTGAGAGAAACCGAAACCCAGAAGCTTTTGGATTGGTTGAAGAGGAGTTAGCTCGATGATAAACATGTATGGTGTGTTTGGGTAAGGTGTAGAGGTAGAGGATTATGCTCTTCTCTCTTTGAGAGAATCAGAAACTTTGACCCTTGAATCCGAGCCAAGTCTGTGTCACTTTTAGAGGGCCTGCCGAAAGTTGAACCTCCAGGAACGACCCAAGTGAGTACACACCTTTTGTCAGTGATTCCACCTCACTATAATAAAGTATCTTTATTGAGTCTAAAGACTCCAAATCCATGTTAACTTCTTCATCTTGACCCATGATAAACATCTTGAGAAATATTTCTCTGTTGTACTGAGCGGCACCGCTCCTAGCCCTACTTGTGGGGGTGTACACTTTCAGGTGTTGGTGTGGCTGAGAGGCCCCAGCCCTATATCAGGAGCACTAAAGGTTAGTGTGAATAAAATCCTATTAAACACTCTCTTATTTAGTTGCCTACCCGGTTCATCTCCGAAAGGGGACATAATCTTTGCACAGGGAGGGGGAAGAATATCTCCCATAGATTCTCACCATAGGCATGCACCTAGATGTTTGAAGGTGGTATATGACACTGGCCCCTACTTCAAGGGTAACCTTTGAACATATATTATTGAGTCCTTGGAAACACCAAAAACACAGGTGCCCTTTAGGGGGTGACACAGCTGTGTGAGGTGAATGCATGCGCATAAGTTGTGAGGCACATATTTTGTCTTCTCTACCATTTTCTTTGTATGGATAACTGAGTGTTTGTTTCAAGTCTTCAACTGTCCAACATGTCCAAACTTTTTCAAGACTCCCAAGTTTCTTTCGAGTTGCTTTATCCTTGGTAGAACTATTTGTGACTATTGACAGTTTCACAAACTGCTTGCTAGTCCCAAATGTTGTGCTTGTTAACGAGTGATTGAAACCTCAAAAACTAAGTTTTCTGATTTAAACTATCCAAAACTAGTCTGAGAACCTAACATTCTATCAGAGAATAGCCCACATTGTGTCTCAAAACTTGATTTTGTCTCTAAAATCTATCCAAACTGTCATATTTTGTACTTTTTCACTGGGTTCCCTACACATTTTTGTGTGAGATTTTGGCTCTTTGTGTACTTTCCCATGCGAGATTTCACATCTTCGCGCAAAGTTTCACCACAGTTCTATCAGAAACCTTGTCAGTTTTTAGTCTATTCCTGCACTTTCTCATGTGAGACAGCATATCTTCACGCGTAGTCTGGCACTTCCTTGCGTGGGACTGCACTTCCTCATGCGAGATTATCCCTAGTTTGTCAAAATAGCAAGCTATTTCCCATCTGCTAGTCAGCTTTCTACCTAATCTGGTTCCTATTTAGGGTTTTCCTGTCTGTCTTCCTACTTGTACATAGTCTAAAACTAGATGTCTTGGGTAGAGAATCATGTGATTACCGCTTGAACTTATTTTCTCTCTCTATTATCTACTTATTCTACTATGTTCTTGTACCTTGCAACACAATAATCATCTCTCGGTTGTCCTAATCATACTCTCGACAACTTGTGCTAGGTACATATCACTTTTATCACTCTTTGCTTTTCCAGAGATAGATTTCCAAGCATATTCATAATTCTCTCTTATTACTTAATCCTCATCTATGATTGTTGCGACTCGAAGTAGCAATGCGTTCCCTTCACATCCCACCAGATAGGGTAGAGGTAGACCTCACAACTGATGAAGAGATCATTTCAAGCTTGTTACACAATTTGAGTGCTTTAGGGGATCTTCACATTCTTCCTCTAACACATCTAGAGAGGAGTCACTTCACTCTCCTTCTCCTGTTATTCAACCTCGTGTCCAGCGTACTTTTCCTGTGAACTTCAATTAGGTCAAGAATCCCTTGTTTCGAGAACACCAAAGATCTAAAGATTCATCATCTGAGATTGATCCTTTTGAGGCACCAAAAGCTTATGTAGCAATGACCTCTCATCATACTGAACCTCCTCGCACTCAGTCTATTTTGTTGGAGATTTTCCAGCAAGCCAGTGCTGACTATATGTTTGTCATTGATGACAACATATGGTAAGTAGCATGCATGGAAGACTTATGTAGTAAGCTTTGAGTATATGTAGCATGGACATGTTATCAGCATGATATCATGGAAGCAGAGGTTAATTGTTAGTATAGACAGTTATGTAGCAACTTGTGTCAGTAGTGTTCCTAACAGAGTTACAAGTAGTGTTCTGTGAGTGATTGTCCATACATTTATCATGGAGCCTTGCACATTTGGATATGTGATGGAGATATGTTAGTGTTGTTACATTCATGGATACAAAGTCTGATGTGCAGTAGAAGTGAAGTTATGTAGTCATTATTCACCAGTTGCAGTTTCATGTGTTTATCTAGAAGAGCTGACAGAGATTATATTGGTATAGGAGTTGCGCCTATCATTTCAATATGCATGCTTGGATTAGTGATTGGAGAAGAGTTAATAATGTTTGGTTAAGAGTGCATGATGTAATTCAACTTAAGAAGAAAGTATCAGTTAATTTGGTAGAGTCGACAGTGTGTAGTGTGTGTCTACACTTATTGATTTGGACAGGTCCCAGTTTGTGTTGTGTGCTTAGTAGAGCCGAACGAGATGTTATTGGAGTGTTATTGTTTCTCTAATATGTTTTCAAGGTGGTTCTAATAGGCTAAATTGATTATATCATTTAGATGAAAGATACTTATACCTGGTCGTTTATGATCACTAGCAGAATGGCATGGAGATGAAAGATTAGAGCAAAGTAGAGAGTGCAAAGTATTGTGCCATCAAGAAGAGGTCTATGTGACAAAGAAGATAAAGTGTTCTATTCATTGGAGTTGATCAAGACAATGGGTCTACCTTGCAGTTCACCAAGATCCAGATATAGTGTGTATATGTTATTTAGAAGGTTGCAGCCTTCACCCCTTTGAGCAATGAGCTCTCAGATAGTGCGTCCTCACCCCTAACATGGTCAATCATAAAAGACTCCTAACAAGGTTTGACCTTTGACCATGTCACTATACTAAAAGCATTGTAAAGATCAAATCTTAATAGGGTTGTACGATCTTCTAACAAGGATCATTATACACTAGTTTAGTTTATTAGTGGGTGTTAATTCCCACTGGGGTTTTTACCTATTTGGGTTTCCCCATAACAAAATTATTGGTGTTGTGTTCAAGTGTTCTTTCATTGTGTTTATGCTTGAAGTTTAAGTATACTTATTTGGATAAAGAATTGAAACTTGTAGATAACTGATTCATCCCCCCCCCCTCTCAGTTATCTCTTGGGACTATTCCTAACAATTGGTATCAGAACCAAGTGCCTCAGAGGGAAATTTTAATAGCTTGAGGTTGATCAGATTCCATTCTTTAGAAAAGATAGTCCTAAGTTTGATGGAGAGAACTATCTTGATTGGAAGAACAAAATGGTGATACATTTGCAGTGCATTGCATTTAAAGTTTTTGAAGTGGCTATCAAAGAAGTTAAGATCCACTCTCTATTAGATCTTGCAAAGGAAGATGCTACTGGCAAGAAAAAGGATTTGTTCCATCATAATGTAATAGCCAAAGAAGCCCTTATTTGATAGTGATTTTTCACAGATAAAGAAAGTAGACACAACTTACAAGATATGGAAGCACCTAGAAGACATGTTTGAAGGAGGTACACAAGCAAAGAATGCACACAGAAAGACATGGAAGAAAAGATATAATGTATTAGAGATGATACCTAAAGAAGACATCAGAGCTTACAACCAAACGATTAATGAAGCAGTTGCTAGAATCAGGAACAATGGTGGAGAGATCTCAGAGGAAGATATTATGGATAAGTTGATGACTACTCTTACAACAAAGTATGAAAATGAGATCAACATCCTTGATGAGACCATGCAGCTTACAACAAATTTCAAGAGAGAGACCTTGATCAACAAAATTTTAGCTTTTGAGATTTCAAGATTGAAGACAAACCCTAAAAGTGAGACAACCTTCAAAGCATCAGTCCATGGTAAGAAATCTTTAAACACTTATGGTAATTTTGATGATGATGAAGATGAAGATAAAGAGATAGATGATATTATTTCTATGATTGCTAAGAAAGAAAGAAAAGGAAAAAGAAAGTATGAAAGTTAGTTACCATTCAAATGTTTCTCATGTAATAAGATTGGTCACTTTGCATCTAAGTGTCCTACAAGAGTTAAGAAATTCATAACTAACTACAAGCCTAAGTATACAAAAGAATGTTACTACGTTGGTGATGGAGTTTCTAATGATTATTTAGTTGAAGATGAAATTGAATTCATTTCTATTATGGAGAAGATGTTTGATGAGATGGATCATGAAGATGAGAAAAAGGAACAAGAGATAGCATTTATTTCATAAGCAAACATAAGGATAGATTGGATTATAGATAACAGTTGTTCACATCACATGACAGGTGATAAAGACATATTTGTTCATCTAGAAAAATACAAAGGTGGCATGGTTAGATTTGGAGATAACACTCCTAAACCTATCATTGGTAGAGGAGCTATCACATTGGATGGAAAGAACAATACTGATGTTGTTCTTTATGTAGATGGTTTGCAGCATAACCTTCTTGGTTTTGGGTAGTTACTTAACAAAGGTTATTAGTTGGAGTTCAAAGCCAACAAGTGCATCATTAACAAGGATGGTGTAATAATTCCATCAGGTTCAAAGACTAAAGTTAATGTTTTTCAGCTTAATTCAGAAGCAATTTGTTTTGTTGCTAAAGTAGATGATAGTTGGTTATGGCATAAAAGACTATGTCATATCAATTTTGATAACATAGTAAAGATAAGCAATGTAAAGGAAGTAAGAGATCTACCTAGCATAGCAAAGCTAGTTGATACTATTTGCAGGGAATGTGTGATGGGAAAGCATGTGAGGAATTCATTCAGAAGCAAGCATAATTCAGTAGAGAACAAGTTGGATTTCATTCGTATAGACCGATGTGGACCAACTCAAACAAGATCATACTATGGTGAAAGGTATTTCATTTTGTTTGTTGATGATTATTCTAGAATGATGTGGGTTGTGTTCTTGAAAGATAAGTCAGAAGCATTTGAGAAGTTTAAAATATTCAAAGCTAAGGTTGAGAATGAATCTAGACTAAAGATAAAGTGTCTAAGATCGGATAAAGGGGGAGAATTCACCTCTGACAGATTCTATGAGTACTACGAAGAACATGGCATAAAGAGACAGTTAAGTGCACCTAGAACTCCTCAACAGAATGAGATTACAGAGAGAAGGAATAGGATCATCCTTTATATAGTGTGCACCATCATGATTGAAGGAAAAGTTACACACACCTATTGGAGAGATGCGGTCAATACAATAGTCTATACCATCAATAGAATACAATTGAGGCCTGGCGCGGACACGACACCTTATGAGCTATGGTTTGGTAATGTTCCCACAGTGAAATATTAAGAATCTTTGGAAGCAAGTGCTACATCAAGAGGGATGAAGCAATAGGCAAGTTTGATGCAAGAAGCGATGAAGGTATTTTCCTTGGTTACTCTACTAAAAGAAAAGCTTATAGATGTTTTAATTTGAGATTGAAGAAGATCATTGAAAGTGCTCATGTTAAGATTGATGAAAAGTTTATGGTTCAAGAAAGATATCATGATTATGCACCTATGATTGAACAAGAACCTAGTCCTTCCACTAGTGAGAGAGTTGTTGAAGAGATGTTTGAAAATATTGATGTATTATTCAATGACCTTGAAACAAGTGAAGAAGAAACTCAGAAGGCAAATGAGACAGTATCACCTAAAGTTCCAAAGTTTACATCTAGATATCACTCTAAGGATGACATCATTGGAGATCAGAGTGGAAAATTCACAACAAGATCAAAAGTAAAGAGTTCAACAGGTAATGAAGCGGTATGTTTACTATCTCAGATTGAACCTTTAAGTGTTGAAGATGCATGTAATGATTCAGATTGGCATGATGTTATGAAAGAAGAACTAGATCATATTATTAAGAATGATACTTGGGAATTGGTCCCAAGACCTAGTGATAAGAATGTGATTGGAACCAAGTGGATATTTAGAAAAAAGATGAATGAAGATGGTACAGTAGTAAGGAATAAAGCAAGGCTAGTATGTAAGGGATATGCGTGAAGAGAAGGTATTAATTATTCAGATACATTTGCACCTGTGAGTAGATTAGAAGCCATTAAGTTGTTTCTAGCTTATGTGACATTCAAAAACTTCAAAGTTTATCAAGATTGATGTTAAGTCAACATTCTTGAATGGAGAGTTAAAGGAAGAAGTATACATTGAGCAGCCAGAATTATTCACCTTATCAGATAGGCCTTATATGGTATGCAAATTGAAGAAAGACCTCTATGGACTTAAGCAAGCCCCTAGAGCTTGGTATGAGAGACTTGATGGATATCTAACAAAAATTGGATTCAAGAAAGGAGCAACAAATTTTAATCTATTTATAAGAGAGACATCTTAAGGTTTACTACTTGTAGCTATATTAGTTGATGATATTATCTTTGGGGGTAATGACAAACTTAGTGCAGAATTTTCTAAGGAGATGCAAAGTGAGTTTGAGATGAGCATGATTGGACCTATCAAATACTTTTTGGAATTAAATGTGCAGCAAACATAGAAAGGTATTTTCATTAATCAATCTAAGTATGTGAAAGAGATATTGAAGAAGTTCAAGATGGATGATTGCAAGCTAGTGGGTACACCTATGATAACAAGATGCAAGCTTACAAAAGAAGATGATTCTCTAGTGGTAGATATAACATTGTACAAGTCTATGATTGGTAAACTCATATATCTTACTCAATCTAGACCTGATATTTCTAATGCAGTTGGCATAGTTGGAAGATTTGTAGTAGAGCCTAAACAAAGTCACCTCATGGCAGTAAAGAGAATATTCAGATATTTGAAGGGTACTATAGATTATAGTCTATGGTATCCTAATTCAGAGAATGTTGAGCTTCATGTATATACAGATGTAGATTGGGCATGATGCATGGATGATAGAAATAGTACATCAGGAGGAGCAGTATTTCTTGGTGATAGACTAGTCACTTGGACAAGCAAGAAGCAGAATTGTATTTCTCAGTCAACAATAGAAGCAGAGTATGTTGCAACAACTTTGAATTGTTCTATAATTGTTTGGATCAAGAAGATGATAAAGGATTTTGGAATTCAGATTGATTATCCTATTATTATTTATTTTGATAACACTAGCACTATCAACATGTCAAAAAACCCCATGATGCATGCAAAGAGAAACACATAGAGATTAAGTATCACTTCCTAAGAGAGAAAGTAGCAGAGAAAGAAGTCAAATTGGATTATGTGAGTACAAAGGAACAACTAGCAGATATATTCACAAAGCCTTTACCGAAGGATACTTTTGAGTATCTTAGGGAGAAGTTGGGAGTAATTCCCTTCCCTGATTCAGATTAGAGAAAGTGGAGAGATCATCAGTCCTCAGTGACTGATGGATGGTTGACTACTCTACTTTAGGAGTAGTACCGATGCTTAAATGTTTGGCACCCTTTGCCATTAATGTCAAAGGGGGAGTAGTATATAGTCATGAAAAATGGTATTAAAGGGGGAGTACATATAGAATTAAGGAGGATTAATATATAGCAGCAAGGGGGAGTAGTATTCAGTCATGGAAGTAGTTCAGTTGAGGAAATGGAGAACGTTGAAGAATATTGCAGCAGATGGAGGATTCATCCTTGGGGGAGTTTTGATGAGGAAATGGAGAATGTTATAAAAGAATTGTTCATTTGGATTGGTGGTTTTTTTTATTCCATATGTTGCCATCAATTGCAAAGGGGGAGATTTTTGGAGATTTTCCAGCAAGCTAGTGTTGACTATATGTTTGTCATTGATGACAACATATGGTAAGTAGCATGTATGGAAGAATTATGTAGTAAGCTTTGAGTATATGTAGCATGGACATGTTATCAACATGATATCATGGACATAGAGGTTAATTGTTAGTACAAATAGTTATGTAGCAACTTGTGTCAGCAGTGTTCCTAATAGAGTTACAGGCAGTGTTCTGTGAGTGATTGTCCATACAGTTTGTTGGAGATTTGCCAGCAAGCCAGTGCTAACTATATGCTTGTCATTAATGAAAACATATGGTAAGTAGCATGTGTGGAAGACTTATGCAGTAAGCTTCTAGTATATGCAGCATGGACATGTTATCATCATGATATCATGGACACAGAAGTTAATTGTTAGTACAAATAGTTATATAGCAGCTTGTGTCAGCAGTGTTCTATGAATGATTGTCCGTATAGTTATCATGGAGCCTTGCGTATTTGGATATGTGATGGAGACATGTTAGTGATGTTACATTCATGGCCATAGAGTTTGATGATTAGTAGAAGTGAAGTTATGTAGTCGCTATTCACCAGTAGCAGTTTCCTGTATTTATTCAGAAGAGCCGACAGAGATTGTATTGGTTCAGGAGTTGCACCTATCATTTCAGTATACACCCTTGGATTAGTGCTTGGAGAAGAGTTAGTAATGTTCCTTTAAGAGTGCATGATGTAATTTAGCTTGAGGAGAAAGTTCCAGTTACTTTGGTAGAGCCGACAGTGTGTAGCGTGCATCTACATTTATTTATATTGGACAGGTCCCAGAATGTGTTGCATGCTTAGTAGATCTGACAAAATTATTATTGGAGTGTGTTATGGTTTCTCTAATATGATTTCAAGGTGGTTCTAATAGGGCGACTTAATTATATCATTTAGTGGAAAGATATTTATAGGCAGTCATTTGTGATTGTTATGGGGTGGTTCAGAATTGATTGAAAAGAGAAGAGCATAGTGTGTGAAGTGTTGATCCATCAGCAAAATGTCTATGTGACCAAGTAAAGTTTTTTAGCTACACATTGGAACTGATCCTAATAGTAGGTCAAAATGTAGTTCACCAAGATCCAGATATAGTGTGTATCTGTTATTCAGAAGGTTGTAGCCTTCTCTCATTTGAGCAGTGAGCTCTTAGATAGTGCATCCTCACCCCTCACAGGGTTAATTGTAAAAGACTCCTAATAGGGTCCGACCCTTGACCAAGTCACTGTACTAAATGCATTGTAAAGACAACTCCTAACAGGGTTAAGGATCTTCTAATAAGGATGATAATACACTAGTGCAGATTATTAGTGGGTGTTAATTCCCACTGGGGTTTTTACCTATTTGAGTTTCCCCGTAACCAAAATATTGGTGTTGTGTTAAAGTGTTCATTCATTGTGTTTATGCTTTATGTTTAAGAATACTTAATTGGATAAAGAATTGAATCTAGTAGATAATTGATTCACCCCCCCCCCCCTCTCAGTTATCTCTTGGGACTATTCCTAACATAGTTATCATGGAGCCTTGCATGTTTGGATATGTGATGGAGACATGTTAGTGTTGTTAAATTCATGGACATAGAGTTTGATGTGCAGTAGAAGTGAAGTTATGTAGTCGCTATTCACTAGTTACAGTTTCTTGTGTTTATCCAAAAGAGCTGACATAGATTATATTGGTACAGGAGTTGCACCTATCATTTTGGTATGCGTGCTTGGATTAGTGATTGGAGAAGAGTTAAGAATGTTTGGTTAAGAGTGCATGATGTAATTCAACCTAAGAAGAAAGTATTAGTTAAATTGGTAGAGCCGACAGTGTGTAGCGTGCGTCTACACTTATTGATTTAGATAGGTCCCAATTTGTGTTGTGTGCTTAGTAGAGCTGACCGAGATGTTATTGGAGAGTGGTATTGTTTCTCTAATATGATTTCAAGGTGGTTCTAATAGGTTAACTTGATTATATCATTTAGAGGAAAGATATTTATAGTCGGTCATTTATGATCGCTAGTAGAATGGCATGGAGATGAAAGATTAGAGCAGAGCAGAGAGTGCGAAGTATTGTGCCATCAACAAGAGGTCTATGTGATAGAGATGATAGAGTGTGCTATTCATTGGAACTGATCAAGATAGTAGGTCTACCTCATAGTTCACCAAGATCTAGATATAATGTGTATCTGTTATTCAAAAGGTTGTAGCCTTCACCCCTTTAAGCAGTGAGCTCTCGAATAATGCATCCTCACCCCTAATAGGGTCAATCATAAAAGATTCCTAATAGGGTTTGACCTTTGACCAAATCACTCTACTAAAAGCATTTTAAAGATTAACTCCTAACAGGGTTGTAAGATCTTCTAACAAGGATCATTATACACTAGTTCAGTTTATTAGTGGGTGTTAATTCCCACCGAGGTTTTTACCTATTTGGGTTTCCCCATAACCAAATTATTGGTGTTGTGTTCAAGTGTTCTTTCATTGTGTTTATGCTTAAATTTTAAGTATACTTAATTGGATAAAGAATTGAAACTTGTAGATAATTGATTAACCCCCCCCCCCCCCCCCCCAACTCTCAGTTATCTCTTGGGACTATTCCTAACATATTCACACTGCACACTTTCACACTAGCAAGATGGAACACCAAAACCAAGAGGGTGAGTACAAAAAAGCTCATGATCATGATCAGGATCAAACACAAAACAACCAGGAAGACTTTCATGCCCAGAGAATCTTTGAAATCCTTGGTAATGATGACAAAGAGATAACCCAACAAGACGTTGAGGCTGCCTGAGCTAACAAAAGCCTTCGTAAGATGATGGAGATTCTAATGAAAGAAGAGAAGGAGAAATACTTTCTCGAACTGGCCAACCAAGGGGCCAAGTTACCCCCAAACTATAAAGTTGATACTCTTGTAGTCAAAGAAGAGGAAATAGAGACCACTAAATTGCAAAAACTAGTTCAAGACATGCAAGACTAGATTGGAAAACTCATGAAAACCAAGGACAAACCAACAAACCATTTCACACTAGAGAGCATTTGTCTATTCCCATTTGATAAGAGTCTTAGCATGCCACCTTTTCCCAAGGGTGTAGAACTCCCTAAATATGACAAATATTTGGGTACCTCTGATCCTCAAGATCACTTGAGAGAGTTTGGTTCTCTATCCATGGAGTTTATACATGACCAAACTTATCTCATGAATCTCTTCTTGTGTAGTTTGGATGGATCTACTATAGAGTGGTTCTCTCAACTTCCTACTGGCATCAAGTCTTTTGATGAGATTGCTAATCTGTTCCTCCAACACTATTCACATAACATCCATCATCCAGTTAATATATTTGATCTTTGCAATCTAAAACAATGACTCGAGGAACCTTTCTTGACATTTCTCCAGTGATGGAGACAACTCTACACAAAATATTCTCACAAAATACCAGAATCTAAGAAGCTTGATATCTTTTTAGACAATCTTCTTCCTGATTTTGGGTACTAAGTACAGCTACAAGGTCCTTTAACCTTTGATGATATGATCAAGAAAGCTGTGAGAATAGAGATGTTCATGGTTAAGAAAGGAGAGCTGACCCTACACAAAGATAACAAGAAGGGGTCCACCTCAAGAAAAGACAAAACTAAAATTGTCAACAAAAATTGAGATGTTGTGAAGGATGGAATTGTTGACAACGTGACCCCAAAGCCTCCAAAGGTTGTTTTCAACCTTACTTCCAGTATGTAGGTAGCCAAAGCCACTAAAAAGGCTACGATAGATACTCAACAACCTTCAAAATATTCTAGAAGTAAACCTTGGGCACCTCGACCCAAACATGAGCTCACTTCCCTAGGGGAACCTCTTGATGTGGTTTACAAGACTCTCTTGCAAAACCAAATACTCACACCTCTAGATAACTTGCATCCTTATGATCCACAACCATGACCTGCTTGGTGGAATGAATTTGCATACTGTGATTACCATCAAAACAAGGGTCATAAGACTTCCAACTATATTCAACTTTGACATAAGATCCAAGATCTTATCGGCAATGGTGATGTTGTTGTGAGTGGTCATAACAACAACTCAGATCACCAAGCATTCAAAGACCCCTTTCCTCCTCATAAGAAGGGTGATTCCTCTAAGGCCAAGAATGCCAACAACAAGGTCAACTATATGTACAATACTAATGATAATTTTATTAATATGGTTGAACCTGTCGATGTCGAATACTATGATGTGATCACCATCAAGGGGAGCGGGGATGCTCCTAGATCCAAAACTCTATTTGTCCTGCGAGGCCCTGTGTCTCAATCTTCTGAACCAGAATAGTCTCTGGTTTGTGCAAACGTTGTCACTCAATCTCATGCAAAGATCATTCTCAAAGGCCCAGAGCCTTCTACATCTGCACTGAAACAACCTGTAGATGCAACTGTTGTTGACCCTGCCAACAAGAATTCAAAATTGGTCCCCATGCCTAGCAATGCTAGTTAGAACATCCTAGACCAATTACAACGTACCAATGCTCGGATCACTATCTTTGAGTTTTTGAAGATCTCGCCTACTCATTGATAGATTCTTGATAAAGCCCTCATTGAGGCAAATGTCCCTAAGGATCTTGATTTGGACCAGTTTTAATCCATGGTGGGTCACCTGACCTCACCCCATTATCTTTCTTTCTCTGAGGAAGATGATCATTTGTTAAGCCATCTGCACAATGCCCCTCTGCATATTGAAGTCATGATAGGCCCAAAGCATGTCCGTCGTGTCCTCATTGATAATGGTGCCGGTCTTAATATTTTCTCTGCTAACCTGCTCACCCAGTTAGGCTATGGTGAAGATAGCATAGATGCCCACAAAAAGATCACTATCAAGGCGTATGATGAAGAGGAAAAAAAATCCAAAGGTTTAGTGGTGTTGCTAATCCAAGTAGGACCTGTCGAGAGAGATGTCATTTGTCAAGTTCTGGACATCCCCCTTACATACAACATACTGTTGGGAAGACCTTAGATCCATGAGATGTAGGCGGTTCCTTCAACATACCATCAGTGCATAAAAATTCTCATTCCATGAAGTAGAAGTAACAGTACCTGCCAACATGAGCTATTCTTGCAATATGCTCACACAATTTGCTGACAACTTTGTCCCGACCAACAGAGAGTCTACTGGATTTTTTGATGCCAAACTCAAAGAAATGGAAAAGACTCTAAAAATAAAGGATTTGGGCATGGGGGAGTATCATATGGAGCCTGTATTGTCACTGATAGCTCTACCTCTATCTCTGTGTTCCTACATGAGACCCTCTGAGAACAAGAAACCTTCTATTGTGTCCCCTCAAGTAGTCTATGATAGTGCCTTTGTATAGGCCACAACACCATTAGAAGACAAGGATGAAACAAAGCCATTACAACTTGGATTTATAAAGAGGACACATTTGAACAAGTCACCCCAACTCGTGATACATAACATGAACCAAATAGCAAAGGCTTCAAGCTCATGAAATGCTTCAGCTATAAAGGGAGTGCCCCTATAGGGGTTAATAATAATGGATTTCTTGAACCAATTGAAGCTACAGGATGACAGACAAAAGACACTACTAGTCTAGGCTTCAAAAAGATCCCGTTCCATTTAGGGATCAATAAATTTGTACCAAAACCAGAATGCCAGCCAACATCTAGGCACATTATTTTATCTAAAAACTCAGAGGTCAATTCGAATGAGGATACCTTTCCTTATCCTATTCCTCTAGATCTTATTGCGCTCTTCACAGAGCCGGATGATTTTGTGCAACATGTTAGACACCTTGAAACTGATAGTGATTCTGATGGCACCGCCTCAGTTACTCCATTGACATATGAGTAGTTAAGGAAAATGAAAATGGCTCACCCTAGCTATCAACAGGAACTGTACATGCTGTCACCTTTCCAAGAACGGTTCAAACATGAACAAGCCATCAATGCTACAAGAGATGAGAATGATTTAGATGGTACAACAAGTATTGATGGGGTTCCTATATCAAGTATTACAGACTCACATGAGTATGAGTTTGATTCTTTGTCTGACACAACTTCTGACAAAGATGTAGACATGGTACATACATTTGAAAACCTTCTCGAAGTAGGTGAAGGGTCTAGTGTTAGGACAACCGAGTGTGATTCCACTAATGTTAACATACCCTCTACTTTTGACGCAAGGACTCAAAGGGAATCGAACACATCTTTGGATGAGATTGCTTTAGGTCTCGACTTGCTTGTTTGTGCTTTTGATGACTATATCGTGAACATACTTGAATCTGTCACTTCCCTTTCACTCCACCATCCCGAGCTGATAAAATGGAACCCTTCCTCTCCATCCAATGAAGTCCTTACGTTCTAGAATGATTACACTCTTTCTTGCTACCTTAGCATTGTCAAACTTGTAACGTCCTCCATTGGTGAAGATAGTGTCAACATGAGTGAGGCCAATATCAAGTATCTCAGTCATAAAATTAAAATAAGAAAAAAGAATAGGCACTCTGATGGTGAAAACCACATCGTGACAGTATCATATCCAAAAAAAGTAAAAACAAAAGACGTATTCAAGGGTGAAAACCTATTTGAGACGCCTGAGGATGGGATACTTGATACGCTTCCAAGTCATTTTTAGGAAAGGTCTTCAGTGCTAATTGAACCAACTCAACCTGTGAACTTGGGCACAAAAGCTACACCTCAAATTATTCATTTGTCACAATCGTTATCCATAGAAGAGAAAGAGGAATTTACTAATTTATTTCAAAGTAATAAAATCAACTTTGCATGGACCTATTTTGATATGCTTGGATTGGATCCTAATCTGATCATGCATCACCTATCTATTGCACTAGGTGTTAAGCCTATTAAACAAAAGCTTCATAAGATGCATCCGCATGTGGCACTATTAGTCAAAGCTAAACTGGAAAAATTGCTTAAAGTTGGCTTCATCAGAGCAATTGACTATGCGGAATGGATTTCCAATATCGTTCCAGTTTCTAAACATGACAAATCTATCAAAGTTTACACAGATTTTTGAGATTTGAACAAAGCTTATCCCAAGGACGATTTCCTGTTACCTAACATTGACATGATTGTAGACATGACAGTGGGCTATGAAATGTACTCACTGATGGATGGTTTCTCTGGCTACAACCAGATCAAAATCATGCTGGAAGACCAAGAGAAGACTACCTTCACATGTGCTTGGGGAACTTTCTATTGGAATGCCATGCCCTTCAGACTTAAAAATGTTGGAGCCACATATCAAAGAGTTGTCACCACTATCTTTCATGACATGATGCATAAGACGATGGAAGATTATGTGGATGATACATTAGCTAAGAGCATGGAACAGATAGTACATCTTGTAGATCTAGGTCCTATACTAGATCGAATGGAAAAATTTAGCCTGAGACTCAATCCAAAAAAGTGTGCCTTCAGCATTACATCTAGCAAGCTACTGGGTTACATCATATCGACAAAAGGCATAGAAGTAGAGCCTAAGAAATTTCAAGCCATCATGGAAATGCCTCTGCCATGCAAAATCAATCAAATGAGAGGACTCCAAGGTCGGTTACAGTCTATCCAGTGCTTCATTGCACAACTGGCACACAAGTCACAACTGTTCACCAATACCCTACATAAAGGAGTGACTTATGAATGGAATGAAGACTGTGACAAAGGGCTCAAATAGATCAAGCAGTATCTTGCTAATCCACCGATACTGATGCCTCTTATTCATGGGAAGCCACTCATTCTCTACGTCTCTACTATAGACACATCATTGGGTGTCTTACTCACTCAAGAAGATCATAACAACAAAGAAAGGGTTATTTATTACATCAGTAGAACTCTAGTCTCTTATGAAATAGACTACTCTGTCATTGAGAAAGCTTGTCTAGCAATGGTATTTTCTCCATAGAAACTGTGGCACTACATACTTGCTCACACTACCCATCTCATTGCTAAGATTGATCCATTAAAATACTTTCTCAGCAAAGCTTCCCTTATAGGTAGATTGGCGAAATGGGTCATGATACTCAGTGAGTTCAAAATTGAGTATGTAGAAAGAAAGGCCATTAAAGGACAAGTGATCATAGACCAATTGGCAGAACCTCTACTCACAGATCATCAACCGTTGAACATTGAGTTTCTAGATGAGTCCATAATGCTTCTCACACATCAAACATGGACTATGTTCTTTGATGGATCATTTACCCAACAGGGGTCAGGCGTCGGGATGTTCGTCACACCACAAACTCTTTACCCAAGGCATATAAGATGTTGTTTCCTTGTACAAATAACATCATCGAGTATGAAGCCATGATCAATGGCATAAAGATAGCCATTGAATGGAGAGTAGATGAACTAAAGGTCTTTGGGGACTCACAACTAGTCATCAATAAGGTCAATGACATTTATCAGACAAAATATGACAAAATGGTACCTTACAAATAGATGGTCGATGACCTAAGAAAGTACTTTCCACATGTCACTTTCCAGAAGATTCCAAGGGTAGACAACAAAGCAACTAATGCCATGGCTACTCTTGTCTCTATGCTATAAATTCCAGAAAATGACTTCCGACATGAATTCCTGGTGGAGATGTTATGCTACCCAGCCTATGACACCCCTGAATCTAGGATGATTTGTTCAATCATTGGACATGATTCATCCTACTACCATCATATCTAATCCTACCTCTGTGACCAGATTGTTCCAGATACTTACACCCAGAATGAGAAACATCACCTAATCAACAGTGCTTCACGGTACATCATCATAGCTAACAACTTGTATAGGTGAGGTCTAGATGGTACCCTCCTTAGGTGTTTAGAACCCAACAAGTCTAAGCATGTGTTACCTAAGGTGCATGAAGGCATATGTGGATCTCATTTGAGTGGCCTGACGCTAGCCTGTAAGCTTATTAGAGTTGGTCACTATTGGCTTGATATGGAGAAGGAAGCTACACAATATGCTAAGGCTTGTAAATAGTGTCAACTTCATGGGAATTTGATTCACGCTCCCACAAAGGAGCTAATTTTGTTCATCACTTTCTGGCCATTTCAACAATGGGCCTTTGATTTGGTGGGTCAGATTCATCCTTCTTCATCAAATGGACACAAGTTCATTATCATTGTTATCTCTATTTGAGCATTAAATATTGTCATTAGTATCAAAGATAATTAGTTGGTTACCTATGCTATATAGTTGGTAAAAGAAAGTACTTCAAGCTACTCATGCTAGTCGGTTAACTACATAAGCCTATACATCGAGTTACCTCAATGCAAAATTGAGAACAAAAGTTATTAGTTCAAACCGAGCACCATAGTAGTTTTACCGAGCATCAGTGTACACCGATACTAGGCGTTAGTAAACACCGAGCAAACTAGACATCAAGCGCTAGTGTAACTACTGAGTAGTATTTATAGTGTTTATCGAGCAATATAGAAAATGACATAGTAATCAATTTTGGCACATCTATCTATGCAGACGGTTACAACAGAATCATAAAACATTTTACCAAGATCAAGGATCATTTATTGTAGATATAATCATTAATTATGATGATGATCTCTATGTAATTGCTAGATCTAGGTTAATTTTGTACTTCGTAGATCTTAGGGTTCATCCTAAGATATTGTAACCTAATTTTGTTAAGTGGCAAAAGTAGTATGCTATATATTTGTCTTTCATGTCATTTTGACATAAGCTTGACAAGGAAGATAAGTTTGGTATGAACAAGCAAAGGAGATCTTGAAGCAGAAGCCAACTTCAAGATATCAGTTATCAAAAAAAGAAGAGTAGAATTCAGAGATATTCAGATTAAGCAGAATCAGACAAGGCTACCGAGCAGTTCAGAGACAATATCTACACATACAAAGGTGATATCTATTCTATACTACATTGATCTTTATCAGACAAGGTTAAGTTGTCAATTGCAGATACATCCTGTTATTTTCTAATCATTGTAGCAGAGTTTGGTAAAATCTCTTAACATATTAGACCCAATAGTCTTTATGTAAATCTCTTAACTGAGTGCACACTCAAGTAGTGTTGTTGAAATCCTATAACTAGGTAGATCTAGCTGATGTAAATTGTTACTCCTAACAGGGTAAGATCACTAGAAGTGATCACAACTTGTAGCCTTAACTAGCATTCTTTATCATCTGCAGTAGTGAAGATTTGTGGGTGTCATCCCCACCATAATTTTTACCTTTTAACAAGGGTTTTTGCATTACCCAAATACTTGTGTTATGTGATTGATTTATTGTTGATTTCATGATATTTTATTTTACAAGTTAATTGAATGAATGATGCATATAATAGATGTAGTGCATAGTTGAGTTTACTACTGTTTGTTGATAAAGTTTTGGGAGTTAAAGTTTTTGAGGGCACTAATTCACCCCTCCCCTCTCAATACCCCTATCTCTCCATTCTGACAATCACTGCTACAGATTATTTCACTAAGTGGGTCGAGGCAATACCTCTGACCATAGCCAATGGAAAATCTGTAGCCATGTTCATATTGAATCACATCATCTGTAGGTATGGTGTACCCTCCTCAATAATCACTGACAACGGGGGAAATTTAAAAAAAAGGATCTAAAAGAGCTTTTCTCTAAGTTCAAAATCACACAGCACTGGTCTTCAATCTATTATCGCCAGGGTAATGGACAGGTAGAAGCATCAAATAAGGTGATCCTTAAGATCATGCACCGCACAGTTCACAAATTTGGATGAGACTGACATCTTCAAATTAATTTGGCTCTATGGGCTTATCGCACAAGCATACGCACACCAACAGGGGCTACACCCTTTGCTTTGGTTTATGGGGTGGATGTTGTGCTACCGATCGAGGTCGAGATTCCTACTCTGCGAGTCTCTCTGAAGGGCCTCATCACTAATGATGATATTAGAATATCTTGGCTACAAGAGCTAGAACTACTATATGAACATCGACAAGTGGTGTTTGATCATCTCCAAGCATATTAGAAATGGATGTCCAAGAGCTACAACAAGAAAGTTAAACCAAGGGACTTCCAAGTGGGTGATCTCATCCTGAGAGAGAACCCTAAGAATCAACAACAAGGGATCCAGAAGGGAAAGTTTGAACCAAATTGGCTTGGTCTGTATATTGTTACTACAACATTTGGGTTTGGCACCTATCAACTCTCTACTACTGAAGGAGAATAGCTCAAAGAGTCGATCAACGCTCTACATCTGAAGTGATTCTACAGCTAAGACATCTTCTGAATGCTCCATGTACATACTCCATTCTAAAAAAATCCTAAAAATTGCAAAATGTCCTGAAAAAAATCTATTATCCTGGTGAAAACCTAGTAAACAGGTGCCTTGATAATACCAAAAAAATAAAAATAAAAATAAAAAAAATTGAAAAATAAAAAAATGTGCCATTGCTGAAAACCTAGCAAATAGGCATCATGGTAGCAAAAGCAATAAATTTCTACCAAGAAGGTGAAAACTTGGTAAACAAGCACCTCTTGTTCTACAATGCTATACCTATCACAACACCGCTTGGCTCTATATAGTTGCTTTCTCACTTTTCCTTCTTTTAATTTGCTAGCTCATGCACTTGCTCTTAGTTACCTTCAAGACTATGCTCGACTCTACATGGATTGAAACTGGTCACACTTGGGGGCACCCTTCCTACTCTAGGGGGCACTGTCTTATCATTTTTGGGGAATCTTCCATGCATTAGTCACCAGTGGTTCTCACTATGTCTGCCTACTGATGCCTAGTTATGGTTGAGATCTCTCTCCTTGAGGATCTCCCTCACATCAGTCACCAATGGTTCTCACTGCATCTATCTATTGATGCCTAGCTAGTACTTCAATTTCTCTCTTTGAGGATCTTCCTTGTATCAGTCACCAATGGTTCTCACTGCGTCTTCCTACTGATACTTAGTGAGCACTATGATCTCTCCTTGAGACTCTCTCTTGTGTTAGTCACCAGTGGTTCTCACTGCATCTGTCTACTATCATCGTCCTATTGAGACTTTTTGCATAGGATGTATACTTTTGATCCGACATCAATCCGCTAAAACTAAAACTGCACTTGAGACTCCTTGAGACATGTTGAGCTTTTCTTTTGTGTGCTTGTCTTTTTGCTTTATCATTCCTCCTTGAGCAACTCAAAGACATCTATCTTGGCTGAGAGATACGAAGACTGGGGGCATGATCTTTTCTTTTCTTTCTATTTGTTGGTTTAGTTCCAATGATCCAATGGATCCATACAAAATGGGTGTCCATTGTGAGGGCCTCTATCTTGTGTTAGATGGCCATGTGTACCTTGAATCCTTTTATATGGAAACTTTGGTGAGGTTGGTTCTTCACCTTGTCTGTTTGAGTGACTTCTTTCTGCTACAAGTGAACTTTCAAATGCTCGTCCTGCGAAGTGAACGTAAGGGTCACTGCGAGCATTCTTAGTATGCTTCTCAATCACTTAGCAAAAGAAGGAACTCTTGTGTGTCTAGTGTGCTTTTATGCAAGCAAAATTCAGGTCATCCTAGCAACTATGCTTTGATGCTTATGTGAACTTGCTAAATCAAAAGGAATAGGTGTTCAGGTCATTTTGGCTTCTTGTGCCTTAATACTTACACCTCATTTTGACAAACCTAAGACTAATGTCATATTCATATTCTCATGATTGCCATGTCAATGAGGGTTGTATGACATCATATGACTGTCCTATAACAAAAGCTCTATGATGAAAATTATCTAATGGGTCCAGCAACCATGTCCTAGGGATTGCATCTAGCTCAAGCTTGCATTTTCATTCTAGACTTGCATGGTGACAATGTTTCCTACTCATTTCATTGTATCCTCTTGGATTGGTATGCTGAGGGTTCTCATCTCACGTCTCGAGTTTGTCATGATTGCACAAGTGTTCGATCCTCACTCTTACTCTTCAAAGAAGGTTCCTTTGAATAGTACCTATCATATGTTGTGATATTCTGCATAAGATGTTAGTACCACACATTGCATACATTACATCCACAAAGTGCATTATCATATATCATTGGCATATATCTACATCTAAATATTCATATACATGTGCATCCATCATAAGCATCAAAACATACATTACATTTATTCATCTACCACCTATCATTGCATTCATACATAACAGAAAACATGTGCATATTCATTTACATATTCATACATGTCATACATTTCACATCTACTCATCTAATCATTTAGGATACATCTCATAAAACATAAAATAGTCCAAGAAATATATGACATGTACAATGATACCAAAAGAATCGAGCTCATATATATATGAATCAAAGTGTCATTATACAAAATGGTGCTACTCAAGCACAGTCTATATCTCAAAAATGGGCTACAATACATAGATGCCTATGCATCAGATACATCATGATCAAATCAAATCAAGGCTCTAATCTAACTCTGGCCATCGCCACCTGGAGGAGGTGGCATGTTTGGCTGAGGTGATGCCTATGGAGGAGGTCCTTGTGGAACCTTTGGTGCCCCAACATACTCTGCAAACCTAGGTACGTTCTCTGCTACATTCAGAACCATGCCAATGTACGTTGCATAATAATACAATGCTTTTGCAACCTCATACTGAGTCTCTATCCGCGCCCTTGCCAACTCCTCCCATAGCTCTCTGATCTCTGATCTCTATTGGCCAAACAAGCATCTTGGATGGTGACCTGTATATGTAGGTCCCCTAGCTACCTCTATGCTAGTCACACCCTCTCTCTACTTCTCCATAATGAATCCTTCAGTTGTGTGACTACATATCCTAGAGGTGGACCCTGTGTGACCTGATCTTGCATATCCTCTTCCCTGCCCTCAACATGTGCCTCTGCATCTAGAGGCTGATGTGGTGCCTCATTAGTCCTCTACCTTATTGATCTCTCCTGAGATCTGCTACTCCCAGCACCAGGATCCATCCTCATCCATCAAGTGGTAATGGCTACCTGTGTCACCCTCTGTCAAGGTACCTACTACTGAGCCTACTCCTGCTATGGTGGAGGTCAAGTTGCCTATTGCTACACCACTTGTGCCACCTACTGACCCATGGCAACTGGATCTGTGAATCTAGGGAATAGATGCATCGTCAAGTACTCTCGATATGATGGCATCGTCCCACCATTTGCTACTACTGCCATATAGTCCCATCAGACTGGTGCTACTCATGTCTCTATCATAAAATAACCTTGATCCAACCTTGCCAGCCAGCCCTTCTTCACCTCATCACCAAAGTGGGTGTATGAACAATACTCCTGTGACACATCTTTAGGCCTGTCGAACTGCCACAGAACCCTTGATAGTGGAAAACACTCAATAATGGTAATAGAGCAATCGATCAATGGTCGAGAACAAAACATGTATTGAAGCTCATGCTTGGCATCATCCCAGACCTCTGTACCTATCCATGGCCACCATACAACTATAACCATGTCATCTAGATGGGACCTCCACTGCTCTGTTCATCGGCCTACCATATCTATAAATGTCTGGCTCTAATGGCTGCTGTGTATCTTGGAAAACTAGCCTACATATAGGGAGATGCTCCTAGGCCCATATCTATAACACAAAGACTCCTGCTGCCATGTTCCAAGCATCTCAATACATGATCTTGTGCATCTCGTGGTACATCTGTGCTAGCATACACTGGCCCCATCCATAATGCATGAGCGACTGCTCTAACATCCTCTACAACATTCGTCCCCAGTCGCACTCAAGTCCATGCTGACCTTTGTCTGACATCAAATAGCAACCCAGGAATGTTGCTAGTACAACCACTAATCTATGCCTCGACCCATAGTCTTTGATGAGATCCTCCCAGGGGATCGCCCGACCCATGACTAACTCATCTTGGAAGATGACTCGGAGTGCTGCAGTGCCTGCTCTTGATTGTATGTCGTACTCCATGCGCGGCCCGTGGAATGGTACTCGGAGAATCCTATATATGTCCTCGGGTGTCACAGTCATCTCGCCCTGTGGTAGATGGAATGTGTTCATTTCTGAATGGAAACACTATACAAGTGCTCCTAGTAGCCCGTGATTTACCTAAATGTTAGGTACATCACACATGTATGATAATCCCAATGCATCTATGTGCGATGTCTCTCTGTCATCCAGCCACCACACAACCTCACTGATTACTGGGTGGTGAGATCAGAACACAATGTCAGGGAAGTCAACCTACAATGCAAGCGACAACACACGATCAGTATCTCAATCATGATGATTTTTCATAGCAAAATAGAACTTGAAATTACACACCTATCCTAAAACTAGCTATCCAATGATCTACTTGGATGATTTTATGCAAATTTTGACTCAACTTTGGTTCTCTGCTGCAGATTCCTGCGCGAGGAAGTAGGTATCTCGTGCGAAATTTCCTAGCCGCGCGAGGCTGCGCACCAGTTTGCGCGAGAGATCTTCCTTACAAAGGGTTTCCCGCATGACTTCTGGGTCCTTTTTGCGTGAGCCTATGGTGAGACCCACATGAGGAAGTCCTCTTTTCGTACTATCTCACGTGAGAATCCTCACCGACCCGCGTGAAGAACCCATTTTCTTGCGTGAGTTCTTGCGAGCAAGGTCCTAACTAGACCTCAAATCCTACCTAAATCCATTGAAATGAGTTACAAAATTGAAATGCAAGCTAAGTTATCGATTACTCATATGTGGGTCATATGTAGGCAGCCAACTATGATGTCGGGAGTGCTCGAACCTATGTGATTTCACTGGAACACCTTGCATTTTCACTTAGAGCTCTCTTTTCTCGCAAAGTCAAAGGTTTCAAATGAATTGAAAATGACCCTTTTGGGCCTTATATAGGCTTTGACCTAATTTTCAAAAGTGCTACGTTTTGTGCAAAAAATTTACCCTTGGCTAAATCAACCGCTCTGAATCCATTTTTGGGATCAAAATCAAAATTTGACATCTCTACATAACTCAAAATTGTGTTTTAAAATTTTTAGGACCGACGTGATCAGACGCTTGTGCAGTCGACCTTCTGATGTCGTATTCTTGACAAAATCACATCTCACCATCATTTTCTCGACTTCTTCATCTTTTTTCTCAAAAGTCACCTCTGGTCAACCATGGTCAAACTTGGTCAAAAGGACCTCAAAATCACTCTAGATCACTTCTGAATCTTCTTGATTCTTCTATAATCTATTTTGAATTCTTCTAGACCTCCTATTTTATCTCCATCTGCAACCTATTGCTGTTAATTGCCTTTATGACGTGTCATCTTTCAATTTCACTCCCAAGGGGGCAAGATGATTGCATCATTGAATGTTATCAAATCAATTCTTGAATCAATATGATCTAAATCAAAGTCCTCATCGCTAGGAGCATCCCATCACTTGGGGCATGTTTAGTTTTTTGTACCTCATAGTCAAAATTGGATGTTCCACGATCTTGAATCACTAGGGGCATCTATGTGCCTTACATCTTGTCATAGTACTACTAGGAATCAAAGCAATCTAACTTAGATCCTTGAGGATCAAGCTTCATTCTGGAGATGGTTCTCAAAATATCTTTAGGTATTTAAGCAATCTAACTCAAATTCCTGGGAATCAAGCTTCGTTTTGGAGATGGTTCTCAAAATCTCTATTATGTATTGGGGTAATCTAACCTCAATCCCTGAAAGTCAAGCTTCATTCTGGAGATGGCTCTCGAAAGCTCTTTTAATCGGTATCTGGGCAATCTAACCTAGGTCTTGGAGGACTAAGCTTCATTCTAGAGATAGTCCTAAAAATCTACATCATCATTTAATCGACGGGTATTGGGGCAATCTAACCCTGACTCCTAAAGATTGAGCCCCGTTCTGAGGACAACCTTACTAAAAGTGGTAATTTGACCGATGTCTTCGCAATCTAACCTAGACTTCGGAGAATCAAACTTCATTCTGGAGATGGTTCTACAATTCGATCTGATCAGTGTCTTGGCAATCTAACCTCGACTTCCGAGGGTTAAGCTTCGTTCTAGAGATAATCCTGAAAACCTCATCAATTGTCACATCAGACTATTCTTTGAATCAATGTGTTGCTCTCACATCAATTTAAAGAGGGGCAAAATGTAATACCCCAAAATTGGCATCTTGCAATCCTAACCAATTTTGTTGCATTTAGTCTCATTCTATCAATTTCTAAATCATCAAAGTCCTATTGTACTAGGCAATTTTGTCTTCTAATTGAATCTACTTGACTTAGTGTCAAATGCAGAAAACTCTAAATCTACATTAATCACATGCTATATTTAATTCTTAAATATTGACTATAATTGGCTAAATAAACCCTATGATCGATTAATTTAATTATAAAGTCCTAGCACTTTAATTAAATTAAATCCACCCTCTTTAGCTAAAATACATAAAAAAGGAATTAAATAATATTTGGTTTTTAAATAAATATCCTCATTTCAATAATTGAATTTAATTATTCAAATAATTGAGAAAATCCATTTATGAGGCAATATTGTATTTATTTAATCAAATATTCTCTCCAAAAATATTCTCTTCAATTTAGAAAAGGAAACTTTGAGTTACCTAGAAATCCAAAAGTGCAATAAATCAATTAACTGCTTTACACACTCAAAAGGCAAATAGTTGTCTGCCTCTCTACGGGAAACTTGCTATTCTGAATTGAACTCTCTTTCAATCTCCACCGTTCATTTGATTCAATCTCGACCATCAATTAAACCCAAGATTCTATAAAAGAACCCTCATTTCTCATTCAAGGGATCCAATTTTTTAGCAACGAAGTGCTATTGCATTACCATCTAAATTCATTTGCACTCGAAGCTTTCATTTTCATTGTTTGTTTGATAATCATTCTAGATTAATATCATGTTTAGCTTAATAATGCACTTGTCTTAATCTAGTTTGCTTTCATTGCTCTTTGATTAATATTCATACTTTAATCATTTCTAGATTACTTGCATACTCATTCTAGAATAAACTGCATCTTGTGTTCAATTAAATCCTTCGTTCTAGCTAGTCTATGGTTGCTGGACTCTTGATTCTGAGAGCAATCCCGAACCCTACCTAGATAGGAGGCAATAGGTAGAATCATGTAGTTAGGCAAGATGAATGATCTCATATTCATTCTTGTCTACAACTAATGAACATGACTATGTTGAAGTGTGAGGCTAAATTAGAGGCCCATATTTAGCTTATACATATACAAGGTGTGGTATACTTGAAACCAGATGCCATTAGTCTTAGATGGGGTATTGCATGCCTGAAACTTGACACTATCACCATCATTATCATCAATCAAACATACTATCAACTTTGACAACAAGATCAAAATGGTTTTTGACTTGCTTGGTTCATCAAGTCTTATCTCTTATCAATTTATCTATGCTCATGTTCCTATGCTACTCCAGGATATCACTGAGTGATGAGAGTAGTTGGAATGGTTTATGGTCCTTTATTTTTGTTTTTGTCTTCCCTTTGCGGGGAGTTTTTCATAAATTTCTAGGACATGTATGTCATATGCTTCAGGATGGATGAAAACATTCCTCGTCTCCAATTGTGTTTGTTTTTACACAAAGGGATAGCATTATCATCCTGACTTTCTATGCTATGGTGTGATGCATCCATTTTGCCATATTAAATATAGCTCTCATGACAAAAGTGCACTTATGAAAGCAAGTTTCATCATTACTAACTCTTCTCAGTCTAAGTTTTGCTTTTTCACTAACATTTCTTCTGTCAATCTCTTACAATCATTTCTCTTTTTGAAATATTCTCCTCGTATCAATTTTCGCCCAATTTTTTAAGGGGGCATCCTACCTCTATTTTTTTGATCCACTAGGGCATAATCTTTTATTTTTCTTTGAACCAACACTCATAATCGCATTGCCTCAAAGAGAGGAAAAATGTGGGCACTCAAAAATCATCCACGATTATGTGCCTCCATTTTTTAACATGTCTTCTATGTCTGATTTTGGTCCCTAATTCACATCTTAATTCTATTGATTTGACCTAGTTAATTACTTTTAAAATAATTTTAAAAATTATTAAAATCCTTCCAAATATTTATTAAAACCATCAGAATCAATTCAATTTTATGTCAATGTCATCATTTTGGCCAATGATCAACTAATTCCCTCTTTAGGGGCAAATAACCCATGGTTTATCCCTGTGTCCTAGTTTGGATAACTAAATTGACTTTATTTATCCCTTTTGTCCTATCTCCCATAATTAATTAATTTTACATTAATTAATTATCTAACATTTTGAATTATGGAGTTTTATAATTCCTAATTCCCTAATTTTTAATTTGGTGGGAATAAATGAGTTTCAAATTAAAAAATCCCCACTCTTCCATTTCCCCCTAATTGTGCTTCCATTTCCTAAAATCTAGCTTCCTAATTGCTTACACTTTCTCTTCCCATTTTGAATTTAGCTACCACTGTTCCCTTCCACTTCTCCCATAATTTGTGCATTGATTTATGCATTCTAAATTATGTAATCAATTTGTCATAATAATGACATTCTTTCATTTTGCCCGACTTGTTGCCATTTTTGTAAATTGGGCTTCAACCTCTATAATTTGAGAGCCATTTCTCAATCAAAACTAACCATCATCTTTTGAATTTTCTCATCATTATTATAGTCATTTTCTTTCATAGTTGAGTGCATTTTGTCAATATAGGAGCTACATCAACCTACTTAGAGAAGCAAGAAAGGACATGAGAGTCTAAGTGAGGGAGTTTATTTATGTTTTGTATATCTTATTTTGACTCTTTCTTAATTGATTTCATGTTTAGGATATGATTGTTTATGCATGCTTTTAGGGGTTGATGGTTGCCTTGGTATGTATGTTTTCCTCTTTTTCTTGTCAAGTACAACCACAACATTGACTTTCTTTATTCTTTCATTCATTTATAGTAGCTCCCAAGGAGTAAGAGTAAAAAGAAAAAAATATTTAATCTCATTTTTGCACGAAAGCTAAATTTTTGGAGTTTGATCTTCCTTGGAATGGTCATTTTCGATTCCCATGTGGCATTGCATGGTCAAGCTATGTATGGGGTAGTTATTTCATGTATTTTCATTTGGGTATTTTGAAGAATGAAGGCGAGTTAGGCATCTAAACCAAGCTACAGTCAAACTCTAGTTCTCCTGAAATTTTAGGGCACATTTTGGCTTTGAAATTGCTTATTTTCTAAGTTGCAATCATTCAAAATCAAAGTTATCATGTAATAGAATTTGTGTGATGTCCCCTTTATGAATAAGATTTAATAATATTTAATAATAATAATAAAATCTAAATAAAATCTAAATTAGAATATAAAAGAATTAAAATAAAATATAAAAGAAATATAAATAATATCTAAATTAGAATATATAAGAATTAAATTTAAACGTAAAAGAATTATAAATAAAATCTAAGTTAATATATAAAAGAATTAAACTAAAATATAATTGAGTTTAATGAGTGGTAAAAAGGCATGAAATGAAAAGATGTGACTCCTTCAAGCATGAGATATAAAAAGAAGAATAGAATCTCATTTGAAGGGGGAGAAAAAAGAGAAGAAAATTGCATACATTAAGAGAGAGTGACATATCAAGAAAGATTAATTAATTGTTGATAAAAGGATGTGTCTCTTCCCAATAAATGCAACAATTTAATATCAAGGATATATAATAAAGATTGTAATCATTCCTAAAAGGATAAAATAGGAGAATAATATATATCTGGATACTCTTTATGAGAGATAAGAATGGAATAATATATTATAATATTATAATAAATATATTTATAGTAAAAATATATATTATGGAGGTGGTTAAGAATATATATTAAGAGATATGCTTAATAAATATAGATATTATAATAATTACAATTTTATGTGTTATATTTTATATGTGAATATATACAAGATATAAGACATTAAAAATATATATCAAATATATGCATTTATAATATAATGCAAATCTATGTTGGCTTAATCTTAAATCTTTCATTAATTCCTTTGGAAGGATAGGTTGTTGTGTATAGGGAGAGACGAGTAAGTCCATCCCAAATTATGGAGGTGGTGTCAAGCGTCCTATGACGGTAAATCCCCATCCTCCATTAGAGATTATGAAAGAAGTAAGGACTTAGTTTAATATAGCATTCATCTTTGTATTAGGGTTAAATTAATAATCTCTTAATCTAACTTAAGTCCAAAATTGCATAGTAATATATAATTGCACATATTAAACATTGTAATTTGACAACCTCCTAGAAAGGGATATTACAATTGGTATTAGATCTTTGATCCTGCCATCCTATGGGGTAATAATAAAACAATAGATGTAAAAAATATTTATATTATGTGTATACTTCATGTATGATTTGTGTTTGCATCTATTCATGTGTATATTTTATATTTTCAAGTATAACCAACATGTGAAATTCTACTTTTGATTGATCTATAATAACTAGAGTGAACCCAAAGATATGAATATACTAGAAAATGTAAGTCAATCTAATATTATTTAGACTACATACTCCTTTGATTATGCATACTCTTGATATGTATAATTATGTTTTCCTCAGAACATAAAAAATTTATTCATGTTTATTCCATGAGGATATTCCTTGTGTTTGTTTTTTTAATGCTTGTTTCATGCCTTGCATGCATAACATGTACTTGTGCTTTATGTGCTTGATGTTTATGAGTATTACTCCATGCCTTACATGTGTTGTGTGTATTTGGGTGTATTGCTTCATATTTTACATGTTTAACATGTATTCATTGTCTTATACTTGACATGTGTACTCCATGCCTTATATTAAAGTTCATGGCTTCATGACCAATATATGATTCACGATTTATGTGTATTCATGTATCTTTGTGCATGATTTATATGTATACATCATACTTTGTATGCTATGTGTGTATTCACATGTGTATTTCATGACTTAATATATTTATGTTTGTACTTCATGTGTATTCACGTAAATGTTTCATAACTTAAATTCATGTCCATTTACTATGTGCATAACTTAAGTGAATTCATGTGTATATTTCATAATTTATGTTATGTGTGTATGCTTTGTGACTAAATAAAATTATGTATATGCTTTATGTGTTGTGTGTATTCACATGTGTGCTTCATGATTTATGTGAATTCATGCTCTATGTGCTTCATTGTATTCATATATATCCTACATGTGCTACATGTATGCTTCATGACTTAATTAAATAAATATGTATGCATTTATGTGTATACTTCTTGACCAATAAATTCATGATAACATCATATCAATATGCCTACTAACTTGAATAGATTCATGCTTTGCATTCTAAGTGCTGAGAATATTTACATGATAAGTAAATTCATGTGTTGTGTGTATACAATTTGAATTCAACAAATTCATGCTTTATGTATTTTTCACATGCATACAAACCATATATATGATTTATGTATTCAGATGTATGATTCATGCTTTACGTGTATGATCCCTATCTTATGTACATTTGTGTATATGATTTATGCCTTGTGTATTCATATGCTTCTTACATTAAGTATATTTGTGTTGATGCTCTATTTTCTATGTGTATTGGTGTATATGAGTCATGCTTTATATATATTTGGGTGAATACTTCATAGTTTACATGTTTGATTCATATATGATGTGTTTGCAACATGGTTACTTAAAGAGTGTATGTGCCTTACTAGTGTATACACTTCATAATTGTTATGTCTCCAAAAAAACTTATTCCATGAATGTTTCATGAGTATCTATATAAGTGTGTCAAGAGAAATATTTTCGTATTTGAAGCAGTAGGATTCATGTTAAGTTATATGTAAATATGATTGATAAGACATTAGTAAAATCGAAAAGACATAAAGATTGTGTAGCATAACAAGGATGGATGATAGGAAGAATGTGTGCAGATGTTCAAAATACCATAGAGTGATGAAGTAAGAACTTGATTCAAGTATAAACATTATCTATAATGTAAAAATAAAGTTGAATTTAAATTAGAAGCTTTCTAAATTACAATTACATTGATTAGTTTTAGAGTTGTACAACAAAAGCCTCTCACATTAAAGGTTTGTAACTTTGTTAAAAAATTGGTATTGCTTGAGGACAAGCAATTTTGGGGAAGGGTGGACTGTGATGTCCCCTTTATGAATAAGATTTAATAATATTTAATAATAACAATAAAATATAAATAATCTCTATATTAGAATATAAAAGAATTAAAATAAAATATAAAAGAAATATAAATAATATCTAAATTATAATATATAAGAATTGAATTTAAATGTAAAAGAATTATAAATAAAATCTAAGTTAATATATAAAAGAATTAAACTAAAATATAATTAAGTTTAATGAGTGGTCAAAAGGCATGAAATGAAAAGATGGGACTCCTTCAAGCATGAGATATAAAAAGAAGAATAGAATCTCATTTGAAAGGGGAGAAAAAAGAGAAGAAATTTGCATACATTAAGAAAGATAAATTAATTGTTGATAAAAGGATGTGTCTTTTCGCAATAAATGCAACAATTTAATATCAAGGATATATAATAAAGACTGTAATCATTCTTAAAAGGATAAAATAGGAGAATAATATATATCTGGATACTTTTTATGAGAGAAATAAGAATGGAACTATATATATAATATTATAATAAATATATTTATAGTAAAACTATATATTATGAAGGTGGTTAAGAATATATATTAAGAGACATGCTTAATAAATATGGATATTATAATAATTACAATTATGTGTTATATTTTATATGTGAATATATACAAGATATAAGACATTAAATATATATATCAAACATATGCATTTATAATATAATGCAAATCTGTGTTGGCTTTATCTTAAATATTTCATTAATTCCTTTGGAAGGATAGGTTGGTGTGTATAGGGAGAGGCGGGTAAATCCATCTCAAATTATGGAGGTGGTGTCAAGTGTCCTATGTCAATAAATCCTCATCCTTTATTAGAGATTATGAAAGAAGTAAGGACTCAATTCAATATAGCATTCATCTTTATATTAGGGGTAAATTAATAATCTCTTAATCTAACTTAAGTCCAAAATTGCATAGTAATATATAATTGCACATATTAAACATTGTAAATAGACAATCTCCTAGAAGGGGACATTACAAATTGTTAGAAGTTGTTTTCAACAATTAAACTTGAGTTATAATTTTATTTCACCCAAAATAGATGCCCAAAAACCCTAGCTACAGGTTTGGAAATTTTGAGTTGTAAATTTTGTATAAATTCTTCTAATATAACATCTATGCACTTTGGTGTTGCCATTGTGGTGTGATACTTAGATGCCATTTTCTTGATTTTGGGGATTTATTTCTAAAAGTAAGAGCCAAAGTGTGTTTTCTTGTGAAATTACTTTATCATTGAATTAGTTGGTATTTGACATGGATGATTTACTTGTGGTGATGATTTGATAAAGCTTGTTTAATTTTTTATGCGCGTACAGATAGATTTGTCTCACATGTGCTCATGGATAGTATGACTTTGTGATTTTGATGAACCTTAAATATCTTTGTTTTGTATAAATCCATATATGATTTCACTTGGATAAAGTAAGTTGTGGATTCCTAATTTATTTTATTCCAAGTTTTGTTTGAAAACCAGTGTTATCATGTCTTATGCAAGTTGAAATTATTTGTGGTGGATGTCCTTTAGATTTACTTTTAGTAACTTGCTTCAAAATCTCCCGTTACCTTAAATCTTTTGTATTTTTTGACAATATCAGTGGTTAGAAAATAAGTGATATAATATAATTTAACTTAGAACTTTCATTTCATACAAGTCTTAGTTTTCCATATATTTGAAAAAAGGGAGTTGTGAAATTGGTAATTTTTAATTTTCAAGCTTTCGAACCAATAAATGCCTCCTTGTGAAAACAAATTATCTTCAATTGATCTTCAGTGCAATCGTGAGTTGATCATAGAGAACCTTGGGGGTGATCTCATCACTCTTTCAAGAGAGGGATTTGCATTCTTATCCCTATTGTTGCACCGTGCAAACACAACGGTCAAAATAAATGGCTCTAAAAGGAGGGCCAACAACTAAAAGGTTGGAAAATATCATTTATTTCTCACCTAAGAGGTACGCAAGGGTCCTTAGGTCATCTCCTGACAAAGGTGGGTTCCTAGAACTTGCCTTTCATCGAAAGACCCAAAAAGACAAGTGTAAAAATAAGGCAAATACCATTGATTCTCAAGTCAGGATTTAAATACAACAAGCTCAATAATTGCAATTTTCTAATCCAGTTGTTGTTTCTATATTGCGTATAAATCAAAATATGCCTCCACCTTTTCAAATGTCATTTTTTTCTAATGCACAAAAATTTCCTTTGAATCTGGCCCAACCTTTGCATGACTTACCAAAGAATCCTGAGATTTTGTTTTCAAAAATTCATATATGGCGAGTCTAAAACAACAAAAGAGCATATCTATGCATTCAAGGAAATTTATAATCGATGTGGTATTGCTCATCAAGACAGGGTTTACTGCCTATTCCCTTACACACTTCAAGAATTTTCATACAATTGGTATCTTAATTTATCCCTGGGATCCATCACCACATGGCCAAAGTTTGAGACCAAATTGAATCACTTTAAAGTTTATGTGGATCCCACAAGTTTGCACCACTAATTCATTTCATGTAGGAAAGAACCAAATGAGCCTCAAGTGATGTTCAACCATCGTTTCAACAAAATGCATCAAAATTTACAAGCTCCCTACCTCATGAATGCTGATGTGGTAACTCAGGTGTATCTTTGAGCCTTAGACCCATTGACTTCAATTTTCCTAAGAAGCCTCCCACCTTAGAACATCGACACACTAGAAAAGGTGTCTAACAAAGTAATTATTCTCACACAACAAATAGATCCTCAAGCTATGGGGAATTTTAGGACTTTACCATCATTTTTTAACCTCGTTGTAATAAAACCATTCTCGTGGATCAATCATGCATTGAAAAATCACACTCCATTGTTGAACCCAATTCAAATTTCTCCTACTACACCTCAAATTCTAAAAATAACCTACCTTGGGTATGAAGTTCATAAGGCTACCTACTTTGAATAGAAAACATTACCTCTTAGTGAGCTTGATAATCACCTCACATCTAAACTTGAGTCTATGAAGAAAAATCTTTTGTAGGTGACCAGTGATCTTACTAGGTTAACGTTGAACCCACCTCAAGCTCAAAATATGCATCCTCATCAACCTATTTCTTCAAATTCTTATCTATAGAATTCAAATCAGAATTATAATTATTATAACAATAATAATTCCCTAAAAAGGGATTTGGAAAGAAAAGGCCAAATCATCCTTGGAATACTCACCCAAATAATGGTAGTATACCTTCTGATAATGCAAATGTATTTGAATGTGTTGACGCTAATTTTGTAGGATTTGTAGGTGGATTCTTGAATGATGATACTTATAATGGGGAGGTATGCAATGATACGCCATATGCTTCTCAAAAATCACACACATAGTTCAATGCTATGGTGTTTGATTCTTATGTGCCCGAGTCTAGAGAATATGCGAATGAGGTGCCTCAAGAGGATGAATTTGTGTTTCCATTCTAGAGAGAAAATGAATCTAAATATTTAGAGTTCCATGCTTTTCAAAATAATAATCATAACAATTATAATCTAAGAATTAGGAAGGAACCTCTCACAGATGGAATCCCTCTAGGGTTGCAACCAACTCCACCTAATTAGTAGTAGTCTGACACCACCTAAGGGGCCAAATACTATTGCGTCACCTTCTGTGCATTCACCAATAGCACCCAAAAGTTTCAGATATTCCTCAAAGAAGTATAGTGTAGTGGAAGAGTTGAAAAGGACTAAAGAACACATTTCCACATATGACATGTTGGAAATTTATCCCTCACAAAGATAAGTGTTGTTAAAATCTCTTGATCATTCATGACATAATCCTCCAATTAGTGGAACCCATGCTCATACATCAAATGTACATACAACTAAAGTGTTGCCCACTATGTTCAAGGATAGGATAGAGGTACCCTCATTTTTGTTAAGTTTATGAATCTACAATAAGAAATTACACAACTTCTTGATAGATTCAGGGTCCTCCTGCAATGTTATGTCACTCTTCATATGCCACAAATTAGCTAGAAGAAAACACATGGCCAACTTCGAGAGGAAAACCCATGAGCATGTAATGCCCACTATAGATTTATTTGACGATATTCAATAAAAAGTTAGATTCCATTCTCAAAGATCCATAAAACAATGTTAACACATAAATCATCCACTACAATCCACGAGCCACCAAAAATCTACAATTCTTTTTAATAAATTCCCACAAGTTTTCTAGATCAAGAAACCCACATCGAATAATAGAAAGAACTAAAACATAATGATTGTTCACATATATGCACATACAACCAGCATGCAAGTTCATGCAAGTATATGCAACTCACATACATGCACATGCAAACACCATGGAAACCTTTGGAGCTTTGATGCCAAATATTGATAAATTGCTATAAATTTATCTAATCTCTAATCCAATAAAAGTATTGATGAAATTAAATGCTTAGACTACACCAAATAAAAATATGTAAATGTATGAAAATCTGAAAGTTAGTTATCTTAACATGGAAAACCATGGAGATATTCATCTTCATTGTTATACTAAAAACCACCACAATAACATACTCAATAACCTTTCTTAGATGAACATAAAACATCATGGAAATGAACATTACTTCACTATAAGATAACAACGATAAAGAAGCACAAATCAATAACATAATAAGAACATCTAACACACCATATGATTTATGTGGAGAAACTCTTTCAAGGAAAAAATCCACCAAGATGAGAGCTATATGCTTGTATTATCTCCACAATTAAAGATTAGCTACAATATTTCCTTTCTTCTCTTCTTCAACCTTCAATCGAACAATATATGTGTACAAAAATGAACTCCCATATTGTCTTCATCTCAAGTCCTTAATATATAGGATTATGTAGGCCAACAATACCACTATAGAACATTACCATGGGTCAAAGAAAGGTTCCAAAATATCATGGTAAAAACTCATACAACCCAATATTTTAGAATCACACATACAACTCAATATAACGACTTAGTTGTTATAGTTGTCATGAGGCATCTCACCAAACTAAACCAATATAGTAGTCATTTTTCATAAATGCACTCATAGTGACTCATGATAGCTTATAATGTCTAACATAACTATCATACATGCACTTACAACACCTTACATGTGTCCAACAACATGAAAATAAAAGATTTCAAATGAGATGCCTAGTTATTTTCTCCTTTTTGCAAAATCCAAATGGTAATTGTAACTCCATTTTTACATGAGCTCTTTTATCACTATTGATGAAGTAATTTAATCCCTTGAAGGTAAATTAAAATTAACATTAGGAGAACAAATAGTTAAAGGATTTGCAAGGTTGATGTCACCTAAATCCTAACATTATTTTCAGATATGCCAATCTAAACCCTAATTAAAATATTTTGACATGTAAGCATATAAACAAAAAATAAGATTTCAAATTAGAAAATACATACTAGAAAAAAAAATGCCACCAAAATGAGAGGTTTATGCTTGTATTATCTTCATAATTAGAGGCTACATACAATCTTTCCTTTCTTCTCCTCTTCAACTATCAATCCAACAATATCTATGTATAAAAATTAACTCTCATATTGTCTCTGTCTCAAGCCCTCAATATATGGACTTATGGAGGCCCAAAATGCCACTATAAAACATCACCATGGGTCTAAACAAGGTTCTAAAACACCCTAGTAAAAATATATACAACTCCTCATCGTAGAATACAACATGTAGCCCAAAATAACCACTTACAGATGCTCTTATAGTTGTCATAAGGCATCTCACCAAACTAAACCAATATAGTAGTTACTTGTCATAAATATGCACTCACAATGACTTATGATAACATATTACATCTATCATAACTGTCATACATGCCCTTACAACACATTACACATGTCTAACAACTTGAAAATAGAAGATTCCAAATTGGACACCTAGCTATTTTGCCTTTTTCTCCAAATCTAAATGGTAATTGTAACTTCATTTTTTTGTGTGCTCTTTTACCATTGTTGGTGAAATAATTTCATCCCTTAAGGGTAAATTACAAATAACATTAGTAGAAAAAATAATTAAAGGATTTACAAGGTTGATGTCACCTACATCCACACATCATTTTTAGATATGCTAATCTAAACCCCAATTTAAATATTTTGACATGTAAGCCAATAAACAACAAATAAGATTTCAAATTAGAGATTACATATAGAAAAAAACTCCACCAAGATAAGACATCTATGCTTGTATTATCTTCATAATTAGAGATTACATACAATTTTTTCTTTCTTCTCCTCTCCAACCTTTAATCCAACAATATTTGTGAGTAAAAAATGAGCTCCCATATTGTCTCCCTCTCAAACACTCAATACATAAACTTATGGAGGCCCAAAATACCACCATATAACATTATCATGGGTCAAAAAAATGTTCTTAAATACCATGGTAAAAATCCATAGGATCCATTATCTTTAGAATCACACATATAACCCAAATTAACTACTTAGATATGCTCTTATAGTTGTCATAAGACATCTCACCAAACTGAACCAATATAGTAGTCATTGCCATAAATTCACTCATAGTGACTTAAGATAACTTATGACATCTACAATAACTATCATACATGCACTTACAACATCTTACATGTATCCAACGACTTGAAAATAAAAGATTACAAATGGAACACCTAGCTATGTTGTCCTTTTCCCAAAATCGAAATGATAGTTGTAACTCCATTTTTACAAGAGCTCTTTTACCAGTGTTGGTGAAACAATTTCATCTCTTAAGAATAAATTACAAATACTATTAGGAGAACAAATAATTAAAAGATTTTCAAGATTGATGTCACCTAAATCTTAACAGTGTCTTGGGATATATCGATCTAAACATTTTGATGTATAAATTGATATAAAAAAATAAGTTTTCAAATTAAAATAACTTATAATAAGCAATAATTAAAATCTAGATAAAATGATAATCCAAATACTTTATCTAGAGAACAAAATTATATTAACAATCATATCTAATATATAAAATATTTTTCAACAAGGGTTGCGCGCAGCTAGAGTCCCTGCCTAAGGTGGGGCTACGGGAGGATGTGTGGGAGGATGCGTGTGTTGTCAACATTCTTGTGGGATTTGTTTGAGATGACAGAAGAGATGCCTTTTAACCTAGGCATCTAAGATGAAAGTTAAAGCATTGGTATCTCAACTAAAAGCTACCTGTGGAAAATAAGTCACCATAATAAATTGTAGAGTGAAAGCCACCATTGTACATGCTAAATGTAGGACTAGGGAGGAATTTGTATTCATATAGACAATTTCATTGCATACGTGTGGATTGGAATAGTTTTGACTTTTGAGGAGTCCAAAGGAATTGTAAGTTGCTGGTACCCAAGAAATATATTTGATGGAAAAGAGTGACAATGAGAGATCTCTATATTACAAAGCCTAGTGCATTTTTATGAGCTTTAATTTAGTTTAAAATCATAGCACTAAAAAGGATAACTATGAAGAGCAAAGGAGCAAGTGTTGATCTAATGCCAAGGCTGGTGGATGGTCATTTCAAAACCCCATTTAATGGCAACAACCTGCTCTATGTCAGCTATTATGTTCTTCAAACATGTGCCTATTGAGACCTTGTGCAAGAAAATGAATTTAGAGCATAGAAACATAATATAACTTATATTAGATTAATGCAACAATAATGATATTATTAATCATAAATGCAGATTACAAAAGCAGACGAGAACATAACTCAAAATGAAATTAACTGTCATGTCTTTTTAAGTCATAAGAGAGATCCATTTGTGCTCTAGTAGGAGTAATAATCTTTAAATACAAGATGCAAGCATAACAAACAAACTACACTCTATATTCTCTTGAAGAATAATTGCCTAGTTACTAGGAGAAGCAAGTGTACTTGTTTTGGCATTGATATTGAGGAGATACCATTATTTAAATAGTTTGTACGAGACTTTGTTTCATTAATTATTATTATATTGAACATATCACAGTTCGAATATCTCTGACTCAAAAATCAGATCAAATGTTATAACTGGGTAGGCAAAAACACTCTTGTCAATCTTCACTTGTTCGTAATGGAAGTGAATCTATTCTCTGACAATTCCTACAAAAAGAATGAGTATTGCATTAATGCAATTCTTCCTGAAGTTTGTGTCTTACAAATTCTATTACTCTTATGACACATAAGGTTAAGTTTTTCGAAGCCCTTGTAACCAAACAACTTAGATTATAAAAATTGGAAGGAGATTTCAATTTCATGAATCACCTCAAAATGTGGGAGCATATCAAATTTGAGATAAACACAAATAGAAGAGCAATAAATGTAGCTACAATGAAAAATATTGGATAATGAGGCATTGCTAGATCATGCAATGATATACTGGCTGCATACAGAAAGAGGATCTCAAAACTTGAAACATGAAAAAATATATACATTGTTCAAGGTTTTGCAAAGCATCCAAGATAGGGAAATTGGACCATAGAAACCATACAGAGTGATCCTAATTTTTTAGCTCTCAAGCCCTAAAATTGCAATGTTCTATGCTTTGTAACCTGTTTTATTATTTAAAACCATTTGCTTCCTCGCATAAATGAATTCTTCTTCAACAAAGCCTCGAAATATTCAAATTATTTGAGTTACTTAGCGTGTTGAGGAACCTATACCGAGAGTAGACTGAATAAAAATAATAGAGTTGAGTGACAGAAACAACTGTTGAACCTGGGATTAATCCAACATACGAGCAAGGGGTAGCCTATTTCACATACCAAATAAGTATACAATACTTACCTATTTGTCAGACACTTCAGATTTGTATACCCTAATTGGAAGGTACCTCTTGATTTTGCCTTGCGCTTGGCCTGCTCTATTACTTGTATCCTTTTTAGGTTGTAGAGAATTTGAGACGACCATTCGAATGACTACTAAAAACTCTATTTAGCATTAAAGAAATGTTGAATCAATGCAAATTATTTGAATGTATGTTCAAAACTCTAGTTCTCAGGAGAGGAGATGTGATTGACGGTAGCAGCTCAAACGGTCTTTGATATGAGTGGCCATGGAAATGCTGATAAAAAAGATGGGTAAAAAATTAACATGCAAAAGAATGCATAGAAGCGTACGCGTGGAAGCATATGGCTATGGGATTCAAGCATTAAATTGATATGCAAAAGGTGTGTCAATAACCCATGCATGATGCCAACGAAATCTCTGAGTGATGCCAGCTAAATAGTTAAAAAATGAGCAATGCATAAACATTTTCCCTAATATTTCCATAGAAAAAAGAAAAGACTACCGGGATAAATAGCACTAGCTAATAGAAAAAAAGAAATTACATTTTTGACATCAGATTAATTCTGAGATTCTTCAAAGACTATAGTTTTAGACATGGTGCACAGTTTTCAAGGAGCAAACTAATGCCAAAAAGACTATTGAAAACTTTAGTCTCTTGCCTTGACAAGGACTAATAATAACAAGGTTGCAAAGCAACTAAGTACCTGTCAAAATTTTGGTGTAGTTGAAAAATGTAGAAATATGTAATGTTAATATTTATCACAAATATAATTATTTGTCTTCAATTAAATTATTTTAATATTTTATTCATTGTTATTTTTACATTGTAAATCAACTATGCATAATAGAATTGACATTGTCATATTTGTATAAATTTTTATAAATATGATTTTTAATTTAATATATATAATTAATATTATTTTACTATACATAATTCACAATTAATAATAAATAATTTTATATAAAATAATAATAAATTAATAAGTATAAATAATATTCATATATTACAAATAACTTGATATTAATAATTATTATTTTATTCTATTTTTTTAAAAAAAAGTTTACAAAGATAAAAATATATTAAATATTAGAATAATAAATTTTCATTTAGACAAAGTGCACAAATTTTATATTTAAAATATTATATTATTTTTTTATCTCATAAAATATGTGTATTTTTTTATAAATATATAAAATAAAAAATATAGTATAAATATATAATTAATACAATATAAAAACAATAGTTTATATAAAAAATATATGTAATGTAATATATAGTATTATAATATATATTATAAAACTTTTATCATAAATATTATAAATTATATAAAACAAAAAATTATAGTACAAAAATTTATGAAATATAATTGGTAAAATGTAACAATAATTTTTTTCTAATAATTTAAGTAAAAAAATTGTATTTAAATTTTGATAAAGTTAAATTATTATAATAGTCTTTCATTATAGTTGTTAATAAATATTTGTGTTGGATGTAATTACAAGACCTTTTTAATTTATTATATTATATGCTTATCTTAAATAAATTTATGAAAATTTTCAATATAAGAACTAATAATATTATTTGACTAAAATTGTCCATATTGAACTTTGCAATTTAAACAAATATTTCCGAGAAATCCGTCCTTATCGCTCAAAGTTTTTCAACCAATAGAATGAATGAAAAATACTTCTAGAAATTAGAAAAGTTAAATATCTTGTAATTTACTTTATCAAATATTAAGATATAATATTATTTGAAAAATAGTGAATTTTGATTAGTTGAGATTTACTAGTTTAATCACTAGTTAAAGATGTGTCGATGCCTATAGTTCTATAGCCTATGGCATAAACTAATAATAAATTTTAGAATATCTAAATCTTAGGACGAAAATAAATAATTTGACATGAGAGCTAATGTTTGTGACAAATTTCCGAAAAAAGGGCTCTTATCGCTCAATTTCTTTAAACCAATGAAATCGAAAGATAAATAATTTTATAAATTGAAAAAGTTAAATATTATGCATTTTATTTTATCAAATATTAGAATTTGACATAACAAAAAGAAATAATGAAATTTGATTGGTTGGAATTTACTAGTTTAATCATTAGTTAAAAACAGGTCGATGCCTATAGTTCTACTGCGTGACAAGAAACTAAAAACCACAAAGATATTTTTAAAATTCCACACTTAAATGACCCAAATCAAATACCACACGAACATATTATCTAAAAGCAAAACTAAAATAAACCTGTTAATATAAAATATACTCCTCCCCGCCCTCATTGGAGGGTTATTTAGCCTTTGCGGACGTTAAAAATTCTTCTTCTTCTAGCTTGATAAAATTTAGTTGGTTTTCAGACGGTACTAATAAAAAGTAAAAGGTTTGAAAATTCGTAGTAAAGAGAAACCCGTTGCTCCAGGACTATGTTTTGTGGGTATTTATTCATTTCAATTTTCTCTGCTGCTTGAGCGCTCGGTAAATTCTACTACAATGGCTCAAGAAATCAAAGACAAAAAGAATGAAGAAGATCTGGTATTCATTTGCTTAGTTTTTGTGGTAATTAATACACTCAGAGCTAGGGATAGGGTTTTGATTCATTTTCTTTTTGTGCTCTCTGTCGAAATAGTCGGAAGAAGATTTGGCGTTGAAACATCAGTCAGAACTGGCTGTCGAAAGAGATCAGAAGACGGCTCCCGAGAGTACGAGGTACGGTTCTCTTGTTTTTGCTTTTTAATTTTTTCGACCGTTATGTTGAAGTTAAATCACGTTTGCAGACTGTCAATATTTTTCTTTCCTTTCCTTCAATATGCTAAAGGGTACTTCCCCTCGCTAAAATAAAAATAAGTATTCTGTAGCCGAGAGAAAATCCAATAGATTGAGATGAATTAAGGAACGTCAATTCGTCCTTTATGTTAGAAGCCTTTGGTGGAGAGGGCATGTTCTTTTAGGTTAGAACTTAGGTTACCGTAGCAACAAGTGTAGACGCATTACCCTCAGACCACAACCTCTTGGGATAGTCAGTAGCAATTATTGCTTTACAAAGGTTCTATTGAGCTTCGGAATCCCTATTTCCTAATTATGTTGCACTGCAGTCTAAACTTTAAGTATTATAAACTGGCTAGGAGGCTGCAATTATTTTCAATCTATGTTCTGTCATGCACCCTTTTGCTATGTCAGTGACAAGCAAAAGGGATGGCAAAAGTATAGGATTGGTTTCTGAAGGGATAGGACAAGGGGAACGGGAACAGTAGACCCTAGGGGCGTGGATGTGACCCTGCGGAGCACATATTTCAGTACAGTTTGTATTTTGAATTCCCAGTTTGAACTTATTGCAGAGTCATGGATACATTGATACAGTTCAAGTAATGAATTTCGCAATATTTCATAATATGCCAATAGATTTTGCAATATGGAGCAATGCTGATCTTCAAGGATGTTGAAAATGCTTTAGAAAACAAAATGACGACCAATAACACTTCTGAAAGACAAATGATAATTGATAAAATGCCAGAGCTGTGCTGGTTCTGGTCATCAGAACTGAATTTTCCATAACTAAGATAATCTGTTCGAAGGCAACAGATGCTATAGTCAAATATAGGAATTGGATTACAGATCAAAATGCCAGAAACATTCAAAATGTGAATATGCATTACAGTTGAAAGCAAATAAAGGCACACTTTTTTTTTTCTGGCAGGAGGGAAACCCATTGTGATACATTGTTAATGTTGGGCAGCTATGCGGACCAGATTTTTATACGATTCTCTAAACAATTTAACAAATATTCCAACTCTGATTGATTATAAAAAATAATTTCTCAGAGTTGAATTCTATGTGGCCTTGGTAGGAGTATGTGGTATTGAGAATTGCAGTATTTTATCAACTGAGTTCTTTCAAGACATTTTCTATCAGATATGCCTGGCAGCCTGATACTATCAAGTCCGGCAAAGTAATATAATGATGAGCTGTTGGCGATTTTACAATGTTAAAGCTCTCAATATGTTGATAGGTCAATTGACATGTATATACCCCATTAAGAATTGTGGGAGATAATTGCTTTTGTGAGTTTATGCACCGAGATATTTGAAATCATTCATTAATCTTGGAGACTAAAAGATCTTGAGTAATTAATTACTAAGCAGTGTTTTGTCTATGGCATTGTTGGTCTGAATTTTAAATTGCATAAGGAAAACGTGCTCCTTCTTGTGTGTATTTATCACAAAGAGATCTATTTTGAATGTTACTTTGTGAATTACCATTTTTTTCTTATTGGAAAAAAAGAGGGAATTTCATTCTTTACTTATATTTGCTGGTAATGCCAGTGTCTGGACCATGAAAATGTTAGTTTTAGGCTCGTTTTACCACGGGCATAATCATTGCTCTCCCAACCAAAGATGAACATCTATCGTCTCCCCGGAGCATCCTGAAATATATTCATCTGCACATATATTTTGTTCAAAATTGTTGTGTGAATGAGATCACCCGTTCATAATATATATTGAAGAGGTGTGCTCTTACCGGACACCTCTCTTAATATATATTAATATAATTATATTAATATAATATAATATGGTAATTATTATATTATATTAATATAATATAATAATTATATAAAATGATTATAATTATATTATCACATAATAATATAATTATATCATCTCATAATAATAATATAAACATAATCACAACCTTTGTGATATCTATGTCAGCCTGTGGATTCCGACCACAGCTACAATAAAATCAACAGAAAAGATAGCTGTTGAGAATTTTATTGAAAATATTATATTCATAAGTATGAATTTATAGATATTGTGATTTCCTTAGGAGGTATTGCATGTATAGACACTATAAGAGCATGCGTCAAGAATTACATTAACTCCTTTCCCAACAAAAGATAGCTCGAATGATAGGGCATGATCACTTCCCTATGGTATGACCATATTATCGTAATGCTTACACAACAATGACAGGTCAAAGGGTTTTTCAGTTACACAGATTAAATATGAGAAGAAATGACAAAAAAACATGAAAAATTAGAAACTATGTAGTAATAATAAAATAGCAACAAAAAGATTGATATTCATGCCAATTATGGTTCATGGACATCAAAATAAAACAAAGAATATGTATTCGGAATGAAAATGATAACAGCTATATTAATTTTTTTGGCAAATAGGTCAAAATTTTCAATACCATTGAACACTACTTTACCCCTATTTTATTTTTTTTGAAATTTCAATATCATTATCAATGTTTTGTTTTGTAGAAGTTAAAGAGTGTCAAGCTAAACACGATGTACATAACGAAACAACAAACTAAAAAGCTATAGTTATGAAGCCAAAGTTCTTGTAAGTTTGTTATTGTGCAATCCTTATAATTCTACCAATTCTTCATCAAATGTGAATTTCCTCATTTGAGAAAAAGAGTCTATCATATTGGGCATTCCATTACCGGGTTACCCTATTAAGATGAATTTGACAAACCTCATTGAGGTTACTTGATAAATAGGGTTTCAATGGAATAAAAGAGAAATTAAAATTTTTGATTTCATAAATTTCAAACTGGTTAAAGACATCAAAATTTAGGATTGGTGACCAAGTTATAACTACTAACCTCATAATCTTGTAATGTAGAATGGTGTATATGGTGGAAGGAAACCATATTTTTTATCTCCATCTAGCTCAACTAGTTGAGTTTCGTGGAGTTTATATGTTCAATCAAACTCCAAAGAGCATGCATTATAGAGTTAGTGAGTGCCATTGCCAAAGAAATTCTACTATTGACCATTAACCTGTTGGTATGAATGTGGTTTTGTCCTATTCACATGGCTTAAGTTTACTTAGGCCTAGGTGACATTTTAGATTTTCTTATAATGGGGCCATATCTTACTATTAGATTTTAGTCACTTAGCATTTAATATTGTGCATAGTGCATTAAGGTGCTTGTACATTGTAACCATCACATGGATTGCATCTCACTTATCAATCATGTAGATCATATCTCAATTTCATTATGTACTCATTGGTGAGATAGCATCTCCGTGTTGCTTCTCTTTGAGTTGTGAAGGTTATTTGGTTTGCGGGATGCTATTCTTGGGTGACACCAACATGGTATCATAGCCAACAACCTTGCCTTGCATTCCTTGCTGAGAATTTTTGCCAGTATTCATTTTTGAGGGCTTAGGAGATTTCTCTGCAGGCAGATACATGATTTTCCTGCTTTTTTAGCGCCATTTCATTTGGCACACAAAGCACCAATTGCTTTGGCAGGGCATGTTTGTAGTTCGCGAGGCTCATGTTTTTGTTTGCGCAGAGGCTTCATTGCCCAATCAACGTTTACTTTTGGATCGTGTGCACTTTGGTTTTATTTGCTGCGTTTTGGTTATGGTTGGCTTGGCTTATACTGGTATCTTCGTTATTCTGTGATAGTTGGCTTATTGGCAGTGGCAACTACTTTTCCTTGCACAAAGTTGGCCTGTGGTTGTCTTCCTTTCCATTCCCATTTTTGGTTTGATGACACTGTGAAGTTTTTTGGCATGGGGGCATATTGCCATGCCAATCGCTTCCAGTCCTCATTCCCTCATGGGCTTCATCTCTTAGTCACCATGCTTCTTCATGTAGGCTTGACTTTGATGACTTATACTTTTTTTGTCATGGGCTCATCATTGTAGTGGATTAGTGTTCGCTTATCGAGGGGTTTCAGACCTCTCTTTTGCACTATCCTCCAATCCATTACTTGGGGTTTACCTCAGTTTGGATAAGTGTTTATTGTCTTGAGCCGTGGGTGAATTCTATTGGCATGCCATGACTTCTCTGTTTGCAAGGCCCGTGCCTTGTCTTGAAGCACTCCTAGCCGTTTTGACCTAAGATCGAAGGCTCGATTGGAGGTAAATCATGGTGGTTTGTTTTGTGTGGGCTAGGGGGAGGGCATTTCTAGCCTTCACTAGTGTTTATTTCCTTGATTCCCTTAGCTCTTTTTTTGCATAGACCCATTGATCATACTCCTTTTTTGGTGTTAGGTCCTCCTTGGCATTTGCCCACGGGTTCAAAAACCCTAATTCACCTCTGAAAACCACTTGGCGTGGGGCCCTTGCATTTGCGGTGTGGTTATTGCTGACTTTTTTATTGCAAAATTTGGATGTATTGTTACCACCATTAAGTTTTTTCTAACATACCCAAAAAACCTCTTTGCATTTTCTTTTAATCTTTTAGGGTGGTTCTGATTTATAAAGTAAAAAAATAAGATTTTAAGACCTTTCTTAGCACCTTTCATTGCCATTGAGTGATTGAAACAGGAAAGCCCAAACATTAGCTGATAAGGTAAATTGAATATTATGTTTCATGGTGTTTTAATATTTTAGAATGACTTTCATCTTATGCTTCCAAGTAGCATGTAGCTCACATATGACTTGTATATGTTTGAACATTTTCAAGTTTTTTAGAATTAAATCATACCTAGATAAATTTTAGGTGTATCATTTTTGTGTGACATTTCGACTATCCCTCCAGATTCGGGGATGTATATAAGTTTTATCAAGTTCTTTCATATTTCCTTGTAGGGTTTCCAAAAACCTGTTGTGACATGTAAGAGTTTATTTTTCAAATCCACTTGTCATCTATACTTTAGTAGCTTTTGATTATATACACCAAACTATCAATTAATTTTTTTTTGTATTGGGGGCCTTCTTATCATTTCTACATGCTCTAGTTTCTGGGAATGCTTTCATATTAACAAGTTAAAAACAAGATATATTATAGATAAAGCATTTGCTATGACTGTGGGATGCAGAGACAGCAAGAGACATAGTAATGAGTTAGTCCATATGCATAAAATATAATTATTCCAGCAAGAAAGAGATGAGTATAAGACTGTGAACACTTGAGGGTATAAACACAATAATGATCACAATAATAAAATTGGGATGTGTGAAATCTTGATAAAATTGGAAACCCAGAAAAATGTAGCAGTTTGTGTGGTCTTTAGAGGCCCTTGCATTCTAATAAAAGAAAGTCCAACAATGGACTCAACACTAGGAGAAGACCTAGAACTATTCCTGACATGAATCAGATGCAGGGTAAGATTGTTAACGTTAATAATTAGAAAATGTTGTAAATAATAAATACCTTAACAGCAAACCATTTTTACAGCCATGAGACATTAATGGAAATTGAGACTATGAAATTTAATGTTGATGAAATCAGATGCGATCAACTGGAATGTGGAACTTGGATGAAACAAAAGACAAACTTGATTTTTTAAAATGCTTTCGATGCAATGGTGAGTTTGGATTTGCTTCATAAATCTGCCAAATACACTTGCAATACAAGGCAATGAAGAGGAACCCTCTAGAATTGGCATTTTATCATTGCTTTAATTCTCTAGATTATTCAATGGTGCAAGAGAAGTGTATATTCAATGTTTCAAAAAAATACAAGATTTGCAATTCTAGATGTTAGGAGACACTAGCCAAAGGCTCTCAACTACTTTGATACCATGTAAGATTTAGCTATAAATATTAAAGATAGCCACCCAAGATCAATAAGGCTCAATAGGAAGCACAAAAAGCGTAGAAGATCAATATAATAAAATAAACTAGAAGGATGCATTAGAATGGATTACATGCAAGAGTACATGAGGTGGGTACATATAGGCTACACCACTAAAAGGTGTGAATGTACTATCGATGTGGAGTAAAAGAGATGTCACGTGTGTAGTACAACTCTGCCAGTCAAGGAAAGTACAAGTCATAAGTGCAGATACAACCTACTTAAGCAAGCTTAGCCTATCTTAGGTACAAATTAGCAATAAAAGTAATTAGAAAACAATGCTCCAACAAGTAGTTATAGCTTCTTTGTATAGGAGATTGTTTCATCAAGCAAGGTCTCTTGAAAAATTGCTCTCTTTTCTCCCTTTTAGGGGGGTATTTTTCCTATGAGTCTTCTCCCTTTTATCTACGTTTTGAGAGAACATCTTGTGTATGGAGGTATCTAGCAAGGTCTAGTTACTACCACCGAGCATCATTGTCATCATCACTACATTCCTAGGGTTTGCTTAGGGAAAGGGATAGGGTGGCAGAATGTATTATATTTATGCATATTTACTCTATTATGCCAAGTTAATTATGCACATAGGATAAGCCTGCTTAGGTGTCCGGTTGTTGAGAACATCTTTTATTATTAGTGTTAGAAAGTAAAGTCCACCAAGATAATTGAGAGGGGGGGGGGGGGGAGGGGGGGGTGAATCAGTTATAAGATAAAAACGACTTATAATACCATTATCAGTTTTCAACCATGTAACCAATATAAACAGCAACCATAGAAAGATAAACTTACACAATAACACAAGATATGTTGACTACGGAACCTCTTGATCAGAGAGTAAACCCCGGTGGGGATGGTACCCACAAAAGATGTACTAATATGAAATTTTTTTGTGAGAGGATGGACTCTGTTAGGAGTCTTATGAAATACATTCAGTACATATCAGTCCCTGTTAGGAGACTTTGAATCCCTGTTAAAAGATTCTAACCCGGTTAAGAGTTATGGAAGGTAGAAGGACCCACTATCCAAACAACTTCAAGGGCAAGATCACCGAAGCCATTGTCCAACTGATCTTTGTATTATCTGAACAGAATAATACCAACAATTACTGATCTCAGCAACTTATCTTCACTCCTTTGACTGTGCCAAACCACACCAACTGTTCCACTAGATCTCAATACCAGATCTGCTCAATTCGCATATCCTCTTACAATATCAACATCAACATATATTGCTCAATTTCACAATTCCATATCAATCAAGGAAAACAATCCTTCCTTTATACCACACTCAAATAATCACAAATGAGTCGGCCAACTAGGCTTAACCATTACAAAATATAAATCATTACACGTTACACAATATTTCATAACCACATAAAACTGTTAGCTTCCAAACTAAATAATTCTTCACATGTGCGACCTCAGACTATGCTCTCTCATCCAGGTCACCTCCGAAATATCATAAACCTCTGTTCAACTTCGCATGTCCAGATTCTAGTCCGATTAGGAGATATAATCCAGCTATCACAAACCGCTTCTCAGGAACACTGTCTGAATACTATTTCCACTAAATTACACATAACTGTCATGAATAATTGAATTTCCGTACGCACTCTTAAACATAACTCATGACATAATATAGAATCAGTCCTCAACTCCGCATAGCTTGATCTGCAATTCTCCACGTGCGCTAATACAAACACTGTCTGCTTCTCTGCTATTCTCCAGTAAATCAATGTGTTGACATCAATGACAAACACAGTCATGAATGCAACATACAACTGTTACAGAATGACTCCGAATACTCCCCCATAGGACATATTCAGCATTCATTCCTAACAATTAGTAAGTTATTACATACTTAATTTCCACTATATCAGAATGTTTGTCTTCAATCCGCACTCTAATTTTACCGATAAAACAAGATCTTTGTAATTTAATAGATGATTGAATACTTCACTCACACGTGAATACTCCTATATATTCTTGGTTTCAAAGAGCTTTGTGAAGCACCACATGTAATAAAATAAAAAGGAACCTTGAGTTATATATTTTATTGCTTTCAGTGTCTGTTATTTAGCTTATATCATTAGCTATGTATCTAAAGCATGATATTTGTTGCTGTTATACTACTGTTGTTGCTGTCACTGCTGTCATGATATTTTTAGCAGTCTTTTTTTAATAATATGTATGTTTTTCTTTAAAACATTATAAAAAAACACTTTGCTAACAGCTACATCTGGCTGTCCCCAATAGACCGGGGATGTCTATTCTTTTAATGTTATGAATGATTTTTTTAAAATGTCATAAAAAATTACTTTGCTATCAGGGATGTCTCTTATTTTATCATGGATGACTTTTTTTGAACATCATAAAAAATACTTTGCTATCGAGGACATATGACTGGCCTCAGGATGTCTGACCAACCTCAGGGTGGTTGAGGGACGTCTCAGATGCCTTTGTAGTGTTTCCTATTTCTGCAACACATTTCGTAAACATTTCAAAGATCTGAAGATTTTTGAGGACAGCTAGGGGGACTTCCTCTTCTTTTCCACCATACCTGAAATGTCACTGGGTATGGGGACAGGGGTATGAGGGCCTGGGACACGTCCCCATGGAACACAGGGAAGTTTGCATTTGACCTAGATTTATTCTCATTCCTTATGGTATTAGATGTTTACGTGGGGTGAAAAATTAGAATTGATCCTTGATGGGTACTTTGGGGGCCCTAAGTATATATTTATTATTCATAGATATTTGCTCTCACACAAGTGTAATGATGTTCTGGCTACAAGGAATGATTGCCTTCTTCTTTCTTGTTTTGGATAGTAACTTCAACATCTGCAAATAAAGATTTAACCGTGCTTGTTTTGTTAGGAGTTCAAATGATTTAGATCTCCAGCTTATTTTTGAAAGAAAATGATAATAAATTTTGCCATAGCTTCAATAAAAACATGACAATGGTCTGGGGAGCTGGGTTGACTGGTTGAGCAGGACATTGCCAAGCAACTTATTATTATTTTGATGTTTTGACTCTTTGGGCCAGTTTTTGGACCGAATTTCTTTCTGTTAATGGATTACGATTTGTTACTCATCACAAAACATGCCAACAATTCCTATGCCTTTCTACGTTGTACAGATGCCTTCACCATTAGGCCCATTCAGGTTGTACATTAAAAGAAAGGTTCAGCAGACCTCATTCAGTGTTCACTCTTGTAAATCTGACTCCAAGGCACTTCAAGTATGGGACAGGTTGCAGTGGAAGTGCCTATGATGGAGTTGCCAATGGCTCTTTCCGACATTGTTTTATACATAGGGGTTTGGTTTTGTTGCTACTTGCAACCTATACTTCAGTTGATTCTATCTGATCTCATTGATCTTAACTTTCATTATTGATTTCCATTCTTGTATCATGCATCTAGAAATGTTTCAGTGTGGAGATGTTTTTAATTCACATGATTTTCTGATTACCAACATCAACCATTTTACTGAGCATTGGGTTGGTTTCCATTTGAAGTCAGCCACAGTGCTAGGTTTTCTGTTAGGGTGAGTCCATTGGTGGCTTTTCTATGCAGACTGCTCGATCTTTTCCAGGAGTTTATTTATGTCAACTTTTATTGTGTTTGAAACTTTGAACTCTCTGGTGTTCATGGTTTTGATTTATCTCTTTCTTGCAGGAATATTATATTTTATGCATTTAAATTTGGTCATTGTCCTGTCTCTTACTGTCTTCACATTCCACAGTCAGTGAATGCTTTATTTGTAACACGTCTTGTTTCAAACTCATTCAAACGGAAGTGTTACCAGAAGCCATGGGATGTAGAAATTAAGAAGGTTCCCAAGTAATGCAAATATTAAATTGATTGATAGTTCACTGTGTATAATTGAAATCTTTTCAATTAGGACTTGAAAGATCTTTGTCTTGTTACAACACTGGGTTTTTGGATGCCCTGCAGGGAAATCTTGAAGAATTTGATGAAACATATAACATTCCCAAATTTGGTTGGACTGTTGACACCTCATACAAGAATGATTAGCCTGAAATATTATCAAGATATGATGAAACTTTAAAAGAAACCTAAAAATGTTTTCTGAGACAATTCGTTTGTAACTACTTGCTACTTGGAAGCATAAGTGAAAGTCATTCTAATCTGTATATTAAAGTAATATTGTAATATTTAACTTACAATTGTCATTTTAGTTTACTAACTTTCTATTTCGTGAGTTAGTCACTTAGTTTTAGTAATTATATTTTTGTCTTTAGTTCTCGATTGTTTTCGCTATGGAAGGATCCTTTGTAAATGCTTATATAAGGAGTATTCCTATCCTTTGTTAACAACATCAATCAATTATCATTTTATGGTATTAGAGTCATAGGTTAGTCTTTGGTTAATTTTTCTAATAAAATTCATGGTCCATTCACCTATAAATTTCAAAGAATTGTGGGGTTTACCTAGAAATTTTGAGGAAATTTTTATAAGTTTCTTGCCCAATTGTTAAAAAAAATAAAATGAGGGTTAGTGTTTTTGGCAGTTTTTAAATAGTTTTGTTGACAATCCCTGGAACCTTTGTAGGTTTTTTGTTCATGTTGAAGTTTGGTTGGCTGCAATCTGATTATTTCATTTTTTTTTGCAATTTTTTGAATAAAAATCGTGGTTTTTGCAGATTTCCTTTTAGATCTGCAAGGGTTCTATGTTCCTAGACCAAGGGTTGCTGTTTATTGACTGATTTTTCTCACAAAAATTGTGGCTTTCTGCAATCAAGTTTTGTACAATTTTTTTTCCCAAAAATCATGGAGGGTTTTTGCATGATTTTTTCCCAAAAATTGTGGAGGGCCCCAAAATTGTGAGGTTTTAAGTTTTAACCTTTTTCCCTACAAAATGAGGGTTTTTAATGATTTTTTCAAAAAATCATGTGTGATTTTTGCGTTGCATGTAGGGTTTGATAAATTTTCCACAAAATCGTGGTGCTGTTTTGCAGCAGCTTCTTTTGATGATTTTTAGCAAAATTGTGGTTTTAGAGATTTTTGCTGATTTTTTATCAACAAAAATTGAATTTTTTTTGAGGATCTGCTTTTTATCTTGGTTTATGTGTCTCTGGATTATAGGAGGGATGGCTTGGTTACTCAACATTGTGTTGGAAGGCACTCAACTTGTTCTTGTTCATGGTCATTTGAACCAGTCTTGCATAAAGCGGTTGGCTGATAAAAAATCCACCCAAGGTCTCAACAGTAGGCTCATGTCATAGAGTGTTCAGAAGAGGAGTCAACCTTGTATGCATTCATGGCCAAATGACCAGCAGATTATGTCAAGTCTTCTGGTCTCAACAGCAGTAGGCTCATGTCGCAGAGCGTTTAGAAGAGGAGTCAGCCTTCTATGCATTCATGGCCAAATGACTAGCAGATTATGTCAAGTCTTTTGTAGGGTATTTAGTAGAATGACCATTAAGGGAGGGTGGTATTAAACTAATATTGTAATATTTAAGTTATAATGGTCATTTAAGTTGTTAATTCAAGGCAAACTTCTTATTTAGATTTCAATTTATTCTTTCATATATATATGCAATGATTCTAACAATGTCAATGTTTATTTGTAGGAGTAGAAGAACTGAATGTATGTAATTGAAATGAACTTGTAATTCGACTATGATCAAATTGTAATGAAGAAATATATATGTATCCCTGTTCAATATACTTCGTACTTATCAATTTCTGTACTTGTATTGAACAGTCCGAGCAATATAAATATGTGAATGCTAATGTGATCAGTCACATCTATGATAGACGTGACTCCTTGAGGAGTCATGCCTATCATAGGCGTGACTAATCGGTACACCCTTTGGTAATACAAAGCATTGAAACTCATTATCGAGTTTGACACCGATTCAATACCAATTAGGATTCATTAGTTATCGGGTTGATACTGATTCCAATTAGTAATCGGGTTTGTTTCATATTCGATCATAAAGAGAATATAGAGCATGATAAAAATCTTATATATATATATATATGATGATAATAATAATTATCATTATATATATATTGATATATATATACATATGTCTCTTTAATCTGATTGATGATATATGCTTCAGTATTATGAATTTCTCTAATTGATATATGCATTAGTAATATGAATTTATCTGATTGTGGCTATATGCAACAACATAAGTTGTTTAAGTAGTTTATCTACTAACTTTCTATTTTGTGAGTCAGTTAGTTTTAGTAAGTTCCGTTTCTGTCTTTAGTTCTCGATCTTTTCCATTGCGGAATCAGGAATGATCCTCTGTAAATGCTCATATAGAGAGTATTCCTCTCCTTCGTTAACAACATCAATCAATTATCATTTCAATAGAGAAGTACATGAAATGTAATGTTGGACTTATCGTATAAGCTATTTTGGGCATTCCTTTTTCAATCACTCAGGGGAGCTGAGAGGGTATACTAAGAAAGGTCATAAATATTATTTTCATACTTTATTGTCAAAATCACCATAAAAGATTAAAAGAAAATGCAAAAAGGTTTTTTGTAACAGCAAATTGAAATTTTGCAATAAATAAATCAGCAAGGAGTAAATTTAATCAACTATTTTGATAATACCTGCAGATCTTAAAAACCAACTCAGATTTCTTCTTAGAGTGCATCTTAGTTTTGAAAAGCAGAATATCAATTGTGGGATCTGAGATCTATTAATACTATTAATTATGAATATTATTGAATTTTGACAGTGGGATTACTTAATGGTACTTCTAATAGTAATGGTATCCCAAATATGGCATTCTACTATGGTTTTGCAATAGCTTTCTATGTGGACACCAATCAACTTTGGGAAATAGGTAGTGGAGAAATATTGTTCGTTAATTGGTTTAGAAATAAATCTGTGAGATTTTTTATCAGCATGGCCTATGACATTTGTTAGATTTCTATATTTATAAGTCATAATTGATGCTATTGTTTTGTGACCTCGGAACTGTAAATATGTCTGAATTATGGGTGAAATTGTAGTAAAATCATTACATGCTCATGCTTTTGAGTTCTAACTGCTTGGATTGTTGATTGGTTAATCTAAATACTCAGAGTCCTATTATTTATTACATGGAATAATACAATAGCTTTTGAACTGCAACATAACATGATATAGTGATCCCTTATCATGAATCATTGACAGCATATAAAACAATGTCACACATTTCTTGAAATGTGTCTAATAAAATGTAAATCTGATGGGAGAGGAGTGTCAATTATGATGTACTTGAATTCTACTTGTTTGACTTAATTTTCTTTTTGTTGATTGTGTACATTGGAGCATAATGAACTGCTAATGAAATGATATTAATTCCATTTCTTAACTTATTTCTATTGTGACCAAGCAGTGAGAGCCTACGGTTAGCAACTCTGTTAGTTGAGATGAAGGAGGGACTTGATCTGGTCAGAAGTAAAGTGCAGCTACTAGTTCAGAAGGTAGGAAATGTGATAGAGTTGAATTTCACGGGGGGAACTTTGAGAAGGAGAAAGAACTTCCTGCAGAAAGACGACTGCTTGCACTAATTTATTTTGATATAACTGTGACCTTGTTTAGGTGAAAGAGAATTATTATTGCACAAAAGATGGGATAAGCTACCTAGATGTGAAGTATCTGTTGCTTCTGAGCTATTGTCAATCTATTGTGTACTATTTGCTTCGGAAAGCAGAAGGTTCTTCCATTCAAGGCCATCCAGTAACAAACTATCTTGTTGAAATCAGGTTATTCCTGGAGAAGGTTTGATGTTTGGTTCTCCTCTTAACTTCTTTTTGAAATTTTTTGTTGTTTTTGTTGATTGTTGTAATTCTAATAGATTTAATGTGTTTTTCTTTGTCATTGACTTACATAAGTTTCATGTTTTCTGTGCTTGAATAGATACGACCAATTGATAAAAAACATCAGTATCTAATTGAGAAGCTTTCAAGGGTGGATGCTAATGTTTCTGCACAAGGAACTACTAGTAAAAATGAAGGCAATTTTAATATTCATCCAGAAGATGCATTAAAATATAGGCCAAATCCAGATATGCTTGTCTCCAAGCTGGATCCAGTTGCTCAGGTAAATTGATAGTAGTAGCTGATTGATTGAATGCAATGAGAATAATGAGCTATCTAACATCATTTTTATTGGCTCCCTTATTTTTGTTGTAACTTGTATTTCTATGATCCTATGATTAGGATGGTGAGGGTATCTATCGGCCTCCAATGTTTGCTCCAACAGTTATGGATGAGGAAAAAAATTCAAGAGATAAAAAATTACAAATAAGGAAGCAGAAGGAGATGCTACACAAAGCATCACGCAGTGCTTTTGTGAAAGAGCTCGCAAATAACCTAGAAGGAAAGCCAGATGAGGTATATAATACAAAATTTTCTCTTCTTGATGTAAATTATGAATGTCCAGTATTGTAATTATATAATGCTTGGATAGGTAAGAGAAATTGTTGGAGCTGAAAGTAAAGAGATGCTGAGAGAACAGTCAAAGCTTGTTGAACGTGCTCGTCAAGAAGAGGAACTGTTTACTCGTGTTCCACTTTCAAGGATTGAGAAGAAGAAGATTAAACACCTTAAGCGGTCAAGGAATGGGTGGGTAACTGTAGCCTGAATATCATTTGAATTGCTTTTTATATTTCATAAATATTAGTATGTAAGGAACTACTGTGTTATTTTTAGTATGAAATGTGTGTACTGTAATATGATGTTCTGATCACATTTTCAGAAAACTTTTTAATTTTACAGACTGTTGGGGCTTATGGATGACTTTAATGATGATATATCTGGCTTGATTGGAATGGAAAAAACTGATGGGAGTGACAACCATTCCCGTAGACAGAAAGAAGGGAGAAAAAAGTTCAAAAAACGCAAGGTACATTTGTATTAAGGCATTTCTTGGATATGTCTAGTTCTTCCCTTTATATAGTAAAATCAAAATGTTGTTGGTTTTGAATCCAAGGGCCAAAACTAATGAGTGACAAATTTTAGGCTTTATTTTCAAATGACATTTCAATTGTTTAGAGATTTTGAAGTTGTGTCCCTTTAAATGACATCTGGACTCCAAAGTGATTTTGTTCTGTATGTATACTATTTGGATGAGAATCATTAGTTTGGCTCCATTATATAATCTATTTCCCACAGTAAAAGTGTTTTAAGTAACAACTGTTCTTTTTTATTACTATACAGAACCATCTTATAAATTAAGTAACAACGAAGACCTTCTAATGGGAACACAATTTATGTTAAAGACTAAAGATAGACCATGACAGTCTTAAATTTTTTTTCAAACATAGGTCGTCATTTAAAGAACATCAAAAATGGGTCACCAAGATGCTGGGATATGACTTTGAGATCATACATAAAAAAGGCAAGGAGAATGTTGTGACTAATGCTCTATCTGGGAGGGATGAACTTACATAGTCACTATTGTATGACATTTTCATATTAAAAGTAGATTGGGTAAATGAGGCATAGGAGGATTGGGAGAACATGGATAGTCAAAGTCCCATCGAGAAATTTAAATAGGGTTCAAGTTTGTCAGATTTGAGTGGAAAGGAAATGCTTTATGGTACAAGGACATGTATCTAAGCAAGATCTCATCCTGTAAATTTAAAGTATAATTTGAACATAATTTTCTACTAGGTGGGCACTTTGAGTTTTTGAAGGCTTGTCTTAGAATAAACAAGATGTCTTTTAGGAGGCGCTGAAAGGGGATGTTTAGAAATTTATAATACAATGCATGGTATGTCAACAAAATAAATAGGAGAAAATTAAGACTCCAAGGCTTTTGCAACCCTTATCTATTACAAGGTAGAGGTGGGAGGAGGTATCTATGGAATTCATCACAAGTTTGCCCAAATTTGAAGGGAAAATGTCATCATGGTTGTTGTAGATCATTTGACCAAATATGCACATTTTGTTCTCTGGCACACGCTTTTGTAGCAAGCATTGTATCGACAACTTTCAGAAAGTATACGAGACTCCAAAAATGATAGTAATTGATCATGCTCCTTTATTTACAAGTAATTTTTGAATTGAGTTATTTTCATCTTTCGGCACTCAACTTGCTCATAGCTCATCATATCATCAAATTTAGGTGGTCAATAAATACTGTAATGTCCCTTTTCAAATCTGCCCTAGAACTTTGCCCTAAAATCACGATTCCACATGATTAGGGTTAGGCTTTGCCATGTATAGGGCTTTCTTCAATTGTGTAATCCATAATTTGAAACCCTGCAATATTGTTAGTATTCATTTATAATCATAATGCTATAGTTAGATTTCTTTAAATTATAAATAAACATCTACGAGAAATTTAAATTGGATTAAATGATTGCTAGAATTAACTTCGATCTGATTCAACCATAGAGACGATAAAGTAAGAGGGTTCAATGAGGTGTCCTGGAAACCTCCTACCCTAGGCCCAAGAGCAGATACATTATTGCCCCTTGGCCTCATGTGGCCCTTGCCATGCATATGAGGTGGGCTACCTAGTGTGGGGTCCTACCATCCTTTCCATCCATCTAGCCACCCTCGACTTCTCTCCCCCGATTGACGATCGACTTCCCATGATAGGGATTGTGAGGGTTCTTTACAACAGGGTTTCCTGAAAGTCTACCCTTCCTAAGCCCAAAGGTAGTCCACCTTGTCCCCCTTTGGCCCCATGGGACTCCTTAGTCACCATATGGAGTGGTGGCTTAGAAAGTGACCTCATCACCTTTTTCCCAATTGGGAATCCTCAATTGCCCATCATGGCTGAATACAACAGTTAGAATGACAACACATAATATTCTATATGTCCACAAATCATAGTTAATGAATCAGCAATGGATCTAGTATTATGACAGATAAATATAACCACCCATGCATTGTATCTCAGAGTAATATAAGCAGCCATATGCAAGTACTAGCTGTATGCACATAATCCAGTAATGAGAAATCCAAATGGTTTTCCCTATGCCATGTACACATATAGAGATATTCATACCAGAGATTACAGATTAAAATAATGAACTTTAATAGGTCTGTCCTTACTATCAATGTCTGTTCCTTTTTTCTTCTATTTTGATGATTGATAGAATGTTCCTTTTTTCTTCTATTTTGATGATTGATAGAATGACTTCCTTTAATTTGATGATTTGATATGTTAGTGAATGATGATTGATTGAATGCGGAATTCATAGATTGAGGAGTTTTGATTGAGTGCTGATTTGATGTATTGGTGAGTGATGATAGATAAATGATCCTTGCCTACTTGGAATGATTTCTCCCTTATACATTATTGGTGGAAGGGTCACCACCTTTCATAAGAATTGAGTCACCACTTTCCATTGTGGCCATTTGAGAATGATATATCATTCCCCAACCTTATCTCCCTTGGATGCCCTCCTCAAATGAAACCCTCTCCTCTTTATACCTTTCAATGTGAGGAAGAGTCACATCTCTTGACCATGTCTGTTTCTTGCAATGGTCCCTTTCACAATTAACACCCTCCAAAAGGGTCACAACCCTTCATCATTGCTGCCCCTTTAGAAGTTCTTCCTTCTTCTTCCTCCATTAATCCTTAATTCCTATGCTCCCCTTTATGCAGATCAGAACTGTCTTATATCTCAGAACAGAAATTAGTATGATTACCTTCCTTATAATGATCCCTCATTCCCTACCTTAAACAAATGACTCTCTCCCCTATTAATATCTTCATTATGGGAGAGTCACAACCTTCGTTATTACAACCTTTCAAGAGTGTCACAACCGTTCATCCTTTATGCCCTTTGAAAGAGTCGCAACTTTTCATAACCACCACCTTTTGAAAGAATCACAACCCTTTGCCTTCTGGAGTCACTTCCTTATTCTTCCTTCTCCATTAATTCTTTCTTGAGTCACACCTTCAAACTATGTCCTCTTTTTATATTTCTCCTTTAAGTCTGCATAGACTTTCCTTCTCAATTTGCATCAGCATATTCTTTTATATCTGCACATACTCTCCATATAATTCTGCTATAAATTCTTCTTACAATTATGCCTTCAACCTTTCTTTGATGATCTTCCCTTTTATCTTCTCCTTTGCAGATCTGCAAGTGTAAGTTTGATATAAACTTCTGCTCCCACTCAAATGCATTCTACAACTTCTTAATACATCTTCCTAAGTGTGGTGTCTCTTCCACTTTTTAGTTGCTCCTTAAATAATCTTAATTGCTGCTTTTATTTCTAATTCAGGTTTATTTCTGAATTCTTCTTCAAACCCAACCTGATTATTTCATATTTCATATTCCAATTTTCCTTGCCCCATCCATGCCCCCTTTCAAATGAAATCTTCTCCCTTTTATATCTTATGTTGAGGGAGTCACAACTCTTCACAACATGATCCTTGACCTTTCATTAAAATTAACTACTTTGTAATTATATTTTATTATATTTTAATTTTCTTAAGTATTAATTGTTATTAAATCCTATTTTAGAAAGGGGACATTACAAATACTTGGAAGGTTATGTCCAATGTTTTTCTTTAAATAAACAAGAGGGATGGGTGCAATGGCTATCACTAGCATAATGGTGATGTAACACTTCCTTCCACACTTATTCCAAGATGTTTCCATTTTTGACACTATATGGGTACTGGCCACCATGATTTGTCTCTCCTTTTTTGGCATACTCAAAGGTTTGAACAGTTGAAGAACATGTTTAACATCAATAAAAGGTACTTGCTAGTCTCAGAGAGAATTTGACAATGACCAAAAAATAAACATTGATAAATACTATAGGAGATGTTTTCCACAGCAAGTCAATTTGTGATATAGCTATTAGGACTAAACTGTGTTGTTTTTGAGTCAAACAACCCATGTTTCATGAGTAGTGGTTCACAAGAACCCATCACGAGTATGAATGGAACACTTGGCATTCATTGCATCTAGGTGATGCTCACAGAGGTGAAGCATTGGGCCTTCCTAGGTGTCACCTAGTACTGCTCCAAACTCAAACGTGCTTAACCATGAAGTTTCCTTCAAGGTTAAACCCACTTAGTTTTCCACCCCATTTGCAAAACCTTTAGCAAGTGTTGTGCCTTATGAACCATTCATTATAGATCTCCTATGGCTCATCAATTGATAAGTAGGAGGTGTTTTCCACAGAATGTCAAATCCTGTTATTAGTATCAGGATTCACCTATGTGATTTTTCGAGTCAAATTGCAATTTTTTGTTACTCAATTTATGCCCTGGTTGCAGAAAGAAATGGCAATTCAATTCAGATTGGACTGCCAACTGTGCCAAGTGGCGATTCATCATGATAAACTTAGGTTTTAAATTTTTTTTCTAATATTTTCCTTTATGGTTTCTCATTGGAGTAACAATACATTACTCATGTTTACAATTTCCATTCCTTCATATTCCATCCGTTGAAGCAATTTTGGAACCATTGCCTTTTACGCTGCTTATAATCCTAATGGCATATGAAGATTTTTCATTTGTGGCAACCAAAGGATAACCCAGGAGAGATGCATAGAAACAAACGAAAAGAACTATAGGATACATTGATGTCCATCTTCTTGGTATAAATTCTTGCCTTTGCCCAAATAATTCTTTATGATTTTTTGATTTGTTCAAAATCTTCTGAAATAAACATTTACAGGTGTTCTGAATTATTAATGTCAATTTTTTTTATAAGTGCAATGTACACTTCAAACCATATAGGGTGCAAGTAGCTTGTTATTAAGAGACTAAGCACCAATTTTTTGTTTAGGAGGTCTAGGTTTAACATCTTGGTGATTATGTAAAATTTAACATGATATTAAAGCTGGAGTAGGAAGCCTTAGCATAGGGGTGTGACTTGTAAGGGGTGTGGGAGAAAACCACATTTAAACCATATACTGGGCTAGCAGCTCAGTGACCTCTTCAAAAGGATCAACCTTATTGCCCCGCAATGAAACAACCTCACAACTTTTAAGTTGGAGGGGTGCATCCAAAGGTTGATTCAAATCTCTTCTAAACTAAGTTGCCAGTTTTAGTACAGGGTTGGGTATGGGTATGGGGTTTTGGTAAGCTGATTCAACAATTTTTTTTTTCCTTGGGTATGACTGTACATACCTGTATCCATATCCATATACATATGTATGTGTATGTACAAATAAATTTGGTATATCATATAATATTATAATTTTATAATAATGGCATTTGAATCTTTGGTAGTATGATACTTCATTGTTGATCAATGAAATCATGATAGTCATAAAGATAATTGATTAAGTTGTCAGTTTTGGTCTCCACTCCGAGAATCCCTCATTATAAGAGGTTCTAATAACTAGTGAAGGCTGGGAATGGAGACCCTAATGTGGTTGAGGGGTAGCACCCTTCATGGGGTCTAGGGACAATGCCTATGGTACCACACAAACCTTCATGGTGCTCATCATTTTCACAATTTTATCACTTAATGGTGAAATTAGGTAGTTTGCATTGTTCTCCTAAAAAATAGCATAGGAAGAAAATTTTTGTGTGAAATAGAGTTGTGTTTGTCAAACAACAAACATAAGGGCATCTTTAGGGCACTTTTTAGATTTTTCTTTTAAATGTTGTAGTGTTTAATTTTTTTTTAAATTGATTTTTGGGCATTTTCATTGTTTTCTGCCAAGAAGAGCGTTGGCACTCGGCTGCTGGTTTGCTACCAAAAGTATGACCTCTGAAGCTGAGTTTCTGCAGTCTCTTCTTTGGTGTTACTGTGTTCCCTTGCAAAAAATACTGTTTTCATGCTACTGCAAGCTTTAATATGATGTTTGTAATGCTTGAAAAATATTGGCCCCGGGCTATTCTATTGCAAATGAAAGTGATTAAATTAGGACTGACATACAGATGTCATTGTGCTGCAGATATAAGGTTAAGGATCATAGTTTGGATGTAGGGTAGGTGGGGATGTTAGGTGCAAGGACATACATAGCATAGTTACAAATCCTGTACTAGGCCCAGTCTCGCCAGGCAGATTTTTGACTTGGAGTTGGCACTTAAATTCTGCAAATTGAATACCCATGTCATGTAGATATTTTCAAAGTATTTAAAACTTTTATTGTGCACCCTAA